>CAWUFW010007683.1:295000-979892 GCA_963921515.1 Calotriton arnoldi
GTTATGCAGGTTTCCACCCCCAGAGGTGCTTGGAAAAGACCACAAAAGACTAGTGTCCAACTGTTAGTGAATGTTCTCAGGCAGAGGCTTTGTAATGTGCAAGTGTAGTAGGTGAAAGCTCCTTCCCCTCATCTAGTCAGAGGTGGCCCATCCTCCTGCCAATACTTATTCTCCCTTTGTCTCACTGTCTGGGAGCAATACACAAATACCATCTGCCAGCAACACCTAGTCTAGTGACCTAAAATACAGGCTTGAGGCATTAAATGGTCGCAGATTAGGAGAGGCGAGAAGCCCTCAGTGTTTTATTGAATGAGGGGAGTGATCCCAGAAAGCTCAATAGGGCACCGTTCAATTTTGTGATCTTGACAAAGGGTAGCCCAAGCTTTACAAAAATAAAGGAGGATAAAGCCCCCCTGGACACACACACTGTGTTGTAATCCCATATGATGGGGCTTGGGAAGGCTTATGTTCCTCAATGTAGAAGCTGAAAGATTTACTGAATGATGTTCAACCCTGTGAACACATTATATGTTTTGCACCAAAAATTGAAAAATAGAAAATAGCCATCCCTGGTACTTTGATCCAAAGGAGAAGGCTGATGGTTGGAATTTTTATCCCACTGAATGGTTTTTAAAAACTTTTGTGAATTTGTATGGGCGATTGTATAATTTTTGTTCTTGTCCTGAAGAAGGTGGCAACAGACCATAAATACCACCGAAATGCATCAACATATTTTTTTATACACAGGATCCATTTGACACTGTTTTATGGTAGATGATTATCCTTGAGAAGCGTACATATTACTTTTAATGATGTTAGCAGACTTGCACCATTTTAATGTTTTCTCCCTTTTTTAGAATTATTTCTGTGATATTTTATTGCTATAAAAACAGTTTCTGCCACCGTATGGGGAGGGGATTAATGCATGCACAGCTGAGATCTTGTAAATGTGAAGCCTCTTCTGTATGAACATATTAAAAAATGTTTTAATACTGTGGCGAATTATGTTTGTATAGTAATGACTATGGGCAGTTTTCAAAAATTGATTTCTGTGTGGTAATTAGTATAAAATTAAAACTCTGTGCAGACTTAATATTGATGTGCTACGAATTTGTGACTGTATACCTCTGTGGTATGATAGGCGGTTTATGATTGAATGTTGGAAGATCTAAAGGTAATTGATTTATTTCACCAAGGGGAGAATTCATTTTACTAATATAGGACAAGAAAATGCCAGTTTTCTAAAGGTGGCATTTTCACAATTGTGATTTAAACTCCAACTTTTGCATTAAAGAGGTGTGAGAAATTGGGCAGTTGGATGACTGGGGTGGAAGCCCTGGTCAAGCAACAGCCACGATTCCTTGCAGGGTGAACCACAAAAAATCACTAAATTAACCTGTGCTTAACCAAGGGTAGCTTTGCACAAAATGCAGTCTGGCTTAACATAAAGGCAACGTGTAAAGTACTTATGCAGTACATAAACAGTAATAAGGTGATAAAACAACACAAGTAACATCCCAAACCAATGTAAAAAATAAAGTAGGTTTTACTAAATTATTTGACACCAAAATAACAACAATCAACCAGTAGAACTGTAGTTATGAATGCTTAACATTTAGGGGACAAAAGAGCGCCTAAAAGATCAAAGCGCCAACCACGAACATCAAGTCACACGAGACCTGGTCAAAGTCAAAAGTTAAGGCCGACAGTGATGGAGAGAAGTTCGGCCTGGTCAGCGCTGCCTTTTGACTTAGAAAAAATTCTGAAGAAAAATGACTGAGAGGGTAAAGTTCAGTGGGTCAAGGCTATAGGAGGTGTCAGAGGAGAGAGCGTGTTGTCAGACACTCATGGGTCAAAACCGCTGTTAAGATCTCTACGTTCGGACTTAGTCACTGAAATGGAAGTAAAAAAACTCCAGCAGGACGAAGCAGAGGGCTGTAGCCAAAGTCTGTACCACAAGGTCTGACACCCTTTTGACAAAGCACCGCTGAAACCGAGTTGCTGCTGCGCAGAAGAATGTAGCAGGAGAAGCCACAAGTCAATCTGACTGGCGGTGCCCCTCGGGCAGATAGGGGAGCAGGTTGGTCGTAGTCTCCTCTTGGTTCTCAGAGTACTTTTTGCCCAAATTTTAAGTCCTCAGTTTTGAAAATTTGCCATCTGGGCACCTTAGGCACCACAACCACGGCTCCAGGACTGAAGGAACGCCTCTTGGGGGGATCAGGACTCAGTTAGGCTGGGCCCAGGTGTGGGTTCAAGATGGTGGGAGTCTGTTATGTCCCTGTGGCTCTGAACAGGAGGCCAGCAAATTAACCCTTGGGGCCATTTCTGCTAGTCCTGGGTGCAGGTGTAGATGCAAGTCTCAACAGCAGGGCTGGCGGCTGAGTGTTTAAGACAGGCTTCAGTCAGCAGAGCAGTCCTTCGCGGTACAGCAGGAGTGTAGAAGAGTTCACAGAAGATCACAGCAGCAGCCGGTCCTCTGAGAGTCCTTCTGCAGGTTCAGTAGTGAACCTAGGAGTGGGTCTAGAGATCCTATTTTTATACCCTGGTGCACTTCTTATGGAAGGTGGGAGAAGCTTCTGGAAAGGTTCTTTGAGATGCATGGAATTTCCTGACTCCCCTTCTGTGGCTCCAAGCTGACTGCAGTAACAAGACAGGGTCTTTAGGCCTTTTGTATGAAGGCAGAGCACAGGCATTTGGGGCTATATTATGAGGCACACATACAAAGAGTAAAATGCCTCTGATGATTATTGTTTGGGCAGGAAGGTGTCCCTTCCTACACGAAAATAATCCTGCTTGCAATGCAGACACCATTGCACCATGACATAGGGGGCCTGCATTGGTGCTAGGCAGCCAAAAGTGCGCCAGTGCAAGGAAAGGACAGGAATGCTCAATGTAAAGTTACATGCAGCACATTCCTGCCCTTTCCCGTTCATGCAGCTGGCTTGCTGTGTTGCGCTACGTTTTGCTGCGTGAAAGTAGGATAAATCTGGACTTTAGTTTTTCACTATTAGAACATGTAAAACTTAAAAGTACATGTCCAACTTTTTAACTACTTTGCACCCTGCTCTCTAGGCTGTTTATGGCCTACCATAGGGCTGACTTATATGCATTGAAAATTAAGGTTTAAGCCTGGCAAAAGGTTTATTTGCAAGTTTGAAATGGCAGTTTAAAACTGCACAAAATGGGCCATATTTACAAGCCCCTATCGCCACCACAACATCACTTTTAGTGACGTTGTGATGGCGATAGGGGCTTTGCCTTATTTACAAGACAGCTTTAAGCCACTTAATGTGACTTAACGGTGCCTTGTAAATAAGGCACCCTTTCACGCTGTACATAGCGTGAAAGGGTAAGGCAATGGGTGTTATGGTGGGCCTTCCACCGCAACACCCATTGACTGGCACTTAGGTTCTGAGAGACTGGAAGTAGTTACTCAATACAAGTACCTTGGAATTTGGTTCGAGCGGTCTCTGAAATGGAATATCCACCTAGAGGCCCTAAAGACTAGGGCTATCGCCTCGGTGAGCAGGCTGAAAAAGTCCTTTGGAGATATGTCATGCAGACCTGTGCTAAAAGCCTATGAAGCAATGATCACCCCGCAACTCCTATATGGAGCTGAATTGCTATGTATTAGTGGAAAAGAGAGGTGGGATGCTGAGGAGGGAAAATGTTTAAAGTATTTACTGTCACTCCCCAGTTCTGCTAAGATCCAGGCAATAAGATTGGAAACTGATATGATCTCATGGAATATGTTGGCTGCAAAAGCCCTAATAAGATTCTGGGGGAAACTGAATGGGGAAGATGGAAAAAAAATTCTCAGTTGTGCAAGAATGAAATTGTGCACAGTGAATTAAAATGGGCAAAAAGGGCTGGGGCTAACCTGGCTGCCGTCTGCACGGCTATGAAAGCTCAGCAGCTTCCGCAGTCCTTACATATTGATATTCCCAAGAGTGAACTAAAAGCGTTAGGCAAAAAATTGTCCTATGAAAATGACTACCAATATCTAACAGAGAAAAATCTGTAGATTTTATGTTAAATGCGTGGCGCTATAAAGTGGGTTACCCATACGTGGACACTTTACCAAGTTCGTTGTTAAGAAACGAAGTGCTGAGAATAAGAATTGGTCTCAACCCTTGTAAGATAAGTAATACGGCAAAAGCAAAAATGATTGGCATAGGAGGGAATTATGTCTGTGGATTGAACACCAAATGTGATATGTTGCATATTTTGTTAGATTGCTTAAAACTCAGACAACAGCGGAGACAATGGTTACGCCCAATATTCTTGAAATATGGAATTATGACTCGAGGGCATGCCACAGAATTTTTAACTGAGATGCATTTCTTAGATATAGCATGTGCTAATGGTAGATTTATGAGGGCAGTTAATGCAGTGTTTATTGAAAACAAGTAGAGGTGTGGTGTATTTTTAAGAATTGTATATCGATTTTATTGAAATATAGGTTTTATCTAAACAACCTATTTATGGTTTTATCAGATGGAAATTACTATTATATATGTATTTCTTACCATATTTAACGTCTAAATAAACACATCTTTGATTGATTGACACCCATTGATTTTGACGCTGCAACCTATTTATAAGGGTGCTGTAAATAGGGGGCAGCACCAGAATTAAGACCAGGGAAAACCTGGTCTTAAACAGGCGTAACGAGGAGAAATGCTTTATTTATCCTTGCTTTTGCTGTTTCCATGTGTGCTGCTTTGTGCAGCACACATAGAAACAGCACAACGCCAATGATTGTTTATGTGGAGGAAGGTCTCCTTTCCTACACTTAAACAATCATTAAAAAAATGAAATTTTGTAACTTCTATGTGTGCTGCATTCAGCAGCACACATAAAAGTTACAAAACGCCATTTAAAGATTGTTTATGTGCAGGAAGGGAGACCTTCTTGCACATAAACAATCTTCCCCTCAACGCAGACAACCTTTCACTATGGTGCAAGAGTGCCTGCATTGCGTTAGGAAGCTAAATTTAGCGTCAGCGCAGGGGGAAATGCAGGGCTGCCAATATGGTGCAGCCCTGCGTTTCTAAGGCGGCGTAGCGTGTCGTTAGCCTTCTTGGCTTTGCCACTTTGTTGTAAACATGCCCCAATGTCTGCAATGGGATGCCTGATACATGTTTAAAGGGCTACTTAAGAGGGTGGAACAATCAGTACTGCAGGCCCACCAGTAGCATTTAACTTACAGGGCCTGGGTGCAAGGAGTGCCACTTTACCATGGACTTATAAGTAAATTAAATGTGTCAATTGGGTGTAAGCCAATGTTACCAGTTTTAAAAGAGGTGGTACAAGCACAGTGCAGAGTCCTAAGGCCAGCAAAGATTAAGTCCCTAAAAATAGGACAGTTGAAGGCAAAAAGTTGGGGGAAAACCACACCAAGGATATCAGTCCAACAGCCTCCTTGACCTAAGATATAGTTAATTTGTCCAAACCTCTCATGTATCATCACTCCTGAATAACTTTCCATCACCTCAAGCTGAACAGTCAGCAGACTTTCTTCTACTCTCTTCACTGCACTGCACTGCACCACTGCTGTACAACCTAATTAATCTGCCTTGTCCTACTTTGCTGCAAACCGTCCACTGCAGAGAATGCAAAATCTTTGGATTTTATGCTTGATGAAACCTTAATCTACACACCCGCAATAACACAGTAACTAAGTTTTTTTATTTTTTATAAACAAATGTTATTGTGTCAATAGTCACATGCAGTGCGGAACCCCTTATTGCAAGAGGCGACCGCCATACCGTACACCACATAATATTGATGTTGACAATTCGTTTACATTTATCAATAGTAAGAATCAAATAAAACATAACAACGTGAACATTTTGAACCCAAGCCCTCTGCGCTGCTGCACAACCACATCTCTTCTCACACAAATTACCTTGCCACCCTAATTGAGTCATATGCAGTCCATCCACCCTCTCTGCTACCCGGTATCCCTCAGTTTCAATGGTAATGTATGTATTCCTGTCGGAGGCACCGGCGCGGGGTAAAGGCCCCGGTAATCTGCCCATCTCTTCCAGATTTTAGGGTGCTTTTGCGGGCAACCCCTAGCCTTGAATATCGATATTTCCAAGCCCATAGAGAAATCTAGCCCCTTTTTCCAGGCTTTCAACGATAGTGGGGCAGGTGCCTTCCAAATTCTAGCGATATCTCTTTTGGCCGGGGTCAGCCCCAGCAACAGTAAGTGCTGTTTATAGATGTTGCCCCCGATACCCTCTGTAATGTGTAAAATTGCCAGTCTTGGTGAAACAGGGACATCCCACCCCAGGACTTCCGCGAGGCACGCCATGACCCCCCGCCAAAACTTTTCGAGCGTCGTACAGTGCCATATTGTGTGAATAAGAGACCCTTCCTCCTGTTTACACCGCAAGCAATCAGGAGATGATACTAAGCCCGCCCTCCAAAGTCTTTACCCGGTGTAAATATTTAAATTGGATAAGGCGTAACCAGGTTGCTGTTGCCGCACCCCGTGGGGATGCTAGTTCCTCTGCCCAGTCATCCCCATCCAACTGGCCCAGATAGAGCGCCCACGCCTCCCTAAATATGTGTAGTGTGGTGGAGCTATTGGTCACAAGGGATTGATATATTTTTGCAATTTTGTGCTCGTTCAGGTCACCCATAAACACCTTGGCTTCGATGGGGTTGAATTCTGGGAGGGCCTCCAGTTCTGAGACGCTAGGGAAGATGGCATGTCCAAGTTGGAGATACTTGGGTTTGAGTCATGTTATATTCTTTTTGAAGATCTTGGAAAGATTTCACGGTTGAACCCCGCATAACATCCCCTAATGTAAATATGCCAATGTTATCCCACCCACAAAAGCCAGCTAGTGTAGTCAGTTGCGGTAGTCTTCCATTGTGCCACAATGGAGTTTCCCCTGTCAGTCTGCCCCACCACCCCATCTTGCGGAGGGACTGTTTCCAAAGTTGGAATACCACCTGCGTCGCAGACGGAAAGGATCGGCGTAGGGATGTTGAATATAAGATAGTGTGAATGGTTGCGCTCCACAGCGTATGCGGGGTCTTGCCTATTCTCATACCACCATTTGTTCAGCAGTAGCAAGTGCCAGGCCACATACAAAGGTTGAATATCCGCTGTGGCGAGTCCCCCGCAAAACGTAGACTAAAAGCAGGTTTGCAAAACGACCCGGAATGCTCCCCCCCCCCCACAAAAACTGTCCCAGCACCGCATTTACCTGTTGAAACCAGGTTTGCAAAACTGGACATGGGTGATTCTGCAATTGGTAGAGCAGACGTGGGAGGGATACCATTTCAAAAATAGCTGATCCGCCATAGATAGAGAGAGGCATATGCGACCAAGTTCTCATCTCCTCTCCTCTCTTACTCGTGTCCAGATCGGAGCAATATTCCTATCCCATGACATGCGCTGTGTGGCCGATAAGAAGACCCCCAGGTACTTCACCCCCTCTGTAGTTACCTGTACTGCCGACGCCCAGGGGCCCAGTCTGCTAGCCCCCCTCAACGGCCAAAGGGTGGACTTATGGGGGTTCATAAAGAGGCTCGAGGATTCACCAAAGATTTGCATAATACAGAGCAATCTTGGGCCCTTCCTATTGGGTTCAGTTAGGAAAAACAATACATCATCCGCATATAGTGCGGTGCGATCTGACAGTCCGTGTGACTATTCAAAGCCCCGTACCTGTGCGTCAATGCGCACCCATGTTGCCAATGGCTCCATTGCTAGAGCGAATAAGTCTGGTGAGAAGAGGCACCCCTGCCAGGTACCTTTTTCAATTGGGAATGTACAGGAGGTGGATCCCGCCACAAGCACCGAGGCCATGAGGTCTGTATATATTAATTTAAGATAAGATAGATATTGCGACCCAATATTGAGGCGACTCAGTAGAGCGAATAAATAAACCCAGCTGAGGGAATCAAACGCCCTATCCATGTCTGCTAGCAACAGCACGGCTGGCTGCTCGTACGCCTCGATAGCCACGATGGCATTGTGGACTCAGCGAATGTTATGGCGTGTATCTATCTGGGGCATGAAACCGGCCTGATCAGGATGAACCAGTTGCGGCTGGAGACGATTTGCCAGCGCCTTGGCCAATATTTTGGCCTCGACATTCAATAACGAGATGATGCATGCTGTTCTGGAGGCTGACCGGGTTTGTGAAATACCACCACCTTGGCATGCCTCCAATACCATGGAAGGCGGCACCGATCCACCGCCTCGTCCAAGACGAGTAGAAAGTGGGACCCCAACTTGAAAAAGTATTTCTTGAAGAATTCGCATGGGAGTACATTTGGGCCCAGCGCCTTGAACGAAGTCAGATCTCCCAATGCCACGCATAATTCTTCCGCGGTTAGTGGGGTGTCCAAGTCTGTCCTTGCTTCGTCGGAAAGGGCCCGTGGCAATAATTCATCTTAACTAAGGGTTTCCGGTACGGAATCAGACTCTTCAAAAGAATCACGCCTCTATCCAGCTTTTATTTTCAGATGATAAATTGAAAGCTCCAGTTCAATCCCTTGTCTTCTCTAAGTGAGACTGTGGCAACTTGGTATTCCCAGGCTCAAAGACGGTTTAAGGCATGGGCACAGTGGGCTCTGGCCGAGGGCCCCACACTTTCATGGGCCCCTGATACCGCCAGCTCTGTTCTGCAGAGAGTTTTGCCCTGATGACCTTGAATAGTTCTTAAAGGGAATGTTTTAAAAACCATTTTACTTTAATTAATTTTTTATGTGGGTGATCAGTGAGAGTCTATTAGAGACTGTTTTTAGAGAAATTGTATGTTTATGTTTCATGCAACATCCGTAAAATAGTTTCTTTTAGGACAAAACAGGACCTCACATATGAGAAATGGGAAAGTGTCGCAGAATGTTTCGGAGAAGTAATATTAGTGAGCTGCTGCTGTGTTACAATATTGAAAAATACACATCACTATCCCTGAATATTGGATGTAAACAAAATTAGACGAGGGGGCAAATGCCAAAGAGGATATGAAAGAGCTGGAATTGGATCATATATTCAAACCTGTTCCGAACAGGGGCCCCCAAATATGTTTGGCCCCCAAAATCCTTTAGATGTCCCTGCCCAGACTATAACTAGCACCTTTGAAGGCAGCCCTAAAACTTTCAGCTCCCCTAGTCACCGGGGCTAGAAGATTTGGTGATGACATTACACTAATTCTGATTACAGCTAATTGGCTTCCATGGATGTCAGTAGAATTTCAAAGCTGGATTTCATAATTCACGATGCCATGTATGGCGGCTCGTCCAAATTAAAGGCACCCAATTTAATCTTCTCAAGAGGTGCCTGCACACTCCTATACAGACTCTCTATACCTAG
This sequence comes from Calotriton arnoldi, assembly GCA_963921515.1. Lineage (NCBI taxonomy): Eukaryota > Metazoa > Chordata > Amphibia > Caudata > Salamandridae > Calotriton > Calotriton arnoldi. The sequence continues at coordinate 304,344 of CAWUFW010007683.1, forward strand.
ATATTTAAACAGTCAGAAAAAAAACCCTAAAGCAAGCTTTCTCAGGACGTGTTACCCAAATATGGATGGATCACCATTGCACCTGCAATTAGGACCAATGCATCTCATGAATCATTAAAGTGTATTAAAAATCCTTCTCACACCATCATCTCCTTTGTATAATAGATTCCTGCCACTATTCAGATGTTTGTGGCACACATGTTATTCTTAGCTACAGCAGAAGATGACAGGAGATGAAAGTAATGGTGTGAAGTAGATAAATAACCATTTGATAACAATCACACCTGGTTAATTCACAAACAGAGGTTATTAAGATAGTTCTAGCACAAGTACAAGCTATGAGTCACGCAGGGACTGGTGGAAATTACCCTGGAGAGCAGTCAGACACATCTTCTGCCAGGAATACAGACTAGAAGAGATCTCAGAAGTGCTTCATAGACATGAAGTAACTTGCAGGTGAGTGGAGACAGCCCATAGAGAGCTGCCTATTGCCTGAAGTGAGAGACAGTCAGCGATCTGTTGTGATGTCAGTACTGATAAATGAGGATGTGTGGATTGAGGCGATAGACAAAGAGAGGGTATGTGACCTGACATTGGTGCAAGCAATGTGAGGGGCAGATGCAAGACTCACTCATCGTGTTTTATAGTCCCAACTCCTGGGGAAAAACTATTACCTATAACCCTAGAAATAAATGCATCCAAGGGAAAAAAGCACACTCCAGAAACTCTCATAGTCTACAAGGGAGGTGAAGGGACCAATGAGACAAGAACCAAAACTAACCCTTCCACACTGAAGAATGAAGAAGAAACACATGGATGCAAGGGATAGCGTTCCAACTTCCCAGATACCGCAGCTGCACCCCAAATAGGAGGCTGTAGGGCATTGACTCCAACATAGGTCTGGGGAGGTTATGAGGTTCAGAGGAGAGCCCTAGAGGGGATGTGGTATACTCTTGTGCCACGAGGAGATCACAACATGTAACATATAATTGATAATGATGGGCCTACTGGACATGTCTATGCTCATTTGCTGATATGGAAGACATGTAACATGTTGTTGGGTTTTCACTTCACTCAAGTATGATCCTTTTTCTAAACAGGTGATGTTAAAGGAGACTCCCTCATTGGACTTTCCTTTGGCCCCTTTCTCTTTTACACAATCCCACTTTGTGACTATTTCAACGAGATCACCTTTGCTTGCCCAGATGACAAATCCATCCAGGAAACACAGAAATGGCTGCAGAACGAACCTGATGCCATGGACTGGAGTGATGTTACAAAGATAATCTGTGAGCATCAGGGCTGTAGGTAAGGATTCTGATGTGCACTGAAACTCCACTACTTAGTTTTCCTATTCAGATAATCTTTGTTTAACTCTAATAAAGAATATACATGCTTACAGGGAAGAGTAAAGATGTCGGTAGGAGAGGTTAACAAAATGAAAGTTTTAATGTCACTGCTAAACGTGTTAAAGAAGATATAATCTTCGATGCACTATAATTGGGCTTCAACGATACATCGACTCAGTTACTCACAACCACAGTTAACCTTGATTCTACTTTGTCATAACTTCCCTCATATAAAAGCTTAAATACCACATCAATTTTATTCCAGGTTCAGATTTTGTAAGTGCTGATGTAGTCCACCGCATACATGCATCTGTATATGTACTGATACATTCATGTTCTCAGGTTGTGTGATGTTGGACACAAGTGGGAAGAAAAGTGACAGGATATTGTGGATTGTTGACGTCCTCACTAGTTTTTAGAGAACATACAAGTACTACTCCACTCTTGGTTGCTGAATCTTTATGGGATTCCCATCTCATGACAGGCATCTCTTTGGTTAAGGAACTCGTACTTACATTGTGTGGTATGCTTCATCACTAGGTTAGACATCTAGCACTTGGAAGGATTCTATGACTTAACAACTCATGCTTTTAACATGCACCCATTACCACAAAATGCCTCTACCATGCATTGCCTTTTCAAAGCAAGCCTTCACCATTCATCAATAAATTAATCAATCAATCAATCAGGGGCTTTTAAAGCACGTTACTCACCCGTGAGGGTCTCAAGGCGCTGGGGGGGTGCAGCTGCGGGTCAGCCGAAAAGTCAGGTCTTGAGGCTCTTCCTGAAGGTTTACAGGGTAGGGGAGCGTCTGATGTTGACTGGGAGCTCGTTCCAGGCCTTGGCTGCGACGTAGGAGAAGGATCTTCCACCTGCTCTGGCTCTGTGGATGCACAGGGTCATTGCTAGGGCGAGGTAGGCCGAGCGGAGGCTTCCTTTGGGTGCGTGGGAAGAGATTCTTTCGTTGAGGTATTTGGGTCCGATGCTGGGCCTCTTTCTCCTCCCAGTTGAGCTTTAGGCAGCTGTTGCTCATCCAGGCTGCGACGTCTTTAATTCCTTCCTGGAAGATGAGTCTGGGGTCTTTGGCGTTCTTTGTCAGGGAGAGAATGAGCTGGGTGTTGTCGGCGTACAATACTATGCTGAGCCCATGCTGACTGACGATGGTGGTGAGGGGGGCCATGTAGATGTTGAAGAGCATGGGGCTGAGCGATGATCATTGGGGTACTCTGCAGCTGATCTCTGTGAGTTCGTAGAAGAAGGGTGGGAGTCTGATCCTTTGGGTTCTGTCGGGGAGGAAGGAGCGGATCCAGTCGAGGGCGGTTCCCTGTATGCCAGCGTCATGGAGTCTAGCTGCCAGAGTGCAGTGGGAGACAGTGTCAAAGGCTGCGGAGAGGTCTAGCAGGATGAGGGCTGCGGTGTGGCCTTGGTCGACTAGCACACGGATGTCGTCGGAGGCAGCGAGGAGGGTGGTCTCAGTGTTGCGTTTGCTGCAGAATCTGCACTGGGAGGAGTCGAGGATGGCGTTCTCTTCGATAAAGGTGGTCAACTGGGTGTTGACGAATGTCTTGGTGACTTTGGCTGCGAAGGGAAGGAGAGAGATCGGCCGGTAGTTTTTCAGGTCTATCAGGTCAGATGTGGGTTTCTTGAGGAGGGCCTTGACCTCAGCCTGCTTCCAGTCATTGGGAAAGATGCCTGATTTGAAGGTGGCATTGATGGTGCGGAGTAGTTCAGGCGCAATGGTGGCGGCCGCTCTGTGGAAGATGAGGGGAAAGCACGGGTCCGTGGGAGCTCCTGAGTGGGTACTTTTTGTGGTTGTGGTGGTGTCTTCGGTGGTGATCGATGTGTGTGAGAAAGTGCCCTCTTTCTGCATGGTTGCCCCCACTTTTTGCTGAATTGCTGATGTGCTTTGACTGAGTGTGCCCTGGGCTCCTGCTAATCAGGTACCCAGGGCCTATGTTCTTTCCCTAAAACTGCATTGAAGCCTAAACCCAATTGGCATCTCTGGCGACAGGTCAGCCCCTAGTAAATGGTACCACAGGTACTCAGGGCACTGTAAAAGGCCCCAAAGGGCTGCAGTTATTGTGCCACCCTTAGAGGTCCTGTACCCTTACACCCACACACTGCCTTTGCAGGCTGCGGGTTTTGGTGCAGAACAAAGTGAAGAGTCAACATGACACACATCTCTGTGTGCCATGCCTACAACCCTCTGTCCTGGCATAGATCAGTCACCCCTCTAGCTGGGTGCACTATACCAGTGGTGAGGGTACAGGTGCATGAGCCCTGTACCCCTACAGTGTCTAAGGCCATTCTTAGACATTGTAAGTGCAGTGCTGCCATTAAGAGTATATGGTGCTGGGAGTTTGTCATTACGAACTCCACAGCACCATAATGGCTACAATGAATCAAACTTCTCAGCACATTAAACTCACACTGATGCCAGTGTGGGATTTAATGAACAATGCACACAGAGGGCATCTTAGAGATGCCCCCTGAAATCTAACCTACCACTAGTGTACAGGCTGAGTGGCTGCCTTCAGATGCCACCACCAGACATGTTTCTGGACCCCTGGGGCGAGAGCCTGCTGCTCTCCGGGGCCTGAAACAATGCACATCCTGGGACGAGGTGCCAAGCCTCCTCCACCAGGAATGGGCAGGGTTCGTGAAGGGGAAGCTTCATAGGCTTGCCGCCTTTGTGAGCTTCCCCAGGCACTTTCTGCTTTCAGCAACTGGTCCCCACTGGTTCTGACCCTCACTTTGGGTGGGAGAACTGGCAGGAAAATCAAGTGAGAAAGAGAGGTGTGCCCACCTCTGCCAACTCCACCCTTCAGGTGGGGGAGGTGAGTTGAAGCACAACGCTCAGTCTCCGCCATCTTGCAGATGGGGGACTCAGTGAACCAGGGACAAGCTCATGCCCCCCTCCCATTGGAGGGTGGCATAATAGGGGGTGTACCCACCCAAAGGAAGGGACCCATTGGTCCCTACCTTTTACCTATCTGTAACGCCCCTAAATCTAGTATTTAGGGGCACCCCTGAACCTTGCTTCCTCAGACAAGAACCTGCAACAAGAAAAGAAGAAGAAGGACCGAACAGCCATGCCAAAGCTAACAATAGGAAGATCCCCACTGACTTGGCCCCAGCCCTACCGGCCTGTCTCCCCCTTGAGCCTGCTCCTGCGAAATCCCAGTGTCTCTTGCAACCAGCAACCTTGAGAACCCCAGAGGACCTTCCTGCCTTCAACCACAAAGACTTTGTCACCCGTGAACACCGGATTTGTACATCTGCAACCTCTGGCTCCGGCCGGACACCAGAAATCCGCCCCACTCTGCACCCACCATCCACGGCCCGAGCTCGAGTGGGCAAACACCACAAGGAGGTCCCCCTGGCTATCCTGACCCGAGATCCGGAAACCCCTGACCTACCTCAAGCCTCCAGCCGACACCTGCAGCCTAAATCCAGAAGATCCCCCCAACCGCTACCAGGAGCTGGTAAGAAGATCCGACCCTAAAAGGCACCCCTTCAACCAATGCCCCACGGCCTTGGGTGGCCAAACCGATGGTGCCTAACCAACCACAAACTTCACAACTTACCTCTCGAAGTGGTGGTCGCACCCAGAAGACCTTCGTCCCCAAGCCTGCAGTGCCTTTGCAAACCGGAGGTTCCCCAATGCAAACAACAGGGCGCCCGATGTCGAAACAGCACCCTGCACCTGGCCGCCCTAGTGCCACTGAGGGTGCACCTTGGTGCTACTTTGTGTCCCCATTTGCCCTGAGCTAAAGTCCAGGAGCTTTGCTCCCACAACCAAGTGGCCTGCTCGTCAGCAGCCACTAACCAGAGGGCCCCTATCCCCCATTGGATAACATTGGGCCTCAGCACTCTGCACCCGGCCACCCTAGTGCTGCTGAGGGAGTAATTAGAGTGTATACTTGACCCTGGGGGACCCCTGAGTCTACCCCCAGAACCTCAACTCCCACTACCAAATCCTTACCTCCAAACCGATCACATTATTTTCCTCCATAGGATAACATTGACTGTTTTTCTGTGAAAAGTTTCTAAGTATGGAGTTTGAAAACCTAAAGAAATTCTTTAAAATTGTACTGTTTAACAAAAATGATTTTACTTACCTGTTTACACGAAATGTCCCAGAGTAGTATCCAGGAATACTACTCTGTGTGAGAAAAGTAATCTCAAAAGTAACTTACCTGTAATCTTACTGAAAATCCTATTCAAAGTATATGTACTGTATTCTGAAAAGCATTGCATTATCAGTAACACTACTATAATCAAATCAAAGTACATTTACAATTGCAATCCAAACTGTGTTACAATCTGTATATTTACTGCAAAGTACTTATCACTTACCTATGCCAGGCTTGCTTGGTTCTAGGAAATAAAATAACTAAAAGAATATTTTTATACAAAAACAATTCGTCTGAAGTTCAGTCTTTGAGTGTGTTAATTCATTTGTGTGCACAAAAAATGCTTAACACTGTCCTCTGATACTGCCTTACTGCTCGACCACACTACCACAAACAGAAAGAGAGGTGCTTTCTAGCTTTACCTCTGCCTACCTTTGGGGTTCCACTGGATTCTGTGCACACTATACCTCACTTTGGTATAGTATATACAGAGCCAGCTTTCTACAGTATCCAAGTGGTGATGGTGGGCTGGCTGTCATTGCTGGAGGGGAGTGGTGTTCCTGCAGTCTGTTTGCTGAAGTTGTCGTAGAGGGCTTTGAATTTCAGGTGGAAGTAGGAGCCGAGCTTGTCGCAGAGGTCCTGGGATGGTGTGATGTCTGTGGCTTCACTAAGGGGGTTTCGTGAACTGCTGAATGATGTTGAAAAGTTCCTTTGAGTTGCTGGCGTTAGTGAGGATTTTGTCCCGGATGAAGGTCCTCTTGGTAGCTTTTATGATTTGGTGGTATTCTGTTATGGCGTGCTTGTAGGTGGTCTGGTCTTCGGTAATTTTGCTGTTTCTCCATTGTTTTTCGAAACGTCTGCAGGAGCATCTGGCTTCTAGGAGGTCGGTGGTGAACCAGGCGGCCTACAGGGGGCGTTGTCTGTCGGGGTGGCAGAGGGGAGCGAGCTTGTCTGCTCAGCTGTTGATCCAGAGGTGTAGTTCCGTGGTTGCAGAGTTGACGTCGGTCATGGCAGAGTGGGGGTCGTGGATGAGGGTAGAGTTGAGGAGCTCCTCTCTGACCATGCCAATTCCTTCATGGCCGGCGCGGGGGGGCTTGTGTGCGGTGGTGGTGCTGAAAGAGAAGTGTACACAGTGGTGGTCTGTCCAGAGGGGCTGCGAGGTGTGGCTGAAGAGGATGTTTGTTCCTCCTGCGAAGATGGGATCCAGGATGTGTCCAGCCGTGTGGGTCGGGGAGGTGATGAGCTGCTTCAGTCCGAGGTTGGCGAGGTTGTCCAGGTGGGTGGTGGAGTCGGGGTTGCTACTCTTGTCGAGGTGGAAATTCAGGTCTCTGATGAGTATGTAGTCTGTGGAGGCGATGGCGTGGGGTGTGATGAGGTCCTCAATCGGGGTGGTGAAAGGAGTGCTAGGCCCAGGGGGTCTGTATGCAAGGGTGCCGCGTAACGTGCTTCTGGGTCTGGTCTGAAAGTGGAGGTGTTCGGTGTTGGAGATGGAGTCAGTCGCGCTGGAGGTGGAGAGCCCGAGGGAGCTCTTGTGTGCGTTGGCGAGTCCTCCTCTTGGGCGGAGGGGGCAGTCCTTCCTCTGGATCTTGTAGCCATCATGAATGGCGGTGGTGATGTCGGGTGCAGAGGCAGTGTTTGTCCCGGTTTCCGTGAAGAAGGTGACGTCTGGCAACAGGGTGTCAAGGAGGTCCCAGATCTCTATGGCATGTCTGTGCAGGGAGCGCACATTGAGGAGGATGCATTACAGGGCTTCTTTGCTGCGGGCGTCCGACGTTGGTGCAGAGGTTTTGGGGGTGCTGTGGATGGTGAAGGAATGTCGGCAGTGTTGGCAGGAGAACTGGCCTGAGTGGTATTTGGCTTTGACAGTGGGCAGTTGTTGTTCCTTCTGGGGTTCAGTGCGAGGAGGGCAGCTGAGTTGTAGCGGTGGGTAGCGGATGGTAGCAGACGGACTTGCCTTCAGTGTGCCACACAGCGGCAGCCAATAAATAGGGGAGGATAGCGCAGTGGGGAGGCGGGAGCGGGAAGCAGCAGGGGGGAGAGGCCGCAGGGCCAGAAGCCGCAGGAAAGGGAAAACGGGCAGAAAACAGAGAGAGACAAGACAAAAAAGAATAAAAAAGACAGGAAAACAGGCACAATTATAAAAACAGAAAAACAGAGCAAAAGACAGAAAAATGACAGAAGTGGAACCAGCAGAAGAGTAAGGCTCTCCCACTGGACCACCAGGGATGAGGCGCAGGCAGGAGCCTGCGGGTGGTGGAGGGCCTCGAACACCTACCAGTCCAAAGCAGTGCACAGGGCAGTGGCACTTAACAGCCGAGTTGCGGGGGAGAGAGTGGGTCCCTGATGAGGAGGTCAGAGGTCTTGCTCGCGCTCCCTCACAATGGTCGTCATTAAATAGGGTAGGAGGGAGGGAATCGCAGCTGGGAGGCAGGAACGGGAAGCAGGAGGGGGAGGGGCCGCAGGGGCAGCAGCGGCGGAAAAGGGAAAACGAGCAGAAAACAGTGGAAGAAAAGGCAAAAGAATAAAAAGACAGGAAAACAGGCACAATTATAAAAACAGAGCAAAAGACAGAAATATGACAGAAAACGGGCACAATACAGCACAGACAGGAGTGGAACCAGCAGAAGAGCAAGGCTCTCCCACTTGACCACCAGGGATGAGACGCAGGCAGGAGCCTGGGGGTGAGGGAGGGCCTCGAACACCTAACAGTCCAAAGCAGTGCACAGGGAAGCAGCACTTAACAGCAGAGCTGCCGGGGAGAGAGTGGGTCCCTGACACGGATGTCGTCGGAGGCAGCGAGGAGGGTGGTCTCAGTGTTGCGTTTGCTGCAGAATCTGCACTGGGAGTAGTCGAGGATGGCGTTCTCTTCGATAAAGGTGGTCAACTGGGTGTTGACGAATGTCTTGGTGACTTTGGCTGCGAAGGGAAGGAGAGAGATTGGCCGGTAGTTTTTCAGGTCTATCAGGTCAGCTGTGGGTTTCTTGAGGAGGGGCTTGACCTCAGCCTGCTTCCAGTCATTGGGAAAGATGCCTGATTTGAAGGTGGCATTGATGGTGCGGAGTAGTTCAGGCGCAATGGTGGCGGCAGCTCTGTGGAAGATGAGGGGAAAGCACGGGTCCGTGGGAGCTCCTGAGTGGGTACTTTTTGTGGTTGTGGTGGTGTCTTCGGTGGTGATCGATGTGTGTGAGAAAGTGCCCTCTTTCTGCATGGTTGCCCCCACTTTTTGCTGAATTGCTGATGTGCTTTGACTGAGGGTGCCCTGGGCTCCTGCTAATCAGGTACCCAGGGCCTATGTTCTTTCCCTAAAACTGCATTGAAGCCTAAACCCAATTGGCATCTCTGGCGACAGGTCAGCCCCTAGTATATGGTACCACAGGTACTCAGGGCACTGTAAAAGGCCCCAAAGGGCTGCAGTTATTGTGCCACCCTTAGAGGTCCTGTACCCTTACACCCACACACTGCCTTTGCAGGCTGCGGGTTTTGGTGCAGAACAAAGTGAAGAGTCAACATGACACACATCTCTGTGTGCCATGCCTACAACCCTCTGTCCTGGCATAGATCAGTCACCCCTCTAGCTGGGTGCACTATACCAGTGGTGAGGGTACAGGTGCATGAGCCCTGTACCCCTACAGTGTCTAAGGCCATTCTTAGACATTGTAAGTGCAGTGCTGCCATTAAGAGTATATGGTGCTGGGAGTTTGTCATTACGAACTCCACAGCACCATAATGGCTACAATGAATCAAACTTCTCAGCACATTAAACTCACACTGATGCCAGTGTGGGATTTAATGAACAATGCACACAGAGGGCATCTTAGAGATGCCCCCTGAAATCTAACCTACCACTAGTGTACAGGCTGAGTGGCTGCCTTCAGATGCCACCACCAGACATGTTTCTGGACCCATGGGGCGAGAGCCTGCTGCTCTCCGGGGCCTGAAACAATGCACATCCTGGGACGAGGTGCCAAGCCTCCTCCACCAGGAATGGGCAGGGTTCGTGAAGGGGAAGCTTCATAGGCTTGCCGCCTTGTGAGCTTCCCCAGGCACTTTCTGCTTTCAGCAACTGGTCCCCACTGGTTCTGACCCTCACTTTGGGTGGGAGAACTGGCAGGAAAATCAAGTGAGAAAGAGAGGTGTGCCCACCTCTGCCAACTCCACCCTTCAGGTGGGGGAGGTGAGTTGAAGCACAACGCTCAGTCTCCGCCATCTTGCAGATGGGGGACTCAGTGAACCAGGGACAAGCTCATGCCCCCTCCCATTGGAGGGTGGCATAATAGGGGGTGTACCCACCCAAAGGAAGGGACCCATTGGTCCCTACCTTTTACCTATCTGTAATGCCCCTAAATCTAGTATTTAGGGGCACCCCTGAACCTTGCTTCCTCAGACAAGAACCTGCAACAAGAAAAGAAGAAGAAGGACCGAACAGCCATGCCAAAGCTAACAATAGGAAGATCCCCACTGACTTGGCCCCAGCCCTACCGGCCTGTCTCCCCTTGAGCCTGCTCCTGCGAAATCCCAGTGTCTCTTGCAACCAGCAACCTTGAGAACCCCAGAGGACCTTCCTGCCTTCAACCACAAAGACTTTGTCACCCGTGAACACCGGATTTGTACATCTGCAACCTCTGGCTCCGGCCGGACACCAGAAATCCGCCCCACTCTGCACCCACCATCCACGGCCCGAGCTCGAGTGGGCAAACACCACAAGGAGGTCCCCCTGGCTATCCTGACCCGAGATCCGGAAACCCTGACCTACCTCAAGCCTCCAGCCGACACCTGCAGCCTAAATCCAGAAGATCCCCCAACCGCTACCAGGAGCTGGTAAGAAGATCCGACCCTAAAAGGCACCCCTTCAACCAATGCCCCACGGCCTTGGGTGGCCAAACCGATGGTGCCTAACCAACCACAAACTTCACAACTTACCTCTCGAAGTGGTGGTCGCACCCAGAAGACCTTCGTCCCCAAGCCTGCAGTGCCTTTGCAAACCGGAGGTTCCCCAATGCAAACAACAGGGCGCCCGATGTCGAAACAGCACCCTGCACCTGGCCGCCCTAGTGCCACTGAGGGTGCACCTTTGGTGCTACTTTGTGTCCCCATTTGCCCTGAGCTAAAGTCCAGGAGCTTTGCTCCCACAACCAAGTGGCCTGCTCATCAGCAGCCACTAACCGGAGGGCCCCTATCCCCCATTGGATAACATTGGGCCTCAGCACTCTGCACCCGGCCACCCTAGTGCTGCTGAGGGAGTAATTAGAGTGTATACTTGACCCTGGGGGACCCCTGAGTCTACCCCCAGAACCTCAACTCCCACTACCAAATCCTTACCTCCAAACCGATCACACTATTTTCCTCCATAGGATAACATTGACTGTTTTTCTGTGAAAAGTTTCTAAGTATGGAGTTTGAAAACCTAAAGAAATTCTTTAAAATTGTACTGTTTAACAAAAATGATTTTACTTACCTGTTTACACGAAATGTCCCAGAGTAGTATCCAGGAATACTACTCTGTGTGAGAAAAGTAATCTCAAAAGTAACTTACCTGTAATCTTACTGAAAATCCTATTCAAAGTATATGTACTGTATTCTGAAAAGCATTGCATTATCAGTAACACTACTATAATCAAATCAAAGTACATTTACAATTGCAATCCAAACTGTGTTACAATCTGTATATTTACTGCAAAGTACTTATCACTTACCTATGCCAGGCTTGCTTGGTTCTAGGAAATAAAATAACTAAAAGAATATTTTTATACAAAAACAATTCGTCTGAAGTTCAGTCTTTGAGTGTGTTAATTCATTTGTGTGTACAAAAATGCTTAACACTGTCCTCTGATACTGCCTTACTGCTCGACCACACTACCACAAACAGAAAGAGAGGTGCTTTCTAGCTTTACCTCTGCCTACCTTTGGGGTTCCACTGGATTCTGTGCACACTATACCTCACTTTGGTATAGTATATACAGAGCCAGCTTTCTACAGTATCCAAGTGGTGATGGTGGGCTGGCTGTCATTGCTGGAGGGGAGTGGTGTTCCTGCAGTCTGTTTGCTGAAGTTGTCGTAGAGGGCTTTGAATTTCAGGTGGAAGTAGGAGCCGAGCTTGTCGCAGAGGTCCTGGGATGGTGTGATGTCCGTGGCTTCACTAAGGGGGTTTCGTGAACTGCTGAATGATGTTGAAAAGTTCCTTTGAGTTGCTGGCGTTAGTGAGGATTTTGTCCCGGATGAAGGTCCTCTTGGTAGCTTTTATGATTTGGTGGTATTCTGTTATGGCGTGCTTGTAGGTGGTCTGGTCTTCGGTAATATTGATGTTTCTTCATTGTTTTTCGAAACGTCTGCAGGAGCATCTGGCTTCTAGGAGGTCGGTGGTGAACCAGGCGGCCTGCAGGGGGCGTTGTCTGTCAGGGTGGCAGAGGGGAGCGAGCTTGTCTGCTCAGCTGTTGATCCAGAGGTGTAGTTCCGTGGTTGCAGAGTTGACGTCGGTCATGGCAGAGTGGGGGTCGTGGATGAGGGTAGAGTTGAGGAGCTCCTCTCTGACCATGCCAATTCCTTCATGGCCGGCGCGGGGGGGCTTGTGTGCGGTGGTGGTGCTGAAAGAGAAGTGTACACAGTGGTGGTCTGTCCAGAGGGGCTGCGAGGTGTGGCTGAAGAGGATGTTTGTTCCTCCTGCGAAGATGGGATCCAGGATGTGTCCAGCCGTGTGGGTCGGGGAGGTGATGAGCCGCTTCAGTCCGAGGTTGGCGAGGTTGTCCAGGTGGGCGGTGGAGTCGGGGTTGCTACTCTTGTCGAGGTGGAAATTCAGGTCTCTGATGAGTATGTAGTCTGTGGAGGCGATGGCGTGGGGTGTGATGAGGTCCTCAATCGGGGTGGTGAAAGGAGTGCTAGGCCCAGGGGGTCTGTATGCAAGGGTGCCGCGTAACGTGCTTCTGGGTCTGGTCTGAAAGTGGAGGTGTTCGGTGTTGGAGATGGAGTCAGTCGCGCTGGAGGTGGAGAGCCCGAGGGAGCTCTTGTGTGCGTTGGCGAGTCCTCCTCTTGGGCGGAGGGGGCAGTCCTTCCTCTGGATCTTGTAGCCATCATGAATGGCGGTGGTGATGTCGGGTGCAGAGGCAGTGTTTGTCCCGGTTTCCGTGAAGAAGGTGACGTCTGGCAACAGGGTGTCAAGGAGGTCACAGATCTCTATGGCGTGTCTGTGCAGGGAGCGCACATTGAGGAGGATGCATTACAGGGCTTCTTTGGTGCGGGCGTCCGTTGTTGGTGCAGAGGTTTTGGGGGTGCTGTGGATGGTGAAGGAATGTCGGCAGTGTTGGCAGGAGAACTGGCCTGAGTGGTATTTGGCTTTGACAGTGGGCAGTTGTTGTTCCTTCTGGGGTTCAGTGCGAGGAGGGCAGCTGAGTTGTAGCGGTGGGTAGCGGATGGTAGCAGACGAACTTGCCTTCAGTGTGCCACACAGCGGCAGCCAATAAATAGGGGAGGATAGCGCAGTGGGGAGGCGGGAGCGGGAAGCAGCAGGGGGGAGAGGCCGCAGGGCCAGAAGCCGCAGGAAAGGGAAAACGGGCAGAAAACAGAGAGAGACAAGACAAAAAAGAATAAAAAAGACAGGAAAACAGGCACAATTATAAAAACAGAAAAACAGAAAAATGACAGAAGTGGAACCAGCAGAAGAGTAAGGCTCTCCCACTGGACCACCAGGGATGAGGCGCAGGCAGGAGCCTGCGGGTGGTGGAGGGCCTCGAACACCTACCAGTCCAAAGCAGTGCACAGGGCAGTGGCACTTAACAGCCGAGTTGCGGGGGAGAGAGCGGGTCCCTGATGAGGAGGTCAGAGGTCTTGCTCGCGCTCCCTCACAATGGTCGTCATTAAATAGGGTAGGAGGGAGGGAATCGCAGCTGGGAGGCAGGAACGGGAAGCAGGAGGGGGGAGGGGCCGCAGGGGCAGCAGCGGCGGAAAAGGGAAAACGAGCAGAAAACAGTGGAAGAAAAGGCAAAAAGAATAAAAAGACAGGAAAACAGGCACAATTATAAAAACAGAGCAAAAGACAGAAATATGACAGAAAACGGGCACAATACAGCACAGACAGGAGTGGAACCAGCAGAAGAGCAAGGCTCTCCCACTTGACCACCAGGGATGAGACGCAGGCAGGAGCCTGGGGGTGAGGGAGGGCCTTGAACACCTAACAGTCCAAAGCAGTGCACAGGGAAGCAGCACTTAACAGCAGAGCTGCCGGGGAGAGAGTGGGTCCCTGACCAGGAGCTCAGAGGTCTTGCTTGCGCTCCCTCGCAGCGGTTGCCATTAAATAGGGAAGGGGGAGGGAAGCGCAGCCAGGAGGCGGGAAGCAGCAGGGGGGAGGGGCCGCGGGGGCAGCAGCGGCTGGAAATGGAAAACAGGCAGAAAACAGAGAGAGATAAGGCAGCATAGAATAAAAAGACAGGAAAACAGGCACAATTGTAAAAACAGAAAAACAGACCAAAAGACAGAAAACGGGCACAATACAGCACAGACAGAAGTGAACCAGCAGAAGAGCAAGGCTCTCCCACTTGACCACCAGGGATGAGGCGCAGGCAGGAGCCTGTGGGTGGAGAAGGGCTTCGAACACCCACCAGTCCAAAGCAGTGCACAGGGCAGCAGCACTTAACAGCAGAGCTGCGGGGGGGGAGAGAGTGGGTCCCTGACCTGGAGGTCAGAGGTCTTGCTAGTGCTCCCTCGCAGTGGCTGCCATTAAATAGGGAGGGGGGAGGGAAGGGCAGCTGGGAGGCGGGAGCGGGAAGCAGCAGGGGGGAGGGGCCACGGGGGAAGCAGTGGCGAGAAAGGGAAAACAGGCAGAAAACAGAGAGAGATAAGGCAACAAAGAATAAAAAGACAGGAATACAGGCACAAATAGAAAAACAGAAAAACAGAGCAGAAGACAGAAAAATGACAGAAAATGGGCACAATTCAGCACAGACAGCAGTGGAACCAGCAGAAGAGCAAGACTCTCCCACTAGACCGCCAGGGATGAGGTGCAGGCAGGAGCCTGCGGGTAAAGAAGGGCCTCGAACACCTACCTGCACAGGGCAGCGGCACAACAGCAGAGCTGCTGGGGAGAAAGCAGGTCTCTGACCGGGAGGTCAGAGGTCTTGCTTGCACTCCCTTGCAGCGGTCGCCATTAAATAGGGAAGGGGGAGGGAAGTGCAGCTGGGAGGGGAAGTGGGAAGCAGCAGGGGCAGGGGCAGCAGCGGTTGGAAATGGAAGACGGGCAGAAAACAGAGAGAGACAAGGCAGCAAAGAATAAAAAGACAGGAAAACAGGTACAATTATAAAAACAGAAAAACATACCAAAAGACAGAAAACGAGCACAATTGAGCACAGACAGCCGTGGAACCAGCAGAAGAGCAAGGCTCTCCCACTGGACCACCAGGGATGAGGCGCAGGCAGGAGACTGCAGGTGGAGGAGGGCCTCGAACACCTACGAGTCCAAAGCAGTGCACAGGGCAGCGGCACTTAACAGCCGAGCTGCGGGCGAGAGAGCGGGTCCCTGACCAGGAGGTCAGAGGTCTTTACCACGCATGGATCGAAAATGCAAGATAAATATATATAAGGTAAGTAAAATCCCTACACATTGCAGATGGATAGAAGTGTGGGCCACAAATGAAGCAGGTAACAGGAAAGGTGCACTCCTGTAAAAACAGGGGTTTCCCTATCACATGGTGCTAAACTGACCGAGCTGTCAAGTTTTACATGCAGTTCACTTTGCTGGTTACTGCAAACCAATATATGTTAAAACGAGCCCACGCTCGATGTTCAGCTATGATGAAAAAAGATCGACATAGTTCATGCCCCTGATATTGTTTGTTAAAACAAGTCCAAGCGCAATGTTCCCCATGTAATGAAGAAAAGATCGTCACTGTTCATGTTGCTACGGACTGATGTTATACGTTGAGACAATCTCGTACTCGATGTTCTATGTGTAATGAAAGAAAGATCAACATGGTGTGACAAATGTGCTGTATTGGGTTTGGTGCCATTTGCTCCTTAACCCAGGTGTGAAAATTGCCCGTACACTTTGGTCAACGCCAGTGGACTTTGGTCACTATACATTCGAAGTTCCATGTGTAAAACAATTGAAGCACCTTCATAGGGCGTTGGTAACGTGCCAGTGTTTCTTCAATCAATCAATTAATCAGGGAATTGTAAGCACGCTACTCACCCGTGAGGGTCTCAAGGCGCTGAGGGGGGGAGGGGGGTCCGCAGATGTGTTGAGCCGAAGAGCCAGGTCTTGAGGGTCTTCCTGAAGGTGTTCAGGGATGGGGGGGCGTCTGATGTCTGCCGGTAGCTCGTTCCAGGTCTTGACTGCAATGTGAGAGAAGGATCTTCTGCCTGCTCTGGCTCGGTGGATGCACGGGGTTTAGGCCAGTGCGAGGTTGGAAGATTGGAGGTTTCTTTTGGGTACGTGGAAGTTGATTCTGTCGTTTAGGTATTTGGGTCTGTTGTTGTGTAGGCATTTGTAGGCATGAGGGAGGATTTTGAAAGTGTCTCTTTTCTCCACGGGGAGCCAGTGGAGACTTTGTAGGTGTTGGCTGATTTGTTTGTGTCGGAGGATGCCGAGGACGAGTCTGGCGGTGGTGTTCTGTATTGTCTGGAGTTTGCGAAGTAGGGACTTGTTGATGCCGGCGTAGAGTGGTTTCCATAGTCCAGTCTGTTGGTGATGAGTGCGTGGGTGACTGTCTTCCTTGACTCAGGGGGATCCACTTGAAGGTCTTGCGGAGGATGCGGAGGGTGTTGAAGCAGCTGGAGGTGATGGCATTGACCTGGCGGTTCATGGTGAGTGATGAGTCGAGTACGATGCCAAGGTTTTTGGCATGGTCTGAGGGGGTAGGTGGGCTTCCAAGGGCCGTCGGCCACCAGGTGCTGTCCCATGCAGAAGGGGTGGTACCGAGGACGAGGACTTCTGTCTTCTCTACGTTGAGCTTCAGGCAGCTGTTGGTCATCCAGACTGCGACGTCTTGCATTCCTTTCTGGAAGTTGACTTTGGCAGTGGTGGAGTCTTTGGCGAGGGAGAGGATGAGCTGGGTGTCATCGGCGTAGGATACGATGTTGAGGCCGTGTTGTCGGACGATGGCTGCCAGGGGGGCCATGTAGAAGTTGAAGAGGGCGGGGCTCAGTGATGAACCCTGTGGGACTCCGCAGGTGATTTTTGTGGGGTCGGAGAGGAAGGGTGGGAGTCTGATCCTTTGGCTTCTTCCAGTGAGGAATGATCGGATCCAGTCCAGGGCTGTTCCTTGTATGCCTTCGTCATGTAGTCTGGCAACTAGTGTGCGGTGGGAGACGGTGTCGAAGGCTGCTGATAGGTCGAGTAGGATGAGGGCTGCGGAGTGGCCTTGGTCCAGGAGGGTGCGGATGTCGTCTGTGGCGGCGAGGAGGGTGGTCTCTGTGCTGTGGTTGCATCGGAATTCGGATTGGGATGGGTCAAAGAAGGCGTTCTCTTCAATGAATTGTGTCAGTTTCCTGTTGACTGTTTTCTCTGCAACTTTGGCTGCGAAGGGGAGGAGCGAGATGGGTCAATAGTTTTTGAGGTTGGTGGGGTCAGCTGTGGGCTTCTTGAGCAGGGCTCTGACTTCTGCGTGGTTTCTTGATATCGTAATATTTTGTGTGGATGATATGCCTGTGTTTCTGGCTATGGTAAAGCTCTGTGAATATCTGTTACAAATTGTGAATTAAATGTTAATCAAGACGCCAATATTGGTGTCAGAAACACACCTGTGTGTATTCCTAGAAAATACATGTAATGAGAAGTTAGGCTAACAACTCATGTAAACTGTGATGAAGGTAGTCGTTAAAGAAATAATTGTATAAGTAAGCATAGGATATGAGCATAGTCGTGAGGGTCTCATACTTAAAAAAAAATCTTAGCAATTCATAGATATATTGAGGCAATGTTGGTTAAAAGTAGCAAGGTTCGATAATTATGTCTGCAACGTAAATGAATTTGGTAAACAAGTTATACCGACGGAAATTGCAGAATCAATGACTCTCCAATCGTCCAGTAAAGCTGCGTGAAATAGCTCTATTGGAGTTCAATATAGTCGCCATATTGGAATGCTTTAAATACCCTGCCTCTATGTCCATGGAAATCTCTGGCCCTTGACATTGTTAAGAGCAAAGTATCCCACGAGGTGGCTGTGCTGTTGAATCTCTCTAATGAAGATAGGCTAGAGAAAATGCATTTGTTGCATGAGGCACTTCATATGCAGATTAGAGAAACCTTGGCCCAACCCAAAGAGGTGAGGAAAAACTGTTCAAATCCAGCAGCATGGTATGACCTGGAATGTAGGAAGGCTAAGGGTGAGCTCCTCCAAGAAGCAAAATCCAAGCCACGTCATGATTTGGTGGGGTGAAGGGCCAAGGACAGACAGAAATTGAACCATGCCAAGAGGCAATGGGAATGCCTGTTATGGTCTTCAATGCATAGTGCCCAGGTAGCCAAGGATAGTAAGCTCTTTTGGAAGAAAGCTTCACTTTGTTTGAATAGTACCAGGACTGCCCTGGAATTTGCTGTCCAGCCTGATGAGTGGGTGTCCCACTTTGGGAGTGTGTATGCTTGTGGAAATTTTAATGAAGCGGAGGATAGCAGCCTTTTGGATAATCTTCAATCCAGTAAAGCTGAAACTCTTGTAATTTCCCTCAAGGAAACTCAAGATGCAATTGGCTCTTATATTCTAGCCAGATCCCCCGGTCCAGACAGAATCCCGAATGATTTATACAGGAAAGATCCATTAGTGTAGGGTACCTATATCAATTTGCTATCCAACATTATCCTCTCGGGTGAGAAGATTCCAACATCTTGGAAATCAGCTGAGATTATACCTATCTACAAGAAGAGAGATAGGGCAAAGCCTAATAGCTACAGACCAATTAGTTTAATAGATATGGATGAGATGCTCGAAGTGCATTGTGCGATATCTTTGCATCGTTGTTTTAATGGATACATGCCCTTTAGTATTGCCTCCTTCTCTATCTTTTATTGTGTTTTGATTACTTAATCACTCGTAATGAAATGAATAGTCTACTTTAGGCATTTTATGTATATATGTGATTATGTGCTTTTATTAGATTGCTGATTTAATAAGCACAGCTGTACCCCCTTGTTTACTGTTTACCAGCCTCCGCGTTAGGTAGATGGCAACTTTGCCATTTTAAATTATTCTTTTTTGGTGTTGTATGTATTGAGATGTACTTTATAAGATCTTTGTGATTGAAAATAATGCTTTATGAGGATTGTGATGTCCATAGAAAAGAGACTAACCTAAAAAGTACAAAGGGTACATTCGCTTGTTGCCATGTTTATGTGTTTCTGGATTTTTTTTGCATATTTATTCAAAGAAACAATCCGTGTGAGACTCAGTGTGTTGAAATCAGTATGGCTGGACCAGGGCCATTGTATTTGGAAGGGTCTTCAATAATGTATGATGCCTGAGGCTGGGAATGTAAAAATCCTTTTAGGAAAAAACACGTCAAACAGGATATAAACATTGAAACCCCTCTGCATGGAAAATTGTTCCTAGACAACTGCAGGCAAATATATCCACTCTAAGATGGCGACTCTCTATGCCTACATGAAAAGCCTAAACATTTCAAAAGAGTCCAATACAAGACCAGCTAAAAGTAAAAGGAACTCTCAGAAAGTGTGTACACGGTTAGTAATTAGTTTATGCTGTTATCAATTGTGGCTAACATGGAAGCTAAAAGGCAGCTGAAAGACCTACTTCAAGATCTTATGGGAGGAGAAGCAACAGCTGGAGGAACGTGAGAGCCAAAGATCTGCATGCCTCCGCGCTGACATGTTCAGTAATGTTTGAATAAGCAGCAAAGCTGCAGGGAACAGGCACACTGTGAAAACAGCGTCTGACATTTGATCTCAGTCTTTCAATGCTCCAAAAATGTTAGGAGATAAGAACATGTTTTACAGTCCTGTTTACAACTGCGCTCCTGATGAGGAACCCACCAAAAGTAAAGCATCTCAAAACATGGGCAGGAAACTAAGAAAAAAATAGTGCCACAAAATGAACACATAAGCACCAAAGTGGAAAAATACCAGTAGTTAGGCACGGCTCCATGGGAGGAAACAAATGACAATTAGGAGGGACAAAGAGCAACTATTAACCACTAACAACCAAGCCTTTTTAAAGGACAATCGAAGTAACAAATAAAATGGCAGTGGGCGGACTGTAACCCCACAAAGTGTATACAAAATGTCTCAAAGAGACAGCGCTAGTGCTGCCTAGGCTCGACCTAAAAATAGGACCCTCAGACCCACTCTTCAGTTCACTTTCTGGACCTGCAGAAGGACTCTCAGAGGACTGGCTGCTGCTGTGTCCTGCAGTGTTCTTCAGAGGACTGCTTTGCTGCTCCTATAAGCACTGCTCCGCTGCCTAAAGTCTGCTTTGAACCTTCAGAGGCATGCACTGCTGCTTGAGCCATGTTCCACTTCTTGAACCTCAGACAACCACAGTAACTTCAAGGGCTAATTGGCTGGACAGGGACAGAAAATGCTCCAACCTTCTAGAATCTGAACCTGGACCTAGCCTGAGTGAGAGTTTACCCACAAGTGGTGCCCCTCCAGTCCTGAACCCTTGGTGGTGGTGTTCAAGTTGTCCAGATAGCCAAAAACCAAAAAACTTTGGTTAAAAACTGCTCTGAGAACTGAGAGGAGACTGAGACCTCCCGGCTCGTCTATGCGCCCAAGGTACATCACAGCTCCCTCTATATACTTCCCCGCAGCAGGAAATCCTTTTTAGCGGTCCTTTGCTAAAGCGGTATGTAGCCTTGTGGAACTCTCATCAGCTACAGCCTCAGGCTTTATTTCCCATGGAGATTTTCAACTTCTAAAAAGATACTAAGTCTGAATGTAGAAATCTTTACTGTGAATCTGTCAAGCTGCTCACCAGAGATGACCCATCCTCCTCGGACACCACCTGCAGCCTTGCACTGAACTTTACTTTTCCAGACAACGTTTTTCTAAAATTTCTTCTATGTCTGATGGTAAGTGCCAATTGGGCCCAATCCATTTCCTATATCCAACTTTCGATCCATCACAGTGGCCATATTTTTTGCCTTTGACCCAGTCTCGTACGACTGGATGTCCATGGTCTGGGCTTTGATCTTTGGGGGCTAATTTCAAACTTTAAAAAATCATGCCTTCGATTCTATTGATTGAATTTTTGTTGATTTTAGTCGTTTTGGTGTTAAATAATTTATTACAGTTTACTATATTTTTGTAGATTGGTGTGGGATTTTTCTTGTGTTGTGTTTTCATTTTATTGCTGTTTGTGTGCTTAAGAATACTTTATACATTGCCTCTAAGTTAAGCCTGACTTTTTTTGTGGCAAGCAACTAGAGGGTTAAGCACAGGCTAATTTAGTGACTTTTGTGGTTATCGCTAACAAAGATTGTGGTTGTTGCCTGAGCAACATACAAACAGTACTAAAGTGAAAATACAATACAGTGAAAATCCCAAAACAATTTAGAAAAATAGTCTTAACCCCTTCGCTGCTAGGCCTCACCCCCACCCCCCCCCGTGCTAAGCCTTTTTTTGGGGGGGGGTATTTGGAGTAGTTTGCGCTTAGGCCCCTTTAACTCTTTGACCACATAAGGTATCCACGCCAAATGTGCGTCCTTTTTTTTCGACATCATGGGGATTCTAAAGGTACCCAAGGTTTGTGGATTCCCATGAAGGGGACCCAGAATTTAGCCAAAATACAGCAAAATGTTGGGTTTTTTGGGAAAAATGGGAAAAAAGTGCTGCTAATGAAAGCGTCTGTTTTCTGCCCTGGTATGGTATCAACAAATGGTTTGTGGGGCTGAAATCACCATTTTCCCAGCTTTTAGGGACTGACAGACTTTTGTCTGAAAACCAAATTTATTTACACAGTTTTTGCATTTTTCAGGGATATGGACTCTTTTTGCTATTTTTTGTGCTTTCAACCTTCTTCCAGTTAATAGTAGAAATGGTTATGGAAGCAATAATGGATACTGAAAAGCTATACATTATACATTTTAGAAAAGTAGACAAAATTCTGAATTTAGCAAGGGGTCATTTGTGTAGATCCTTCAAGATTTCTTTATAGAAACTAATAGTTAAATATTGGAAAAAGTTGAAAATTAGTTGAAAAAAACTGCCATTTCTGCCAACGTTTTCACCTGTAACTTCTTCTAATTGTGACAGCTGTTTGAAAGCAATATACCGTTACATTCGCTGGACCTTTCTGGTTGTGGAGATATATAGGACATGTAGGTCCCCTGCAAACCTCATATTTAGCTGGAAAAAACACTTTTTTCTCAATTTTCTGTGTGGGAAAGTTCTGGAATCTGCGTGGATCCACAAATTTCCTCCCACCCAGCATTCCCCCAGGTCTCCCGATAAAAATGGTACCTCACTCGTGTGGGTGGGTCAAGTAGCCGCGACAGACAAGGGCCCAAAAGTGAGGTATCATTTTACTCGGGACACTAAGGAGAACGCTGTGGGGTAGGACATTTGTGCCGGCACGGCACCCAAACATATGTGGAAAATGTGTTTATTTCAGCTAAACTTGAGGTTTGCAGGGCATTCTGGGTAGGAAAATGTTGGGGGCCCCACGCAAGCCATACCTCGCTGGACTTCCCTGGGAGTCTAGTTTTCAGAAATATGTGGGTTTGGTAGGTTTCCCTAGATGGCCGCCGAGCCCGGTGCCAAAAACTCATGGGATCCCCCTTGCAAATCCAGGTTGTTTTGTTTGCGATAGGTCATTTTGATGTTGCCTCAATAGGTTTTGGGCCCTTACCTGTCGTGGGTACTTGACCCACCCACGCGAGTGAGGTACCATTTTTATCGGGAGACCTGGGGGAATGCTGGGTGGTAGGAAAATTGTGGTTTTTCTGACAACAGAATATTATGACACAGTAATGCAAGGAAAATGAGTGACTATAGTCACATTTTGAAGTTTGCATGGCATTGTGAGTAAAAAAACTTGTTGGGATCCACGAGAGGCACACCACCCAGCACTCCCCATTTTTTTTTTTAACTTTACAGAAATGTCTAAAGTTGGCAAATTTTCCCTAGAGACAGACTACACCTTAGCACAGAAAGACAAACTAGACAAATATGACTGCCTACCCACCTGTTCCTCAAATACACACACATACTGGTTGGATTTGGCACGAGGGTGAGTGAAAGGTTCAAAATATATATTTTATTAACAAGAGATTTTAATAATTAAAAGGTGCTAATAATTAAAAGGTTAAAAACCTGAACCAATGACTCACAGCTCGTGAGCTGTAAAGCCACGACAAGGCACCAACCTCTTTACAGGCCATTCACACACCTTTCATACTTGACACACACTTTCACACCACCAGCTGCGGCCCCAGCACATTACAACACTCACATCCACAGACAATGTGGAGACAATGTACACCCTAGTAGAGAGAGACAGAACAGACAAATATTCCTTCAAAATGAACAATTCCTTAAGTACTCACACATACTGGTTGGATTTGGCACTAGGGTGAGTGAAGGTTCAGAGCGTAAATTCTATTAACAAGAGATTTCACAAAAAGGAAATGCACTATTAATATTTAAAGGGTTAAAAACCTGAACCAATTACTCACAGCTCGTGAGCTGTAAAGCCACGGCAAGGCACCAACCTCTTTACAGGCCATTCACACACCTTTCATACGTGACACACAAGACCATTCACACCGCCAGCCGCGGGCCCAGCACATTACAACATTCACATCAACAGACAGCACCATTCAAGAGCCCATCACTTTCATACACCCACATGACTGACACAGCAATCACACCGGCTGGTGGTTGACATAGTGTCAGCAGTGGAGTTTGACTAGCAGAGTGTGTAATGACCAGCAGCAAGTCACTACTCACACACTGCCAGCCAAATGCCAGCCCACACACACCGCCAGTCAAGCACCATCCCACCCACACTTCCAGCAAAGCACCAGCCCACTCACACACCAACCAATCACCAGTCAACACACACCGCCAGCCAAGCGCCAGTCCATGCACACCGCCAGCCAAGCGCCAGTCCACGCACACTACCAGCCAAGCGCCAACCCATGCACACAGCCAGCCAAGCACCAGTCCACGCACACCACCAGTCAAGCACCAGTCCACACACACCGCCAGCCAAGTGCCAGTCCACACACACCGCCAGCCAAGCGCCAGTCCACGCACACCACCAGCCAAGCGCCAGTCCACGCACACCGCCAGCCAAGCGCCAGTCCACACACACCACCAGCCAAGCGCCAGTCCACGCACACCGCCAGCCAAGCGCTAGTTCATGCACACCGCCAGCCAAGCACCAATCCACGCACACCGCCAGCTACGCACCAGTCCACGCACACCGCCAGCCAAGCACCAGTCCACGCACACCGTCATTAATTTTTTTTTAACAAGAAAGAAAACACAAACCAATTGCAACTAGATACAAAACTATAACTACAAAAACAACAGCAGTAACTAAAGACATCATTCTATTGCCAAACATGAAACTGAACAACAACTATATAAAACCATACAGACCAGGCAGTACACTATTTGACTCACGGTGGCTCCCAAAAACTCTTTTGAGTGTGATACAATCTGAAACATGTGGGCACACACCGCCCAGGATTAGAAGGACAATTGCACAGTGCATACGACTCTCTTTCCGCATACCTCTTTGCAAGCAGACTCTACATCTCTTTTTGGTTTTTTTGGGCGTGGGAGGAATTAAATCAGGAAAGTGGCGATCTTTCAATCTAGCCACATCCTCCACCACTCCAACTCTAGGAACACTTGCCTGTTCCACAACAACAAGGCTGCCTACCACAGACTCCTGAAACTGAACAAAAGTCATCTTTGACGCAGGAGAACACTCCTTGAACACACCAAAAGCATTGAAAGTTGCTAAATTGAAGAGATGGATGGCCAACTTCTTATACCAAATGTAAGCCTTACGAACAGCAGTGTAAGGTTCCAACCTCTGATCTACTCTATCGACACCACCCATGTGCTTATTGTAGTCTACAATGCACACAGGTTTGCGCACTTTAGCAACCTGACCCCAAAGAGTCACAGGTGAAATACTCTCATCATGAATGGTAGTCGGCATGTACACATCCCTCCTGTCCACAAATTTCACAGCTAGCAGTTCATCACTACGCAAGGCACTGTACTGTCCCCTCTGAAGCTTTTTGCAAACAAGCTCTTTTGGGTAACCTTTACGGTTAGAGCGGATTGTGCCACAAGCAAAAGTGTCCACTTTGAACAATTCCTTAAACAATTGCACTGCAGTATAGAAGTTATAAAGGTACAAATGGTGGCCTCTGTTAAACAGTCCTCTAGCAAGATCCCACACGATTTTCTCTGAAACTCCAAAAGTGGACGGACAACCAGGGGGGTCACTAGTGGAATCCCTACCAGTGTACACCCGAAAATTATAGACATATCCTGTCCTACTCTCAGACAACATATACATCTTAATTCCATAACAAGCCCTCTTGCTAGGAATATACTGCCTAAAAACTAAAGGGCCCTTGAACAGGACCAAAGACTCATCAACAGCTATTTCTTTCTCTGGAGTATAGATCTCTGAAAATCGATCTACAAAGTGATCAAGAACAGGCCGAATCTTAAAAAGACAGTCACAGTCAGGGTGATCTCGTGGCAACGCCAAAGCATTATCAACAAAATGCAGCATCCGAAGCAAAAGTAAATACCGATCACGACTCATAATTGCAGGAAATATGGCGGTTGCCATCAAGGGACTGGTAGACCAATATGAAGCCATGGGTGGCTTCCTTATCAAGCCCATCAAAAAAGTCAAACCCAAAAACTTCTTCATCTCATCAAGATTTGTGGGAGTCCACCGGGTAGCTCAAGAGCGGGGCCTAAGTCTGGCACTGTTGTCCCTCAAAAACTGTTCAGCATACAAATTAGTCTGCTCAATAATCTCAGCCAAAAATACATCATCCATAAACAACTGAAAAAACTGTATAGGCAAAACATTTTCACAATTCACTCTACACCCTGCATCCCCACTAAAGGCAGGCAACACCGGCTGTACCATGTTTGGATCAACCCAGAGTCCAACAGTTCCAGTAGGAAGCCTTGCAGCCTCAGGCTACAATACCGATGTCTCCGAGGCACCATCGGCACCTCAGTGTCCTCCTCTAAAACAGGCACTTCATCCGCACTGAGAGTAGCTTCATCCACACTGAGAGTAGCTTCATCATCAGATGATTCCTCGTGGACAGAATCATAATCCTGCTCAGAGGAAGATTCAAAAAGCATACCAACCACCTGCTGAGCAGTAATTCTACGGCTAGCCATAATGCTTACTAATAAAGGTAACTTGTCAAACAAGTCAACAACAACAAACCCTTTGTAAAATAAGAAATAAACAAAATGTGGCTTTATCACAAAGACCTATATACTCCAACACTATACCACTCACTTGCCAGAAGCAGCTAGACTCACCACCACCTACTCTGCACAGACACAGCAAGGACCAACAGTATCCCACATAAGACAACGCAAACCACATCGCAAAGAATGTCATGCACAAAACACTAACTAAATATGCTGCTATTATGACACCACTTACAAAAAATTGATTCATGCATGACATTAATACTCATTTGAAGTAAACACAATACAAATGTTTTTCTTATCAAAAAAATGGAACTACGCAAAACTGCAAATCAACCACTGCCGAAACCGCAAACAAGAATCAAAAACTTTGCACTAGAATATAAAGGAGAAATAAAACATTACAATCAAATATGCAAATAATGCACTAATCCACACACTATCCACCAGCCAAGCAAAAGTGGTAGGTGGGCCTAAAAGCATAAGGCCGATCTGCCTTTACGGGGAGCAGAAACAGCCAAAAAATTCACCTTCATAAAGGGGGAGCGACCCTTGCCCAAGGGGTCACTCCCCAACACCAACATTTAAAAAACCCTGGTGTCTAGTGGCTCCTGCCCCCCTAGGAGACAGATGGGCCTGAAAACATATTGCTGATCTGCCCCCAAAGGGGGCAGAAACGGCCACAATAAATACCCCATAAAGGGGAGCGACCCTTGCCCAAGGGGCCGCTCCCAACAACACTGAGACAATCTGGTGGCCTAGTGGGCATACAATACAATTAATTGTTTACTTGGGCTGATCTGCCCTCCCAGGGGGGCAGAAACAGCCCAAATGAATGCTCCTCAAAGGGGCGCAACCTTTGCCTAAGGGGCCGCTCCCCAATAAAATATTGCTCCCCCAAGGAGAGCGACCCTTGCCCAAGGGGCCGCTCCTCAACAACACAAAAAATCCCTGGTGTCTAATGGCTTCTGCCCCCCTTGGGGGCAGATGGGCCTAGAATAGCAAGGCTGATCTGCCCCCAAGGGGGGCAAAAATGGCCAAAATAAATGATTCCCAAAGGGGAGCGGCCCTTGCCTAAGGGGCCGCTCCCCAAAAACATATTTAAAAAAAATAATAATCCCTGGTGGCCTGGTGGGCTCACAGTGACTTAATTTTAATTTATATAAATTCGATCTGTCCCCCCCAAGGGGGCCAGACCCATCCACAAAAGTTGCTCCCCAAGGGGAGCGACCCTTTCCCAAGGGGCCGCTCCACATCACCAAGGCCATTTCAAAAAAAAAATCCCTGGTGGCCTAGTGGTCACATATGGCCATATATATATATATTTTTTTTAATAGATCTGCCCCCCAAGGGGGCGCATACCCATCCACAAAAATTGCTCCCCCAAGGAGCCACTCCCCGAGACAAAGGCCCTTTTAAAAAAAAAGAAAACAAGCATTCCTGCTGCACGATCGCGCCCCATGTGCGATCGTGCAGCAGGAATGCTTAAAAAGACATCGGAGGAAAGGAAAACACTTTCCTTTCCTTCGATGCCTTTTTAAAATAACCCCCCCCCCACCCTCCCCGAGGACAAACTTACCTCTTCCTCGCCAGGCGCACTCAAAGCAAATGGCTTCCAGCATGGCTGGTATCATGTAATGACATCAGCGCGCGAGGCGCGCTGTCGTCATTTCATGATGAGGTACATGAGGTGGGGGGCGGGGGGGAAAGCAGAAGGACTTCCCCTGTCGTCGCGGTTGGGGGCAGCTTTGAGGTCAGCCCTCGGGGGGGAGCACCAGTGCTTCCCACGTGGGTGGGTGCTAGGACGGCCGGGAGTTGTCCCTCACACACGCCCACCATGCGTTGGGTGGCTCCCGGCCGTCCGACATATGCAAGGGGTTAACTTTTATAAATACAATGAGACCAAAAGGACAAAATCTAATAAGTAGAACTGGAGGCATGCAATTTCCAACTTTTTTGTCACGTATTGAGCCTAAATGCACAAATTGCCTCTGGCGGTCATCTGGTCATGCTTGACTGGGGGACAGTCGCACTTTCAGGTGGACAGCGTTGGAGCATGAGCCTGATACAGGGACCAGTTCAGTCCTGCTAAAAAAGTTACCTTCTCAAAGATTTGCCCAAAGAAATCTAGTTTGCGGTGAGGAGGCCGAGAGGAGTAGGGATACCATCGCGGGTGGTCAACACTATAGGGCAAACAGCAGGCCTTGCATCCTGGGCGGTTGCCGCTGTAGCTCGATGATCCAGTCCGACGTCGCTGTAGCGCAAAGTACAGATATTTGCAATTTAGGTACCTGTTTCTTGACACGCCATGGGAACCCTTCCCCCACCTTATTCTGGGACTTCCTTCGACCTCCTACTCGCTCTTATTAGGGGTACCTGAACCACCCTTCATGGGGTCATTCCCAGGTGCTGAGCCACTGATCCACTACCTTAGCAAACTCACAGTAGTAAGTGAGCTTAGAATACACTAGGAATGTACAGGTGCATCTAGAGAATTTCTCTCCTCATTGGGTATGTGTCTCCAGAGATTGACTCTCCAATCCTCCTCAGGGACCCTGTGCATCTCTAGGGAAACTTCATTAGGCGTGAACTACTTGTCTATGTCATCCCCCACAACAAAGTTAGGCATCAGTTCCTTGAGGATGTGGACCCTCCTGTCTCCACTGGACACTAGATTGTGGCTACCACAATTACTGCTGGGTATGGGGGTGCTGCTTGGATCTGAGGCCCAGCTCCTTTGACCTCACTTTCTGAGCCAGCAAATGTGTTTTCTCCTTCAAGGCCCTTTCTGCCTCAGCCCTTTTCTCCTCTGCAGCCCTCCTTGCAGCAGCCACCTCTGTAGCCCTCTTTCGAGGAGCCTCCCCTTGGCTGCTTTCATTCTTAGCTTGAACAGCTGCAGCCTGAACTCCCTTTTAGCCCTCCTGTCCTCCGGTTCCTCAGGGAACAGGTTGCAGGAGGATACACTGCTTCCTGCTTTGGATCTAGAAGGGAACTTCACTCCTGCGAGTCCACCATTTTCTCTGAGGCCATGATCAGAGGGTTGTCACCCTCCCACTCTATTTCCTCACTCTTCTCCTTGTTCCTTGAACATGAAGTACATTGAAAAAACAAGAGGTGTTTGGCAAAACTGGAACAGTTCATTTAATTAAATAATGTAACCAGGAGCACAGTCACAGGTATAGGGGCTGTGGACTGTCTCAATTTACAGTCAATCTAACACAGACTTATATTCAGTCCATTGAATGTAATAAAATGATTCTGGTGATCATTTGTTGTTAAGGAATGTGTACCTCTGTCTTTGGAGTCATAAATTAGGATATTGGTTGAGGAATAAAGGTGGGCCTCGACTTGCATGAACACAATGCGGCCAGTGGGTAACGTGTCCAGATGTTTGGCATGGGGAGCATGTAATCACTGAATATACTGTGTGTGCTGTGTCTACATTGGCTAAGTGTTCCTAACTTCATGTGGCATCTGACTTTATATTGTTTCAGAATGCATGCACCCCTCTTGCCATGTGTGCTTTATTGGGGTCAATATCACAGGAGCATTGTGGTGTTGCTGCGCCTATCTGTGGGATCAATCTGGGTTTCATGTTTGTGCATTTGTATGATGTCTATGTGCTACCCCACTTGTGATCTTTCAATAAGTACCCTCTGGCCTGGGTCCTAACAATATATTTCTGAGTGGGGGTTGATATGGAGTTCACAAAGGGTAAATTTGTCAATAAAGATGCAATTTGGATGTTATGCATGAATGCATCATTATTCATATTGACTTTGACTTTCTCAATATTAACACCTTTGCCGCGATCGGAATTCCGCTCAGGTGCTGAACATTCCGATCGCGGGCGTGGTCGTGACGAGCTCAGCTCGTCATGCGCACACGCCCACCGCGCAGCATGACGAGCTGAGCTCGTCATGAGCATCGAAGGGGTTAACATCCCCCCCTCTCATTGAATTTTCAACTACACTAACTAAGCCATACTTCATGAGAGTCACTTTATTGGGGGACTGTTGTTCTTTGGGTTCTGACAATTATTACTTTCTTTTTTACTTTCATTTAACCCAATTTGAGGACTGCACATTTACAGCAGGAAATCCCCAATTGCACAGAGCCACAAACAAATAAGAACATGATGAAAACTGGCAGCAATGATGTGCTCAATCAGGAAAGCGGAGCAAAACTCCGCGAACTACGCCCAGGCCTAATATTATGTACACTTCATTCAAGACTAAGAACTATACAAGATATACTAGTGCTTGCATTGCCCGATCAGAGACAGCTTCTAACATCTAAACACATCATTACATCAGAGCTGTACCTCTAACACAGTAGGGTTATTACATAACCAGTGCACTGTCAGAGGGGCACGCCAGACACATTGGTCCTGGAACGAATGATATGTTCGACAAGCAGTTCTGTTAGTGCTGATCTTCCATCCTGATCCTGCAGATGGGGATTGTCAATCCTACTCCAGACCATGTCATCCAGGTATGGGGTTACAGGCTAACCTAAGACCCCAGGCAGAGGTTACATCTACTATGCTCTCAGAATAGAGGTAGTGCTGGGTAGGGATATGTAGAAACCAGACTGCCATGGTTGGACAGTTTATTCTTTTCACCATGTTCATAATGCTGGTTACTTTGCTTTGTTTTATCTGCCTAATAATTGCAGCTCATTCTCTCTATGTAAGATTATGATGATTTCAATAAATGACACCAAAATGACAAAAATCCAATGTAGGGGACTGGAGATATGAACTTTTAAAGATTAAGGGCCACATTTATGACCGCCAGATTTTGCGAGTTGCTTATTAGACTTTTTGTTACTCGCAATTAGGAAGTCACAAAATGCAATGTACTAATGCGTCACAGACACATCTAGCAATTCCTAATGAGGTCATAATTGATCTACCTCATCAATTTTCATGTGGTAGGTCGCAATTTGCGACCCATTGGGAATCGTTAAAAACACAGTGCAATACAGCCGGTGGAGAACATGCTAAGTGTGCATGACGGTTTGGCTGGCCCAAGACGGCTGTCCAAAACGTCATGCTCACTTATGGTGCAGTAACCACTCCTCCACCCTCTGATGTCACACAAGCCCAGCCCTCCCCCGCCCTAACCTGGCTTCAAGCTCCATACTAAAAATAAAATGATAATAATGTTGTGTTATTATCAGTTTATTTTTCCTTTGCACTGCTCCTAGAGCACTGGGGCGATGCTCCTCCGCCTCGGCCGAGGAGCCACCTCTGGATAGGGTTGTACAAAGTGCACAGCACGGGTTGTGTGGGTGGGGGGGCATATTGAAAACTTAGATTGAATTTTAAGTAACAGCTGTGAAGATAATTATCTTCACATTACAAAATATCTGTCATTCAACAATCAAACGCATGTCAATCCTGTTTTCTTTTGCTTTCAGTGAGACATGGATTGAGAAGCAAGACACATTAAAAAGAAAAGTCAAAAGAGTTCTGAAATACGATGTGGTGAGCAGTGAGCCCTTCTCTCCCATCATCCAGCCGAAGGCTGACTGCCTGCTCCTGGCGCACGCCTTGGAGGGGCTTGTCACAGACAAGAAGTCCTACTGCGACGCTCTCAAAAATGTCTCCTCCCTCTTAAAGCCCGGAGGGCATCTAATCCTGATTGCTGCCCTCGAAACCACGTTCTACATGTGCGGTGACTTCAAGTTCCCTTTTCTCTGCATAGATGCGGATTTTCTGAAGGATGCTGTCACTGGGGCTGGTTATGTGATCGAGGAAGATCACATGTATCGTCGGGAATTAGAAAGTTTGTATGATGTAACCGATTATAAATATCTTGCCTTTTTAAAAGCACAAAAACAAAAAGATAGGCAGTAGATAAAGAGGAAACTGTCATTGGCACAGCATTAGTAATCTAATTACTGGGACTCCTGTCTGGCTGGGTAGCAGTTTGTAGGGTTGAGCCTGTGTCCTGTCCTAACTGTCATTACCTCTTTGCAGATCAGTCGAGCATTAAATGCTTTTCTTTTCCCTTTTCCACTCGATGTCTCTAGTGCTTTTTCTTTCATTATAATGAAATGTTGGCAAAAGATAAAAGTGTTCCATTAAGCTGAACATACAATGTTGAGTAACAATTTGTCATTTAAACAGCTAGTGAGCTAATGAGTAGTAGATGCATAAATCCAATCAATAAACAATAATGTCATCCTACCTCCTGGACATGACTTTCTTTTTGAGAACCCCAGACTCCTCTGTTTTGTTTTTAACTGCAAACCCCAAGGGTCTGTATCTTCATGCAGGTGACTATAGTCATAACACAGAGGCCTGACTGCACTGGTCCATGTTGACTCCATTTCACCTCTGAAAATAAGTAGGGCAGGTTGAGCCAACACTCAGGCTTTCTCTATAATCATCTTGGAAATGAGCTTGTTAATTGATACTACAGCAATGAGGGACAGATATTGAAATTCATTATTTTTAAACATAACCTAGAAGTATTCCGAAACAAAATATCATGAGGATGTTTTTAAGAGTTAGCCAAGTGATAATTACATTTTTGTGCATTCTGCTTCTACCATTCTAGATATCTTCACCAGGCCCCTGAGCACTAGGTGTAGGAGAGTAGGATCTGCTTCACATGGGTACCCCCACTTTTTGCTGATGCTTCACTGTTTTTCGACTTTAGTCTGGCTGGGGCCCTGCTAATCAGAACCCCAGCCTAGCTGCTTCCTCTCTAAAATGGTTTCCATGTACCTTAGGTACATCTTTGATTGGAATCTGGAGTGCCCTTATAAGTCCCTAGTATATGGTATACTATGTACCCAGGGCATAGGTACCCCAGAGGCCTGCCAGGGGCTGAACCATGTATTATGCCACCCCTGGAAGGCCAGCCAAAATGACACCACAGGTCTGCTACTGCAGCCTGGGTAAGGTGGTGCATGCACCCCTTACAGTGATGTAGGCTACCTATATCACTACCATTGCACACACATATAAACCTATAAGTCATTCCTCTGGCAGGCCTTACCAATCCTAAAGGCAGAGTGCTTGGTTTTGTGTGAGAGGGTGCCCCTGCATGAGCAGAGCCCCTCTGCAGCGTTCGGAGTCCTTCCTCTGATGCTGTTTGTGGTACAGCCTGACCATATACTCTTAAGTGCATTATATCCTCGCGGTACAATGCTAACTTTGGACTGGCTGCACCAAAACATGTCGTGTTTGGTGTCAAACATCTTGGAATACTACCCCCCGCCAATCGTGGCAGCGGGGGTAGCATTCCACCCTTCTAGAGGGAGAGACATGTACACACCGGGCTACCCGGTAATTTCTTTCCAGAGCCCTGGCATCACAAAATGGATGCCGCTGCCACAGACACGGGTCTGGCCTCCTGCTGCTGACTGAAACTCTGGCAGGGGAGGCCTGGACAATAGGTTTCCTGTCACAGGGAGGTGTAACCACCTCCCCAGACAGGATAGTGTGTATTGGGGCTGGGCAGGAGCACTCCCTGGTACTTTGAAGTCCTGCACTGGGGGCACACTTGGTGTCCCTGTGCATATGCCAGTTCAAACCGGTTGCAACTGGACAAAGGGAATGGATGTAGCCACCCCTCTTCCCTGACCCTCCCATAGGTGGGTCCCCAGAGTATGTCCAACCCCCTAACTTAGTATAAGTATGGGACCCCAGTCCTGAGGACTTTAGATTACCCTGGACGAAACTCTGAAACCGAATCCTGGACCTTCGACGCTCTACTTCAAGATTAGAGGACTGAAGAATCTCCCTTGGGGTCAAGGAGTGACTCCCCTGACCAAAGAAGCAATTGTCCGGTCTGCATCGCCGAAGCTCCCGCCGGATGCCGAAGTCTTTGCATCACCAGAGGTGGATTTCCAGACTTCCCCGAGGCTGCCCTGAGTCCCCAGTGAAGCTGAAGCCCGTAGCTGTCGTGGGTAACATAGAACCGTGACCCCTGGGCACCGAGAACATTTGCAAGTGCATCCTCTTCCTGGTCTCCCACGAAGTTGTGCTTTGGGCTCCGAGTAGCCCCCACCTTTAGCACCGACTGCACCGAAGATCACTGGCCTCCACTCCACGAGTGTTCCATGAGCCAGCTCCAAGTGCGTCCACTCGAGGCTCCTTCGCGGTCGCTAGTCCGTTGGCTAGTGGGCCCTCCTGAAGGCAACTCTTCTTTTGCTTCCCTGGTTGCTCCAGACGTGCCCTGACTTACCCTCGCTGGGTGAGTCCCTCAGACCTTGCTTGTCTGTACCACCGTCCTTCTTCTATTTCCACGAGACTTGCCGTTGCCAAGGCTTGTTGGGTCCAATCCGGTCGCCGACACCGCAGCAATCGACAGACATCGTGGGACAGCTCGAATCCAGCTCCTGGTTGTCGTCGACGCCTCCTGGACCTCGTGGCTGAAGAGTCAAGACGACCGTCAACCTACCTGAAGCACCCGACATCGGTGGGCATCCGCTCATCGCCTTCCTGGTCACTGGCTAGTGATCCAGACTCTGTCCCCTCTGCTTTCAGGTTCTTCAGATCTTCGATCCACCCTTGGATCCACCCGAACACTTTCGACTTGGTCGCCAGCAGCACTTTGCAGCAGATCGCCATTGAAAACGACGACGAAACCCGACCCCGAAAGACACCTATGCACCCGGCTTCCCTGAGTGAGGTAACACACGAGTACTCCGGTGCTCCCGTGGGTATTGACTCTAGAACAGCCTAGTTCTAAAAGGGTTTGCTCCAAGTCCTCCTCTAAGTGTCCTTTTTATTTAAAACTCCAACCGCGACATTCCCCATAGAAGTCAACGGCGGCTCGCGGCTCTGTTCTCACACTGCACGTGTCCCCCGTGGGTCCCCTGTGTCACTACCTTGGGTGGTTCCTTGAGGGCCAATCACTTCTACAGGCTCTAGGCCTTGTGTCTAGTTCAGTCGTGGTTCTTATACCACTTTATTGGTATATGGTTTGGTACGCCCCTAGGGCTCAAACGTGTATTTGTGCTATTACTGTTGATATTCGACTTGTAACTTATGTACTTCGAACTCTAGCCTCATAAAGAGACTAGAGGGGTGTGTTTAAGACTAAATACATATATTTTAAATATATACCTGGTGTGGTCCTCTTTCATTTGGTCACTCAAGAGATTATAGACTGGTAAAACAAGCTGCTTTACATTCCTTCAAGACTTAGCCTGAAGGCTGCTCTCCATAGCTACCACTAGGATAGCTTTCAATAAAGGTTGTCTTTAACCTATCTCCAATAAGGGGTTGTTTGGACTGGTACAGGGTGCCCACTATAATTAGTGGACAGCATATACCAGGCCAACTTCTCACATTGGTGTGCAGCGTGTGGGATTCCAGCTTGCTATTGTTTTACCAGATAATCTCAATTGAATTGATCAACTGAAAATCACTAAGGGTACCTTAGGTACATATAATTCAAGCTTAGGATACAGTAAGTTCTACTGAACTTAGAGTTGTGTGTTAAGGGATAGCACACCCTTTCTACAACTCAAGAGAGTTTAGTAGGCCACACTAGAGTAGGTAGTGCATACACCACACCACACTAGTAATGTCTTCACTGCCAGGAACCAGTGAGCTCCTGCCATCCAGATATGACAACCTCTCATTCTTGGAATTAAGAGAGTTGTGCAAGGTTAGGAAGTTGAAGACAGGCAAAAGTGCCAACACCCAACGTCTCCTGGAGATGCTTCTGCTAGATGATCTTAGAAGACCCCTAGGGTCTGCAAGGGAGGCAGAGAGGGTGGGGCAGAAGATGAGGGAGGGGCCAGGGATGAAAATGCCCAGGACCGGACCTCTGAAACTGGCCAGGGGGATGACAATGATCCTGACCTGGACAATGCAGCTACTCCTGAGGATGAGGAGGAGGCCCAGGATGACCTCCCGTTTGTCCCCCCAGGAAGAGTTGTGAGTGTGCCCAGAAGGTCTAGATCTCCTTCTCAGGAGTCTAACCACTCTGACACCTCAGTAGGGACCTCTGTTTCTTCTCATAGGAGGGAATCCTCTCATGAGAGGAAAAAGAGACTGCTTCAGTATGAACAAGCCCAGCTTGAGATCAGAAAACAGCAGTTGTCTTTAGACAGGGAGTCCCTAGATCTTTTTAAACAAAGAAAAAAGTTGGGACTAGAGTCCCATGGTGGCAGCAATTTCCCCAGAGATAGGGAAAGGTCTTATGACCATAGAAACCTGAGCAAGATTGTCCCTCCCTACCAGAGTGGGGATGACATCCACAAATGGATAACTGCACTGGAGAGGGCCTGTAAAGTACAGAGGGTCCCTCAGGAGCAGTGGGCAGCCATCTTGTGGCTCTCCTTTGCAGACAAAGGTAGAGATAAGCTCCTCTCTGTTAGAGAAGAGGATGCTGACAATTACACAGTCTTGAAGGATGCATTGATTGATGGGTTTGGCCTAACAACTGAACAATACAGGTTAAAGTTCAGAGGTACCCAAAAAGCACAGACTCAAGGCTCTGGAAGGTTGGTTAGTGGGCAGTAAGGTATGTGACTTCACAGGATTGTACAATCTTATCATGAGGGAGCAGATTCTTAATAACTGTCAAAATCAGCTGTTGCATCAGTACCTGGTGGACTCTGATCTGACCTCTCCCCAAGAATTGGGAAAGAAGGCAGACAAATGGGTCAGAACCAGGGTGAGGCAGAAGGTACAGAACCAAGGTGGTGACCCTAAGAAGCAAGATTCTAAAAACTCTGATAAGGGTGGGGAGAAGGGTAAAGACCAGAAGTCTTCACAAGGCCCCCAAAAATCTTCTTCAGGTGGGGATTCACAGTCTAACAAAGGGAAAGGCCAAAAGAAACCATGGTGCAAAGTCTGTAAGCAAAAGACACACTGGACCAGTGATTGCACCAAGTCCAAAGACTCTATTCCAACCACCACCAATGCCCCTAAGGCACCTGTTCCCCCTAGTGCAGTTACAAATGGTGGTGGGAGTACACAAGCCAAGTGTTTAGTAGGGTTGACCCTGGGCAATGAGATGGGCTCTGGCTTAGTCAGAGAACTCACTCAGGCTGTCCTAGTCTGTGATGGAGGCATGGATGTGACCTCCTCTGTGAGTCCCAGTAACCTGGGCAAGTACAGGCAACAGCCATTAATTAATGGAAAAGAGGCTTTGGCATTCAGGGACACAGGAGCAAGTGTCACTATGGTGACACAAGATCTTGTGGATCCTGGGCAGATTATACTTGGTGAGATGAACCAAGTGACCAATGCTAGCAGTGTCAGAACAGACCATATTCTGGCAGTTGTTAACTTCTCCTGGGGAGGGGTAACTGGCCTTAAGAAGGTTGTGGTAAGTGCAGACCTACCAGTTGAATGCTTGCTTGGCAATGATCTTGAAACTTCAGCTTGGGCAGAAGTGGAGCTCAGGACCCATGCAGAAATGCTGGGGATCCCTGCAGATGTGTTTGCTGTGACCAGGTCACAGGCCAAAATGTCTAACACTGAACAGGCCTTGGATCCTGGAACAATGGACCAAGTGCCATCCAAGAGGAGGAGTAGTAGGGTTAAGGCAGTGCCTTCCCCCTTGACTCAGAAGGAAGCTCAGTCTCTTGAGGGAGATGATCTCAGTCCTGAAGAAGGAACTGTCCCGAGGAGCTTGAACCTGATCAGGTTGAGTTCTTGGGGACAGGGGGCCCTTCCAGGTCAGATCTGAGCCAGGAGCAGCAGAGCTGCCCCTCTCTTGAACCCCTCAGACAGCAAGCTGCTGCTGAGGCTGCTGGGAATGCTAGTGGTCCCCATAAAATGTATTGGGATTATGGACTCTTGTACTCAGAGTGTAGAGACCCCAAGCCTGGTGCCACCAGGAGGTTGGTTATACCTCTGAAGTTCAGGGGCTTCCTATTGACCCTAGCCCATGACATTCCTCTAGCAGGTCACCTGGGCCAGAACAAGACTTGGGACAGAATTGTCCCTCACTTTCACTGGCCCCACATGTATGAAGACACCAAGGAGTTTTGTCGCTCCTGTGTAACCTGCCAAGCCAGTGGGAAGGCAGGTGGCACCACAAAGGCCCCCTGATACCACTACCTGTGGTGGGGGTTCCCTTTGAAAGAGTGGGGATTGATATTGTTGGTCCCATGGATCCCCAAACAGCATCTGGGCACAGGTTTATCCTGGTGGTGGTGGACCATGCCACTAGGTACCCAGAGGCTATTCCCCTTAGGACCACTACAGCACCTGTGGTGGCAAGAGCCCTCCTGGGAATTTTCTCAAGAGTGGGCTTCCCTAAGGAGGTTGTATCAGACAGGGATGCAAACTTTATGTCTGGATACTTGAAGGCAATGTGGAAGGAGTGTGGAGTGACTTACAAGTTCACCACACCCTATCACCCACAATGCAATGGTTTAGTTGAGAGATTCAACAAAACCTTAAAGGGCATGATTAAAGGGCTCCCAGAAAAGCTTAGGCGAAGATGGGACATACTCTTGCCCTGCCTTTTGTTTGCATACAGGGAGGTGCCTCAAAAGGGGGTTGGCTACAGCCCTTTTCGAACTTTTGTTTGGTCACCCTGTCAGGGGTCCATTGTGCTTGGTGAAGGAAGTATGGGAGTTACCTCTCAAGCCCCCAAAGCAAGACATAGTGGACTATGTACTTGGTCTCCGCTCCCGGATGGCTGAGTACATGAAAAAGGCAACTAAAAACCTTGAGGCTAGCCAGGAACTGCAAAAAGCCTGGCATGACCAAAAAGCTGTACTGACTGTTTACCAGCCAGGACAGAAGGTGTGGGTGCTGGAGCCAGTGGCCCCAGCAGCTCTCCAAGACAAGTGGAGTGGACCCCATACCATTGTTGAACAGAAGGGTGAGGTTACCTATTTAGTAGACCTAGGAACACCCAGGAGTCCCCACAGGGTTCTCCATGTCAACAGATTGAAACCATATGTGGACAGGGCAGACATGGGCTTGCTCATGGCTACTGATGAGGGACAGGAGGAAGAGAGTGACCCACTCCCTGACCTGCTCTCACAGAACCCTGATGATGGGTCAGTGGATGGTGTAGCCTTGGCAGGCAGCCTCACTGCTCAGCAGCAAACTGATTGCAGACAAGTGCTCAATCAGTACAGACATATGTTCTCTCTGACTCCAAGTCAGACCACCTGGTGCACTCATGAAGTGGACACTGGGGACAGTCTGCCTATTAAAAATAAGATTTATAGGCAACCTGACCATGTCAGGGACTGTATCGGGACAGAAGTCCAGAAAATGTTGGATTTGGGAGTTATTGAACCCGCAGATAGCCCTTGGGCTAGTCCAGTGGTCCTTGTGCCAAAACCTCACACCAGTGGTGGGAAAAGAGAGATGAGGTTTTGTGTGGACTACAGGGGTCTCAATGCAGTCACTAGGACTGATGCCCATCCAATACCTAGGGCAGATGAGCTGATAGACACTTTGGCCTCAGCCAAGTATCTAAGCACATTTGACCTGACAGCTGGCTACTGGCAGATCAGACTAGCTGATGATGCAAAGCCCAAGACAGCATTCTCAACCCCTAGTGGACATTATCAATTTGTGGTAATGCCCTTTGGTCTGAAGAATGCACCTGCCACTTGTCAGAGGTTGGTGAATACAGTCCTTACAGGTCTGGAGGCCTATAGTGCAGCATATCTAGATGATATTGCTGTCTTTAGCTCCACCTGGGAGGATCACCTGGTCCACCTCAGAAATGTTTTGGAGGCCCTGCAAAAGGCAGGCCTTACTATCAAGGCCACCAAGTGCCAGATAGGGCAGAGTCAGGTTGTGTACCTGGGCCACCTTGTGGGTGGAGGCCAGGTTCAGCCACTGCAGAGCAAAATCCAGACCATCATGGACTGGGTTGCTCCAACTACCCAACTCAGGTGAGAGCCTTCTTAGGCCTGACTGGGTACTATAGGAGATTTGTCAAGGGTTATGGATCAATAGTGACACCCCTGAATGACTTAACTTCCAAGAAAATGCCCAAAAAGGTTCAGTGGACAGCTAGCTGTCAAAAGGCATTTGATGACCTGAAGCAGGCCATGTGCACTGCTCCCATTCTCCAGAGTCCTGAATACTCCAAGAAGTTCATTGTCCAAACAGATGCATCTGAATTGGGGGTAGGGGCTGTACTGTCACAATTGAATGATGAAGGTCAGGATCAGCCAGTAGCTTTTATTAGCAGAAGGCTGACCCCTAGAGACAAACGTTGGTCAGCCAT
Source organism: Calotriton arnoldi (assembly GCA_963921515.1). Lineage (NCBI taxonomy): Eukaryota > Metazoa > Chordata > Amphibia > Caudata > Salamandridae > Calotriton > Calotriton arnoldi. Next base: position 344,386 of record CAWUFW010007683.1, read on the forward strand.
TGAGAGGGAGGCCTTTGCTGTGGTCTGGGCTCTGAAGAAGTTGAGGCCATACTTGTTTGGTACTCACTTCCTTGTTCAAACAGACCATAAGCCCCTCTTATGGCTAAAACAAATGAAGGGTGAAAACCCCAAACTGCTTAGGTGGTCCATTTCCCTACAGGGGATGGACTTTACAGTGGAACATAGACCTGGGAATAACCATGCCAATGCAGATGGACTCTCTAGGTATTTCCACTTAGAACATGAAGACTCAACTGGTCAAGGTTAGTTTAATGTCCCTGCGTTTGGGGGGGGTTGTGTAGGAGAGTAGGATCTGCTTCACATGGGTACCCCCACTTTTTGCTGATGCTTCAGTGTTTTTCGACTTTAGTCTGGCTGGGGCCCTGCTAATCAGAACCCCAGCCTAGCTGCTTCCTCTCTAAAATGGTTTCCATGTACCTTAGGTACATCTTTGATTGGAATCTGGAGTGCCCTTATAAGTCCCTAGTATATGGTATACTATGTACCCAGGGCATAGGTACCCCAGAGGCTTGCCAGGGGCTGAAGCATGTATTATGCCACCCCTGGAAGGCCAGCCAAAATGACACCACAGGTCTGCTACTGCAGCCTGGGTAAGGTGGTGCATGCACCCTTTACAGTGATGTAGGCTACCTATATCACTACCATTGCACACACATATAAACCTATAAGTCACTCCTCTGGCAGGCCTTACCAATCCTAAAGGCAGAGTGCTTGGTTTTTGTGTGAGAGGGTGCCCCTGCATGAGCAGAGCCCCTCTGCAGCGTTCGGAGTCCCTCCTCTGATGCTGTTTGTGGTACAGCCTGACTATATATTCTTAAGTGCATTATATCCTCGCGGTACAATGCTAACTTTGGACTGGCTGCACCAAAACATGTCGTGTTTGGTGTCAAACATCTTGGAATACTACCCCCCGCCAATCGTGGCAGCGGGGGTAGCATTCCACCCTTCTAGAGGGAGAGACATGTACACACCGGGCTACCCGGTAATTTCTTTCCAGAGCCCTGGCATCACAAAATGGATGCCGCTGCCACAGACACGGGTCTGGCCTCCTGCTGCTGACTGAAACTCTGGCAGGGGAGGCCTGGACAATAGGTTTCCTGTCACAGGGAGGTGTAACCACCTCCCCAGACAGGATAGTGTGTATTGGGGCTGGGCCGGAGCACTCCCTGGTGCTTTGAAGTCCTGCACTGGGGGCACACTTGTTGTCCCTGTGCATATGCCAGTTCAAACCAGTTGCAGGGGCTACCGTCCCCTGCTCTGGCGCGAAACTAGACAAAGGGAATGGGTGTAGCCACCTTTCTTCCCTGACCCTCCCATAGGTGGGTCCCCAGAGTATGTCCAACCCACTAACTTAGTATAAGTATGGGACCCCAGTCCTTAGGACTTTAGATTACCCTGGATGAAACTCTGAAACCGAATCCTGGACCTTCGACGCTCTACTTCAAGATTAGAGGACTGAAGAATCTCCCTTGGGGTCAAGGAGTGACTCCCCTGCTTGGCAGGCACCAAAGAAGCAATTGTCCGGTCTGCATCGCCAAAGCTCCCGCCGGACGCCGAAGTCTTTGCATCACCAGAGGTGGATTTCCAGACTTCCCTGAGGCTGCCCTGAGTCCCCAGTGAAGCAAAGGCCCGTAGCTGTCGTGGGTAACGTGGAACCATGACCCCTGGGCACCAAGAACATTTGCAAGTATATCCTCTTCATGGTCTTCCACGAAGTTGTGCTTTGGGCTCCGAGTAGCCCCCGCCTCCAGCACTGACTGCACCGAAGATCACTGGCCTCCACTCCACGAGTGTCCCGTGAGCCAGCTCCAAGTGCGTCCACTCGAGGCTCCTTTTCAGTCGCTAGTCCGTTGGCTAGTGGGCCCTCCCGAAGGCAACTCTTCTTCTGCTTGGGCTTCCCTGGTTGCTCCAGACGTGCCCTGACTTACCCTCGCTGGGTGAGTCCCTCAGACCTTGCTGGTCTGTACCACCATCCTTCTTTTATTTCCACGAGACTTGCCGTTGCCAAGGCTTGTTGGGTCCAATCTGGTCGCCGACACCGCAGCAATCGACAGACATTGTGGGACAGCTCGAATCCAGCTCCTGGTTGTCGTCGACGCCTCCTGGACCTCGTGGCTGAAGAGTCAAGACGACTGTCAACCTACCTGAAGCACCCGACATCGGTGGGCATCCGTTCATCGCCTTCCTGGTCACTGGCTAGTGACCCAGACTCTGTCCCCTCTGCTTTCAGGTTGTTCAGATCTTCGATCCACCCTTGGATCTACCCGAACACTTTCGACTTGGTCGCCAGCAGCACTTTGCAGCAGATCGCCATTGAAAACGACGACGAAACCCGACCCCGAAAGACACCTATGCACCCGGCTTCCCTGGGTGAGGTAACACGAGTACTCCGGTGCTCCCGTGGGTATTGACTCTAGAACAGCCTAGTTCTAAAAGGGTTTGCTCCAAGTCCTCCTCTAAGTGTCCTTTTTCTTTAAAACTCCAACCGCGACATTCCCCATAGAAGTCAACGGCGGCTCGCGGCTGTGTTCTCACACTGCACGCGTCCCCCGTGGGTCCCCTGTGTCACTACCTTGGGTGATTCCTTGAGGGCCAAGCACTTCTACAGGCTCTAGGCCTTGTGTCTAGTTTATTCGTGGTTCTTATACCACTTTATTGGTATATGGTTTGGTACGTCCCTAGGGCTCAAACGTGTATTTGTGCTATTACTGTTGATATTCGACTTGTAACTTATGTACTTCAAACTCTAACCTCATAAAGAGACTAGAGGGGTGTGTTTAAGACTAAATACATATATTTTAAATATATACCTGGTGTGGTCCTCTTTCTTTTGGTCACTCAAGAGATTATAGACTGGTAAAACAAGCTGCTTTACATTCCTTTAAGACTTAGCCTGAAGGCTGCTTTCCATAGCTACTAGTAGGATAGCTTTCAATAAAGGTTGTCTTTAACCTATCTCCAATTAGGGGTTGTTTGGACTGGTACAGGGTGCCCACTATAATTAGTGGACAGCATATACCAGGCCAACTTCTCACACTAGGGCCCAGATTTACTGAATCATCATGCTGCGTGAGAAGGAGAGAGTGTTGCAGGGATTCTGCGGAGCCACAGAACTATGCTTGGGATCATGAAACATCGACTGAGTCATCCTACCACCTGACTACCCATGAGCCCAGGACCGATTAGCTACAGTGTCTCACTTGCCCTCCTACTCACTCAGAGAGGAACAAGTGATTAGACACCCCAGAACACAACACTCCCAACCCTCTCAGGAATCGTGGTTTCAGGGCACACCCTTTCACTCTCACACTCGTACTAGTCCACTATAAGTTCTGATAGAGACACGAGGAAAGTTTAAAATGTTCATTTTAACTATTCTGCTTAGTATACAGTATACAGGCCACAACAAGTAGGAAAATGCCTAAGACAAATACGGTTAGCACAGCAAGTAGTCCGTAAATCATAAATGGAGCTGTCATTAAATACGACGGTTTAGCATAACCTCCCTCCTCTTCTACAGAAGCAAAATTATGATATATCAGAGGATCTCTGGGTGGTAGCAGCAGACCCCGTACCTCAGTATACACAGATGAAAGTTCTACATCTCAGGTGCTATCATGATCTTTTCCCTGGAAAGGTCCTTCTTCAAGTGTGTGTTACCTATCTGTGCATATCTACATGACAAAAGTATGTGTTCCCGAAAAGCAGCTGCATTTGCATGTTTTGTCTAGGTGCTAGGGCCTGACCAGAACAGAATAACAAGGGGCATTATTGTTCAACCTTGTTTACATGTTCAGACTAAATCCCAGGAAAGAACAGAATGCAAAAAAACAGTGTGTTCTGTGTGAAAGTACAGTGTGGCACAAAGTAAAATATGTCTGTAGAATAACGTGTGCAAAGCAGGGGACAGTCTGCAATGTGCTCATGCTAACATAGGGAAAAAGGCAACGGGCATTCATGGGACATATGACAAGATCAGAAGAGCACCATATTAATAGAAATATGGCACTCTACTCCCCAGTCCCTACCGCCAGCGCTGAAATCAGCTGCTGTGCACCATGGACACACCTTTGGCCAAAAGTGCAAGGGTGTCTCGGTGAGTCTAGCATAGGTTTTGTAATGGATGGATACTATTCCATTACAAAATGCTATGCTTAGACTAACTTTATAACTCCACAGTGCAGCACACATACAAAGGGGGAAAAGCAAAGACAAATGAAAACATTTCTCCTTCATAGCGCCTATTTGAAATGGGCACATTTTTTTGTTGCAAAACCCTGTCTAGTTTTTAAAAAAACAGGGTTTGGCATAAAAAACCTTGGGTGGTGCATGGGAACGCCCATGCACCACCCATGGGACACCCCCTTGGTGCTGAGTAATGCAAAGCCGCGCTATGTGCTGCTTTGTGTTACTTTCATGTAATTTTGCAGCGCTAAACAGGTTTAGTGCTGGAAAGTAAACAGGGAAAAAATGATTTTGCATCAATTGGTGTAACTTTTGTGATGTAAACATGGCATACAATCTTAGTAAATATAACCCGTGGTGTATGGGGACAGGCCACAGATGATGGCCAGCTCATGTATTTCAGTTTCCCTCCTGATATAGATTGGAAAGAGAGTGACACCAATGGGCGTACTGTGGGTGGGGCCACATACCGTACTGAACGCTCACCAGACACCAGTGGTACCCTGCAGGCTCTGGGTTCAGGGTGGATCAAGTGCTGGATGTAGCCTTTAGCAAGATTGTTTGCCCAGAGCTCGCTGTGTGCTGCCAGAGGCCACGTCCTGTGAGGTCTGGGCAGTCAGGTTTGGAGCCAGGGTGTGAAGGATCAGGAGGGCAAGGAGGATGTGGAAAAGGGGGGTCTGGGCCCAATGGATAAGGACACAAAGAAAAGAAGAATGAGGGGTAGGAGGAACAGAAGGCCCTGGACCATAAAAACAAGAAGGGCTAGGAGGACCTGAGTGCACAGACGATACCAAGACCATTACCGGAAAGGACATGGCTAGCAGGACCAGTGTTGTAATTTGGCAGCATTTAAGTTAAGCATTAACTGAAGACAGCCTGTATTTAGAGGCTAAATTGTCCGCTTTGTGGAATCCATTTTGTATTTCTGTCAGCCATTTTGGCTGCCATGTGCTACCATGTGCTCGCCATGTGCTCTGTCCTACCTTCCTGTCAACTGCTCTTGAAATCTGCCTAGAGACAAGTTATATTTAGTTCCTCTTGCTTTGCACATGCTCAGTTGAGCTTGCAGCTGTTCCGAGTTTATAAATGTCAGGATGTGTCTGCTAAAAGTAGAAACTGTTAGCTCCACCCACTTGTCGACTGTGCATTCTCTGTATGACCTTATATGTACCTAAAACCAGCATTTGTGTTAGTACCGCCTTCATTTGAGCCCCTGTGTGGGTATAAAAGGACCAGGATCCTGCCATTCAGTGTGCTACTTCATGCATTACTGAAGGGTGATGTGTGAATGTTAGCTCCACCTCATGAGGTTTAATAAACTCTGTCTTTTCTATTTCCAGTTTCTGTGCCAACTTCTTCCTAAGTGTCTGAGGACTCTGTGCAGAGAAGGGAGAACCCCTAAGCACTGGTAGGCCTTGCTGAGGCTCACTACAACAAATTGGCGCTTCCAACGTGGGACTCATCAACGACTCGGATGCCCGAAGGACTGGTCGCGACGAAGGATTGGAATCTCGCTTTTGGACGCGATCGCTGCCTGAGGAGACACCAGAGTCTTGGCACCCACGGCGTTTTTCCTTTCTTTCTGATCTGACCATCCCGGCGGCGCCGGTCCTTGACTGAGATCTCTTCTGTTGATTCGCCGTGCAGTGACCATTTGGTCGATTTGAGAACTTGGCAGTTGGAACCTGGACACCATTTGATTGGTAAGAGCCGTTTTGCGGCACTTGCTGTTGGTTTGATGCCTTTGATTGGTAAGGTAGTTTTAGTAACACTTACTGTGGCTTTGTTTGTATAATTGGCCAATTTTGGAATCTGTTTTGTAATTATATATGTATTGCAATACATATAGGCAGGTAATGAGGAGAATTTTCTCTATTTAAAATTGTTTGAACAGCGCAACGTACGAAAAGTACCTTAAGCGCTACTTTGATTATAATACTGCATATTTTGCACTATTTTTTGGCATGCCTGTTTTCAGCACACTTCGTAGGATGTGTTGCTTTTGTAGTGGTACCAATTTGAGACTTGACGAAGCACAACCAGCCCCCCGGAGGGGACGCCTAATAGGGATATGTATATTAAGTATGGTATTTCTTCTATAATGTACTGCACGTTATGGAACAAATATACTAGTAAAGATCCTGAGTTGCGTTGGCCTATGTATGGGTCATTTGATTTGCGAAAAATTCAGTATGTGGAACAATGTATGTTTAAACGAAAGACTAGGCAAGATATGTTTGATTGTGTGCGAATGTGGGAGAAAGAAGTGCGTGAGCGAATGAAGCGTGAACAAGCCTTGATTGATAAAGAACAGCGAAAGACCATTTATGCGAAAGCATTAGAGTTAAAAAACAAGGAGATGAGAGAAATTAAAGAGAGGGAAGATAGGGAACGCCATTTACAGGTAACTGGCCAATATGCTGTTAGGCAGCCCCTTTATCCTATCCTTAATAAACCGCAAGATGATTTCCTGTTATTAGATCGTTCTCCACCTCCGTATATTTTTTCTTCTGCTCCTCATGAGTCAGATGAGGACTCTTTTTCAGACCAGGACAAAGCTCGAGAAACTCGTTCCATGTTATCTGCTGAGCGTGCATCTGACATTAGATCTACTGCGCGTAAAGCCGTTCGTAGTACTACCACTGCCTCTGAACTTTTAGATAGTATAAAAGGATGGCAGGAAAGGGAGCAAATATATTTTACCGATACATTTGCTGCAGAGGTTATTGAACAATTTAGGAAGTATTCGGTAGAAGTGGAGCCCAATGATGTAGCAGCTGATTGTAAACAATTACGTGACGGTCTTTTTGTCTTCTCCCAGGTGGCTGACACGATCAGACGCTTGGTTAAACTGCGTGTTGAAGCAGCCCGTTTGCGAGAGGAGAAAAAGGCAGCAGAAACAGCTGCACTAGCATCTCAGATCAGCATGGCACAAACTTCTACTCCTGAAACAGATAAGAATGCTGTAATTCATGTGAAACCCATGCGGGAAGCCGCGCCTTTATATGTTCCTCCTAAAGGAACGGGTACAGAGGATGATAAGACTTCTCTTAATGCGAAAGGGTACTTTATTTATAATTGGGTTTACACTCCTTGGAATAGAGCAGATGTTATGGCCCTTAAAAATGCATTGCCTGACCCGCGAAAGAATCCAGCAGCCTTTTATGAGGAAGTTGAGGGTGCAATCAGCTCTTGTACTATGACTCTGTCTGATATTGATTTGTTCTTTGGATTAATATTACCGCCTGATATGTGGAGAACTGTGCGTAAAATAGATGATAATGCGACATTTGGAGCATTGTGGAAAGATTTAGAGCGGTTAGATGAAGATAGAGAACCTGCACAGAAACCGTGTCAGTTAATTTTAAATCTTCCGGCAGCTATATTAGTTAAGTTAAAGACGATCATTCCCCCTAAAAAGATAGATTGGACAGTGCTAGCGTCTTGCAAGCAAAAGGTAGATGAATCAGTTTCTGACTTCTTCACACGCTTTGAAGAAGCATTTCACGATTTTAGTGGCCAGTCATTGACAGATGACACGGGTAGGCATCTGTTTGTCGATAAATATGTCGCAAACCTTTTGCCAGGAATAGCTAGTCGCTTAAAGGCCAGTGAGAGTTCATGGACTACATCTTCTCCGGTTTCTCTTTTAACTATGGCCCAGTATTATGAGCGGCAAGAATTAGAAGCCAAAGGTAATGAGGACAAAAAGTCTAAAGAGTTGAAAACAAAGGTTATGTTGGCTCAAGCTTATGGTCCGCCTTCTAGAGATAATGATAGAGGTGGACGTGGATCTTATGGTTCGTCCTTTCCTTCCTCTGCCCGTTCGAATTTGTCTGTTGATCAGTGTGCGTACTGCAAAAAATTTGGACATTGGCTTTCTGATTGTCCAGTGCTGCGTGCTCAGCAGAATCTACGTGGTCGGGGACAAATGAGAAATCGTTCAGGATATCAAGGGCCTAGAGGAAGCGCGAATGATCGTGCTCGGTTTGATGCTAATACACGTGGGCAGAATGGGTTTAACACTTTTGATAGAAGGAACCAATATCAAATGTCTGACTATGCGCCCTCTGATTTTCAAGATTCTGCTTATGCATAGGATTGCCTAGGATGGGGTAAGGAATCAGTTGAAGTTCCAGTAGATCAGAGGGGTCCCTATGTTACAGCACATGTTTTGGGTTCTACTGATCAGTTTCTGGTTGATACAGGAGCTACTCGTAGCGCCTTGTCTAAACAATTGGTTCCAAGGGCTCCCCTGTCTGGCTTAACCATTACATCGATAGGTTTCGATGGAACACCTTCCCTTAGCCCATTGTCACAACCACTTGCATTTGATATTGATAAGTTTACTGCTCCATGTCCGTTTTTGCTTTCTCCAAACACACCAGACAATATTGTGGGTCTTGATATGCTTAAATATTTTAGGGCTACGATACGGTGTTCTCCGGAAGGAGTACGGGTTATTTTGAATGACAACTACCCTATGATTGAGAGATCTTGTATTGTTAAAGAGGACATTGCACTAGCCTCACTCTCTAGTACTTTGTGGGCTACTTCGGATACTGATGTAGGGCAAATGGTTATTCCACCAGTACATATTAGTGTCAAGGAGGGCGCTTTATTGCCAAGACTGCCTCAGTATAAAATTTCTCGAGAAGGAGAAGAAGCACTCACACGTATTGTACATGACTTAATTAAGGTGGGGGTTGTGGAAGAAGTTCCTTACAATATTTGCAATAGTCCGATTCTTCCCATTTTGAAAAAAGATACTGACACTAGGATTTATAGATTTATTATCGATTTGAGAGAAGTCAACAAGATTGTAGTACCACAGTACCCTGTAGTCTCTGACATAACGACATTGCTTACCCTGGTCCCTCCAACAGCAACTACATTTTCTGTAATTGATCTGAAGAACGCTTTCTTCTCGATTCCTATTCATCCTGATAGCCGATATTTGTTCGGTTTCACTTTGAATAATAGATCATACAGATTTTGTAGAGTTCCTCAAGGCTATACTGAGAGTCCTAGTATTTACAGTCAAGCATTGAAGAGACAGCTTGATTCCTTTACCTTGCCTAAAGGAGTGGCTCTCATACAATATGTCGATGACATCTTGTTGGCAGCCGATACACCTGAGCAGTGTGAGAAATGCACTTTGTCTTTGCTTTCTTTTCTTGCTACACACCACCATAAAGTATCACGAAAGAAATTGCAATATTGTAGACCGAAGGTGACCTATTTAGGACACCTTCTGTCTAAGGAGGGCCGTGCACTGACACCAGATCGCATTCAAGCAATTTTAGACACCCCAGTACCTTCCACGCAGAAAGATGTCCGTGCATTCATTGGTCTGACTTCGTTTTGCAGGCAATGGATATTGGGTTTTTCACACATTGTTAAACCCTTGCTAGCACTTTTGACTAAGAACACACCGATCCCCCTTCCATGGACAGATGAATGTCAAAATGCTTTTTGTCAGTTGAGACAAGCTCTTTGCTCTGCACCAGTGTTAGGCACACCAGATTACACGAAGGCTTTTACACTCTATGTACATGAGAAAGAAGGATGTGCATTGTCAGTTTTAGTACAGATACACGGGGACAAACAGCGTCCTTGTGCATACCTTTCTGCAGTTCTTGACCCTGTTGCTCGTGCATTGCCTGGGTGTTTCCGTTCAGTTGCAGCGACGGCTGTGTCCATACGTCAGAGTGAAGGGATAGTTTTGTCACACAAACTGTTGGTGCTAGTACCCCATGCAGTAGATGCCCTTTTGAATCAGACTAAGACTCAGCACTTAACTAGTGCTCGTTTGACAGGATACGAATTGACACTGCTAGCACCTCATATTACCTTGAAAAGATGTGCGACACTGAACCCCGCCACTTTGTTGCCATATCCTGCGACTCAGTCTCAGCCAAAGGAGCCTCACGATTGTATATTCCTTACTGAGGAACAGACAAAGGGTCGCATCGATTTGCAAGATACGCCCCTTCCAGATGTAGATGGGGAACTGTGGGTTGATGGGTCCTGTTTGAAGTTACCAGATGGCACGACTTCAGCTGCTTATGCAATTACCACGCTTGAGACAGTAGTGGAAACAGCTCGCATACCTCAGAAGTCGGCTCAAGCAGCTGAACTAATAGCTTTGACACGAGCATGTGAGCTTAGCACTGACTTGTGTGTGAACATTTACTCGGATAGCCGCTATGCTTTTGGAGTGGTTCATGATTTTGGCCTACTCTGGAAGGAAAGAGGCTTTCTTACATCCCATGGGATGCAGATAATGCACGGAGAGTTAGTGCATAATCTCTTGACTGCACTTACATACCCAAAGAAAGTTGCTATTATGAAATGTAGCGCACACAAGAAAGTGACTGACAAAATAGGACAAGGCAATGCCTTTGCAGACCGCGTAGCCCGTGAGACTGCGATGCAGCGAAGCACTACACCCATGTACGTAGTGAAATCACAAGCTGAGCGTTGGCATGATGCTAGAGAGGAAGTATTGGATATACAGAGATCTGCTTCTGTGGAAGAGCTTGAGCAATGGTCTAAAGAAGGAATATTAGATGATGAGGGTTGTTGGCGTAACAAAGAAATGAATAAGTGGAAATTGCCTGCGGCCTATTTACAACCTATGGTTCAAATGGCACATGGGCTGGCACATGTTGGAGCTCTAGCAATAACTACATTGCTTACACAAGTTTGGGAGCATCCTGAAATTGCTAGCACAGCCAAAAGGGTAGTACAGTCCTGTTTGATCTGTTGGCAGTATAATCCTGGAAAAGGGACACGAACTCCTACAGGAGGGTTTGCTACACCAACCGCACCTTTTGAAGTTTTGCAGATGGATTACATCCAACTCGAACGCTGCAATAATTTGAAATATGTCCTAGTGGTGGTATGTGCCTTTAGCAAATGGATAGAGGCATACCCTACGAAGGATAATACTGCTCTCACCACAGCAAAGGTGCTTCTAAAGGAGTTTTTCCCTAGATACGGTGTTTGTAAACTTTTGTGGAGTGACAATGGACCTCATTTTATTGGGCAAGTTGTTGAGCATGTCCTGAAAGGATTAGGGATCAAACAGAAATTCCATACAGTTTTCCACCCGCAATCAGCAGGATTGGTGGAAAGGTATAACGCTACTCTAAAAACAAAGTTGGCGAAAATACTGGCTTCCACGTCTCTAAAGTGGCCAGATGCCCTACCTTTGGCATTGTTGTCCATAAGATCGGTGCCACATTCACGATCAGGTCTTACCCCCTATGAGGTGGTGTTTGGGAGACCAATGAACATTTGGGGAATTCCTAAGCCACGCCCCATACATGATGTTCCTTGTGTTCTGATGAATGATTATTTGGCACAGTTAACTGACAGTTTGATTTCTATTCATCAACAGGTTCGAGAAGCTCTTCCTGACAGATCTACAGGTGAGGCCCACGAACTCCGTCCTGGTGACCATGTAATGGTCAAGGTCTTTGACAGATCGAACAGCTTGGAGCCAAGGTGGCGAGGACCAGAGCAGGTGCTCCTTGCGACAAGAACAGCAGTTCGAGTGACAAACAGAAAGAATTGGATCCACAGCACACACTGCAAACGCGTGTCGCCTGCCTTGGTGGAACCGGCTGTGTTGACCGACCATCGAGAGATTCTGGAGACGGAGAAAGGCCAAGCTATCTCACCTGACGAATCTGCGGAAGTCTTCCCGGACCACACGATCACTGGAGTATCCAGATATCAATTAAGACCGAGGAAAGGATCTGCAGTTTTGAAAAAGACTGGTTGAGCTACCACCCTGGGTTAGTGAAACGGAGAGCCATTGTGGCAAGGGGAGGGGGATCAGCCCTGTATTAGTGTAGTGACACCCACTTTGGCCCATGGTGAAGAAATCAGCGGCTGCCCAGGGAGAAGAGCTCCAACGACTGTTTTCAACAAGTTTTCAGAAAGATCAATCATTACTGCTGCTAAAATGAAAAAACAAATCATTTGTGCTGTAGGGTTTGTTGTTGCTATGGTGGCTATGGCAGCAATTACATGGTACATCGAGAAGGTGGCTCCTGTTCGACAGCTTTTTGTTGCCACTACGCCAGTACCCGTGGAACACCACTACTTTACTCTTCCTTACCATGAGCAAAAGCATCGACAATCCTACCTGAACAATACTTTTATCCAGATGTTGCACCATACTCACAATGCTACGAATACTACCAACTGTTGGGTGTGTGGGATGATACCTGCACATCAAAAGAAAGGAGGAACACCTTTTATTCCTCTTCCATTTTCTCACAATGGTTCTTGTCAAGCTTGGTATGCGCTTTTGTTTGCATATGGAAAGCCTTCAGTAGGTGGGATTATTTTTCAACTTAATAAAGTGTGTTATCAAAATAAAGAAGGTTATCCACAAGCCAAAGGGACTAAATGGGAATGGGAAGAGTATCAACCGGACAATATTTCAACACCATATGTTTTCACAAATGTGAGAATAATAAAGAACATTGGACCTTTTGTGATTTCTGTGACAAAAGCTAAAGCAGATTTGTGTATTTGTAGTGTTGGAAGAATTCCAGTGGGGAGGAGCGAGTGTACTGTAATCCTGACCATTGAAGGTGCCAATAAGAGCACTTTCACAGCCTCGCATAATACGTATTTTGTGTGTGGAAATAACGGATATTATCAATTACCTGTTGGGTGGTCAGGAATCTGCTATGTATCTTTTCTGTTGCCCCCTGTGTTTCTGGCACCTGCATTGTATCACCGTGATTTTAAACTGTACAATGACATTTCCAAAAACAGAAATAAGAGGACAATAAGTATGGATGAAGTTGACCAAACCGACACTACCCTACAACAATATGTTGATTTCAACTTGGGCTTATTTTTCTTTGTGGGTGCTGCATTAAACAGCAGGAAAATCCGACGACTGACTCGTGTTGTGGAAGCTGTTACTAATCAGACAGCTATGGCACTTGGGAACATTACAGAGGAACTACAGATTGCAAGGATTGTAGCACTCCAGAATAGGATGGTGCTAGACGTGATTTTGGCTGATCGAGGTGGTGCATGTCGCATCATCGGTAGCAGCTGTTGTGTATTCATACCAGATCACTCACCTTCAGTATATGACGCAATATCAAAACTGCATAAGATTGCTGCAGAAATTCATCCAGAGACTGGAACTTGGACTTTTGCTGGATGGTTTTGGACTCTTGTTTCTGCTTGGGGCTGGAAGCTACTGACTATCCTATGTGTAATAATTACAATATTCTTTACATGCTGCGTATGTATCCAATGTGGTCCAATGCTTTGCTCCATTTGCATCTCTGCTTGTATACCTGCCAGAGGGAACATTGCTGAAACAAAGGCCCAACAAATGTTGAATAAAGAGGTGGCCGAAATAATGTTAATAGATGTACGGGATGAATATCTAGATTACCCCAGATAAACGAATGTCTTCAGCCAATGCTGAAAGGGTCGTCTGTTGTAATTTGGCAGCATTTAAGTTAAGCATTAACTGAAGACAGCCTGTATTTAGAGGCTAAATTGTCCGCTTTGTGGAATCCATTTTGTATTTCTGTCAGCCATTTTGGCTGCCATGTGCTACCATGTGCTCGCCATGTGCTCTGTCCTACCTTCCTGTCAACTGCTCTTGAAATCTGCCTAGAGACAAGTTATATTTAGTTCCTCTTGCTTTGCACATGCTCAGTTGAGCTTGCAGCTGTTCCGAGTTTATAAATGTCAGGATGTGTCTGCTAAAAGTAGAAACTGTTAGCTCCACCCACTTGTCGACTGTGCATTCTCTGTATGACCTTATATGTACCTAAAACCAGCATTTGTGTTAGTACCGCCTTCATTTGAGCCCCTGTGTGGGTATAAAAGGACCAGGATCCTGCCATTCAGTGTGCTACTTCATGCATTACTGAAGGGTGATGTGCGAATGTTAGCTCCACCTCATGAGGTTTAATAAACTCTGTCTTTTCTATTTCCAGTTTCTGTGCCAACTTCTTCCTAAGTGTCTGAGGACTCTGTGCAGAGAAGGGAGAACCCCTAAGCACTGGTAGGCCTTGCTGAGGCTCACTACAACACCAGGAGACACTAGATCAGAATGAATAGGATGGATATAAGGAACCAGGAAGTCCAGGCCCAGTGGGATGAGAATCAGAACATCTGTGAGGGATAGACTCGTAGGGATTCTAAACCAGGGTGAGAAGGATTACATGAACCATGGTGACACCAACCCTCTGAAGTAGAAGGACCAGTGACACACTGATGAGGAAGCCCAGAGCCAGAAGGACCATTCCTAGGAGGCCAGTGATAGAGGGGACAATGGTCAGATGGAAAAGGACAAGGTCAAAGAGGCAAACCAGGAGACCAGGAGGACAAGTAGAACTAGGAGGACTGAGATACTATGAGGGCTAGGAGACCTGCACCAGAAGGCCAGAGACATGTGAACTGTTGGAATAGACCCTGTTCAGGTCATCCACAAACATTTTGCCTTCTCCCTCCTGTTTCTTCTGAATACCATTCCATTCCAACAAACTTTATTTCGGTCAGTGTAGACCATAAAAAGTAGATGATACAAATACAAACAAAACTTAGTTTTTAACAGTGATAAAATTTCATCAAAGGCAGAATTGATCTAGAAATAAAAAACTTCTTGTTGGCCTAAATAAACTACCAAAGAATAAATGTGGCCACGTTTCATTTTATATTAATCAGGTAACATTTCATCAAAATGTTTAGTTTTTGGAAAGTATAAAGATAATAAAAATAGGTATTAAACATGAGTTAAACAGTAAAAAATTGTTAAAATGGGACAAGGTATTCAAGGAGAGATATTTATACTTGCAGTGGTGAGTTAATCATCATCCTACGACTATGCCACATGGAGTTCAGGAATCGGGACACAGCGAAGACTATGGGTGGGTGAGGATCAGGTCTCAAAATTCTGTATGCCTCCAAACACTGCCTGCACCCCAAGTTTCTGCAAAGTGGTAGAAGCCAACGGCATCTGGCTATTTTATAGCCAGGGCAAAAAAAAGAGGACATGAATGTTGGACTCATCTGTACATTTGCAATCAGGGCACCCGAGGGGAGGAGCTTTAAGCCATTTATTTGTGAATGCACGAAGCGGCAAGGTCCCTATCCTAAACTGGATACCTTGCACTGGTAGGTTGTATGTCGTCCAAAAAGCACTCAAAGAGGTACTCAGATTTAATATTATTGAAGTCAGCAGTTAGATGGCCAAGTTTGGAGTTCCCCTGGATATCAGCTAATTTGAGTGATCTGTAGGCTCTCACTAGTTCTAGACATGAGATAGTCGGGCACACCACCTCGGGATTGCTACACAGGTTTGGAATGCCGATCTTAAGGCAAACATCTCTTATATGTCTAAACCATGGTAGTTTACCTGCCCCCGGAAGTCCCAAGATCTCCTTAATTTCAGACTGGTAGACTACTAGTTCCGGGGTCGCCCACAGTCTATGCCAAAAGGTTAAGGGTCTAAGTCCAGTCTCCTCTGCAATGGGTCTCATTCCTAGATCCAGGCGTAGAGGAATCAGGGGGGTACCTGGTGGTAAACCCAACAGCTGTCTTATAAAATGGTTCTCTATTTTGGACAGTCCACCAGTGGGACGATGACCCCAAAGTTCAGCCCCATACATTGCTGCGCTCCTGACTTGTACTTTGTATATCTCGGTCACCGGGCCAGGCGATTTGTAAGAGGAGTTCCTAAAGGTTTTTGTGATTCCCCCGACCGTCTGGGCTAGTTTCAAGCCCCATTCAAATGTTTCGGACAGCGTAACTCCAAGATAGTAAAAAACAGTGACCCTCTCTAGCATGGTGCCGTTTAGGGAGGGGTTTGGTCGAGAAGTTTTAACTGGATTGAAGACCATGAATTTGGTCTTTGATGTATTGATCTCCAGCCCCCTGTTTTTGCTAAATATTGAGAAACTATCAAGCGTCCTCTGGATGCCCATAGGCGACTTGGCTAACAACAAAGTGTCATCTGCAAACATCATTGCTGGTACCCTGCAGTGCACCAGCTCTGGGTCATCGTTGTCCTTCACCTCATTTAGTTGGGCCACCAGGCCATTAATAAACAGACAAAACAGGGTAGGGGCAAGCACACACCCCTGCCTAACTCCTCTGTTGACTGGAAAACGAGGGGTCAGTTCCCCATGTTTTCCATACCTAACTTGGGAAAAATTACCAGCGTGCAGTCTGATGATCAGTGACAGAAGGTAGGGGGGGATTCCCAATTGCTTAAGAACGTCCCACAGTTTGCCTCGGGGGACAAGATCGAAGGCCGTTTTCAAATCAACGAATATCAAATAGAGGCTGCCACCCTCTATTGACACCGTCTTCCAGTATAATAATTGGAGCCTTTTCCGGAAGCTGGCTTGATACGCACTCAGAATTTCACACTCTTCCATCCACAAATGGAGGCGATCCAGGATGATCCGTGCAAACAATTTCTGGGAGACATCGATCAAACTGATCGGCCTATAGTTGGTCGGCAGGAGAGGTGAACCCTTCTTAAAGACTGGGAAAATTTCAGCCCCTAGCCAGGTGTACAGGACCTTCATACCACTCAGGATAGCATTAAATATTGCACAAAGGTAAGGTCCCCATATATTAGATTCATCCCGATACAGATCCCTTGGAATCTTGTCTAAACGGGGGGCTTTGCCAGGGGGAAGCTTCCTAATTGCATTTAAAACTTCTGTCAGGGTAAACCCGTGGGCATCTTCTGGAGCAATCCCTAGGATTGCTAGAGATTTTTCGTCTGCTAGATCTGTGGCTAGCTCGGTGGAGTATAGAGCTTGGAAGTGAGACTTCCATGCAGCTGCAGCGATTTTCGGCCCTAGGGCTAACTCTCTTCTCTACTATCTGCACTCACTAATAGCCAGAACGGCTTCATGTCCCTTTTAGATAGTGCTGTTCTAATGGCATCCCATCTGTCAATGTCCCAGTTCTACTTTGCTAACTTGGTGCTGTCTCGATAAAGGGCCCTCATATGTTTTATTTTGAGTCTATCCTTACTTTTAATGGCATCTATTAGGGCTCTCTTTGCCCTATGACAAGTATCGTTAAACCAGGTTAGTTTGGCACCCTTTTTCGCCTTTGCTTGCGTCAGAGGATTAAAAATGTTAGTCAGGCTGGTTGTCAGTTCTGTATGCAGTGACTCTATTCTGCTAGTAGTTTGGGGAGAGTCCAGTACCGTGGCAACCCCCTCCAATTCCATTAAAGGCAGAATAGTTGGAGAGTATATTGCGGCTACCTTGTCTGTTGACTGATTGAGTGTCCCCCATTGAATTCTCCTTCTGTTATTGGCAACTGTTAGGTTGCTATCTACAGGGGTACTAGTGGTCGTGGAATTGTGAAGGCCTGGAACATCCAGCTCCAAAATCAGGGCGTTATGGTCGCTGTCATGCTTCGGCAGGACAGCGAAGTCAACAACCCACTGCCATAGTCTTACTTCCACTAAAATGTAATCCAACAGGGAGGATTGTCCTGCTCTGTTAAAGGTTACCTTCCCTGGCTGATCTGATTTGGTGCGGCCGTTGCACGCTCTCAGGGAATGGGTTAGTGTTACCGCATTAATCTGGACTGCCAACGGTGTCCAGGCTTTTATCGGTGGAATTTGGGGGTCAGTGATTCGCCAGAGACTATCCTCGTCGCAGGAAGAAGCATCTGTGGGGGCAGCGAGGGGCTCAAATTGGCAGTTAAAGTCTCCCCCTACAACCAGCCTTGCATTCAGGGGGGCTGAGTCGATAAAAGAGTGTAGTAGGTCTACAGTGTGGGATTCCTGGCTGAAGCTTACAGGGCGGGAATAGATATTGATAAAAGCGATTTTAAGACTAGAAGAAAAAGTGAGTGCAATACACTGGATGCCATTGGACATAGTATTCAACTGATCCACAGTGCAGTCCAAGTGGGTGGCCACCCAAGTGCATAAGCCACCCGAGGGTCTGCCTCTTCCCCCCATCACAGCCAACACATTGAAAGTTGCATAACCCACCCTCTCAATGACTTCCCTAGCCCATGTTTCCTGGAACATGCACAAGTCAAATTTGCCTACAAAATGGCCCCAATCTGAGCAGTGCAGTTTGTTTTTTATGCCTACAATGTTCCAGGATAAGACCCTCAGCATGTGGGCGGGGTTAGAGTTGTCGCCTAGGGCATTGCATCTATTGGGGTTAAGACTTTGGGAGGTCTCTAACTGGGCCATGGGGACTGCTTCTGCAGCTTCCAGCGAGGAACAACTCAGAGATAGACTGGACATTAAAAACTCAGGAGAAGTGAGAGCTGATTTGTTAATCGGATCTACATATGTCCCAACAAGATCTGGGACTCCCCGATGGATTTCAAATTGCTGTTCCCCTCGTTCATCCCCATTGCCATAGGGGGTATTCTGGTTCGACAGCCCACTGATGCTTTCACCAGGTTCCTTGACAGACCCCCTAAGCCCATAGCTGGAAACATGGCCACCCTTCAGTGTAACTCAGTGCACCTCCTCAAGAGCTCTGAATCTGTTTGCTACTGGTATGTTAAATAGAAGAGGTCTGGGGGTAGGTCTACAATTGGTTGTTCTTGAAACCAGTTAACTGGGGCCCTGGGGTTGAGGGTCCTGGGCTGGTTATGGGGATGGGAATAAAAATAGTCCAAAGTATGCACTCTGGCCCCTGTGTATGGTACATAAGGACTGGAAATCTGGCCTGCTAACATGTGAACGGTCAGGGGATTACTAAAGTTGATAACTATACAATCTCCTTGCGTTGATTTTGGATTCTTGCCCACCCAGCCAACTCTACTAACCATCACAATTTCCCTTGCCCTATCGTAAGAGAACTGCTTATGCCGAGCCAGCCAAAAGAGGCACTTGTTTCTTAGGTCCAGCTGGGTTTCCTTCTGACCATTTTTAGTCTTGGGTACTCCTGTCAAAATAATAACATAAGGAAGTGAGGCTGGGGTAAATTTATAGTCTGGGAAGTCGATACTCCTGGTCCTCTCTCACCTGTCTCTACAGGATCCACCCTTTTCCGGCATACCCGGTGCTCTGTACTGGTGGGTCTTCTTCTGTTTGCGTCATCCTTGTTGGAAACAGGATTGTGGCTCTCTTTCCCATTGGTGGGACTCCTGGAGCCACTTGATGGTCTCATAGCTTGGGCTGGATGGATGTCTGGCCTTTCTGGGTGAGATGAAATAGTTTCTGCTAACTTGGTATTATATTTCTCAGCCTTGCTGGCGCACATTGGCACACTAGGGAGTACAGCCCTCAAGGGGCCGCACTGACCTGGGGAGGATTGGCCTGCTCTATCTGTCTGTGAGCTACAGTCTTTCCTCCTCCCTGGAACTTGGGTAGTGGTATCATAAGAATTGATATAACTGCTATGCCCCATTAGGTGACCTGTGCCTATATGGCTGGACAAATGAGCAAGTTCTTCCTTTACAATAACTCTCAACTGGGTCACTAGATCCACAATCAAGTTCCTCACCCAAGGGGGACAATCAGGGACTGTTTGGGGGTTAATAGGATTTTCTGTCTCTCTCCCAGTGCTAGCTGGTTCAACTTCGCTGGGGGTTTTCTCAATAATATTCTTTCTCTTAGCACCCGCCCCAGTTCCAATTTTACGTCTCCTGTTCTTAGATGGACTGGCGGTAGTTCTGCCTTTGCGCGTTACTGGCTTCGCTGGCAATTCTAGAGGTGAAGGTGAAAGGGACTCTATTGGCCCAGATAGGGATTCTACTACCCTAGATGCAGACCCAGTGATGATAGCTTGGGAGGTAGATGACTCGGGGTCCTGACAGAAAATATCTGGGGTTAGAGACAGGCGCCTTTCTGTCAGCTCTATTTCGGTCATTACCACCCCTATAGCCCTTTGAAGCATCCTGTCAATTGAGGTTTGAGGCAGGGGAGCAGGAATGGGCACCTTGAGGTATTTTTTTGCACCACAAGCATGCTTTCCCATGTTCAATTCAGGAAAAGCTATAATACCACCACGCCCCCAGTGTGTGCCAGATAGGCATAGAATGGACTTGAGCACAAGACTAAGAGTGCAACTGGGGAAAAAGAAACAATCAATAAGCCAGTGATATATATAAAAAAACACAGATAAATAATTAATAAAAGGGAGTCAGGGAGTCAATAGTCACAATGAAAAAGTCTCATCTACTGCCCCGGGTACTACGGAGTTTTAATGGGTTTCACGAACTGTCCTTGTGGGTCGTTGAGAACTTTTTCCTGGCTCCACCACCGGCTCCCATAAATAGATAAAGGAGGAAGGTTAACAACTGTGCAAAACACTTAGGGAAAAGTAGGGAATAAAAAAATTAGTTGAAGAGTCCAGAAAGGTCTTACCAGGATTAGATCGTTCAGAAATTAAAACCAAGACGGGTAGCCCAGCCCTGCCTCTTCCTGGCAATGATGGGCTAGGACGGGCCTACCCTTGGCCCGGGCTTTGACCGGGCGCAGCCTGCACACGTCCCGTGCCACGGGAGGTGAGGCAGCGCTTTTGAGCATGATGGAAAGCACCTCCCCCTCAGCTGCGGTGGCGGGAAGGCACGCGTTGCACCCTGGGACTTGTAGTCTCACCAGGGTGAGAGTCAGCCCGGCGAGGAGAAAGATGGTGCGAGGTGTTGCACCCTGGGATCAAAATCCCACCAGGGTGAGTTGCAGGAGAAGTGGGTGCCCACAGTGATGGCCCAGCCGAGCCCCACACTGAAACAGCGTCCCGCGCCGCGGGGGTGAGGCAGCGCTTTTGAGCGCGATGGAAAGCGCCTCCCCCTCAGCTGCGGTGGCGGGAAGGCACGCGTTGCACCCTGGGATTTGTAGTCCCACCACGGTGAGAGTCAGCCCGGTGAGGAGAAAGATGGTGCGAGGTGTTGCACCCCGGGATCAAAATCCCACCAGGGTGAGTTGCAGGAGAAGTGGGTGCCCGCAGTGATGGCCCAGACGAGCGCCGCACAGAACCAGCATCCCTTTCTTCTGAATTAATTTTTGCTGGTTTTATGTCTCTGCACTTTACCACTGCTAACCAGTGCTAAAGTGCTTGTGCTCACTTTCAAAGACATGGTAAAACTGACCTACATCTGATTGCCACATTAAATTTACTTATAAATCCTTAGTAAAGTGGTTTACCAGATGCCTGTAAAATAAATGCTACCAGTAGGCCTGCAGCACTTATTGGGCTACCCACGTAAGTAGCCCTTAAAAAATGTCCCAGGACTGCCATTGCTGCCTGTCTGCATTTTTAAATTCCCAATTTGACCTGGAAATATAAACCACGTGCCAGGCCTTAAACTCCGTACGGTATTACATGTAATTCACCACTAGGGCAAGCCCTGAACAGCCTATAGGGAAAGATTCATTGTAATAAAATATTTGGACATGTACTTTAAAGTGTAACATGTCCTCGTGGTGAAAA
This sequence comes from Calotriton arnoldi, assembly GCA_963921515.1. Classification (NCBI taxonomy): domain Eukaryota; kingdom Metazoa; phylum Chordata; class Amphibia; order Caudata; family Salamandridae; genus Calotriton; species Calotriton arnoldi. The sequence continues at coordinate 366,024 of CAWUFW010007683.1, forward strand.
GCTCCTGAATTCATTTTTCACTGCTGCAAGGCCTACCTCTCCCTTGGATACAATTGGATTGCCTTATTACATTTAATAGGTGCTAACTTTTGATTGGGAGCAAGTAGGACATTTATGTTGATTTCTGAGAAATTGTAATTTAAAATTCTCTTTAATGGTATATTCCCCCCAGACAGCCACACAATAGTGAGACTAGGTGTGTCTGGATAGGCCATCATCGGCATAGTGGCTCGCAGAGCTGGGTATACCTCCACTTACAAGTCGATAAGCTGTGCCCTGCCTTCACACAAAGGACTACACACCTGCTCATTGTGCCTGCAGCCAGGCTAGAGCCTGGGTAGAGGAGGCAGGAAATTCCAAGTACTTCAAAGGAGATTCTACAGAAACTTCTCCTACTTCAAAGAAGGGATTAGGTATAAAATATGGACCCTCAGACCAGCTCTTCGGTACACTTTTCGGACCAGCGGAAGGAGTCTTAGAAGACTACCTGCTGCTGTGGCTTGCTATGTACTTCAGAAGACTGCTTTGCTGTACCTGGAAGGACTGCTCTGCTGCTTGAAGCCTGCCTTGAACCCTTAGAGGCCTGCCCTGCTGCTGTAGCCCTGTTCCACTAATTGAACCCATGACTACCGGAGTGACTCCAAGGGCTGGTTGGCTTGCATCCTGCTCAGAGCCTCAGGGACAGAAAATGTTCCAATCATTTTGAATCAACATATGGGCCCAGGCTGAGTAGGTCCTAACCCTCCAAGTCATGCCTCTCCAGTCCTGGAGCCTTAGAATAGGTGCTAAAGATGTCCAGTTTAACCAAAATCCATAATTCAGGACTGTATAGAATTGTTGGCTTAAAAGTACTCCGAGAATCTAGTGGAGTCTGGGGCCTACCTTCGCAGAGCCCACGTCGGCTGCAGCTTGCAGGTTCATCCCACTGAGATTTTTGACTTCCAAAAACAAGACAAAGTCTGAAAGAAGAAATCTTCACCGGGACTTCACCCAATGGCTCCGCTGACAGCTTTGCCCTGCTGAACTTTATCTTTTCAGATATGTTTCCATTAAATGTTTTCTAAGGTCAGTGCCTCATGGGCCCCATCCACTTCTTGTATTCAATCCATGCTTCAATGCAGTTGCCCATATTTTTCAACTTCAACCCCGTCTTGGGCTGCTAGATGTCGGCTGTTGCCACTTTGATATTTTAGGAGCTAGTTTTTACCTTAAACTTTAGAAATTTATAACTCCGGTTCCACTCATTGGAGTTTTGCTGTTTTGGTGTCAAATTATTTTCTAAAATGTACTCTCTTTTTCTTGTGTTGTGTTTTCAATGTATTACTGTTTGTGTGCTGCATAAATACTTTACATATTGCCTTTAATTTAAGCCTGACTGCTTTTGTGCCAAGAGGTTTAAGCACAGGTTAATGTAGTGACTTTAGTGGTTCACGCTGATAGGGATTGTGGCTGCTGCTTAAGAAGGGTTAACATGCTACTCACCCAACAACCCAATCTCTCACAAGGACCAGGCAAAGAAGCATGAGAACTAAGACCAGGACTATATGGACCAAGGGACCTGGGTCGGGCAGATTAAGCACGGGAAAACCAGGGTACTATATAAACCAGAGGCGCAGGACCAGGAGGACTGATGGAGAAGAATTAGGGTATCTAACACCTAACTAACCCACGAGTCAGGTAAGTATGTGGACTAAATTAACCATACAAAGCAGGGGGTATCCCTTTTCAAGGACGGATCCCCTCACACACCAGAGGTGTCATGCTTCATCATAGGGGTGCCTCCTCATATCAAGAACCTGGTCTTGATGCGGGCTACAACCCCCTCGCTGCGAGGGAGGAGCTCAGGGATGTTTTAAGTTTGAATAGGTGGATTGCACTGAGAACCTTATGTGAGCGTGGTGTGTGAACAATGTGGTGCAGTGCTAAAGTGATAGTGATTTAAAACTGACTACAGTGCTAGCTATTGGCAGTGTTTATTACACTACCCTGTGACAGGGTTAAAAACAAAGAGCGTGTTACTGGAGCTGTCAACATTAGAGATGGCTACAATAGGCTGGGATCAACATGTTTCGGCCTGGAGACCTGTCAGAGTGTCATGGCCTTCATCAGGATAAAAAAACACAGCTACTGCAACTGGTGAGAGAATAAATTAAATCAATGTGAAAAAGAAAAAGAACAACGGTGCACTATACTGAACCAGTGGTCCTGTCGTTCAGTTGTTTGACCAGTGGGACCTGTGGTAAAAAAGAAAAGACAACATACATGTATGCATGATTATGCCACATAAAACCAGAATGCCATATGAGTCAATTAACTTTACATGGCTATGCCACTTGATCCATTAGATGAGTGACAAGGGAAGCTGGACTCACCCACATGAGTTGGGGGACTAACTGCTTCTGTCCGGGGCTATTTAGCCAATGGTACATACGCTGACCAACCTAATAAAGAAAAGGGTGGTAGCGTTACCACCCTACCACCCTTTTCTTTTTTAGGTTGGTCAGCCTATGTACCATTGGCTAAATAGCCCCGGACAGGGTAGCGTAATAAAGACTGACAATAGCTATCCCTGTAGTCAGTTTTAAATCATTATCACTTTAGCACTGCACCACATTTTTCACACACCATGCTCACATAGGGTTCTTAGTACATCCCGCCTATTCAAACATAAAACATCCCTGAGCTCCTCCCTCGCAGCAAGGGGGTATTAGCCCGCATCAAGACCAGGTTCTTGATGCGAGGAGGCACCCCTATGACGAAGCATGACACCTCTGGTGTGTGAGGGGAACCATCCTTAAAAAGGGATACCCCCTGCTTTGTATGGTTAATTTAGTCCACTCTTGTCCTGGACCCGTGGGTTAGTTCGGTGTCAGATGTTACGAGTGGGGAGTGTGCCCACACAGGTCCTTAAATCTCCTCTTGGCCCTTTCTTTGTGTGTTCCGAAGAATTAGGGTAAGCAGGGATGAAAACATACAGGACCAGGAGACTGTGAAACAGGAGATCCAAGATCAAAAGGACTAGGAGCAGGAGTACATGGGAATGATGACCAGACAGACCAGTACCCGACAATGCAGGGCCAGGAGGTTTTAAGCCTAGCATGAACTGAAGGTCAAGGAATCTTAAATAGAAAGGCTAGGTTGATCTGTGACAGAACAAGTTATTGCAGAAATATGACAGCAAGGAGCAGAAGGACGTAGTCCAGGAGGATCAGGACCAGATTGAAGAGTACTATAAAGGTCAGGATCTGGAAGGCAATGGCCAGTATGTCCAGGACACTACCACAACAAGACAGGGACTAGAAAGAACAGGTGTGGCAGTGGCAGTGTCAGCATTACCCAGAAGACCAGAGCAAGAGGACTTACTGCACTAAAAGTGTCATGTGGTCGCATTTAGGTCCGAGCAGGAACCCCACCATTTTACATGCTCACGTTTAGGCTAGACATCTTTTCTTGAACGTTGACACTTAACACACTTTTTGCTTGCGTGCTTGTATGGATGATGCTCCATGAAATAACTTTGCTTGCATTTACACATCTTCGTAGGCACATTATCAGAGCCTTGAACATTCTGTTTGAAAGCAAAAGTTCACTGCACAAAATTATGTTGTTCATTATTGTTTGCTCGGCAACAGCTTTGTCAGGGTGGAATCAATAATGGTAGCCTGTCTGGGACTTTGGCATGGCGACATGGGTGATGTTTATTATATGAAAAACATCACTCCTTTGTTTAGTTAGAGGAGCATTTAGCTGGCACTGTAGGGTCACCAAATGCAGTAATTCCAGACTAGCTGATTCCTGTTTGCTTCCTGTGAGGGATGATGCCCAGCTCTCCACCAAGACAGGCTCCTTAATGACACTTACCCACAGGTAACAGGGGAGTTAAATCACCCTACAGGGATTATGGCAGAATCACCCACACTATAAACCCTAGGAGTACAGATTATAAGAGTACTTATATGCAAGCATATATTCTCTGTAACAGCAAAATGGTTGAATTGGTTATCTTATTCACCATTCTCGTAATGCTGATCACATTATTCTGTTTCCTTCTATCGATTATTGCTGCTCAAGTATTTTACACAGGAATCGCAATGTTTCAATACATATTGAAATGCCATGGTGTGCCTTTCTTGTGTATTTCTTTGGGTATGCATGAGTTACCAAACTAAAGGGTTCTAGATCTGTTTCCACGATTTTCTTGGGGAGTCAAGGATGTCATGTTCTGAGGTTTCACCTTCCACCTGTTCCCTTGGCAGGTTTGGAGTACAGATGATGCACTGTGAGCTAGCAGAACTAAGGCCAACATATCCTGATGGTGTGCGTAGTATCTGCCTTGCAGTTTTGACGTTTATGTTGTCTAACAAATGCACAGTTTTACTGAGAAAGTATAAGCCATACGACATGGTGCTGCCAACGTTCTTAATTGGGTTCTTATGGAATGGATCATCAGAGTAGTTTTCTTTTGTGTACCAAAATACCCCTACTCACCTATTAACCAGAGACATCCGTGGTGTTAGGGAAAGTCCACCTCAGTTGAGTAGGGAACCCCTATGTATTGATTGTAGGTTGTTCAAGCTTGAACCTTGAAAATGATCACCTTAAAGAGGTACCCTCTCTGAATTCCACATATTCAAATGGCCAACACAGCACCAGTTAACATACTAATAAACTGTTGACATGCAGTTAGACAAATGCTGCAACAACCTGGGCTCCCCCTTAGGGGTGGAGATGTTACCTTCTTCGCAGAAGCACATGATGTAGACAGGACAGAGGTATTCTATACATGAGTTACATTTCCAGCAGTGAATGCACAATCAAGACTGTTTCATGCTTACACTGTAGCAGCAGTTCCTAACAACTACACAGCTTATGAAGCACTAGAAATAGTACTAACAATTCAAGAACACCAAAATTGGTTTGAAGACACCCTACCACACATACCAAATGATGTTTGACTTGGTCCCCTCAGCAATGAGGGAGCAACGTGGCCAGTCTTAGCCTGTTATACACCCTACTGTACACACGTCTAGTCAGAATACACAGATGCTTGACACAATATGTCATGCGAACAATGACAATAAATCCCGCAAGTGCAGCTCAAGTTGCACAACCACAACTGGCAAACCTGGAATTAGTCCAGTGACCATCAATGCAGTCATGAGTAAGGTTCTTAACAGACAGGAAGAGATTATGTTCTGGATTGTACACAAAATTATCAGCTTGAAACAGTGTTTCTCCATACGGGACCCCTAGAAAAACATAGAATTCTCACAATATGCTTGCCAATGGGGTTGGCTCCCCCAAAGGAAGACTGTGCCACTTGGGGCACAGTCTTTACTACAGTATATACAAGAACAGCTTCATTAGCTGCTTTGCCAGAGGTGCTTAAACAGATTCAAAATGAGTACAGGACAGCCCCTGCCCATGATTTGGGATGGGACTGATGGGCAATTTTGCTGCAGTATCCATAATAATCCTAAATAATATCAAAGGTGAAGCAGCAGCATTGTCTGTATGCCTGCGACTCACACAGGTTGCCCCAGGAGACCAGGAGCGCGGATTACTATAAATTATTGAGGAAACGTATTCAGCAATCTCTTCAACATCGTCAGAGCGTTCACCTTCCCGGCAACCACCAAGAACACAATCCACCCTTCCCAAGCTCTCTGCGACACCCTGTAAGACTACTTCTAAAACAATATTGCAGACATCTACTGCAACTTTGACCCTAAACTCACAGCCATCGGCCACCTCCCGACTCCAACTGCCATCAGCCACCAAAACTTGCTCACTGCATGGAAACCACTCACAATTCCAGAAATCGGAGCAATTATGTCTTCAATTCAATCTGGAGCACCGACTGCCCCCTGCCCCCACCACGTCTTCAACCTGGGACACAAAGAAATCAGCAGGCCACTCACCAATGTCCTCAACACCTCCATGGCCATGGCCACTGTCTCCAACGCATGGAAACACGCAGGGGTAAAACCCCTCCTAAAGAAGCCTTCCACCAACCCCAGCAACCTCAAAAACTACAATTGCATCTCGCTGCTCCCTTTCTCCACCAAGGTGCAAGAGAAGGGCAACAACTGCCAGTTCACTGAACACTATGAAGGAAACAACCTACTCGACACCTCGGCTTCCGTGCCAACCATAGCACTAAGCACACCTTGATCGCTGCAACTAACAGAAGCAGAACCCTCCTTGACCATGGTGAGACAGCCATCCTGATCCTCCTCCACCTCTCTGCGGAATTCAACACCGTATTTCACCACACCCTCATCACAAGACTCTGGCACCAGGGGGACGCCCTCAAATGGTTCTCCTCCTTCCACCCTTCACCTCTGAGTCCAAGAGCATCATCTGTGGCTTTCCCCAAGGATCCTCCCTCAGCCCAACCTTGTTCAACGCCTACATAACCCCACTAGCTGACATTGTACGCACCCATGGATTCAACATCATCTAGTATGCAGATGACACCCAACTCACCCTCTCGCTCACGGAAGAGCCCACCAACACCAGAACGGACTTCTGGAATGCCACAACCAGCATCTCCGACTGGATGCAGTACAACTGCTCGAAACTGAACACAGACAAGACTGAAGTGCTCATCTTTGGGAGGAACACCACTCCATCGGACGACACCTGGTGGCCAACCGAGCTTGGACCCACACCGACGCCCGCGGAACATGCCCGCAACCTCAGCATCATCCCGGACAGCAAACTCACCATGAAGCGCCAAGTCAATGAAGTATCCGCATCCTGCTTCCACAACCTTTGCCTGCTTTGAAGGATCTTCAGATGGAACCCCATTAGCACCAGGAAAACAGTCACACAAGTCCTTGTCACCAGCTGACTGGACCACGTAAATGCCCTTTACACCGGAACCACCACCCAACTCCTCAAGAGACTCAAGACCAAACAGAACACTGCAGCCAGACTCATCCTCAACCTCCTCAAATGGACCATCATCACCCACCACCTCAGAAGCCTCCACTGCCTCCCCGTACAGAAGAGATGCCAGCTAAAGGTGCTAACCCTCACCTTTAAAGCCCTCCACAACCAGCGACCTGCCTACATCAACCACAACCTGACCTTCTACCAACCTGCCAGACAACTGCACTCTGCCTCACTCTACCTCGCGCACATCCCCTGCAACCCCCACAGCGGAGGTCGTTCCTTCTCCTACTTCACCACCAAAGCCTGGAGCGACCTCCACCTCTGAACCTCCCCTTCACTCATGGACTTCAAAATGGGACTCAAGACCTGGCTCTTTGACTTATTGACCAGCAAGGCCAAGTGCCTGTATACCCCAAAGGGTGATAAACCATGCTAGACATATACCCTTTGATTGATTGATTGAGTGATTGGTTGATTGATTGAACAATGGTTAGAGATTATTTAGGAGCCAAGCCTAGTAAACCTCAGATAAAGGGTAATTCTGAAAAGGACAACTCGAAGCAGGCATCAGAGTCTTCTACTAAGAAGAAGTGGGATAACAAGAAATATGAAGAAAAGACTAAAACACAGGGTGGATCTACTTAACAGGAGTCCACTGAAAAATGCTACAATTTGTGCAACTGTGATACAATTAAAATGCCTGATAGGTATCAGGATACTGGTACACGTTCCTCTCTTTCCTTTCAGGAGTCATCCCAAAGACGCTTGGATAGAGGAGGATGATCAGAGAGCAGATCAGAGGAGTACATGAAACCTAAGAAGCAATCAGAACACTCTTCTGAATTTATAATAAAACAGGAAGCCAAAGCTAAGCAGTGCAAGCCTCAATCCAAAAAGAATAAGGTAGCTTGAAGTCAAGCATGCCACGGATATTGAGGACACTGTTTCTAAATGAGGAGGAGGCTCTGATCATGCTGGACAGTGCAGGCAGAAGTCACTATAGTTTGCCAGAATTTTATGTAGTGTCTGGCAGCAGTAGCAATGAGGTACGACATCCAAGTGGAAATCCTAGACAAGAGACTGAGTGTTCCTAGTCAATTATATGAATTGCAACTCTAAATGGAGGAGGATATACCATGTACCATAACTATTCTCTTTTGGGAAAACTTGTCACTCTGCTATGACATCATCTTGGCTAAAAAGGATTGTCCACCAGAGTTTGTTATGGATTGCCCAAAATGAGAAAAAGTAATTTTACCTGCCTTTTCTGACCTCGTTCCAGAATCAGTTAAACATTCATACGCCAAGGAGTGGGCCTTAGTGCAAGCTCCGGCCTTATATCACAACCATATGGGGTGGGATGACAGTTTCCCTTATCACATCATACCTCTTCAAGACAGACACCCTCTACTATAATTTATGTTGTTACTGCAATAAGCATGTTTTATTTTTCCTACATGAATTCTTTTAATTTATCCTGCATTTGTTGTTGAGTGTGTTTTTTTGCAGTTGTTTGAAAAGGTGAATGCAAGAAAGAGTCAGTGGATGGATTAATGGATGCATGAGTGCAACAGTGAGTGATACAGTGCTTCTGTGATGACTTATTGAGTGGCAGCTAAACTCCTCACTGAGACAAAAGGAACTTTCATTAATAAGCCAGACCTATTGGCATTACCAATGCTTTTTCAAAATGTTTGTAGGAAGGTGTACCCTGTACATAGGTTATAAATAATATTAGTACAAAAACTGATTCCACAATAGTAAGTATATGTGATGCATGCAGTGCTAGGTACTCGGATGCATCAGCACTGTATAACAATGCTGCAAATATAATGTGCATATGTTACATATGATAGGAAAGGGAATGTATGCAAATAGAACATTGTAAACCTATATTAGCATAAGTTACACTTTGCATACCTTTCTTGTCAATATCCGTGTCTTTATGGGTCAGCCAAAAGAAGAACTGTGATTTGATAACATTTAATGAAATAGAGGGAAGCACAGGAACACCTAAAATAAAGCAGTCAATGCTTTAATTTGTGTAGAATTTAGTGGTTCAGAGCTACTAGTACCCCCCCAGCCCACAGAAATACCGACCATTGAAATTGTGTAGCAAGCTAGGCCCTCTGGTTAATGATGCAGTGAATTGCAAAGTGTGTTAGACGCCCATTGTGCAAAGAGGTGCTAACTAGTATTTATAGATTATCAGATCATTTTAAGGTGGAATATTTGGCTATTAAATGCATGCTACCTACTGTAAGAAAGATTGAAGAGTAAGGGAATTAACTGAACTGCTGAACTGTTTAAATTTCACCTAAAATGTAGAACATTATGCCTAATGAGCTTAGCCCAAAATTCATCTGTACAACTAGACCAGTATGAATATACATGCTTTCATTTAATTTACTTGAATTTGTGTTATTTTTACCTACAGATCTTTGTCCAAAGCCCGGTGCAAATATAAAAAGGTTGCAATGTTTAATGGTAAATGCAATTAAATCGATGCCTGGTTGTATAGTGTATTTGGTGCACCACCCTTCAAAACCTCCTGCTTCTTCAATCTGTCCACCACATGCACTGACTAGAGCACGACTGCCGCATGTACGGGCCTTCTGGAAACTATTAATTAAAAAAACAGAAAGAATTGAACAATCAGGCAGCCACAATCACCCTGAAGCACATGAAATAAGCAGATCACAATAGCACTGGAATCACTGAATAAAATTAAAAACAATGTGCTTTGTGCACAAGTATTTTTAGGACAATAACCAGGAGGACATAGAAAAGCTATCCCTTTATTACACCACTAACTGATGTGTTTCAGGTCTCACCTCACCCTATGAATCTGCCAAGCCAAATGTGTATGAACAAACATTTGAACAGATCAACATGAATACTAGACCCACTGCCATGGGATGCTTTATATCAGTATCTACATACTCTTTGTATAAAATTGGGTTATTGATTGAGGGGGATGATACCCCCTACTCAAGCCACAACTACAATCCTTGTCAGGGTGAACCACAAAAATCACTAAATTAACCTGTGCTTAACCCTGTGGTAGCTTGGCACAAAAGCAATCAAGCTTAACTTTGAAATACTGTGAAAGGTATGTATGCAGCACACAAACAGCTATAAAGTGAAAACACAAAGCAAGAAAAATCGAAAACCAATTTAGAAAAATAGAGAACATTCTAATGAATGCAATGACACCAAATTAAATTTAAAAAATAAAAGCACCAATGCGAGTATCTGCTCACGCAAGACCAGGGTAAAGTCAAAAGATAAGGCCGACCGCAAATGATCGGGGGTTGGATGCAAAAGGTGAATAGGGCCCGATCTCGGCTTTTCTTCAGGCTTTGAAAATGTTTTAAAGAAATGTTTCTGAGAAGGTAAAGTTCAGCAGGGCAAGGCAGTCTGCAGTGTCCAAGGAGGAGACATCGTAGCTGGAGATCCATTGGACGCAGGGAAAGATTTGTACCTTAGGACGTTGTCGCTTTTTTTAAGTTAAAAATCTCCAGTGGGACGAAGCTGTAGGCTATTCCCGACGAGGGCTCCACGAGGCCCGGATACCTATGCCAAGAGGTCCAGTTGAACAGAATTTTCTGCTGTGGAGAAGAATGTAGCGGGAGCTACCACAAAGTCAGGCTGACTGGCAATGCACCTTGGGAGGGATCAGCTATCCTGTAGGTGCTGGTCTTCTGTCGGTTCTCAGGCCACTTTTTAGTGAAAAAAGTCCCAACTTTAAGGATTAGGCAGGAGCAGTATTTTTAACCCCACAACCAAGGGTCCAGGACTTGGGGACACCACTTAGAAAGTTAGGACACACTCCAGCAGAGGTCAGCTACAGTGTTCAAGATCTGGAGCTTGTTATGTTCCTGTAGCTCATTCAGGTGGCCAGCCAACTAGCCCTTGGATTCACTCTGGTAGTCCTGGGTTAAAGCAGCAAGGCAGGGCTCTAGCCTCATGGCAGTTTTTGGGGGAGGAAGGCAGGCCTCAAGCACCAGGGCAGTCATCTGGAAGCAGCAGGGTAGTTCTCTGGAGAATAAGGCTTGCCTCAAGCAGCAGGGCAGATCTCTGGGGGTCCAGGCAGTCCTTCTGAAGACTTTCATAGGTCCAGGGATGTACTGAAAAAGTGTTCTTTTTTGCCTATGCCTACTACCCCTCCTGGGGTATAGGCCATCAACCAGGACTCTTCAGTGATCTCTGTCCTGGGCTTTTCTTTCAGTCTGACTCCAGGTGTAACCCATCTCCTTGCAGTCAGCCCCCAGTCTTCAGCACAAGGTGCTTCTTGCACGTCGTCTTTTCCTTTTTCCTTGAGGGTTCCAGGTCAGGGCTTGCCTGGTGGTGTTTGATACAGGCTTGCAGAGAGTGTAAACTATCCCTCTCCAGGGTCCTTTCATGATTTCTTCATGAGCAGGGAGTTGGAAAGTCTGCTGCCATAGGTCGCTTATGGTGTTTGGCCAGGGGATTTGGAGGATTTTCCTCAGACAGGTGTTGATGAAGGTTTGAACTTTTTGGTGATGGTCATTGTTGCCCTCCAAGATTCTGATCCATGCAGAAGGACCAATTGTACTTTAGTGTTAAAAAGCCTGATCTTGGTTTGCAGTGTTAGGTCCTTGGAGCTCCAGATCTTCTTTATCTAAATGGTGGCAGCCCTTGCTTTGCCGATTTCTTGCCTTGACGGCCATCTGTGCCTCCCTGCTTGTCTATGACACTGCCCAGGTAGGTGAAGGCCTCAACCTCTTCTAGTGCATCACCTGCAAGAGTAACTGCAGTTGTGCTGCCCGTGTTAGCCTTCAGGATCTTGGATGTTCCCCTGTGGATGGTGAGGCCAAGTTGTGCTGATGTGGCTCTTGCATATGCATATTGGTATAGGATAGTAGGGCCAGGTCGTCTGCAAAGTCCAAGTCTTCGAGCTTCATCCAAGGTGTCCACTGGATTCCATTTCTTCTCCTTGCTGTGGATGCCTTCATGATCCAGTCCATGGCCAGAAGAAAGAGAAAAGGTGAGAGCTAACAACCCAGGTGGATAGCAGTCCTCATTTGGAAGGCTTCCATGAGTTGTCCTTCTTGGACTATCTTGCAGGCCATTCCCTTGTAAGAGTTCCTGATGATTCTTATGAGTTCATCTGGCACACAATAGTAGGAAAGGAGCTTCCAAAGGGTCTGTATGTCAATGCTGTTGAATGTCTTCTTATAGTCCATGAAGTTGACATAGAGCAAGGAGTTCCTTTCCATCGACTGCTCAGTGATGATGCGCAGCGTTGCAATCTGGTCAGTGGAGGATCTAACTTTACGGAAGCCAGCTTGCTTGTCTCACAACTGAGCATTGACTTGTTCCTCAATTCTGTTCAGGATGATTCTGTTGAATACTTTACCTTGGGTTGATAATAGAGTTAACCCTCTGTAATTTGAGCAGTCACTCTGGTCACCTTTCTCAGGGATCTTCATAAGATATTCCTAGTTCCAGTCTGATGGCACCTTTTCCTCTTCCCAGATCCTTTCAAATATGGGGTAGAGCATGTCTACAGATATTTCAATGTCTGCCTTCTGTGCCTCTGCAGCAATGTTGTCAGGTCCTGCTGCCTTCCCATTTCTCAGATGTTTAGTGGCTTGCGGTATTTCTTACTTGGTTAGTCTGCTGAAGTTGATTGGCAAGCCCTTGTCAGCTGGTTGTATGTCTGGTTGAGACTGTGTCACAGGCTGGTTCAGCAGTTCTTCAAAGTGAGTAATTTTTTCATCTCTGCTGCCACTTGGTCTGTCTTGCCTGTCTCGTACATGGTCCTCACGTTCCATGTCCCAATGGTGATGGTCTTGGTCGAAAGCAGGTGGATTAACTTTGTAGCTTCCAGGGATCTCTGGCTTTCGCCACAAGGCATCATAGCTCCCCGTGAATGAGATTTCTCTCTCACCAAGGCTGGGATGTCTTTAGGTGTATTGGTTGACGTTTCTGTAGGTAGGGCTTTTTTACATGGCGGGATAGCTGGCCCCATGCATAACCCTCCTACTTTCACAGCTGGGCTTGAGAACGGTATTGGCGCAGTTGAAGAAGTGTTCTGCGGGTCCAATATTTATACCTGGTTCCAGCCTTTGAAGTGGGGGAATCTTCTAGGCTACCCTCACATTTGCTTCTGGAAAGTTCTTCCCTTCCCCTGTCAAGGTTCCAAGATGTCTGAGGGTAACAAAAGACAGGTTCCTTTGTGTGTGTGTGCTGGAGTCAGCCCTTTGAAATGTTAGTGGGGCAGGGAGCAGGTCTTCCCCATGGCCCATCCTGCCTACACCCAATCCCCTTTGTCTCACTGTCTGGTAGTAATACACAAACCCCAACAGCAGGGCCATTGATAGTAATGTGGCCAAGAACACTGGCAGAGGCCAAAAAATGGTTAGGGCAGAACATTCCAACTTTCTAAAAGTGTAATCACGGGTAAAGATGCCTACAAGGGATTCGTTCTCATAATGGTTTTGATGGCGATTATATGTAGAACACCAAGGGACTGTGTGGCACGATAGGCCCTGCTGCTCCTGCAGTCAGCGTGCCGCGACTCGACCAAGACCCGTCCTGAAATAAATTTTGAACTGGCTGGTCATATTGTAACCTGCATAGAACTATAACAGTTACTTAGAATAAGGAGAGTTTTTGGACGAATGTTTGCCACAACTATTGCAACCTTCGTAGATTTTGCATATTTAAGTGGCTGGTAGCATTGTAACTCATATAGAATTATAAAGGTTACTTAGAATAAAGAGAGTGTATGGAGGATTGTTTGCCACAACTCTTGCAACCTTCGTAGAATTCGCGAAATCCATCAAATGGATCCTATCGCGTCACACAGTCCCTTGCTTTTCTACATATAATCACCTATTAAGTTCTCCCAGGGTCATTCCACATATGAAAACATCGCCCCGAAGATGGTCTTACAGATTTCTTAAAACCAAAGACCGAAACGTCGACAATTGCACCCATTTTCTTTGTGAATTTTTTTCATTGCAGGAATAGTTTTTTTAGAAAATTGCCGACAATTTCTTATCCTTATAACATATGACATGGGTGATTACGAAAGTGTCAATGGGATGAAAAATGTTGAAACAAATTGTTAAATCTCGGTCACTTTCTGTTTATATGTGAATTGCTTTTTGTACCCTTCTACTTTTCATTTTGTCTACATAAATTTGTGCTCCAATAAGTATACACCGTCTTGTATTGTTTTTCTTCTTGTTAACATTGATTCACGTTAAAATAACTAATAATTATTCTGAAAAAATAATCTAAAATAAGCTACTACTCAGGGCTTAACTTAAGTTATTTCATAATTCATCAAAACCATTATGAGAACGAATCCCTTGGGGGCGTGGTTTGCCTGGGGATGATGGCGGACGCGTGACCACAGAGCTCCCCACCAGCCGACCACTTATCCTGTATACCGCACAGGCCGGGACCGAGCTGACAATCCCTGCTGCAGCCTAACATCTAACGGAGCAGTCAAGAGCCCTTGAGCGGACTGTGGAGGGTGCTGGTGCCGGACTTTGAGAGCGGTGCTCCCCGGCGGGCTCCCAGAGGCGGCGACTGCTCCTCTGGACGCCTAGGACAGCCCCGGCGTTACGCAGCACCACTGCTGGGGGGATTCGTGCGGGCCCACGACGTTGCTGACGAGGAATCCCCAGATCGCTGCGGGGCAAGCTGCAGGGGCGCTTCGACCGGAGGAGACTGGTGCTGCTGAGACACCCATACCATCACGGTGAGCACCAGTGAGGGAGTGCGGTGTGAGTGGGCCCCATCACCCGGCAACGATATGCGAGAGGGCGGCGGAGCTGACTCGGGGATCCCGTCGACCACCTGTTGACGAGACAACAGCCCTACAGATCGCGATGACCATCGACGTGGGGAAGTATCCCTAGAGCCCTGGGGTGAGGCGCGCTCCTGGGAGCTATCGGGGGAGCTCGGAGGAAGGTGCACACTGAGGCCTAATCCCGGGTGGAAGCGTCGCCATTTTGAAATCGAGCCTGTGGGATCTGAGCTGGGCCTACTTGGCGCTTTGGGGCTGGCGTTGATCCTCCGGAGTCCAGACCGGAGCCTCGCGCTCTGAACTGCCGGCGGAGTGAAGGGAGGAGATTGCCGGCTTGTTACTCGGGGTACCTGGCGCTGATCTGCGATTGAGGGCTTGTCTTTGTTTTACGTTGGAGAGGTGCATAAGTGAAGCGTACCAGTTACTCAGCAAAGTCCCCCCTTTTTCCGACTGGACTCCTTCTACCGGCAAGTGATTACTGGGACTGCTGCATGATTTCGGGGGTCGGCCGGTGGCCCTTGGGAGTGAATACCTGGACGACCCCTGGTATTGGTGGACGCCCAGCTACCGCTGGGGAGCGGGCGGTGCCCGGAGACACTTTGAGCTGTGATTGCACATACCCACCAGGAGTTCAGGGGTTTCCCCATCGGGAGCCAGTGCGCCATCATGGGCAAGCCCAGGAATAAGACCGCTGGGGCAGTACCAGAACATGAAGACAGTGCAACTGAGCACTCGCAGCCGGGCCCGGAGGACCCCATCCACCAGCAGTTGAGGCAAATTATTGACGCCATTACTGACACTAAAGCCACCCTTCATCAGGACATTAGCACAGTGGCGGCCGGCCTGGGTCTTTTACGTGAAGAACATAGGAAACTATCGGACAGGGTCAAACACACTGAGTCTACTTTGGCTGGACTGATGCCAGCGCACAAAGCGACGGACCAACAGTTGAGTGCCCTCACAGACAGGGTGAACGTGTTGGAACGCAGGGCTGAGGACGCGGAAGGCCACAATCGGAGGAACAATGTTTGCATGGTTGGTCTGCCGGAGGGGACAGAAGGGAGCAATATGGTGGCCTACCTTGAACACTGGTTCAAGACTGAAGTGGCCCCCGAGGGGCTATCTGCCTTCTACACACTAGAACGGGCTCAAAGGGTGCCTGCTAAACCGTTGGCTCCGGGGAGGCCTCCGAGACCAGTGGTGGCCCGCTTGCTCCATTTCCGAGATAGGGACTTACTACTGCACAGGGCAAGAGCCGAGGGACCCTTCATTGTGGATAATAGCAGAGTCACTCTGTTTCCGGACTATACCCTGGAGGTTCAGAGGAGGCGAGCCTCCTACCTGGAGGTCAAGAACGCGCTGAGAGATGAAGGGCTTCAGTATTCCCTAATGTTTCTGGCCTGTCTGCGCATTGCCCTTGAGGATAAGACTCACTATTTCGACTCCCCTGCGGAGGCGTGGGACTGGCTAGAAGGCTACAAGGGCGGACTGACAAGTGCTGTGAGTCACGGTGGGTCAAAGCCGAGGAACAAGAACCCTGGGGCGCGCGTGCCTCGAAGGTCGCGGAGGAGAGTCCAGTTGAAGCCCTCCACGACACAAGCTGGGTTGGAACGGGCTGCGGCGCTACAGGCAGTGGTATCCTTGTCACACAATCAGAGCCCACCTCCAACAGACGATGAAGCTGGATCTACTAAAGAGTCGGCAGTCAATGACTCGGACACGTCCAATAGAAGTAGTGTGAAGCTGCCTGTGGTAACACCTCAGAGTGTAAATGACATTGTATGATTATGTTAACAGAGCATGGTGGCAGTCTTTCTTTGAATGTAATTACTCTCCCACTGTGTATGAGGTCTCTGAGCTAGCTTTATTTCAGCACGGCTGGTGCTCTGTGAGCTGGGCACGTCCCTAGGCAACTGCGTCCACTTCTGCCTCTGAATTAGTCAGAGGTTTCGTTATAATTTTCTATAGTTTGGATGGGAGCTCGTTTGATGGTAACTGTCCTTGGGAGGGGGAGTTGGGGGTTTGGGGTTCTTCTATGGGGTTCCAGGCATGGCACTATTAGCACTTTACTTGGGCATAGGTCTCAGGTTGCATCATGGGATCGTTGATAGAATTGAGATGCATATCGTGGAATGTCAGGGGCCTGCATACCATGGATCGCCGCCATAGGATACACGCTTATTTAGTGCTCAGGGGGATTCAAATAGCCTTCCTTCAAGAGACACACATCACGGGCCAGGAGGGCATTGCCTTGCAACGCAGATGGAGGGGTCAGGTCTTCCACACTGCTTATTCTGCCTTTGCGCGGGGAGTACTAATATGGGTCAGGGCGGGGGTCCCTTTCCAGCTGGTGCGACAGATCACAGACCCAGAGGGGAGATATGTGATGGCAATAGGCAGGCTTAATGACAGTGAGGTTGCGCTGGGCAGCCTGTATGCACCTAATATCGATCAGCCGGCTTTTTTCACACAACTGTCTGGGAAATTGCCGCCCTTTTTGACTGGCACTGTAATTATGGGTGGGGAGTTTAATACCATCGCTGATGTCTTTATGGATCGATCACACCCGCCCCTCCCTACCGCACCCATTCATAAGATCTCTAAAGCCTGGAGGGAATGGCAGGCACACTGGGGACTGGTGGATATGTGGCGGGCGCATCACCCGACTCAATGCGACTATTTCTTTTTTCACCGCTACACGAACTCCATGTTAGACTAGATGCTGTACTTTGTTCCCCAGACTTGCACACCGCAGTCCAGCACAGCGAGTACCTCACCAGGACACTATCAGATCATAACCCACTGCTGTTACGGGTTCAGTGGTCACAGACGCGCCCCGTTATCGCGACTTGGCGGTCAAACCCAGAGCTCTTAGAAGATCTAGTCTTCCGGGAGGTGGTGGGGACTGGGATAACCCAGTATTTCCTTGAGAACACGGGTACGGCGTCTTCGACAGCTGTGGAGTGGGATGCTTTTAAGGTGGTGGTGCGGGGTCTATGTATTGCCAATATGCTTGGGGTCCGGACAACTCTACTCCAAGATATAGAAACCGCGGACCAGCGCTTACGAGAACAAGAACGTGATAGACCTGAGCAGCCTCATAGACAAAGGGAATTGCTAGCAGCACGAGAAGCAGTAGCTGTGGAGGTTGAGAGGCTGCGCTGTTTCGACTATAAGAAATACATAGTACGTGCCCATGCTGAGCGCGACAAATCTGGCGCGTTGCTGGCTTGGCTAGCCAACCCAGCGAGATGGGGAACGGTCATTTTAGAACTATATAGCCCAACGGGAGAATTTGTCACACGCAACAGGGTATTAATGAACAATTCCTCGCCTACTATACGGAGCTCTATCAGAGTAGAGTGGCAATGAGTGGGGATGTTCTCAGCGAGTTTCTAACTGCAGCTGACCTCCCAGAGCTTGATGGGTCGCAGGCTGAGTTATTAGGCCTGGATATTACGCTGGAAGAAGTGAGAGGAGCGATAAAGCATATGGCGCGGAAGAAGTCTCCTGGAGCCGACGGGTTGCCGGTTGAGTTTTATTTGACTTATATTGAGATATTAGCGCCGAAACTAGTGACTCTCTTTAATGAGGCAAGGAGGGTGGGACATCTCCCAGTCACTACCCGAGAAGTGATAATCATCCCATTACTGAAGCCCGGGAAATCGCCCTCTGATAGAACAGCTTACCGCCCACTGTCCATGCTCCCTACCGATTATAAGATTCTAAATCGGATTTTGGCGACTCGGCTGCTCCCCCACATGACCCACTTAGTACACGAAGACCAGGCGGGAGTCATCCCGAAATGCAACACGGCTGTTAACGTGCGGCGGTTACTCGGCATACTGGAAGCTGATACCTACTCGAAGGCGCCTGCTGCCATTTTTTCGGTTGACATCGAAAACGCTTTTGACAGCTTAAAATGGCCTTACTTGTTCCAGGTTATGCACACTTTTGGTTTGGGGGCGATTTCGTGGCTTGAACGCGTTATTACATAGGTATTCTACGGCCCGAGTCAAAACAAGGGGCTTGATTTCGGACGCGTGTGCGGTGAGCAGAGGGACATGCCAGGGATGTCCATTATCCCCTCTGTTGTTTGCTCTAGCCATTGAACCTCTAGCGGCCCAAGCCCGGACAGGGCGGTGCTACGAGGGTCTTTGTGTGCATGGCCTTACTCACTACATCGTGCTCTATGCTGATGATCTTCTCATGTTTCTAGCAGATACAGGGGCTGCCCTCCTCGGGGCGAAGCGCTTACTCCAAGATCTCGAACTAGTAGCGGGCCTCAAAGTGAATTGGGGAAAGTCGTGCTTATTCCCCACTGTCCCACTAGGTGAGAGCCCCTTACTTACCACTGCAGTACACTGGGAATATAATTGTATGACATACCTGGGGACCCGTATTTATCATAATCCAGCGGATTTACTGGAGTGCAATGTGGGTAGAGCTGTCCGGGGACTTCAGGGTAGTATGGAGTTTTGGAGGACACTACCATTTTCGGTTGCGGGCCGGGTGGCCCTCCTTAAGATGGTGGCACTACCTGGGCTCCTCTATTACTTCAGGACCCTCCCCATTTGGCTCCCTGCGACGATTTTTAAACGTCTTCAAACAATGATCACGGGTTTCCTCTGGCTTGCTGGCAGGTGGCGGGTGGCGGGTGGCCTTGAAGACCTTACTGCGCCTGAGAGAGGAGGGAGGTTTAGCGGTCCCAGACTTTGAAACTTATTATCTGGCGGCCCAACTGCAATGGCTTACTCAGGCAGTGGCATTGGAATTTCGGGGAGTGGGCTGGCGGGGGGGGGGGTGAGCGGGTGCCACGACAGGTATTGTCTCGCATTATCTTACGGCAACCATTGGGACTTAAAATGCTTCCTACTGAATTAAAAACGTTTCGGCTGTGTTGGAACAGGAGCCAGCAAAGAGCGTGGATAGCGCGCCCCTATGCTCCCGAGATCCCTTTGGCCATGTGCATGATGCTACCACACGCGGGCAACTGGTCGGCACTCAATGAATGGAGTGGGCTAGGACTGACGACAATAGGAGACCTGTATGACGATAATGCCCTTGTACCGTTTGAAACTCTGCGGGATCGACATGATTTGCCTCGTGGGGATTACTTGCTTCATTCGGCCCTAGTAGCGGCCATCCAAAAGCACTGGGGAGGGGGACTTTCTGAGCCACAGACTTCCATGGCTTGTCAGTATGTAGTTTTAGCGGCGGGCACCATCAAAGCAGATACTTGTTTATATCGGCGGATGGCTCATGAGAGGCTGACTCCACTACTGGGGCTGAAGCAGAAATGTGAGGAGGACTTGTGCGGTGAGATCCCCGAGAAGGTGTGGGCTGAGCTGGTCGAACGACCATGGAAATGCACTAGAGATGCTCGCTTTCAACTGGTTCAATTTTTTATCTTAAATAGGGCATATCTTACCCCAGCGAAGATTAACAAATACTTTAACACGACCTCAGCACTCTGCCCACGATGCAATATGGAGGGGGCGGGTTTCCGACAAATGCTGTGGGACTGCCCTAAGCTTGCGACTTACTGGAAGGAGGTGCTGGCGCTGTTATGTGAAATTACTGAGAGAGATATTGAACTTGCTGTGGGCCCCTGCTTACTCCACTGGTTCCCCCACACCTCCAAGACCAAGATTACTAGCAAGTTCTTAGATTTGGGTATTCTGTTAGCCAAACAGGATATTACTGCGCATTGGAAATCTAAGAGGGGCCCGAGTTTTCAGAGGTGGAGGGCTGTTTTCCTCAGATGGGCGGAATGTGAGGGCGCTATTAGACAGCAAACTGCTAGCCACGCACATAGTGATAAAGCTTTGGAGGCTGCAAGGGCTTGGGAAGTGTTAGCGGTGTTGCTGAAGGCTTCGGAGGCGGACTCGGATGTGAAATCTTTGACTAGCGATCCGAATGGCCTGCCCTGATTCCTGCTTGCTTGGTGCACGAGTAGCGAGCTCTGAGGCCCCCCGCCTGCACCCATTCTCTTGTTGTCAAATTTTAACGATATGCAATGTAATGTATGAGATTTGTGTAGCGAACTGGGGCAATCTGCCTGACTGTTATTATAAGATCCTGTTTTGTGTGCCACGTCGGGGGGGAGGGATAGGGAAGGACTACATGGGAGGGGGGGGCGGGGTGTTTCTGGTTGGATTCATTAAGTGCAAACTCAGACGTCACTTTTATGGTCCTTATTGCCTTTTGATTGTTCCTCTTGGACATGCATTGCGCCACTCCGGAGGTACGGTTTGGTGCCTTGATTGCATGGATCGGTGTACTTACTTGTCACCCAAGATTGTGTCACTTGTACGGGACTTTAGAACTTATTACCGATAGACGTTTGGGAAACTTTGTATCCTGTATGTGCCAGACTATTTTGTTTTGAAATGAATAAACATATTTAAAAAAAAAAAAAAAAAAATGAGAACGAATCCCTTGTAGGCATCTTTACCCGTGAGTACACTAGATTGCCCAAGCCTCCAAGGGTGTATTGGGATCCCCACTCTCTTGTTTAATAACTTTCTAAAAGGGCCATTTTCAAAATTGTGACTTAAAATCTGACTTTAACAATAAAGTGGATTTTAAATTGCAATTAATTTGAGTTAAAACATGACCTTTCTACCTGCTCTCAATCAAGTGTAATAAAGTAGCCCAATATTATCCTATGGGAGAGTTAAACTTGACTGTAGTGAAAACGAATTTAGGAGTTTTTCATTACCAGGATATGTAAAACTTAAAAACACGTCATACTTTTTAAATACAAAGCACCCTATCCCGTGGGCTGTGTAGGGCGTACCTTAGAGGTGACTTATTTGCATTAAAAAAGGAAGCTTTGGGCCTGGCGAATTGGTTATTTTACCTGGGCAAATTGGCAGTTTAAAACATCACGCAGGCTGCAATGGCAGACTTGAGACATGTTTTAAATTTCTACTTTAGTGGGTGGCACAATGAGTGCTGCAGGTCCACTAGTAGCATTTTATTTACAGGCACCTCCATCTTGTAGCCCCATTCTCTCTGTGCCCTAAACATCCCAGTGAACAAGCAACAAAGAAGGTGGTCAGAACACAGACTTGTTTTGTTTTGGAAAGTTTAAAGCTGTTGGTTTTTTACCCGTGACTCTTTACCCTGAACTCTTGGTTTCTATGCAATTTGTACTGTTAAAACTGATGTTTTTTCTACCCATGACAGTTTGAATTTCCGTCCATGTTTCCCCTGTACTGTGCTTAGGCGTGCAGGGGGAACCCCACCAACCCCCCAGCCTCCTAGTGTCTATAAAGCTCTCTGCAACAACTTGCCATGGTTAGATGCATTATATCTATTGCAGGAAAGTAGTTTTAGAACTTGTCTTCCTGAAGTTAACAAAAGCAGCCTTGTAGCAGCCTCTTCTGATTGGACAGCCTTTGACAATTAAGAGCCTCGCTTCTTTCAGTGAGGTTGCGTGGTGTGCGCACGCATTGGTGTTTATGTCTGTTTATGCTTTAAGTGTGCATGTGTCTTTGTGTATGTATGAATGTATACACATACATGTGTGCTTGTCTGTGTGTGGATTCCTGGCATTGCGTCTCACCCTGCTAGTGTTCCTGCCTGCCCACGATGTGTGGTGTCAAATATCACTTAGAGTATATGTTGCTTCCATCATTCATGGTTCATCTTTGATGTGTTTTGGGCATTGCCGGTCTAGTTGTGGCATACTGGTAGCCATCATTGACACACTGTGAGCATCACTGACCATCCCACACATAATATTGGCTGCCCTGGCATAATAGTGGCCAGAGTGACACTTGGTGGGCAGCCAGGCCATTATAGTATATAGCCTTGCTTGGCACTATGATGGGCATTATAAACATGTCATAGGCATAGATCGTGTTATGGTGCTCATCTGTGCAAGTTATTGTATTGCCTGGGAAATTGAAACAGAATCCGCCCATGTGAGGCATCTGTGCAATTGATGAAAATGAAAAACTGATGTTTGGGGCCTGTGTATTTACTAAATATTAGAGTTGGTATTTTGAAAGCACAAATTATGTTTCATTCAGAGCCAATTTCTCTATGGGAAATTGAGTTTGTTACTGATTATCCTGCATGAGGTGGTTACACATGTAATATTAACGGATTTCATCACTATTTTGAAGTTAGTTTTAGTAGCTCTGCATGTTTTCCTTGAGCAGAAGTAGAACTCAGTATAGAAAAGGTTGGAGACAGCTGGTGTTGATGGAATATCAAAAACACATGTGGCTTTATGTAATCTAATTTTGCAGTAACCATTGAATAAACATAGACAAGGATTGTTGTTCCCAGTAACATCTAAACCCCCAGACAATGTACCAACCCTCCCATTACAGCATGTTGCTCCTTCAATTAAAAACAGTTTTTAAAACTTGCTGAGTAATGAAAAGATGATTCCTCTTTTTCATTGGGTCATGGTGATGAATGCCACTTTACAAGTGTTGCACATCTGCGGAAGTCCATGCGTGTGAACCTCCCTTGTTGAGTGCAATACTCAGTTTTTGTTGATAATCAGTGATTTAGGGGACAATGATATGTAGTTGAAAAGAGGTTTTTTACGGAATGTTCCCCAGGAAACTTGCAGATGCCATCTCGGACACTAAATCCTTCACCATCGAACCATAACAATCCAGGAGCCAAGCATGACCCATGAACATTCTGGATTAGACATTGCCAGACAAAGATTCTAAATCTTGCTCCTGTATACAACATAGCGATGTTGTATTACTTCCAAACACAAAGCTGCTTTGTCTGATGTTTTGTGCCATTTCACCTGGTTGCCAATGGATACAAGAGTGTCTTACAAATCATTCCAAACCATGATTATTATTTTACCACATACAACCTTGGTTTCTCACGAAAAAAATATAGGCTGATGAAATCTTTTAGATCAGTCTCAAAAAGGCCTTTAGTAATGCCTAAATTCAAACTAAACTGTAGTGGAGTCTTATAAAATAAGGAAACTCATTTTTGGAAAACTGTTCCACTTAATTTGCGAAAAGAATACAGGGGCATATTAGCAAGACCGGCGATAAAATTATCGCCGCTTTAGCGGCAGGAAACTGCCGCTAAAACGGCGATAATGGGCTTGCTAATATGCGTTATAGAATTCCAATAGAAGCCCAGGTTAGATGTGCAGGACATATAACCTGGGCTTCTATTGGATTCCATAACGCATATTAGCAAGTCTCATTATCGCCGTTTTAGCAGCAGTTTCCTGCCGCTAAAACGGCGATAATTTTATCGCCGGTCTTGCTAATATGCCCCACGATTTCTAAAAATGTTAAGTAGAAATAGAACCAAGAAGCACACAGTGCCAATGAAAGTCAATGGTGCATTAGAACAGGACTTAGCCACAATTTGACTCTGACCGCAGTGGAGCACAGGTCGGATCAACTAACTAGGTTCATCCTGGTCAAAGATTTTTCCTTCTGACTTCAGTCCTTCAAGTCCCAATCCGCCAAAGATGTACAAGTCAAAAGCCCTGCAGGATATCAAAGGAGGTACTTAGAGACTCACATGGTGGTAGGCAGAGGCCAACAGGGGAGTCCAATAGCCTATGGTCAGCAGGGCAGTTGCAGGAAAATACCTCTTGTTGCTTGTTGAATCCCTATATCTGTAAAGGAAGTCAGCTTCATGGCCCTTGGAGTCCACATTTTTGTCCTGGGTACACAAGGTAGAGCAGGTACAGTCTTCTCTGTAATTCTCAGGTCTCAGACAGCTGGCTCAGTACTCTGCAGATCTTCCACAGTTCCAGGAGTGTTCTGAACTGGGTGATAGGAGATGCCACATTTTTGCTTGGCACAAGCTAATGGGTGGGAATTCTGTTTCCCTCCTTCGAAGTGCGACCTTAATGTCATATGAAAAACTCAAGAAGACCTGTCAAGCAGGCCATGACTCTCTAGCAGGGTCTGACACTGCGATGTTAACAAGAGGCATGCTGTGATGTAGGGCAGTCTGGCTGGAGGGACAAAATAAGGGTGCTGGAATTAGTATTAGCTACAACTGCTTGTGACTGGTGAGGCCTCCTTGAAGTTAATCAGTATCAAGGGTACGGCAACACATCCCCACACCCAAGGCCGTTTTCCCCCCTACTGGGAGCAAGTTCACACTTCAATCAGACCCATTGAAATGATAATTACTGGCTGGCAAAAGAAAGAACAAAATGCAGACTTAGGGCCTGATTTCGAGTTTGGCGCAGTTGCGCCAGCTCACCGCCGGCACAGCTGCACCAAAACCACGCAAGGACCACCGACCGTATCACGAGTTGAACTTGTGTTACCCAAGTTCAACTCGTGATACGGTTGGTGGTCCCATGCGTTTCCCATGGCGGTGCCTGGAAATCAGGCACGGCAATGGGAAGGGCAAAAAAGTTCTAGCATGGCATGGATGGTGACGTCCATGCTGTGCTGGAACTTTGTGGAAATACAGACAGGGGAGCACATGTTGTGCCACAGTGAATGTATCCCTCTGGTGGTGGGAACATGGGGGCCCTCTAGGGCCCCCTTTGATCCTGTACCACTAGCCTTTTCAGGGCAGGGCTCTGCCATGAAAATGCTGGTGGTCCAGGATATCATAATATGCTGAGCTGGACTGCGCCAGTCCCCGCTCAGCATATTGCACTGTGGCGCTCCCGCACCACCGCTAGGGAACAACTGTTCCCTGCGCAGCTGGCAGTCCACCGCCCCTACAACTTTGACAGTCATAATACTGCTGACGGTGGACTGCCTGTGCGAGTCTGGCGGTCACAAGCCCGCCAGACTCGCAATCAGGCCCTCAGCTTCTAAGGTCTTCAGGCAACTGTAATTTTTAAAAGTTAATTTTCCTATACATTCCGTATAAATCTGATTTCGCTACTGAAATGGTCTTGTGGTGAGATTTTAAAATTTCGAATAACTAAATTTGTAGTTGTTTCCTGGGCGGAGATAACATTTATTAAAAGTAATATTGTATCCCAGCGTTTTGCTATGGAACAGTCAATCCCGTTACAGTGAAAATGGCTTTTAGGGCCTTTTCACTGCAAGGGCATGCTTAACATTAAACCTTTTGTTATATTCCATAAGCTAGGCCAGATATGTAGGGTCACCTTTTACCTACATATGTCCCACCTTGCACAAACATAACAGTTCTTAGTGCCGACCTTTTACTTAGTCATGTGCCACAATAAACGTCGCTCGGTCTCTCCGAGGCCAGGCTCATCTATTATGCATGATGATTCTTAGTATCATATCTTAATCCTCCACACATGATGAACATAACAGGTTCCATACACTGTATAATTACTCTGTACAAGGGTCATCACTTATCATCATCGGACAATAGGACCGCTGGGCATAATCGTATTTGTTTTACATACACAAACATTTGTTTTACAAACATATCCATTATAAGGGAACCCCTGGAGTGACCACTCTTAGTCTAAAACACCGATGGTCCCCTTAGATTAGAGAGAGGAGAACTCTTCCACTCTGACACGAGGTCCTGCATGCTGAATTCTCAACATGTAGCAGTCTTTTATCCCTCGCTTCCACATACACCTAAATGTTTTACACCCACATACATGCTAGGTACATCTAGGTAAATTCTCAGATAGGGTTCGCATAGTAGGAGTACGCTGATTATATTGTTTTATATATATGCCTGCATATATTCATCTTTTAGCACCATGATAGAAATGTATTTACTGTTTTCTTTGTTGGTGCTTGCCATATTCTACATTGGTCTCTGTCTAATGATTATTGCAGCTCACCAAGCATACATGAGAGCACCGCTGATTCAATAAATACTTATTGAAAACGCCCTCATCGGGTACTCTGTGTATTTATCTGAGACTAAGTGAGCACGAGTGACTGAGCGAAAAGTACTGTACTGTTTCCACGATCCCTGAGGGGTCAGGATTGTCATGTTCAGTGGTTGCCAGAAACTATTCACTCCTTGCTAGAGTTCAGGGGGATTTTAGTGGCACCTGTGGGGGTGTCCGGAATCAGACTTGACACCAATCCCTCAGTTTAGGTCATCCACAAACGTGCAGATCCTGGGTATTCTTAGGAACTACACGACATGGCGCCGCCAACGTTAATTTGGTTCTTATTTAACGGTCTAATCTAAGTATTTCAGTCGTGCTTTCTCAGAGACCCCTACTTACATGTAACCAGAGACGTCTGAAGTGGGAAGGGAAATCTGCCTCAGCTGAGTAGGTATGCCCTATGTATTGGCTGTAGGTTTATTCAAACTTGAAGGATAAAAAAGTTCCCACATTGTGCATACCCTTATCTCCTTTCCTTAAAACTTCCTCACATAATGTCTAAGCATGGAAATGGAGGTGTAGGTGGTGGGGAAGAAGAGCTAGACAAGCCTCTTAACATTGCAGAAAATTGCAGACATGCAGTTACTATGAAAGTATTACAACACGACCTCCTCGCAATGGGTGGTGGTGTTACCTTTGCGATTGAGGCACACGAGGCATTCAGAACGGAGGTATTCTATTCTTGGGTCAGCTTCCCGCCTGCAGACCCACACACTAATTTGTTTCACGCTTACATTGAAGATGATAATAACAAGAAAGGGTTTGGCCCTTAATCAGTAAGGCTGGACTAATAAACTAAGAACAAAAACAAAAATGCCAGTACTGATACTCATTCAAGCATCACATGTGTGCCAGAGACTAGAAGATCTGAACAGTCTGGTCTGAAAAATTACTTTTTATTTTTCTTTCAAGTATTTTGTATCATTTCATACTTTTGTTTTGATGAAAAACGCCTTTTTTTCAATTTACAATATATACAAATCCAATGATAAACATACACTGAAGACACCACTACATTTAACAAACAAAGACAAACAAATGTGACAAATACAGTGCAAATCACTATACAGTTATAGACAAATACAATACAATTGTAGCTATGGTTCGAAGAGGTTTATAGATCTCACTTTAATACCTATACAATGCCTCTGATCATTCTTCTTGAATGTAGTAATTGTGCTTATAATTCAGAGGCCAACGCCAAATGGTGAACCTACTATGCTCACTTAATACTTCAAATATTGTATACACCACAATCTGGTAAGCAATAAGTGGTCATCCCATCCTAGTGGGCACCTATTTCCATTGTAGATGAAGCAGAGGAAGAATAACTTCGATACTCGGACATAGAAATCCTGTTAACTTACCGAAGAGCATAATATCTGATTTAAAGGTGTCCTCTCCCACATAATAGCATATGTGAGACTCAGTCCTCTCAGCATAGAAGAAGTGACCTGGCCAGTCTTAGCTGCATACATGCCACATCCTGAGACATATACAATACCAGTAGACGAAGTTCGTACACTATACAGAGATGTAGTAAAACTGTACAGAAACCTCATTTAGTACGTCATGCGCACACTCACAATACAAACTGCGAGGATTGCTTCAGCTGGTCCAACTCAAACTACACCTACAATCAGCCCACAAACTCTGAACGCGATTATGGGAAAAATACTAGCTAAACGAGAGCAAATCCTGTTTTGGATCACACAAAAAATAGCCCAGCTGAAAGCAGTATTCCCCCATACGGGCCAGCAGGAAAAACACAGAATGTTATCTATTTGCTTGTCGATGGGGATGGTTCCCTCAATAGAGGATTGCACCACTTGGGGTACAATATTTGCTGCCATTTACATCAGAATACATGACACCCCTTCAATATCAGTCATTCCAGATGTAGTGAAACAGATACAGAATGAGTAAGGGGCAGAGCCTGCCCTGGACTTGGGGGTGAAACTGGTGGGCAACTTTGACCAAGTATCAGCTATTATGCTGAGTAACATAAAAGGGGAGGCAGCGGCGGTAGCTACACGCCAACACCTAAGGGAGATCGCTCCTAGAAATCAAGAGCGAGCACTACCGAAAATTATCGGAGAAACATATGCTGAATTAGGTAGAGAGAACTTGGAGCTAGACCTGGAAAACCACAAGTATTGAGTAAGTCTGAAAAAGACAACTCGAAGCAAGCACCTGATTCTTCCAAGAAGAAATAGAAAAATAAGCAATTAAAAAATATTAAAATTAATAATTCATGATCATGGGGTGGGTTTTTTCAACAGGAGCCCCCTGAAAAGAGGTATAACCTTAGAAATCGTGATAACATTAGAAAACCTGACACGTATCAGGACATTGATACACATTTCTCTCGCTCCTTTCAGGGTTCGTCAAAAAACTCAGAGAGGGAAGGACAGTCAGAACAAAGAACAGAAGAGCGAGGCAAGCCTAAGAAAGAGACACATCGCATTTCAGATTACATTATCAAGCAAGAAGAAAAGCAGAAAGCTAAACCTCAATTCAAAAGAATAAAAGAGCAGGCTTAAAAATAAGAAATGCCCAGGTTACTGAGGACTCTGCGTCTGAACGGGGAATGGGCTCTGACAATGCCAGACAGTGCAGCAGAAGTAACAATAGCTAGCCAGAACCTGATGGAATTTCTAGTGACAGCACCGTTGAATGAACATATCACAGTGGCGACACCGGATACAAGGGTTAGTGTCCCACATCGTTTACACAAAATTACGCTCCAAATGAAGGGGGACATACCGAGAAAAGTGAAGGGTCTCTTCTGGGAGAAACTGACATATGGATTTGACATCCTTTTTGCGGAAAGAGATTGGCCCCCAGACTTTGTTATGGATTGCCCAAAGGGGGAATGTGTAATTTTACCTGCTTTTTTTTACCTTGTTCCAGAGTCACTTAAACATTCATACTCCCAGGATTGGCCATTAGCGCTAGCTCCCCACTTTACCTTAATCATGTAGGGTGGGATGCTGAGTCACCTCACCATGAAAACCCATTAAAATCTACTCTGACTCCACAAAGGCAGTACCCGATAAAACATGATGCAAAGAAACAGGTCAGGGAGATCTTAGATCAACTTGAATACCAGGTGTGATTGAAAGCTGCACCTCTTCAATGAACAATCCTTTGTTTCCCGTAATGAAACTTGACAATACATACCGTCTAGTTTTAGATTACATCCAATTAAACACATGCACACAAACATTTGCAGTACAAAATGCAAATAGTGGCGCATTAATGAATCACATTGTGCAGAAAAAATATAAAACAACAATAGACATCTCAAATGGATTTTTCTGCCAAAATATAGCACCAGAAAGCAAATATTTGACAGCATTTCCTGCCCTCTGCACTCAGCGCCAATCAGTAGATTGCCCCAAGGGTATAACAACAGCCCGGGACTATTCTCGGCAAGAGTGTCAGAGCTACTTCAAACACGCGACGAGGAGGGATTGTCCTATGTAGATATTTACCTGACGGATGATGAATTACTGGAACACTTGAACAGGGTGCCACTTTGGGCTACGAATTCAATTTCAGAAAATAAAAAATTGCCCCCCTGAAGGTCCTATTTTTGGCATATGAGCTATCCAGTGAAGGATAGAGCTTAGCAGACAATATTTTAGAAAAATGTGCGCTGCTCCAGCCTCTGAAAACTCTGAAGGGGTTACAATCCATTTTAAGATTTCAAAATTTTGGCAGAACATACATATTGGATTACGCAGAAAGGGTTAAACCTTTCTACGACCTCATCAGAACTGATTTTTCAGTTCACCACTGGACACAGGAATACACAGATATACTAGTTTCCATATAAGCTGACATGATAGCTTCTAAACATGTACACACACGTGTGAACACCACTAATTTGGTGATCCGTGTAGTCGCGAATCAATCAGGATACACTTACATCACTTTCAATGAAAGCGAAACTGTACCTTTTGCATAAAAATCTCATTTGTACACCTACTTATAGATATGATCCTACACTAAAAAAACAAGCATTTCTGCAGTACGAACAAGAATATCCTCTCCCAAATGAAGTCTTGCCTCTTGATCAGTATGAATACATCATTTACACTGATGGTTCTGCCCAGCCTGCAGTAGAAAGTAAACAGCAATACAGCGCAGCATGTGCAATAGTGAAGGAATGTATGTGGGACAGCAAGGTCCGTCCTAGCAAAACACAGACACAGTCTCTAGGAGATTGCACAGCACAGCTGCCAGAACTAAAAGCCCTGATACTGGTACTACAGAACACGGATCGGGAATTCCCCACACTAATTGTGTGTGATTCGTTTTATTGTGCCCAGTCTTACAATGAATATCTTTACTATTGGGGCCAGAATGGGTTCAGGGATTCCAAAGATTCCACAATAAAGCACAAGTTGCTTTGGGAACGGGTGGCTAAGCTGAAAGATCGCTTGCCAAGGTTGCATGTAATTTACACATTGAGTCATCAGCTTGTTGGCGTGCACGTTGAAGGGAATTCACTGGCTGATGAAGTAGCCAAGGCAACAGTGCAGACTACTGCCATAGCTGCAATTACTTGCCTAGCACAAGAATGGATGGATAGATAATGGTAGCTGTCAATGATTCGCCTAACAACCCAGCCTTGCCAAAAGGCTTTCCACTCAAGTATTCCTACAAGTTAGATGCGCAAAAATTCCATTTGCTCAAATTCCAGGAGTGGGAGATAGAGTAATACCAAACACTGATTGCAGATTAGGATTAATTCTAGCTGTACACGAGGGTCTTGGCTCAGCACACGCAGGGATCGCTGCAACTATATTATTACTGAAGCACCGTTATTGGTGGCCTGGTCTTGCAAAACAGACAGAGGGTGTAGGAAAGTAGGATCTGCTTCTTATGGTTACCCCCACCTTTTGCTGAATGTAATACTGTTTTTGACTAGTCTGGCTGGGATCCTGCTAAACTGCTTTCTCCCTTAAAACTGTTATGATATGTACTAGGTACACTCCAGATTGGATACTGGGGTACCCTTGTCATTCCCTAGTAAATGGTACACATGTACCCAGGGCATAGGTACCCCAGAGGCCTCCCATGGGCTGAAGCATGTATTATGCCACCCATGAGAAGCCATGCAAAATGGAACTACAGGTTTGCCATTGCAGCCTATGTAAGCTGGTGCTTACACCACTTACGAAATTTATAGATTTGCTATATCTATAGGGCACTACACTTAAAACCTATCAGTCACCCCTTTAGCAGGCCTTGACAATCCTGAAGTCAGGGTGCTGGGTTTTACATGAGAGGGTGCCCATGCATGAGCAGAACACCCCTGCAGCCTTCGGAGACCATTCTCCCGGGTTGTCGGTGACGCAGCCAGACATATAGGTAGAGGTGCAGTATATGCTCGCGTAAAATGCTATCTCGAAAATGGCTGCAACAAAACATGTTGTGTTTGGTATAAAACACCTTGGAATCATACCTCGACACCGGTAACCGGTGTCGGAGGTATGATTCCAACCTTCTGAAATGAGCTTCGTGGGGTCCCTGCTCTTTCCGGTACCAGCCTTCTCGATCTGGACAGCATGAAATGGTTGCTGCCAACCAGAGACACATTTCTGCCCTCCTGCTGTTGAGCCAAGCTCGAGCAGGGGAAGGCAGAACAATAGGCATCCTGTCACAGGGAGGTGTGACCACCTCCCAGACAGGATTTAGTGTATTGGGGCTGGGTGGGTGCACGTCCAAAGTGGCTGAAAGTCTGCACGAGGGGCACACTTGGTGTCCCTGTGCATAGACCAGTTCAAACCAGTCCTGGAAGCCATTGGCTCCTGCTCTGGCGCGAAACTGGACAAAGACATGGGAGTAACCTCCACACGGTCCTGACCCTCCCATGGGAGGGTCCCCTGAATCTGTCCAACCCTTTCCTATGGGTGCAAAAGAGCTTACCCAGCTGTAGGACCTTAGATTCGACGTGGACAAGATTCTAATCAAGAAACCACTGACCTTTGACCGTCTGGACACGCTGGACTTCATTTGGGCCCAACTTCATCTCACACTCCGTCCACAGCATCATCTGTGCCCGTGCACCATACAGGCTCTGTGCAGGACCTGTGTAGCATCAAGGACAACCAAAGACATCTCCCTTGCAGTGTAGGAGTCACTCCCTTGCAACCGCAGGCACCGTAATGCAACTGACTGGTCTGCTGATCCTGAGCTCCTGCAGACTCCGAATGATCCAGCAGCACAGAAGGTGGGTTTCACATCTCCTGAGGACCGAGCTGCCCTCTCACCATGTTTGAGGGCAGAATCCCTCGTGGGGGCTGCAATACTTGTACCCCTGTGCACTGCGTTCTTTTGCAAGTGCCTAGGCTTGTTGGCATTCCCGAAACAAGTGCACTGGGCTCCAAGTAGCCCCAACCTTTGGCATCATTTCCACCCAAAAACTTTGGGCTGTTGAATTGTAATTCTGCTTGAGGTCCCGTGCGACTCCTTTTCCTCCGGCCTGTGGGTCCTCTTGAGGGTCATCTTTGATTTTTTGGGCTTCTCTAGTTGCTCCAGGCTTGCCCTGACTACCGTGTGCTTGGTGAGTCTCCTGGGCCTTGCTGGTCCGAACCGTAACTTCTCTTGACCATCTTCATGGGTTGCCCATGCCAATGCTTGTTGGTACTCCAGCCAGATGCCGACCCCTCAGCACTTGACATCCTTCATGGGACAGCTCGTATCTGGCTCCTGGTCATCCTCAACGTCTCCTGATCTTGGTGGTTGCAGAGTCAAGAACCTCCTCAACTCACCTGTAATACCAGACATTGGTGGGCATTCACCTACTGAACCCCTGGTCACTCCTGAGTGACCCAGACTCTGTCCTCTCTGCTTTCAGGAGCTCTTCGACAAGAATCCACCTTTGGATTCCAACTGACACTTTTCTTCTTTCCCGCAGTGGCATTTCCTTGAAGTCCTTCATTGAGATCGACAGCGGTTTCCGACACCACTTCAGCCCTGTGCACCCAGCTTCCCTGGGATAGGTAACTCTTGTACTACAGTATCCACAAGTGGGGTGGCTCTCCAACTTCCTATGATCCAAAGGGCTTCCTCATAATCCACTGGGAAGGGACCTTAAACTTTAAAAGTGCAACCGCGACTCTCCTTTTGAATTGTACGTAGCACATGGTCGTGTTCTCACACTGCACCTGTCCTCCGTGGGGTCCCTACTTACTCACCTTGGGTGGTTCCTTGGGGTCCCGACAATTCTACATCCTCTAGACACTGTTTTGACGCAAGTCGTGGTTCTTATACCACTATTTTAGTATATGGTTTGGTCTCCCCCTGGAGGCCACTGTGTATTAGTGCTACTTACGATTGTTTCTGTGCTACAGTATTGTGTGCTTTGTGTTTATCTCCGTGCATCAGAGACTGTGAAGTATTTAGAGTGTGTTATGATAATAAATACATATTTTTATAACTATTGTGTGGTTCTCCTTTCATTTAACCAATACAATTAGGTTGCATTCTGGTAAAACAAGCTGCTTAACATTCCTTCAAGACTAAGCCTGAAGGCTGCCCTCCACAGCTACCACTTGGATAGCTTTCAAGGTTATCTTTAGGCCTGGGCGGTAAATTCCGTTCCGCTCGCGGAATTTGCAGAATTTGGGTAATTTCGCGTTCCGCGGAGAACGCGGAATTGCTAAAAATTCCGCGATCCGCGGCTTCGCTGAGTCTTTTGCTTGTTCGAGCTTTCAAAATGCGTGTTCGCAATATATTTCTCCCCGAGCACGCAAACAGCGTTCGCGAACAGGAAAAAAGCATTGCGAACAGGCGGAACAAGCAATTCCACGTGTTCGCGGAACTTTTGCGTGCTCACGGAGATTTTTTACCGTTTCGCGGAGCTTTGCGTAGCGCGACTACGCAAATTCCGCCCACCCCTAGTTATCTTTGACCTCTTAAATCACCATAAGGGTTGTTTGGTTTGGTACAGGGTGCCCACTTTTATTAGTGGACAGCATATACCAGGCCAACTTCTCACAAAGGGTTATGTCCTCAAATGTGACATCTGTCAGCAGATGAAAGGTTCCACCATAGCACGTCCATCACAAACACCTTTACTGATTTCAGATAAACCCCTTGCACGTGTCCATTTAGATCACTGCGGCCCCTTACAATCTGATGGGGCTTACAAGTACATCTTGGTTGCAGTGGATTCATGCTCTAGATTCCTGTGGGTTTGGCCTCAGCCCTCGGCTGATGTCCCAACTGTAGAGGATTTGCGATTCTTCATAGGGACATATGCAACTGGCACAATACATTCCGACCGTGGCCCTGCGTTTAGCTCACGGGTTACAAGGAAGCCATGGGAAGTTTGGGTGTGGCCTTGCAGTACTCCTCCCTGTATCAAAGTATGTCGAAGGAACAAGAACAGTACTTCTTACACCCCTTGCCGGCAAACAAGAAAAGAGATTTGTCTCAATTGATCTGATCAAACCACACTATGTACCGATTCTCAACAGTAGGCCACGTGGACTCCAGAGTGGCCACCGATCTCTTCTCGCTACCATACAGGAAGTTCAGATGGAAAGATTGATAACCTTTCAAGACTCCACAGCTCGAGGTGAAGGAGTTACAAACCATGGAATGCAAATTGTACCAGTTGAAATTGAACAACGTCAAACTACAAATGAAACACAGATCTCAATTTGGTTTAACACCGACATCTACATGAATACGTCTCAACAGGAGACACCTGCCAGTTCTACACAACCTGCGGAGCTACCAAAGATAGATCGAACAGCGTCTGGCTATTTCATCGACTTTGATGACTACCCATCGGATTCCAGTGAACCCGAGTTACCGCCTCCGCCTGTTCCTCAGAAACAAAGATTTTGAGACTTCTACCTTTGGCTGAAAAAGATTTACCATGTTTTTTCCTGGCTACAGCTTTGGATTGCATTGTGGATACTGTTCCTGATCTTTTGGATTGGTATAGTGAATGTCTTTTTCCTACTTCTGAATGGACATTACCTCCCACAACGCTCTGCAGTGCAACCAGTGAACTTGGGCCTGAAACCACATGCGTCATCACACCGTGAAAAGAGGGACCTGTCCCTACTGAACATTACAGCAATTCCAGTACCTGGCGGTATAGTTTGGGATAGGGTTTCCTATGATGTATTTGGTCCAACTGAACTTTTGAAAATTCTGCATCTATTTAAAGTTTCTCTGAACAATTTCATCACCCCTAGTACACTCTCTGATGATCGGGACATTGAAACTGTGCGGGAAACAGCCATCACATCACATGCATTACAACACATGCGATTACAACACAGTCGTTACAACGACTGCTTTGTTACATCGCAGTACCATTACAACGCAAGTCGTTACAATGACTTGCTCTAGGGGGCGTTCTAAACTAAGGAATAGTATAATTTACTATTCCAACACCTTCCCTACTGTTGCACATACTGGAGTTGGAAAAGTAAATGATACTATTCCTGAGTCCAGCGCGCCCCCTAGAGCAAGTTGTTGTAACGACTTGCGTTGTAATGGTACTGCAATGTAACAACGCGCTCGTTGTAACGACCGCATTGTAATCGCATGCATTGTAAACGCATGCGATGTAACCAGCTATATTCAACTGTGCATACTATGCTTTCAGATTTAGAACAATCTGCTGCATTTTCTAACTGTGAATTGTATGATGATACATCTGATTGTGATACCATGTATTGTTACCAACATTATGGTCACCATTTTCAAGTATCCCACATGCTGTTAATACTTACCATCAATGGGAACATTGCTCAACACCACCTAAAGGTAGTTCTACTACATTTGCACAAATGTTTGCATACTTTTCAGGGCTTAATACATCGGACACAGCAGCATATTATTACAAGATTACACCAACAAATACAACTGCAAAGAAGATTATGCTGACTAACAACAAGCTGATATATTCAGCATCCTTTATCTCAGAACTGTCTGTACAGGGTTTCGACTTCTGGAAGGACACAGTCGACACAAAATCTGTCTGGGGGACTAAAGAGTGGCAGGTTCAGGGAACTGAGGCTTTATTTAGAGCATGCCTTTTATACCATATCAGATGATTTTCCTGAACCGAACAGTGAAACAAACTGACTATCTTGGGTTAGCCAAGATAAAAGACCTAAATACACCACGTATACCCTCGCCTACATACTTTGACTGCGGGCAAAATGATATACTAACAAGTGAGGATACAGTTGAGACCATATGGCACAATGGTACATACAATTCATCAAACCCCATTTGGAAGGGATGGTTGTTTTGGCCTATTGACACAAATAGTTGTCAGTCAAGATTCAAGGGTACCACTGAAGGGTTTAGTATCCATAGGCCTGACCCCCGATATGTACACTCAGAAGACCTGGGGTGGTGACATCCAACAGTGTTGGGAAGTTATGCCTAGAATGGCAAAAAACCTCAACACTGTCCCACATGAAATAACACTTGTCCCTTCTCTCTGCCAAAATGGATCTTAGGGATTTTCTGTTGGGTCCCAAGAAACCACAGAAGAGGCGCTTTTTAAATGCCATCTATAATACACTGTGGAAAATCTCCTAACAGGAATCTGCTGAGAGACTTCATGAAATATATAGGGTTATCCTAGAAAAGGCTTTAGCTGTGGTAGACAACGGTATGACCACACTTTCATCCCAATTTATTCACTGGGCAACATTGTGTCCTTAGTAATTGACATAATGGAACAGGATTTGTCTATTCTACAACATGGGAAATCTCAATTGCGCTCCATTATGCTACTGAGCTGGATGCTACAATCCTTGCGTTCTGGCCACATGCCATGGAAATACATCAACAGCATGAATCTGTTTTCCATATATAACCTTACGGACAGACAGATGATCATGGCACTCAGAGATGCAAAGTACACCATGATGCTCAATGAGAAATTGGAAAAATTACCTATTACAGTGGCTTAGTCACTCTCCATGGAATGTTTAATCCATGGCTACATTACATTGCCAATCACGACATTTCAGTTCCAATACTGTCTAAAGTATCATCAGGTAGGCAGGTATGAAGCGCTGGACGAAGGGTACATACATGAGTTCTGGGAATTACTGTATTGATGTAGGTGTAGGAATAGGGACACTGAGGTTTTCCTAAGTGGTTCAGACTGCGAGAATGCTTTAAGTGATTCCCTAGTGTACAACGAGGTTTTGCTTCACGGGGCGTGTAATGCTTCGATTGAAAACTTGTCTTGCTACTTGAAGGGCTCCCCAGCTGCCGTGATCCATCCGGTATTCGAACTGCTCTCGAATGGGAGCTACTTGATGCTGAATGATCAAGGCTGTTGTGGGATGGCGCCAGGCATTGCATATCTAGTAACAGTAAATTCCAGGGTTACTTGTTGTATGCAAGTATTGTTTCTCCCAGCTCACACAGTTAGGGAGGCACCGCTGTGGCCTTCATTAAATGTTTCCATTATACGGTTCGATTTTCTGAGCAGACTGAAAGCCATGCTTTTTCAACAGAATGTGGCCTTAACCTCAGCCCAAGAGACTTTTGATCTCCAAGGTTGAAAGGTTATCAGCAGAGATACAGGCCCTAGTCCGTACGAACTTCCCACTCCATTTCAGGGAAATGGTACATCGTAGCTTTATCATGTCTGATTTGAGGGGGATCGTACACCTATTTAAACGAATAGGGTGGGCCTTTTCAGCACCTTTCAGACAATTTTCAGAGTCATTTCAGCATTTATACACTCCATACTTGGGAGCATTTTCGGAGGACTTCCACTGGTCGTACTATCTGTAGTGGGCATCCTACTTTTAATTTTCCTGCTTTGCAATGGACATCCCCATTCATCGGGAGATGGAAAGAGCACTGCTGGTGCAACGTTGTCGTGAGTGCATGGTGCTCCTTCTGGGCACACCTCGGCTTTGAGAGCTAAGCGAGGATTGTTTCCTGTCATTCAGACCAGTCTGGTTTGATTGCATCCTGCCTGTGTTCCGCTGCCTATTCTGCGGATTCGAATGCGTGTTAGCCCTGTGTCTATCACTTCCATCGGTTACGTCGCCAGACATAGCCGTGCTACTGGACCCCTTACAGGCCCACGTGTACAGATGTCTTCAGCGTATTCCCATGTTGATGATGTCATTCCTAGTGCCTTCACGGGATGCATCAGCTCCTAGCAGAAGGGAAATCGGCTCTACCACAGGCATTCAGGCATCTAGTTCTTCCACGGTAACTGCAGTGGGAACCGGAGATAATCACCTTTGCTCGATTGACCTGATCTATGAGGTGCTGGAGGGACCGTCGTCTGTGAATGCGAGCGACAGTGATGTTGCATCTCCCACACAGGATTCATAAATCATTCGGCTCTCCATGTGCTGGGAACAATTAGGCGATTTTTCAAAACCAGCTCTCAAATCGAAGGTCAAAACTGTTTTATTGTTTTCCTCTGGTTTCGCCGAGCTCTATGGCTTTCAATGTGCTCAGTTGAATATAAACTATGGGGCTTATTTATGAGCCCTTGCGTCACTTTTGCGCCGCCGATGCGTCACTTTTTGTGACGCACCAGCGGCGTAAAAAATGAGCCTTGTTGCACCATATTTATAAAGTGACGCATCTAGGTAGATGCGTCACTTTGTAAACCCCTGCACTACATTATACCTGCGTCAGGTATAATGTATGCAGGGTGGGTGTTCCCACGTAAGTAAGCATTGTAGAAGTGACGCAGTGAAATCTACGAGATTTCACTGCACCACTTTTAGGGTGCAAATGCGTCAATATCTTACGCTTGCCTCTTAGCAGGCGTAAGACTGACGCAGGCCCTTTCACATGGGGCTTGCCCCATGTGAAAGGACACATTGCTGGATTTGCGTCACTTTTGTGACACACTCCAGCAATGCGTCACATTTGCGCCTACAGATACATCAGAAATACTGACGTATCTGAAAGTCCTTGCGACATGATGCATCATACAGTAAATATGACGCATCCATCATGCAGCAAAGAGGGCGCACTGAGAAGTGGTGCATCGCTGCTTTCACGCAACGATGAGTCACTTCTCATATATGAGGTCCTATATAAATAGACTCTTTAGAGGACTTTTAGAGCTTTTCAGGCAACTTTTAACATTATTATCAAGTTTTTAGCTGACATTTTTTAATACCTTTTTAATGATTTTAAGTTGATATTTTATGCTTTTAGCAGGATGGTTTTAGCTTGTTTTTAGCACCAGGCTGACCCAGTTGAGCTTTAGATGAGGAGTGGGTGTTATAGTTCATAAGCTAGGTCTGATATGCTGGCCTTTTACCTACATATGTCCCACCCTGCACAAACATAACAGTTCTTAGTACTGACCTTTTACCTAGTCGTGTGCCACAATAAACGTCGCTCGTTCGCTCCGTCGCTCCGAGGCCAGGCTCATCTATTATGAATGAGGATTCTTAGTATCATATCTTAATCCTCCACACATGATGAACTTAACAGGTTCCTCACACTGTATAATTATTCTGTACAAGGGTCATCACTTGCATCTTCATTTTTTCATCATCGGACAACATAATCGTATTTGTTTTACAAACACAAACATTTGTTTTATAAACATATCGATTATAAAGGAACCCCTGGAGTGACCACTCTTAGTATAAAACACCCATGCTCCCCTTAGATTAGAGAGAGGATTCTTCCACGCTGACACGGGGTCCTGCATGCTGAATTTTCAACATGCAGCAGTCTTTTATCCCTTTCGGGGTGTCCATCTTGAGGCAGAGACAGGGTCCTTCATTCTCTCTTACCAGATAATGGGGTTGGCTCTTCCCTAGGGGATTCTTGGCTTCCACATACACCTATATGCTTTACACCCACATACATGCTAGGTACATCTAGGTAAATTCTCATATAGGGTTTGCATAGTAGGAGTACGCTGATTATATTGTTTTATATATATATACCTGCATATATTTATCTTTTAGCACCATGATAGAAATGTATTTACTGTTTTCTTTGTTGGTGCTTGCCATATTCTACATTGATCTCTGTCTAATGATTATTGCAGCTCACCAAGCATAGATGAGAGCATTCCTGATTCAATAAATACTTATTGAAAACGCCCTCATCGGGTACTCTGTGTATTTCTCTGAGACTAAGTGAGCACGAGTGACTGAATGAAAAGTACTGTACTGTTTCCACGATCCCAGAGGGGTCAGGGTTGTCATGTTCAGTGGTTGCCTGAAACTATTCACTCCTTGGTAGAGTTTGGGGGGATTTTAGTGGCACAGTAAAGCTAGCTGGTCTATAGGCTGACGTATCCTGTGGGGGTGTCCGGAATCAGTCTTGACACCAATCCCTCAGTTTAGGTCATCCTAAAACGTGCAGATCCTAGGTATTCTTAGGAACTACACGACACTTTATATGTCCTACTTTTAATTGCCATGCACCCTGTCTCATGGGGAATTAGGCCTACTTAAGGGTGACATAAATATTTAAAATGAAGGTTTAGTCCTTTCAGAAGGGGTTTTTGACAGGTCGAATTTGTATACCACATGTTGGTTAGTAGAGGTAAAGTGCACAGTTCTATAGACTAAAAAAATGGATTAATCAAAAGCAAAAGAAATTCGGCAGTGAGCCTACAGAAAGGGAACATTTCCAACACCATGCTTCATTGTAAATGATCCAGAATGAAAACTTAGGAATCCTATAATTGTTCTATTTTTGGTTGCCTTCTGATGGATGCTTCAAAAAATGTTTTTATCACACTTTATGTA
This sequence comes from Calotriton arnoldi, assembly GCA_963921515.1. NCBI lineage: Eukaryota > Metazoa > Chordata > Amphibia > Caudata > Salamandridae > Calotriton > Calotriton arnoldi. The sequence goes on from CAWUFW010007683.1 coordinate 407,293, forward strand.
AAAAAAAATAATAGACTAACACTCACTTTCCTCAGATTGCTTCTACAGAGAGACTGCAGAGCAAGGTTGTAATTTAGCTATTAAAGACACTTTGAAAATGTTGAGTGAATGTGAAAAATGACATCAAGTGTAACATATTTAATGATAAAATGTCTCGATTTCTGTTTTATGATTGTGAGATTATAGTTTTGCCACCACAAGCATCAAAATACAAGTGGTAGTTCACCAAATTTTGTTTCTGGATAATTCTCTGCCCCATCTACATCGCATTAAGTACCAGGTCCTCGAAAAGGCTAACACCACTTCGTAATGTGCCTCAAAATGAAAGGCATGGTAGGGGTATGTAAAATTTGCTTCAACTGCATTTGTGCACTTCTGCATAATTTTGTGAAAATTACACAAGATTAAGCATAATTACACAAGCAGTTTCTAATACTGATCACGTAACTAAATTCACTCGAAGAACAGAGCAGGTGCACATCTGTGCTCATGAGAGAACTGTTAGACATCCTTCACAAGTAACAACAATGTAAACAGGATATGGACATAGAGAAAGCATTGAGGGTCAATATCAGTATTTTTAACTTCTCAAGGCCACAAATTTGAACCTGATTGGCACTTTTTGGCAAAATTTTGTTTGTCCTCAGTTTTGGAAATTGGCCTTCTGGGCACTTTTAGCACCACAACCAATGGTCCAGGAGTGGATGGAGACCTCTTGGGGGTTAAGGACTTACTCAGGTTGGCTCCAGGTGCGGGTTTAAGATGGTGGGAGCCTTTTGTGTCCCAGTAGCTCTGAACAGGATGCCAACAAACTAGCCCTTGGAGTCACTTCTGGAAGTCCTGGGTGCAGGAGACGATGTAGCGCTCAATAGCAGGGCTGGCTCCTGCCGGATCAAATCAGGCCCTGAGCAGCAAAGCAGTCCTTCCAGGTACAGAAGCAGTCTGGCAGATTGCACAGCTGGTCACAGCAGCAAGCAGTCCTCTGAGAGTCCTTCCGAAGGTCCAGTGTTGAACTGAAGAGTGGGTCTGAAGGTCCTATTTTTATACCCTGGTGCCCTTCTTCTAGAAGGTGATAGAAGCTTCAGAAAAGGATCTTTGAAGTGCATGGAATTTCCTGACTCCCTTGCACTGGATAGAAAGCTGGTTGCAGTGGCAATACAGAGTCATTAGGCTCTGTGCGTGAAGACAGAGCACAGGCTTTTCGGGTGTCAGTGGGGCTGTACTTAGCTCTGCCCCCATCCTGTCAGCAGATAGGCCATTGAGGCACAGCTAACCCCTCTATAATCCCTCTGTTATGTGACGGTCTGGGAGGAATTCACAAAGTCCAGCTGTCAGCTACACCCAGTCATGTGACTCAAGACAGGCTTCAGGCACAAAGGACTAAGGACAGGAAAATGCCACCTTTCTAAAAGTGGCATTTTCAAAATTGTAATGGAAAATCAGACTTTACCATTAAAGAGAGTTTATCATTACAATTTCATAGTTGCCAAACACGATATATCTACCTGCTTTCAATTAGGAATTAAAGCTTATTAAATGCAGGTGATCCCCAATGTTATCCTATGGGAGGAGTAGGCGTCACATTAGTGAAAAATGAATTTAGGAACTTTTCACTACCAGGACATGTAAAATGTAAAAGTACATGCCCAAACTTTTAATTACATAGCCCCCTGCCCAATAGGCTACCTAGGGCCTACTTTAGAGGAGGTGTATATGTAATAAAAGGTGAGTTCAAGGCTTGGCAAGGGGGTTTCAATGCCAGGTCGACATGGCAGTGTAACACTGCATTGAGGCTGCAATGGCAGGCCTAGGACATGTTTAAAGGGCTACTTAAGTGGGTGGCACAATAAGTGCTGGTGGACCAATAGTAGCATTTAATTTATAGACCCTGGGTATATGGTATACCACTCTACATGGGACTTATAAGTAAATTAAATATGCCAACCAAGCCATGTTTAAGGCAGTAAGCACAAGCACTTTAGCACTGGTTAGCAGTGGTAAATGCACAGAGTTCTAAGGCCAACAAAAACGAAATCCAGCAAAAACTGAAGGTAAGTAGACAAAAAGCTTGGTGGAAGACCGCCATAAGGCTGACAGGTCTAACAGTGGATATGCCTGTTTCACGCCTGCAAGGAACCACATCCTTTTCTGCTATTTACTAGTCCTGGGCGGTGAACTTCGCTCCATTTGCAGAGTTTGTGGAGTTTTCTGCACTCCGCACACCGCGGCGCTCGCAGAGTGCAGAAAACTCCGCTTCGCGATGTGCAGCGGAATTTTTTCCCCGTTCGCGATCGCGAACAGTAAGTTTGCGATCGCGAACGGTAAGTTTGTGAGTGCGAGCTGCCACTCGGGTAGAATTTCTACCCGAGCGGCATGAATACCATCACAAACTGCAGTTTGCACTGCACTCCACCACTCGCGTAACTTCGCAGTTTTTTTTGTAACTTCGTGGAGTTCCGCGTAGCAAAACTCCGCGAACTACGCTCAGGCCTACCATTTACCTATAAAAGACTCAAAATCATCCACAGTGGCTGTCCTTAAAAACTATATTTTATTACTGGAGGTATTAATGCTTTACTACAGGCAGTCAAATGGTTGTACAAAAAGATGATACATTTCTTTCAAACCTCTAGAAACACCACATTTTAATGTTAAATTAGTTCAATTTTGAAATCCAATATGAAACTATAAATGACTACGTACAGCTAAATGTTCTCTGGTGTTGATATCTGGCCTGAACAGAATAATGTAATATTTGGGAATGAACAAACAGCCCAACAGTCCAGCACTGGAAGCTAAGATGGCGAAGATCTCCACGGCCACCATGTACCTGCCTTTAGTGCTGATATAGACTGGGAAGAAAGAGACCCAGACGCTGCAGAACACCAGCATGCTGAATGTGATGTGCTTGGCCTCATTGAATTTATCGGGGAGGTTCCTGGCTAAGAAAGCCACCATGAAGCTGACAATGGCCAACAGGCCCATGTAACCAATCACACAGTAGAAAGCAGTGACAGAGCCCTGGTCACACTGCATGATTATCTTCCCAGTCTCAGACTGTGTGTCAGTGCCAGGGTGAGGCGGAGAGATGAGTAACCAAGTGAGACAGATTGTCACTTCTCCCAGTGTGCACAAGAGGACAGTAGAGCCGGACATTCGGGATCCCATCCATCTACTAAATCTGCTCCCAGGCCTGGTGGCATTAAAGGCAATGACAACAGTGATGGTTTTTGCTAAAACACAAGACACAGCAACAGTAAAAATAATCCCAAATGCAGCTTGTTGGATCAGACAACTCCATGCCGCAGGGCGCCCAATAAATAAGAAGGAGCAGAGAAAAGCCAACATTAGGGTGGAGAGGAGTGCGTAGCTGAGATCACGGTTATTGGCCTTCACTATTGGCGTGTCTCGGTGTTTGAGAAAGATTCCCAGCACTGCAACAGTGACAGCAGAGAAGATCATGGCCACAGTGGACAAAATTACACCAAGTACATCACTGTATGAGAGGAAAACAATGACCTTTGGGAGGCATCCATTCTTCTCGACATTCGGCCACTGGTCCTCAGGGCACTGCTTACAGTTTTCCATGTCTACAATAAAATGCAAACACAATCAGTGATTTCTACTGGATCAAACTGTTTAGAAATGTGTACTTGGTAGTGTGATAAAGCATTTATTCCCACATTATTTCGAGAATATTTTACTATTAATACAAAATTGACCTTTTTTGCCAATTTTAGATGTAAGGTGCAGGGCTTGAGTTAGGCTCTTGCTACTCAAAAGCAGTCACTTAATGATCACACATTTCACCTCTCTTTGACATTAGATAATTTAAAACTAGACTATGACTGGGAAATTGGATGCTGATCTATCCTATTGCATCAGTATATATTGCTGACATCACAAGTCCTATGACCTAAGTGCACCATCCCAAGAGACCGAGATCCTTAAAAAAATCATCATCATTTAGTGGAGGTGAAGACACAGGCTACCATCCCTTCAGAGGACCTGCAGGATCTTTGCTGTCCACTGGATGCTACAAGTTCCCCACCTTTGCTTCTGAACCACAATAAGAGGGTACAGTGATCGAGCAGTTGGCCAGATAAATGAAATGTGTGATGTGAACCACCAGAGACCATTACCAGTACCACCTCAGTATGATTCTGCACAGTACAGTACAGCTGCACCAGGGCTGGAGCTGGTGTTAGGATGACACAGTGTTTTTTTATTTTGAATATGTGTGAAGCATGTGCCAACCCATGTGCCAACTTATGTGATCGACAGTGGAGCACTGAGGATAAAAGATATTGCTACTTCTCCCACTGTAAGAGGGTGGGCCATATGGGGTATGAGGAAGAGGAGAACTGTCACCAGAGACCCCAAATATGCTGCTGAAACTTGTCTGAGTGACAACTAGCCAATATGTGCTACTTCAAGAAACAAATTGTAAAGCCCCTCATAGCTACTTACCTGGTTACCCTGTATCCAGCCCTCTAGTGGCGTTACTGAGATGTAAATAAAGTGCACCCAAGATTGGGTGCTGACTTTCTGGGTGTCCTCTACTGCTTTGAGGTGAGACCATACATTTTGATCAGACACTATTTCATGTGGGAGTGGGATTCTGCTCCCTCCCCCACTAGGCTCAGGGACATCTCCCTATCAGCTACTTGAATCATGACCCACAGGAGTGGACCCCAGTATTGAGAGCGAACCCGCCTCATCCAAGGGCCCTCTCAAATGCTGTCAGTCACTTATCAATGTTATCACCCTCCCAGTACTTAGGGGCAATCCCCTTGGGCAGCCTTGGGTCAAACCCACCACCGCTTGACATCACAAACTCTTCTTTGCTGTCACCATCTCTTTTCTCTTCCTCCCTTACCCACTGCTTCTTGGCCAGGACCAACTTCTTCTCCTCCAGAGCTATGTAGGCTAACTGGGCCTCAGGTTTTCTAACTCTGAGGGACAGTTCTGCTTCCTCTTAGCTGGATCTCACTGATCCGACTCTCCTACAAGCTGCAGGCCGTGCTCTGGTTAGTGAAGAAATGGACAGATGGTCATCCTCCTCCTGGAGGTTGGAGGGGTCATCCTCCCCCTCCCGAACCATCTCTTGATCCTCTTCTGTGTCAGAGATGATCTCTGCTAGCTGGGTCCCTGCCCAGTCTACAAGGGACTTCACCAGGACCTCTTTCCTAATAATGGATGCTGGTAATTCCCTAGCTCTACACAACCCCCTAAGCTCAATGACAGTGGGTTTGGGTACGTTTGCCAGATCAAGCTCTATGGTGTCCCTAAGATTTGGGTCACACAAAACAAATCTGCAAAAATTGAATGAGAACAATTTAGAAAAATCAAAACAAATTAATTATAAATTAAAGCAAATTTTAAAAAGCAAAACAATTTTTGCAATAGGTCAATTTAGAGGATTTTTAAAGATCTTTACTCAAATGCTGTATGGTGTGGTCATACACAAGTACAGGATTTCACCACTGCAAACCAAATGTTGGAAGGTGGTTTATTAGTAGGTGCAGGTATGTACCTACAACTAGTGATAACACCACAATCACAAATGAGGTCCAGTCAAGTTATAAATAATAAATTAATCCTTGGTAGCTTGGCTGGGAGCAGACAGGCTTAACTTAGGAGTCAGGTGTGTAAAGCATTTAAAAACACCAATACAGTGAATGGGTAAGACACAACACACAATACAAATCCAGAGCCAATTTATAAAAATAAGAAATATCTTTATCGATAAAATGACACAAAAATTTCAAAAATCCAATGCAGGGAACCGGAGATATGAATTTCTAATGATTAAATGTAAACGTGCTTTCTAGTGCCCAAAAGCAAAAAGAACAAACCGGGGACATCTGGATGCATCTGACCGGGACAAAGTCAAAGTTTAAGGCCACACGGGATGGAGCGAGGTTCGGCTACGATGAGCGATAAGCCCAGGTCAAAATTTTACCTTCAAACTCAGTTACCTCTTCGGATCTTTTTCTCTCGACATCAAGAGGGTCTCCTGGGCAGGCTGGGTTGCAGGTTGATGACAGCGGTTTGCTTCAGCGCAAGGCCATGGTGAAACCCTGGAGGTCTTTGAACTCTTCAGCTTCAAATGGGACGAACCTGAATTTCAGGCCCAGTCGCGGTTCGAAATTGCTGGCTCGACTCTCGACGATGGGTTGGTCAGCTTATGGAGCTTTTTCACTAAAATTCTGCAAATGATTCCAAACTTCTGTATCTTCTTCCAGAAGGTCCTTTTGGGGTCTTGAAGTGTCCACAACACCAGCAAAGGATCCAGAAGCTTTGAGTTGCATCCTGGAGAGTTGAGACTACAAATCCCACAATGCACCTGGTCAAATCATTAAAAGCCCACTGGACGCTGGTAAGCTGGGCTCTTCTTTGCAGAGTTGATGCAGGTGACTTCTTGAATCTCTTCTGTGGCAGTTGCTTTCAGGGAGTCCATTCTCAAACTTTTAAGTAGGGCAAAGTCCTCTTTTTGTGAATCCCAGAGTGTGAGTGCAGTCCTCCTTCTTCTTGTTTCCAGACAGGGATCTGAGCTGCTGGGCAGCTCTCTCATATGTATCAAAGTTTCTGGGCTGCCAATAAGGGTGGTACCCCTGACCAATGGGGTGCAGAGTGCCACCCTCTGTGATGACCACTTCCTTAAAAGTATGACATATTTGTGTCTCACAAAGAACTGTTTAATAAAATTTGAGAAAATCTCTCTTGGAGCTTCAGGCCTGGTTGCCCCAACGCAGAGGTGTGGCTAACTTTTCCCTGTACTCCCCTTCCAGCCCCTCTCCTAATTCAATTGCAGGGGCTTCCATCTGGGTCGGGGTGCAGGAAGTGAGGGTGGTCCTGGTTCCTGTCTATACTATCTTTCTCCCTTTTAAAGTGGCTTATTAGTAGTGATAAATATATATCTACCACGGCAATAAGGCCACTAACACAGTCTAGGCTCAGAATAGGTCTCAGAAAATTATTCCCATGCTCAACCCATGGTAGCTTGGCTGCGAGCAGGCAGGCTTAACTTCAGAGACAGGTATGTAAAGCATTTAAAAACACCAATTCAGTACATTATTAAGACACAGCACACAATAAAAATCCAGCACCAATTTATAAAAATAGGAAATACTTTTTATCTTTAAAATTGCACCAAAATGAAAAAAATCCAATGTAGGGAACTGGAGATATGAATTTTTAAAGATTTAGCACTATATAGCACATAGAAACCAATAGCACCTATTGGGACATCTGGTCGCACTAGACCAGGACAAAGTCAAAATTTCAGGCCAACCACGATGGAGCCCTGTGTGGCTACCTCTCGCATTAGGCCTCGGTCAAAGTTTTTACCTTCTGACTTTTTCTGGAGCTTTTTCTGCCGGGGTCTCTCGATGGTCTTCACAAGGCCAGGTTCAGTGAGGGTTTGCCAGCTTGGCTTTCGACAGATCCTGGTCAAACTCTAGAAGTCGGAACTCTGGATCTTTTCAGCGGGACAAACCTGGAGGGCAGGCCGGTTCGCGGTTGAGGGTCGCCGGCTTGGCTGGCCAGGTCGAGTCGGTACACCTATGGAGCTTTTTTTCCAAAATTGTTCCAAACTTCTCCAAACTTCTGGAACTTTTTCCTGAAGTGTCTGTGAGGGTCCCAACGTGTCCAAAACTTACTCCAAGGGTCTGAAAGCTCCAAGATGGTCCTTGAAAGCTTGGTACTTCAGTTTCCACAATCCAGTTGCACAAAACCCCTACAAATCCACTGGTAGCACTCCAGGCTGGGGATTCTTAGTTGTGATTATCCAGTTGAGCTCTGTTAACCTGTACCTTGCAGGAGTCCTCTCTTTAGTGCTCTTGAAGCCAGTTAGGTCCACAGGGCTGTAGTTCCAGATTGTGCAGCAAGCGCAGTCAGTCAGAGTGCATGAAGTCTTCTTTTTCTTGTTCCAAGCAGCAGATCTGAGAGGCTCTGCCCCTCAGATCCTATTTCAGTGTTCTCTGGGGTCACAAAGGAGGGCACTTCTGTCCAATGAGGTGCAGGGCAGCAACCCAGAGCATTACCATTTCCTCCAAAGTGTGGCACAATGGTCTCTCGAAAGCACTATTCTTCCAAAGATCAATAGGGCTGAAGTCTCAGCAGAGAGCCAAGAACTAGCTAAACCAACCTACAGAATGACTCATCTCCATAGGTTTCCTCCCCCTGGCATCTGCACATTCCTTCCTTAAGCCTGTCATCTTTATGGGTTCAGAGGGGATGGTTGTAGTTGGACCTGACTTCTTCTACCTATCCCCTGCTACCTTTGTAGCTCATGGTTTACAACGCCTCTCCCATGCTCTGGCATTCCTGTGCAGCACCACCCTCTCCCCCCAGATAGCTCCTCACCCCAGGTGTCATTTATCACTTCATCAAAGCAGAATGGCTAATCCACTTAACTCTGACCAATCAGGGCAGACGACTGGAAGGCTGAATTTTGGCATACAGACAAGAAAGTCTTATAACATTTTTTCTGTATATTTTATGATAAATCCAACAACAGCATATTATTGGATTTATCAACACCATTCTCCTAAGTCCTTGAATGATATTTTTCAGCTGTCCCTTGCCGTAATTATTCATTCATAAACTATTGCAATGGTAACCTATGTGGCTGGGGCTCTACAATGTCCAATTTCTCCCACACCAGGGCTTATAAAAATGCTTTTATAAGGACCCTGCTTATATTTACATGGCCCCCCCACTCCTGGGACACCTAGTGGAGACTTTAAGGGTCCTGAATATATGAACATTATGTAGATCCTCATGCCACAGTGCTCCTAGCACAAAAGTCGATTTTGGGAAGCACTTCACTACAATGAGGGAAGTGAAATTTGCAATTTCTTCATCCCCAAGGTATATAAAACCTCTTTTATAAGGGTCTTCCTTATAAGTACCCAATCGCCCCATCCCTGGGACAACTAGGGGAGAGCCTGGGGGTACCTAATATGCCAAAATATTTTAGTTTACCAATTTCTAAGTGCCCCTGTTAGATTTGGGGGTCTCTAGTTGGCAGAGGTAGGTACCTTTGACCAAATAGGGACCCTTGCGTCTAGTCAGGGTAAAGGGGTACACTCCTAAAATAACGCCTGCTCACCCCCTTGGTAGCTTGGCACGAGCAGACAGGCTTATCTCAGAGGCAGTGTGTAAAGCATTTGTGAACACATACAGTGGTCAAGTGACAACACTACAGATGGACACCACACAGGTTGTATATTAAAAATAAGTATATTTTTATATAAATTTAACACAAGACCACAAACGACAAAAATCCACAATACTGTACTTAAAATGGTAGAATTAGCTTAGTTCTCTTTAGATGTTAAAATGCGACACTTTGAGTTCAATGTACCTTAGGATACGTAACGCTATACAACGAAAGTGTTGCAGGGAAGGTGATGCGTCGGTTCCTTACACGCAAGAACGGTGATGCGTCGGTTCCCTACTGATGCGTAGGGGATGCGTCGGTTCTTCACTGTGAGGGGAGGTGATGCGTCGGTTTCTTACTGCGCTTCCGTGGCGGTGCGACCCGCAACGCCGTTATGCGATGAAGATCCGGTGCAATGAAACAAAGATGGCGTCTTCTTCTTGATGCGACACGATGCAAGCCGCAACAGGCCCTGCGACACGCTTCCCGGTGATGCGGCGGCGTCTGATGCGACGTCGATCCTCTTCTCCGGCGATGCGAGATGCTTCGACAACGATGCGAGCTGCGACAGGCCCTGCGACACGCTTCCCGGTGATGCGGCGGCGTCTGATGCGACGTCGATCCTCCTCTCCGGCGATGCGAGGCGCTTCGGTAGCCCTGCGATGACTCAACCATTCTTCTGAGCTGCGACAGGCCCTGCAACACGCTTCCCGGTGATGTGGCGGCGTCTAATGTGACGTCGATCCTCTTCTCCGGCGATGCGAGACGCTTCGGTGGCCCTGCGATGACTCAACGATTCTGAGCCGCGACAGGCTCTGCGACACGCTTCCCGGTGATGCAGCGGCGTCCGATGCGACGTCGATCCTCTTCTCCGGTGATGCGAGGCGCTTTCGCGTTGTGAAGCAACAGGGTCAGTTCGGCGACACGCTTCTTGCTCGTGAGTCGCGCTTCCAGCTCCTTGCGACACGCAGTTTCTCAGAAAGCCCAACACCACTGCAGGCACTTCCAAAGAACTCTTGGGGAGCTGGTGGGTGAAGTCTGTTGTCCCTGAGACTTCAGCAGGAGGCAAGCTCTCTCTCAAGCCCTTGGAGATCCTTCACAAGTTGATGAAAGTACACACAAAGTTCCTCTCTCCTCTCTTTGGCAGTTAGGCAACCACTGCAGGCCAATCCCCCAAGCAGCACTTCAGCTTAGGGATAGTCACTCCTCAGTCTCTTCTGGTTCCTCTCCTCAGCAAAGGTTTCTTCTTGTTTCCCAAAAGTGATCTAAAGTTCTGGGGTCTGGGTCCCCCTTTTTATACACAGTTTCTCTTTGTTCTCTGAAGGCAGAGAGGCCTTTGCCTAGTCCAAACCAGTTCTGGTCAGTCCTGGAGCACTTTGTTGACATGACTCCTTCTTTCCTTTCACAGTGCAGGGCAGAGACATCAGACGCACCACAAGAAGTGGAGCCAGCATTGTGGAGGGAAGGCACAGCCCTATTCAGGTCCCAGGTGCAACTCCTCCCACCCATCTGCATGCAGATCTCTCTATTCAGCCCTGTGCTGACTCACCCTGTCTCCTGGAATTCCCCAGCCCTTGTCACTCAAACTCCAGACAAGGAATACACAACCTAGCAGAGGCAGGCTTGGATGGTTAGACAAGAAAATACCTACTTTCTAAAAGTGGTATTTTCAAACACAGAATGTTAAAACCAACTTCACTAAAAGATGTATTTTATCATTCTGAATTCAGGCATACTAAACTCGAATTTCTACCCTGTTTCCTGAGTCAGTTAGGATTATAAGATGTAATAATCAAATTGCCCATTCTGGCCTATGGGGAACAGGTAGCCTTGCAATAGTGAAAAACGAAAATGGCTGTAATTCACTATTAGGACATGCCACACACATCAGGGCTTGTCCTACCTTATACTTACAATGCACCCTGCCCTTGGGCCTACCATAGGGGTGTCTGATATGAGGAAAAGGGAAGGTTTAGGGCCTGGCAAGTGGGTGCACTTGCCCAGTCAACATGGCAGTACCAGACTGCACACAGGCTCTGCAATGGCAAGCCTTAGACACACTTTAACAGGCTGCTTCTGTGGGTGGCACAACCAGTGCTGCAAGCCCACCAGCAGCATTTGGATTACCAGCCCTGGGCACTCCTGGTGCACTGTACTAGGGTCTGACAGGTAAACCAAACCAGCCAGTCATGGAATCACCAATCCATACATCAATTTACAATAGGGAGCACTTGCACTGTGGCACTGGACAGCAGTGCACAGTGCCCAAAGCATCTAACACCAGCAAAAACACATGAGGCAACAGCAAAAAATGGAAGGGAGACCCACGCCAAGGTGCGAGGTCTAACACGTGTCCCCTCCAGCTGAAATGTGGGGAGAACTACCCTACCTCCTGGGAGTTTTCATCACTAAGGCGGAAAAATCTGGACAGACCATCAGCATTGGCATGTTCTGTACCAGAACGGTGTTCCACCATGAAATCCATCCCCTGTAGGGAAATGGGCCACCTCAACAGCTTTGGATTCTCACCCCTCATCTGCATCAACCATCTGAGTGGCCTGTTGTCTGTCTGAACTCGGAAGTGAGTCCCAAACAGTTATGGTCTCAGCTTCTTCAGTGCCCAGCCCACAGCAAATGCCTCATATTCAATCGCACTCCACCTCTGTTCCCATGGAAGTAACCTCCTACTGATTAAGGCTACGGGTTGATCTAGGCCCTCCTCATTCATCTGTGACAAAACAGCCCCCACACCATGCTCTGAAGCGTCTGTCTGAACGATAAACTCTCTGGAGAAGTTGGGTGCCAGGAGCACGGGCGCCGTGCACATAGCAGTTTTCAGGGCCTCAAAAGCTTTCTGACAGCTGTCAGTCCAAATCACTTTCTTGGGCTGCTTCCTGGAAGTCAGCTCTGTCAAGGGTGCAACAATGCTGCCATACCCCCTGACAAACCTCCTGCAATACCCAGTGAGTCCTAAAAAGGCTCTCACCTCTGTCTGGGTTTTGGGGGGCTCCCAAGCCAGGATGGTTTCAATCTTGGTCTGTAGGGGCGCCACCTGGCCGCTCCCAACCTGGTGTCCCAAGTACACCACGGAACCCTGCCCGATCTGGCACTTACTCGCCTTGATCGTGAGGCCTGCTCTCCGCAGCGCCATCAACACTTCCCAGAGGTGGCGCAGATGTTCTTCCCAACTGGCGCTGAACACTGCAATATCATCCAGGTAGGCGGCACTGAACTCTTCCAGTCCAGCCAACACCTGGTTGACCAACCTCTGAAAGGTGGCAGGGGCATTCTTCAGCCCAAAGGGCATAACCTGGAACTGGTAGTGCCCATCTGGTGTGGAGAATGCTGACCTCTCCTTGGCCCCATCAGTCAAGGCAATCTGCCAGTACCCAGACATTAAGTCAAATGTGCTGAGGTACCTTGCAGCCCCTAACCGATCGATGAGCTCATCAGCTCTGGTTATGGGATGTGCGTCAGTCCTCATGACTGAATTGAGCCCTTGGTAGTCCACACAGAACCGGAGTTCTGGTGTGGCACCCGGTGCGGCAGCCTTTGGGACCAAGACCACTGGGATGGCCCAAGGACTGTTAGAGGACTCAATCACCCCTAACGCAAGCATCTTGGAGACCTCCTCCTTGATGCAAGCTCTCACCCTGTCAGTGACCCTGTAAGTTTTGTGCTTCACAGGAGTACTATCCCCAGTGTCCACATCATGGATGCACCAATCAGTGACACTGGGAATCAGGGAGAACAGGTCAGAAAACTGTCCCAGCAACTGGCGTCAGTCATTCTGTTGTTCCGGGGTCAGGGTGGAAGAGAGGTTGACACCATCCACTGACCCATCTTGCTCTGTCGCCGACAGGAGGTCAGGAAGTGGCTCAGTCTCCTCCTCCATTCCAGTATCTGTCGCTAAGAGCATGCCCACTTCGGACCTCTCCAAGTGGGGCTTCAGGCGGTTGGCATGCAGGACCCGCAAGGGGTTCCTGGGAGACCGCAAGTCCACCAAGTAGGTAACAGGACTTTTGCGCTCCACCACCTCAAATAGTCCGGTCCACTTATCCTGGAGCGCTCAAGGCTCCACTGGGGCCATGACCCACACTTTCTGACCAGGCTGAAGCTCTACCAGAGTGGCATTCTGGTCGTACCACTGCTTCATCTCCTCCTGGCTGGCTTCCAGATTCGCCTCAGCGAGTTGCCTGAAACACCTAGTTTGGTTCCTGAAGGCCAGCATGTAGCTATATACATCCTGGGGAGGTTTCCTGGGAGATTGCTCCCAGCCTTCCTTGACCAAACTCAGAGGTCCTCTCACTGGGTGACAATAGAGAAGCTAAAAGGGACTGAACCCTAGAGATTTCTGTGGCACCTCACGGTATGCAAACAGTAGGCATGGTAAGAGGACATCCTACTTACGCCTCATAGGTTCCTCAAGACCCAAAATCATGCCTTTTAGGGTTCGGTTGAATCTTTCAACCAACCCATTTCCTTGGGGTGGTAAGGAGTGGTAAACTTGTAGGTTACCCCACACTCCTGCCACAGGGACTTCATATACTTGGAAATGAACTTGGTCCCCTGGTCAGATACTACCTCTCTAGGGAATCCCACTCGGGAGAAAATTCCCATCAGTGCTCGTCCCACCACGGGGGCCGTCACTGTCCTCAGAGGTATGGCTTCCGGATACCGGGTGGCTTGGTCCACCAAGACCAGGATGAACCTGTTGCCCATGGCTGTCTTGGGGTCCAGTGCCCCCACAATGTCAATACCCACCCGCTCAAAGGGGGTGATGACCACAGGGAATGGCTGGAGAGAAGCCTTCTGCTTCCTCCCACTCTTTCCACTTGCCTGGCAAGTCTGACATGTCCTGCAATGAGTGTCTGAACTCTTGCGCATTTGGGGCCAATAAAAGTGGGTGACAAGCCTCTCAAAGGGCTTATCCTGCCCCAAATGTCCTGCCAACGGTACATCATGAGCCAGCCCCAGTCGGAAGGCTCTGAAGCGCTGGGGTACCACCAGCACACGGGCTGACCCAGGCTCAGAAACCTTAGGCTCTGTATACAGGAGACCGTTCTCCCAGTAGATCCAATGTGATCCAGACTGATCACCTGCTGCCTGGTTTTCAGCCTGCTGCAGAAAACCCACAAGAGAAGGGCATTTGTTCTGCTCCTCACAGAACTCTTCCCTGGAGGGTCCTCCTTCCTGCTGCCAATGAGTCAGCTCAGGCAGGTCCCCCAGTTCAGCTACCTGTTCCCCTGTAGACTCCAGGGCATCTCCTTCAAGGTCTGCCTCCTCCTGGACCGTGGGAACTTCGAGGGCCGGTTTCCCGCGCCCCCTGCCTCTTCTCTTTAAGGCAGGTACCTGGGCCTCCCTCTCAGGCTCCAGGTCCTCTTGAGCACCCTTACTGGCTGCCATGGACCGTATGGTCACACACGCCCAGTCAGGCAGACCCAACATCTTCAAATGAGCACTTTGCTCCACCTTCGCCCAAGGGGAGCTCTCCAAATCGTTCCCTAACAAACAGTCAACAGGCATGGCGGGCCTCACAGCTACCTGAAGAGTACCAGAGACCCACCCCCCACTCAAAGGGAACCTGAGCCACCTTGCAGTGGCTCTCTGTGTTGTCAGCGGCAACAACTGGGTAAAATGCATTGGGGACAACCTGCTCTTGAGATACCAGGTGACACTTGACAGCTGCCACACTGGCTCCTGTGTCTCTAAGAGCTTCCACTCTATGGCCATTGATGGTCACCCACTGCCTGTACTTCTTAGTGTTATCAGGCAGTTGGGTCCTGGGGACCACCTCACAGTCTCCTAAAGAGACAAGGGCCATCTCTGCGGGACCCCAACCACCTTGGGCACCAATCTCCTTACCCAGGGCTACACTAGCCATCTGCCAGGGGGCTGCACCACTGGGTGCTGTCTTCCCAAACTGGGGACATTGGGGATCCCATGCACCATGACCCACTAGGCCACACTTAAAACAGGTTATGGGCCCTCTTTGAACAGGTTTACCTGTTGGGCCCCTTGCTTCTTCTCAGGGGGAGGCTGGGAACCTTGCCCTCGCTTCCCTTGGGAATTACTTTGGGGCCCTTTCTGGAACCCCCTCTGTTTACCCTTGTCCCCCCCACTCTTCTGCTGGGGACCCTGCCCACTCTTGGCTGAGTCTCCCACGTGACCCTTGTGGACCCGGGTGCTCACCCAGAGGTCCGCCTCTTCAAGCAAGCTTCCTACGGTTAGTCAGCCTACTATCAATCAGGTGCTGGCATAGCTCTGGAAAACAATTACTTGACAAGTGCTCCCATGCAATTAAATCAAAGAGCGCCTCAAAATCATTCACTTTGATACCCTTCACCCAACCATCCAATGCTCTGCAGAAAAATGTGACATATTCTACCCAGGTACTGCCCTCTATCTTCTTGCAATTCCTGAACCTCTGTCTATACAATTCAGGAGTCAACCCATACCTGGACATCAATGCATCTTTCATGTGGCTATAAGAATTATGGACTTTAGAAGGCAAGTCTAACAGTGTATCCTGCCCCTCACTAAGAAACTGCCCCCACAACCCCGCTCCCCAATCCTTCTCAGGGACCCGGTGGGAAGACATGGCTACCTCATAGGCTTTGAACCACTGCCCAATGTCATCATTCTTAAAAAACTCTTTTACCACATCTTTAGGAATATACACCCTGGCTTCAACAGGCATTGACGGTGTGCTGCCACCAGAGGGAGTAATTTCTAAGCTCTTTGCTTTCAATTCCATCTCCCTCAAACTTTTCTCATGCTCAAACTGCATCCAATTCTAACTGCCCACTTAACTTGAGCTTGGTCAGCTCCATCTCATGCACCCTACACCGCTCCCTGTCCTCCAACTCCTCTGGGGACAGGCCTTTGGCAGAAACACTGCTACCTACTGGGGAAGTTGCTCTCTCCCCCCTGGACCAAATGGTCCCTCCAGCTGCTCATCTGCATTCTCAACCCCCTCCTCAGGGGTACTCCGCAGTAGGTATCGTTTGGTTCGGAGAGGAAGGAAGGGCTAAGCATTTTTTGTACACACAGAGGCAATAAATGAGACACCCCCTCAGGAATAAATCTGATACCAATTTATAAAAATAAAGTAGATTTGTATGTATTTTGTAAGACCAAGACCACAGTTCTAAGGTAAGTACTTTCGAAGTTACGATTATTCAAAGTTTGGAAAATATAACACTTATGTGCACAAATACACACCTTAGGAAACGATGGGGAGAAAGAGCAAACTGTATATATATTCAGGCAATACTTTCACGAAGTTCACCTTCTCGTTTTAGGTCGATGTCGGGACCAGGTCCAAAGTTGCAGCAGAAGACGTTTGGGAGCATCCCGGATTGGGTGGGAGCAGAGTACTGAGGGTCTTGTAACTTGTGTGCAAATATGAAGGGGGCCACTTTAAAATGGACTGCACAATTGGACTTACAAGTAAGTCCAGTGGGTCTCCTTAGAGCAGAGGTCTTCAAACTTTTTGATGCCAAGACCCATCTGTCAAAAATTTGTAGGCGTGAGGACCCCCTCCTGACAAAAATTTCTAGAACCAGGTACTCCTCATCCTCGACAACAATAAACGTCCCCAATTCCCACTGCAAATCATTTTTATGGTGGGGAAACAATATTAAACAGTGTTTAGCAAACCAAAGGTTTGCTGGTGACTGTGGTTTGGAATCAGAGGCTTACTACAGAGTTCAAACGAAAAGTCTCCAAAAGAATTACCCAAAATTCACAATGGTACTTTTTCACAAATAAAACATATTTTGGCACAACTTATTTGGATAACACCTTTCTGAACTAATGTGATGGGTGTGCTTGCTTTTTTCCTGAGAGACGGTCAATCTGTTGTTGCACCGTATAAATACCAATTTAACACCCAAATATAGCAATAAGCAACAAAACAGTGACCAGTCCAGCTTTGTAAAGGGCACTCTACTGTGCAGCAACATGTCACTGCTTTTTAGTAACTAGTGAACCGGTTGAGCTATAAACAATTTTTTTTTGTTAAAATCAGCAGCTTATGTGGCAGATGGTTGACTATGTGGCAAATCTATCATTATGTGAAAATCGCTGCAGTTGCACACTCGCATAATCCTAGTGGCCCTGGGTATTATGGCTGTAATGCATGGGCTGCAACTTGAGCGCACAGCATTTGAGGAAAGCCATACTATATTTTTGGGGATTCTGATGGCCTGGCTTTTACAGCTACAAGGAACTGGGTGTTGCTGAACATCATTCATCATAATCAAAACATATAATTTACAATCATTAATGATGAACTGTAAGGTCTAAGTAGCATGCTTTCCTTAATTCCAGGGGAGGAAGTGGTCCCTTAATCTTCTTTCACACTGTTTTCCTAAAAAGGTTTTATTTTTACCATTATGAAAACACCTGCTTCTATTTTAGCAAAATCTGGCTCTGGTTATATTAGTTTGCTGCTGTTGTTGACTTCAGTCATGTTTGGGGGGGGGGGGCTGTAGGGCCTTGAGAGTGTGAGCGCTTGGGTGGGTCAAAGGTGTGGCTAAAATCAAAATATTCTGGATGTTTTTTTAGGTCCTTCACCGTCAGGTAGCTACATATAAATTAAGGCTCAACTTAAATTAAAAATAACTAATAAAGTGCTACTCAGTGGGCAATGCAATATAGTACATTATTAAACCTCTAGTAGTTAATCCACCTTAAACGGTCTGTGTGTAACTAGAGAGCCACAGAATTAAATCTTGGTTGGTGCAGTGGAGAATAGTGATTTGTGTATTTTTAGGGCTACTAGGTCACAGCCTGTGACAGAAAGCACTGTGGATGCAAATCATTATTTTATTCTTGCATTACACACAGTATAAGATAAACTGCTACGAAATGTGCAAACCGTTTTATGATAAAATGGTGCTTCCAAAATATAGATTTTAGTAATACCCAGACCATACGCAATGCAATTTTTGTACATAACTGTCCCTTCAACACCCTCCTCAGGGATAGTAAGCGATATGTAAATACAATTACAATTAAAAGCACGCACTTCAGAGCTCAGTTGTCCATTCAGAAAGTGCTTTTCTAGTAAGGTCTTTCAGTACATTAATATTTTCTGTGAAAATTAATTTGAAAATGAAACTGAAGTACCCCAACATTGTAACTTATTGTCAGCTCCCATAAAATGCATCAGGGCTACTGATCAGCTGATAAAAAGTCAGCTACAGGAAAGTCAGAATAGGAATTAGCAATGTGCCTCCAGGTAAATGAAAGTTTTCAGCAGCAATCTGTAATGCATATTACCAGGTGTTTTGGCACTTCACAGCTCATCACAAAGCTTCCAGTGATTCCATCAATGAAATCCAGTACCGGTTCCCAAGTATTCCTTCGAGCTGCAAATTGCCCTTTACATATTCAGATTACCTCGTAGCGCATATTTCCTTTCCTTTCAGGCAAGTATGCACCCTTGAAGGAAACCTTGTTTAGCTTCTGATCAGCTCCGGTTTTACAGCAAAAGAGGACACTCCCTGAATGGCACTGCAGCTTGAAGTATTTTAACTTGCATAATGAACTGCCCGGGGACGGTTTTCTTTTTGGAGATTCCGGGCAGCAGTGAAACTGGGGAATGCGCGACCCCCTTCCCATGACTCCACGACCCACGTGGGGGTCGCGCCCCACAGATTGAAGACCTCTGCCTTAGAGGGAGGAGCTCACAAGGGCCTGGGGACCACAGGAGCAGAGCTGGTTGGTGGGTGCTATGGCAGGTGAGTCCGGGTGCAGAGCAAACAGGTCAGCAGGATGTCGTGCTTCTTCAGGTTCCTCACTGTCAGGAGCGAATATGGCTCATTACATCGCTATGTATTACATTGCATGCTTTTACAATGCGGTCGCTACTATGACTGCCTTGTTAGTATGTGATGCATTGGTGAGGGGAGGTGTGGTGCAGCGGCCAGGGCAGCTGACTTCGGAGCACACGGTTCACTGTTCGATCCCTGGCTCCGGCGGCAGCTCAGCTCAGCACTAAGTGACACTGGGCAATAGCTCACTTAATTTTCACTCCAGCCCCCAGCGCCTTGAGACCCGTAAGGGTGAGTAGCTGCGCTATATAAAAACGGACTTACATTTTTTTTACTTACATGCATTTACATCGCAAGTCATTGCAACGACTTGCACTAGGGGGGCGCGCTGGACTTAGGAATAGTATTAATTACTATTCCTACTCCAGTTTGCGCAACAGTAGGGAAGGTGTTGGAATTAATTTCCAATACCTCAGCGCCCCCTAGTGCAAGTCATTGTAATGACTTGCGATGTAAATGCATCGCGTACTAACAATGCGGTCGTTGTAACAACCGCGTTATAATAGTAGCGCGATGTAATGACAGCGTTGTAAACCCTGTTTCCCTCAGGAGCATGTAACTTGGAGAGGCAATCTTGGGACAGCTGGGCCACTCAGGAAGTGGGTCTCGGGTGTTTCAATGTCCCTGGATGGGTGCTTTCTTCTGTATATATCTTCACTCCAAGGGGGCTTCTCAGCGATGTCTCAAAGCTTGTAGATGCTCAGGGGTTCTTGGAGTCCTTGTAGGTTAAGGACAATACAGCAGGCAGCGATTGTCAAGACTTTCTTGCAGCTGGCAGGGTTTGGTGCCTTTTATTTCTGCAGCAGGGCTTCTGTTCTCGTGTAGCAGGTCTTCTTTTGTCCTGGTCTTCTTTGGTCCGATGAATCTGAGGTTCAGCTCTCGGGAGCCACCTAACTATTGAATTTTGTGGTATTACAAGAGGATACAGGTAATAGCCAATGGGCTATCTGTCTTTAGGGTATCTACACCCTTTAGTGGCCACTTCCTGTGGAAAGGGCAATACCCTAGCCCTGATTGGAGGTTTTCTCACCATCTCAAGATGGCGAAATTTCAGGAGAGGTGTTCATCTGAGTGGTGATGCAGGCTGAGGGGGAACTCTTCTCCTCATCTAACTAATTTCCCCGCATTTCTTCCCACCAAAAGTAGAGCAGGAAAGGGGTCTTAACCTCCCCCACGATCTGGGGGTTCCTGGGTTTGATTTCAAAAGTGACATTGCCTTCAAAGCTTCCTGCCCTGGATATTGCCTTTGAAGCTTCCTGTCCTGGAAGACCATCCTGTCCTGGAAGAGGTGTGAAACATCCACGGCCAGATCAGATATTGTTTCTGTCCTCTGAGAGCCCTGGCCCACACCCCATGTGGGCAGAAACATGTCTGGTGGCGTCAGGCTGGTGTAAACCAGTCAGAGACCCCATTTGGTTAAGTTTCAGGGGACCCTCTAAAAAGGTCTCCTGTGTGAAATTATTAATAAATCTAGCACAGAGTACAGTGGAATAGGGTACAGTATAGTAGGATAGATTGGATGGGTGTGGAGTGGTGTACAAAAAAAGTTTTAAAAAAGAAAAGGGGACAGGGTATTACTACTCTGACCCCTCCAGATATGGTGGTGGGGTCCCCCATGGATCATGGTGGATCTTTGAATCTGTGGCATCTTTTGAAAGAAGCGCCCGGTGCTCCAAATCCTGGGGGCATGTTAAAGATAAAGGAGGGGAGCACATGGGGCCCCCTTCCTAGAGTTTAATTTAACCCCAGGGACCACACCCTCCCCGGGGTTTTTGAATTAAATTATGCAGGGGTGCCTGCACAGTATCCCCGCGAACGGGGACCATCACCTCTCCGGGGCTTCTTTAATGATTAAACGGTGTGTCTCTCATACCCCCTCAACCCCGTGGACCACCACTTCCCCGACTTTGCTATTGAAAATACAGGGGGCACGCAGACCCCCCCAACCCCGGGGACTGCCACCTCCCCGAGCTAAATAAGAAATGAATGTGGGGGGCATGTGACCCCCATTGCCCCAGGGACCACCAACTCCCCAGGGCTGTATGCCGTAATGGAGGGGGGTCATGTGGCCCCCCTCCTGGAGCAGAGATGGCCCTGGGTACTGCCAACCTCCTGGGCCAGCTCTAGCAATGTCCCTGGGTGCCCACCCCAGGGATATGGCAGTTTGCTATGGCTTGGCGGGAGTAAGCCATAGCAAACTCTACTCCACTTTCAACAAGCGAGAGCATTAAAAATCCTCTTGGTTGTTGAAAGCGGAGCAGAATTGCTTTTAGACAGAGGGAGCTGCATGTTAGCATAGTAATATGAGATGTCAGCAGTGAAGCCTTCAGTGATGTCACTGACCATGTCGAGATGGATGTAATATGTGAGGTCATAAGAAGTGCATTTCGGGGGCATAATTTATAGTTAGCTCAGGTAACTATAACCGCTGAATTTCACTGGTTTTTTACGAGTAAAATCTGAGCCTAACTGTAACGTCCCTGTAATCTTTCATTTTTTCAGTGAATTTCTAAAAAATGTTTAATTCTGTTTCTTAACTATGACATCCCTGTAACCTTTGTTTTTTTAAGTCAATTTCTAAAGTTTTTCAAATTCTATTTCCTAACTATAACGACCCTGTAACCTTTGTTTTTTTAAGTCAATTTCTATGGTTTTATAGCTACTAGTCATGTTTGCACAGTGGTGGAGAAAGCGGCATGGGTGCTCTGACCAGGTCCGGAATCCCACTGTAAGGGACTTACCTGAGGTAACAGGAGGGGTAGGTGGCTCCCAAGGACCCTCTAGAACCAAGGGGACTTCATCCCCAACTTGTAGTGCGCCAGAAGGCACGTTTGCAGAGTGGTGGAGAAAGGTGGCGTGGTCTCCAACAATCTCTCAGCAATCCCGCTGTGTGGGACTTACTGGAGGAAACAGGAAGGGTAGTTGGACTTCATACCCAACCACTGGTGGAGAAAGGAGGTGTGACCTCTGAAGACCTCACAGCAATCCTGCTATGGACATAACGGTATATTGCTTTAAAAATCTGCCATACTTAGAAGTTACATGTGAAAATGTTGGCTGTTTTGAAGCCATATCAAACAGCTATGTCCCGGGGTGGCCACCCTGGGACATAGCAGGAGCCAGCCCTGGGGGATGGTGGTTCCCCAGGGCCATGTCTGGCTCCAGGAGGGGGACCTTGTGGCCCCCCGCCTATCTTGAATTTTGCCCTGGGGAGATTGTGGTCCCCAGGGCAGCTGGGGGTCTGTGTAGTCCATCCACACTCCATTTTACAAAAGCCCGGGGGCGGTGGAGGTCCTTGGGACTGCGGGGGGGTCCATGTAGCCCCCCTGCATTCATTAAAATTAAATCCATGATGAGGTGGCGATCCCTGGACTAGTGGGTCTGAGAGGCCCCCCAATTTAAAAAGAGAATAAGCCCCCCCAGAGGTGGTGGACCCAGAGGTCAATGGTGGAGGCCGTACGGGCCTCCCCCACATTCCATTAAAAAGAAGCCCCTAGGAGGTAGTGGTCCCCAGGGCAATGTTAAGCCCCAGGAGAGGGGGCCCGTGCACCCCCCTCCCTTATTAAAAAAATGCACCGGGATCTGGACAACCCGAGGGCAGATAATTATTGAAGCATGGGAGTCCGCGCTTCATTTTTCAAAAAGTTTTCATGGGGATTTGCGGATTCCGCAGAACATTTTAAAAACAAAGAATGTTTTTTTGGTCCTGTGGGGTCCCTGGTGGACCCCCTCAAGAGGTCTTATTTCTGGGTCTTAGCTCAGGATGAGTCCAATGATGGCTGCCAATATTTCCTGTTTTGAAGTGTTGGCAGCCAATCAGATCTCAGCACGAGATCGGGAGGCGTCGCGGATCCTCCCCGTACTTATATATATAATTGAACTTTTCTTTAAATAACTCTGCAACTACTGAACAGATTTACACCAAATCACAAAATGCACTTACCTGAACCAACATCTACCTTTCTGCCAAATTTAGTGTAATTCCGTTCAGTAGTTCGAGCTGTAGCTGTGTCTAAATGTCCTATTGGAATTAGCATGGGAAACTCATGTTTTTTGACCCCCCCATTTTTCTCGGCCCTTGCTTGACGGAACACCCTGAAACATTCCATGTGCACCAAGAATCACTGGGGAACTTATTTGGAAACATTTTGTGAAGATTTGTCAAACAAATCCAAAGATATAGGCAAGTCAAAAACATTAGGACCTAGTTTCCATAGGAAAAGCGTTTCTTGACTTGCCTATATCTTTTGCGTAATTTCAAATTTGACAAATCTTCACTAAATTTTCCAGAAATAGTGTGCCATGAGTTTTATTGTGCATGAGAAGTTTTGCCGTGATCCGTCAAGTGGGGGCCAAGAAAAAGGTGGGTGTCAAAAAAAGTGTCTTTCCCATGTTAATTCCTATTGAGATTTTAGACACGAGTACAGCCCGTAGTGCTGGATGAAATTACACCAAAATTGGCAAAAAGGTAGCTTTTGGTCCAGAAAGCATACTTTTTGTTATTTGGTGTAAATCAGTTCAGTAGTTTTAGAGATATTAAAGAAAATCCTAATTTGGATATCTGTTGCCACGAAGTATTTGCGACTATTTGGTGACGAATAGTGAATACACGCGCCAGCAGGTATGTCATAATTGTCTGGCCGCAACCTGTGTAGAAAGTTGCAGCTGCCATTTTAAGTAATGGGACACGGTCCCCGGGGCTGAAACTAAAGATGAAAACTGGTATAAGAGGTCAGGGTAGAGGAACTCTGACCCCAGGGCTGCAATATAGGGGGTTTATCAGAGGCCACTTATGTATAAAATATGTTGAAAAATTATTTCTTTTCCCCATGTGCAATATTTGCTAATTCATTTCGACACTGAGTACAGGCCTCTGCGTAACGAATTTGAGAATATTGTCTCAAAATGTTTTGAAAAATACATTCACACCCTCTCACAGACCCACTCAGACACTCACATACCCACTCATAGACCCACTCAAAGACTCACACACCCACTCACAAACCCACTCAGAGACTCACGCACTGACTGACAAACCCACTCACTCATCTACCCACTTACAGACCCACTCAGAGACTCACGCTCCCACTGACAGATCTACTCAGAGACTCACAAACCCACTCAGAGGCCCACTTAGAGACTCATACACCCACTCACAGACCCACTCAGACACCCACACACCCACTCACAGACCCACTCAGACACTAACACACCCATTCACAGACCTACTCAGAGACTCATACACCAAATTATGGACTGATTCAGACACTCATGCACCCACTCACAGACCCACTCAGACACTCACAAACCAACTCACAGACCTACTCAGACACTCACACATCCATTCACAGACCCATTCAGACCATCACACACCCACTCACAGACCCACTGAGACATTCACGCATCCTTTCACAGACCCACTCAGACACTTACACACCCACTCACATACCCACTCAGGGACTCATGCACCGACTTACAGACTTACTTATACACTCATGTACCCACTCACAGATCCACTCAGACACTCATGCACCTATTCACAGACTCACTCAGAGTCTCTTGCACCCACTCACAGATCCACTCAGACACTCATGCAAACACTCAGAGACTCACATAACCACTCAAAGACCCACTCAGAGACTCACACACCCACTGACAGACCTACTCAGACACCCACTCACAGACCCACTCAGAGATTCATGCACCTACTGACAAACCCTCTCAAACACTCAAGCACACACTCACAGACGCACTCAGAGACTCACGTACCCACTTACATACCCACTCAGACACTCATTCACCCACTAACAGACCCACTCAAACACTCACACACCCATGCACAGTCCTACTCAGAGACTCACCCAGTCAGATGCATAGAGTCACTTATATAGCTGTGATTTTCAAATGTGCTGGTGTCTATTGAATGATTGCTTTTGTTTTGTATATTCAGGGTGTATTTGTGTATTTTAAAAATAAATGCATTTTTTTAAAATTAAATAGAAAATTAGCCAATGGTTCAGAAATATGCAGGCTCTGAGAACAGCTTTTGTGTTTATTGTGTGTAGATGATGACTACACATAAAACAGGCTGCAGTGTTTTTTTTTTTTAGTAATTCTTTTTATTAAACATGAGAAAACGGCATTTATTGTTACAGCGGACAGATAACTTCTCAAGTACACATATACATTATGGCAAGTTATAAGTCGGTACGACAGGGCAGGTAAATATGAGATCATGGGTTGAGGGGTTCCTCCAGAGGGGGAACGGTGGGTGGAACACAGATATTCCCTCTGTAGATATTCCATTTGTCCCAGATTGCTGTCCACTTTTTGGGGCAACCTCGTGCGACATACACTGTTTTCTCCCTAAGCATGCACCAGTCCATGTCTGTCTTCCAGGAAGACAGTGTAGGCGACTCTCCAGACCCCCATAGCCTGGCAATATTCCTCTTGGCCACCATCAGGACACCACCGTCCCTTTCTGCCACAGATCCCCTATCTTTGAGATCCCAATCATGTCCCAATTTCCAAACCCTTTAGAGGTCCGCAGTGTTCCTAGCTGTTCGGCGTCCCACAGTGGTGTGGCCAGTGTGAGCCTCCGGTCCCATCCCAAACTTTTGTGTACCGCGTTCCAGACGTGTACTGTATGTTGAGTAGGCCCAGTGAGTGGGAACTTTTTAGTGTAGGAGTGGAGAGCCCTATTAAAGTCATCCCCGGGAAGTTGCCATTTGTCCATCCTATACCCTGGGTCATCGCACCGATACGTGCAATGGTTAACGGCAGCCCAGTAATATTTTTTAATAACAGGGAGAGCAATCCCCCGTCATACCATTATCGCACCAACTTCTGTAAGGCTATACGAGGTCTGCCTTCCCAGAGCAGCTCTCGCTGGAGGCCCTCGATGTCCTTAAAGTAACGTGCTGGGACTGGGTCCGGATGATTCTGTAGGGCATACAAAAAGCGGGGCAAAGCCATCATTTTAAAAAGCGCTGCCCATCCCAACAGTGACAGCGGGAGCGTCCTCCAGTGTGCAACGTCTTGTTTCAAGCGCTGGAGAGGGGGCAGCAAATTCCGTGCATGTGTAGTCTTTGGGTCTGCTGAAATGTAAACGCCCAGGTACCGGAAGCCGTCTTGTGCCACCTGGATCGGACAGTTTCGTTGGAGGGTGGGGGGGTCACCACTGAGAACATAGACAACTGATTTGGCCCAGTTAATCCTATAGCCAGAGTTCTTCCTGAAATTCGTAAATATATTAATGGCGTTGAGGACTGAAACTCTCGGGGAGGCAAGGTATAGCAGAATGTCGTCCGCATAGAGGGAGATACGATCTTCCCACGTGTCCGCCCACTTGAGGCCCCAGATTGTTGGATCCCGACGAATCCATGCCCCTAGCGGCTCGAGGGAGAGCGCGAATAGCAATGGGGACATAGGGCAACCCTGACGAGTCCCACGACTCAGCTCAAACACCTCCGACTTTTTGTTGTTGACTACTACTTGAGCCAAGGGCTCGCTGTATAGCAGCCGCACCCACCCAATGAATTTGGGTCCGAAACCTAGCTTTTTCAGGACCGCAAAGAGATAAGCCCATTCAATGGTGTCAAATGCCATTGTGGCATCCAGAGACACCCCACCAGGCTGCAGTGTTTTAAGTTGTTGAGGAACACCCTGTTGCCTTTTTCTGTGAAGCGAACTCCATCCGTTCTATATATATATCCTCCATGTTAAAGCACAAGTTGTTGTTGTAGATAGAGCCCATGTTATGCTCTCTGAGAAATACAGAAGCAGTTTTATTGATATGTTTCCTAACTTTGTCTATCTGAGGACAAAACTTGTTTGACCACTTCCATCTCTGCCTTTGGCATATGTTGAAGAATACCAAGCAGTCTGTGGGAAAAGTACCTTTCGTAGAGCAAAGGTAGATTAGGTTAGGATTTCCATTCCTACCCCAGTAAGTGTGCCTAGGTCATTGCCACCACAGTGAACAATCATTAGGTGAGGGTGGTGGCAATCTGAAATGTTTTTTTACCCAAGGCAGCAAATGATGCCACTTTAACCCTCTCTGGCCAATCCAAGTAATGCCCACATTAGGCAAATGCAAGCCCCTGTCAATAGCACTCTTTCTAGCACACTCTCAAGCCTAAAACACAAAGCTGTGACCCACAATCCACACTCTAACCATTTTGAAGACAAGGAGACGTAGTACACAGGAGAAGGCTGGAGAAGAATGAGACAGTTTTGAAAAGGAACGGCAGTTAAAATGGAGTACAGGAGCTGTTTTTAAAAAAGGACATATTTGATTGGATGGTGTAAAATTAGGTAGTGAGTTTTAAGAAAAAGTAGTAGATCTGTGATTGACTCTGGTGAAAAAAAAAAAAAAGTAATCCAATATTGGATATGCTTTTAATTGCAAACAGTCAACCACGCCTGCTACCGTTGAGTTGGAAAGTAATGTGCTGCTTCTAGAATGTGTTGTGAACTTGTGACATATTGGTTCATGAGGGTGTTCCAAAGAGGGTTGCTATGGTAACTGTGCTAAACGCGTGTGGGATAAGGGCATTAAACAGACTGCAGTCTGTTTGTTAAAATTATAGTGGTTTACACTCATTTATTAAGGAGTTTTTTTTTCTTAGTGGCATGTATTTAACAAACAATAAGGCACTTGAAAAAGTATGAAGAGTACAAAGCTAAATATGTTTTTTGACTTCTGTAGTTATTCGGGAATTCGTCGTGAAGTTACACGGGTGACCTCGCGGAGGGTCGTGAAGAATTCATGAATACGCAAAAAACTCTACCACTATGGGCTTCATTACAGAAGTGCAAGCAAGGGTTAAGAAACACTGACCATTTAAAAGTTGGTTAAGAAAAGTAAAATATGAAAGGGACGCTTTGATTTGCAACCTTCAACAATATCACGGAGAGCAAAGATGAAAAGGTTGCCATTAATGGTTGCTTTGTGTGAGAGTGGTGTGCCATTCTTATGCTTAGTTTTTACATTCATTCTGACCCTACAGTCAAACTAAGAGCATAAAAAAGGCCTGATCAACCAACTCAATTTACAGATATGTGAATTACAGTGTAATTTTCAAACAAATATGATTTTATAGGTATGTGTATAGATGAAGTTAATTAAACTGTGTATCATATATACAAATGTTTTGTAAGTGTATCAGAGAATTTTTGAGTGGGTGTTAGAGTGTTTTTGTTGGTTTATGAAGGGGTGTGAGTGTCTCTATGGGTGTGTAAGTGAGTATGTGAGTGTCTGTCTGGGTCTGAGAGTAGATTTGTGAGAAGTCCTTTAATCATGTGTTGTACTAGAACTGTAGAGTGTGTGTTGTTTTACTGCATGGTTGAGTTGACATTAAAAACTTCTTGCTGACCTTTAGTCTTCTCTTGTTGTCCCTTAGGAACGGTGTAGGTAAGTGATAGGGCAGGGTGGTATGTGCTTAGAGGGTGAGACATGCACTTTAAAGTCTCATTGGCTTACATGTGTACTTTGAGACTCCTAGGCCTAGTAAAATATGCAGTCATTCACCCATACTGAAAGTTATATACATATTTACAAAAGCAGGGTTACGCACCTTGCCTGTAAGAGAGAGACAGAAGCATGTAAATATTCAGTGACATATCCATACAGCACTTATGTATGCAGCAGTAACAGAGGCAGTTGGATAAACATTTATAAAACCCAACAGTCAGTAATAGAGGCAGTAAGTAATATACATCCTGTGTCACAGCCAGAGAGGGACTGATACACATATTTAGATGCATACTGAAGTAGTGATACTCCTATTCACTCATTCAGATTAGTAGGCCTTTAAATATGTTGCCTGCCTGCATCTTCAGAGTCTGTGTATGCAGTTTGACTGCCAAGTTCAGTTGGCATTTTAAAGTGCTTACCATCCATACTGTGACTCACACACCTATTAACAAAAGCATAGAGGCACTCACCCACTCAGTCAGACAGAGACAGAAGCACTTACACATTCAGTCACATGCTAACTTAACACTTATGTGTCCAGCAGTAATAAAGCCACTTACACATACAGTTATAAATCTCAACACTCAGTAATAGAGATAATAAGTAATATATATAGGCAGCTACATAGACACCCATAGGCATACTAAGACAGCTAGTCATACAGCAACATAGTTACTTACACATCCAATAACGCACCCACAGAGGTTCTGATGCACTTATTTAGGTTCGTACTCAAGTAGTGACTTCCTAAGTCACCTCTCCAGACAAGCAGCTCTTTGAACATGCATTGGGACTGCTACTGCATTGTGCAGTTTTACTGCCATGAATTAACATTGATAACCCCTTACCAAGCCTTTAACGTTCCTTGTACTAGATATAAGTCACCCCTAAGGTAGGGTGTAGGTAGGCTATAGGGTAGAGTGCTATGTCCTTAGAAGGTAAGACATGTACTTTGAAGTTTTAGTGAGTCACATGTGTGCTTCCAGACTTATATACCCAGTTAAGCATGCAGTCTACCACCCATATTGCAACTCACATGTACTTACAAAAGCAGAGTCACTCACCTAGTCAGTCACACAGAGACAGAGGCACTCACACATTCAGTCAGATGTCCATACAGCACTTAAGTATCCAGCAGTAACAGGGCCAGATGCACACACAATTATAAACCTCAACACCCAGTAATAGAGTTAGTAAGTTATATAAATATACAGTCAGTTACATACACATATAGAGAATCTAAGACAGCTAGTCATATAGGTTTATAGTTACGTACACATGCAGTAATACACCCAGGAAGGGACTGATACACTTATTTAGATTTGTACAGAAATACTGGCACTCCTAGTCTGCGATCTAGACAAGCAGCCCTTTAAACATGCGTTGGGCCTGCTACTGAAGAGACTATGAGGTTGATTACAATGTCGTCCGGAAGAGCATCCGAGAGCCTTCCGGAGTCGGACCTTCCGACCGACTCGTACTGGGATCCGCTTTTCCCAAACGACGCATTACGTTGCCCAAAGTCCATTACTTACCGGCCGACTCAGTTTCTCCGATTCCTACTGGATATTCCTAAAGAGAAGCCTCCAGAAACGCCGAACGGAGCCATTCGGAGCCACTTCCGAGTCTGAATCGGACCACCCAATTACGATGCATACTTCCGATGCGCCAAATCGGTCAGAACAACCATTGCGTCAGAGCAGTCGGAATTGGAGTATTTCTGCTCTGAATCTCATCACAACACGATTCCTGCGACCGAGACTGTGCAGCTATACATCCCATTGTGCATGTCATCTCCATACTGTACAGCTATATTGAATACAACCCCAACCGATGCAGTCATCGCAGATGGTAAGTTAGACACCTACCCCTACACAATAACGCAACTAACGCCAGAAAGGCAATACAAGAGAAAGCAGGGGCACAGCTACAGTCAAATTTACGAGGGGGAAATACTTCCAGCAAGGTAGTGTCAAATTGGGGACTGGGGGGCTAATACTCCTAGCAATGTTGAGCCAATTTGAGTGTTGAGGGGGCTAACACCCCCAGCAATGTTGAGCCAATTAAGGTGTTGGGAGGCAAATACCCCCTGCAATGTTGAGACAATTTGGGTGTTGGGGGGGCTAACACCCCCAGCAATGTTGAGCCAATTGGGGTGTTGGGGGGCAAATACCCCCAGCAATGTTGAGACAATTTGGGTGTTGGGGGCTAACACCCCCAGCAATGTTGAGACATTTGAGGTATTGGGGGGCAAATACCCCCAGCAATGTTGAGCCAATTTGGGGTTTGGGGGGCAAATACCCCCAGCAATGTTCAGCAAATTTGGGGCTTTGGGGGCAAATACCCCCAGCAATTTTGAGACAATTTGGGGTCTGGAGGGCTAACACCCCAATCAATGTTGACCCAATTTGGGGCTTGGAGGGCTAACACCCCCAGCAATATGTCCTTCAACAATGTAACTGGTGTTCATGCAAAGTGCCTCAATACCTCTGGGTGGAGTACAAGCTGTAGCAAACAGCAAAAACACAAAGCCTAAGGTTACTTGGCAGGAAATTCATTCTCACACTGTGACAGCAAATGTAAGTGTCAACTATAAGGAATGGGCAGAGTGGAGATACGGGTGCTCTAGGGACTGTTGAAAAACCAACAAAGCCACATCATCTAGAAATGGTCCCTTAGAAACCTGTGAAATACTCAGGTGCTGCTGCACAAAGATGACAGACCAGCCACCCACAGCAGCTCAAGAACTGTTTGTGTGTGTGGGGAAGCTGTCTCAGCCTGGGCTGACACACACGACGGGGGCCTGAAGCACATTGAGCCCTATGGGTGTTGAGTTCTATAAGAAAGTATTCTGTATAGACTTGGATTGGGAATGGGGGCAATTGGGCATTGGTCGATGCTGCCGGTGCACCAGGGTCACCTGTGGGCTGGTCTTCTTGGGGCATATGAAAACCACCCCTCAAGACAGACTTCCTTCCCCAGTCCCCACCAGGCCACTGCAATGTGGTGCCAGTATCTAGTCCGTTCCACAGCTGTGCTGTAAATTGAGGCTGGGGGCCAGCCTTTGGGGCATACTCACTTTGACACCCTGCCTCGCGTGCCTTGACAAAAGCAGTGTTACCTCCCCCACCCGCCCATCATTGTCAGATCATGGCAGGTAGGTTGCGTTGTATGTAAGGGCTTTGCAGGAAGGAAAGTTTCATTTGGCCATTCTAACCTACCCCACACCCCCTTGAACAGCAGCAGGGTGCTATTTTGAAACCTCCCTTGCCAGGGAAATGCACAGAGGCTACAATGAAAGGGATAATCACGGAATGTGTGCCAATGACATTGAGAGTGCCCGAGTATCATTCGGATCCCAGTCCAAGCCTGGTTCTATAGCATGTTGTGTCTGTCAAATGAGGGAATTTCATCATCAGGTAGGTACAGTCAGACCGCTAAATACTAGTAGAAACACACATTTGACGTTGGAACAGGAATGCCCATAGTCACAGTTATGTATGTGTCACAAAGTGAATGCATGAGTCCAACATAGCACACAACGAAACTTCTCAGGGCAACAGAACTCCAATGTACTCACAAAAGTATGTCCACAGAGACATATTCACTGGCACTATGCCTGCACCTACATGCATCTGTTACACAGGCTAAATCCTAAGATCAGAAACGCATACAAAGACCAATACATCTCATGTCATAGGAAGTCACATTGCAGGAAGTGACATCATTCATCCATATTACCTTGCAATTTCCCGAAAAACACCCTAGAAGAAGTACATGGTTTACTCTGGATAGCTGACAAAGAAAATACAACATGTATAAATCACACTGGAAAGTGAAGACACAATCAATAGCTGATCTACCAAGTAGCAAGACAATACATCCACCCAATCAGATGGATAACCTAGGCATAGCTTATTTACTATCTCACACCTCACTTTGACTGATGCACTAATTGTTGACAGATCAATATATTTCTACAAATATCAAATAGACGACGACTGTCCAACCTGGACCTCCACTACCTCATCAAGCCTATCACACAGTCCCATATGTTGTGTCATGATGAATACAGCAGTGTCAGAACAGGTCACCATAGGGAGACACAACCAGAATGGGATGTTGGATGTGTCAGGAAGAGCAACATGGGAAGGACCCAGCACAGATCCAGAGCAGGACTCAAACAGATTCATTCCTTATATACAATCACTAACATGCACACAGGACAGATAGCATGAACACCACACTCAAATACATAAAGGACACAACTATCTTGGGGCGCACTATGCTTTGCCAGGCCACATTGACACGCCCCTGGTGGACCCGTGACATTCAACCACCACTGTTCACTCAGGCCAGCCAGCAATGCACTGTTGTGTTTTAGCAATGTACAGTGAAGAAATTGCCACAGGGATTGTGGGTCTCTCCAATCACTCAAGGTGGCCCAAGAGATGTGCAGCAAAAATGCTGTATCAGACAAACAACTACAAAGCAGATATTATCAAATTGTAAAAAAAAAATTAAAGTGGTGTGCATCATAGGGAAGAATACCCACTGGGAGTAAGTCATAAAAAAACAGAACCTTATGGAAAAGCCTGAGGGCTTTCCTAAGACTGCCCTCACCCACTATGTAGTGGCATGCTTCATCATTGGGCCGCTACAAACATCCTGGTGCAGACCAACACTCAGGGTGGAGCAACGTTTTTTTTTATAGAGAAGAAAAGAAAAGAGGACACAGTTCTCCAAAATGAGAGATTCCTAATGCAGAAAAGAAATAGTGTTAAGACTGCCTAAGTGGGTTGCTATCTACTAATGTATTAATGGTCCCACTTGACAGGGTTAAAAGTATGTGTTGGGTGTATAGGAGTTACATCTCCATCACACCTTCTGCTCCTACCAACATGTTTCAGCCAATCACTACAGCCCTTCGCTACAGTCTTACAAGCTCCCACACTCTGACTCACACCCCGCATTTCAAAACACTCACTTTGGAACAATGGGGAAACTTCACGTTTGCAACACGAGAACTGCCTCTGAACTACACTCCTACCTTACATTCTCTGAAATACTCAATATTTGTCCTGCCCCCTTACGTATGAGTCTCCATTCCATTCACAAAAAGGAAACATAAGTCTCTCTGACCTCTACCCTTGTTTAAGCTAGCTTAGCACATGCAACATGAACATTGCTAAACACATCAGCGGCTAGGCCTCACATTCCAAAATCCGCTTCCTCCCCTGTGTGGCAACTAAGAGCATGGTTGTGACATTGGCTCATGTAGCATCTACACAGCACACAGGCCCACAATACTTCTGTGCACTCACAGTATACTCGGCTTACCACATGTAGCACAGGGCAATACAATAAACATACCAGCACTCCTAGTTCAGCTCTGTGTGATATAGAACAGCATCAAGCATAGCTCAAAAGGAATCCATTATCAGTCACGCACAAATGACAACCTACACACATAGCATATGCTCAACTACGAATGATGTGTGTTTGAAACAATAAAATCAAGGCTTGGACAGACAAAACACTTGCCAGTTGAAGATTGTGCAAAATACCTCACCATAAGCATTCTCAAATCTCCACAATTGGCACTCACCCCTGTTGAGCAGTGCCCAAATTTCTATGATTACATTAAGCATGTCAGAATTCAGTTGTATCCATAGCACTCACAAGTGACGTGGCCACATGGGGTAATGATAACAATGCATTGTGTACGCTGTGTGTGGAATGACCACAAGTCAAGTGTGGCTTGAAATCCAAGGCAGTATCTCAAATAAGACATTTCAGTCCATGAGCGAAAGGTGTGTTTGTGCCAAACACATTGACATCTCAGCACATTCCTGAGCATGACAGGTGAGGGGTGTTGTGTGTCGATTCTGCATCACCCTGATGCAATATGGATGCAAAGCAATGGGAGGGGTCTGTACACTTGCAGCTTGTTACAGTGACTGCACACTCGAGGTAGTGCTCTTTTGCTGTGCTCTGTAGTCATTGTTATTTGTGAGGCACTGGCCAGCTGACCATGGGCAGCATCAGCCCGGACTGGCACAAAGCATCCACCTTGAACTAAACCACTCTACACCACTTCTGGTACCAACAACTGAGGTTCAGACTGCTTGCATGAACTGAGACAAGAAGGGGATTGTTGCTGTGCATTGTCATGCTGAATAGGTTTACCCTCAGCTGTGTCACATGAGTGGGCTAGAAGGGGCTTTGGATTACCAAGCACAGACAAATGTTTTACACACAGAATGTACTAACAGGACTTGGCATTGCCTATCATAATAAAGTCACCTGTAAGATTTGTGCCATTACTTTGTGTACATGGGTGTGTCCAAACTCACTACCATGTTGTCAAACTCCATATCTATCCAGGTGTATTGATGAGACAGTGCTCTTCCTGCACATTACAAACATATGCAGCATGCTTCTCCTAAACTGTTGTACTTTGCCACACTTGCATTATGTTGACATCTGAAAGCATGAACCATGTGGAACTGTGTTTTCCTAAAAAAGAGCTTTGTTACTTCGTGTCACACTTATAGACAAAATGTTAGACCTGGCACCATTGGCGTGGGTCTCCCTTCCAATTTTAGGTCTCGGCCTGCACCAGCGCTTGCGCCATCCATTCCTCGCATCGCTGGTGAGGCGCCATCTGCCTTTCCTCCCCCTCCCTCACCCCTCCTCCCCCTCCCTCACCAGAGAGCGCGTTTCCATTCCTCGCATCACTGGCGAGGTGCCATTTGCCTTTCCTCCCCCACCCGCACCCCTCCTCCCCCTCCCTCACCAGAGAGCGCGTTTCTTGGCCGCGCGTCTTGTTATGCTAATGTTCCGATGTTGCTTGTTCTTTTGCACTTAGTGTTGACTAATCCCTTTAAAGAATTAAATCCCTTGACTGCTGTCACATTATTATTATTTTTATGTGTGTTGCGACCCTCGCTTGGTGTCATGAGAGGATTTTTTATGTAATGTCCTAGTGTTGCTTGTTCTTTGTGCACTTACTGCTGGTCAATCCCTTTGAAAAATAAAATTCTTTGACGGCGGTCACATTATTATTGTTTTTATTCGCTTTGTGAGGCTCGCTTGGTGTCTTGTGAAAACCATTGTTCTTGGAGATCCAGTCTAATAGTCACCGCATGATCTGCTATCCACGCAGGGGATTCGTATTTAGATTCCGCCATCCCACTTTGTGATATGTGAAGATCTGTTTACTACAGTGTGACACTTCAGAAACGGATGCTTTTGGATGCGATTCACTTGTTTGTGGAAACACATGCAGATTATTATATTATAGTGCCGCTTAATAAGAAGGGATTGGCTAATTCAAACTCGTACGCACAAAGTGAATTTTCTTCTCTTGTTGAGCCTACCTGCATGCACTTTTTATGTTAATGTACTGGTGTTGCTTGTTCTTTGTGCGCTTACTGTTTGCTAATCCCTTTAAAGAATTAAATTCCTTCATGGTTGCTATATTATTATTGTTTTTATTCGCATTGCATACTACGCTCAGTGTCTCTGACACTTTGGAGCGACTGTGAAAACATACTGAAAAGAGAATACTTAGCACATCTGCTCTGTGGGGAACTATAGATCTATCTATAAGGCGTGCTGCGAGTAGAAAATCGGAGGTTTACAACATGCGCAGTGAGACTGTAATATAAACCTACCCCTGTGGTGCTCACTCCGAAACCATTTAATGTTGTATCTTGTATTGTGAGCATGCGCAGTAGAACGGGTTGTATTGTTTTTCTCTATCGTTTACCTGGAATAAGGTAACAGACATATTCTAAGTGTGGGGTCCTCTCTGTGATATTCACATTCCTATTTGCTCAGCACGGTACCTGGGACAAGTCTCTGAAGAAGTCATTTAAGTTATTGGACAGAGATGTCCAGGCAGGAAATAAAATAAGTGAGTTGTATTCTACATTTGGGCTTAATAATGACCGCTATATTCTGTAATAGATGTGCACACTTTTGTCAGCTGCCTGCCACATCGAAGCACGCCTCACAAATGCTATAGACTACTATGGGAAATGATCTAAAAGACATTCACATTGACATTTCTGTTAGCTCGGGCATTGCCGAGACCTATTGGCTTTGCCAATGCTTGTTTGCTGTTGCCTCCTGTGTTTTTGCTATATGTTTTGCTGGTTTAGATGCTTTGGGCACTATGCCACTGCTATTCAGTGCCACAGTGCAAGTGCTCCCTATGTTAAATTGATGTAATGGATCAGTGACTCCATGATTGGCTTATTTGGTTTACTTGTCAGACCCTAGTACAGTGCACCGTGTGTGTCCAAGGCTAGTAAATCAAATGCTGCTGGTGGGCTTGCAGCACTGATTATGCCATCCACCGGAGCAGCTTGTTACCTGTGGCTTAGGCCTGCCATTGCAGAGCCTGTGTGCAGCCTAGTGCTGCCCTGTTGACTT
Source organism: Calotriton arnoldi (assembly GCA_963921515.1). Classification (NCBI taxonomy): domain Eukaryota; kingdom Metazoa; phylum Chordata; class Amphibia; order Caudata; family Salamandridae; genus Calotriton; species Calotriton arnoldi. Next base: position 444,224 of record CAWUFW010007683.1, read on the forward strand.
GGTAAGTGCACCCACTTGCCAGTCCCTAAACCTTCCCTTTTCTACATGTTAGCCACCCCTAAGGTAGGCCCAAGGGCAGGGTGCATTGTATGTAAAAGGTAGGACATGCCCTGGTGTGTGTGGCATGTCCTAATAGTGAATTACAGCCATTTTCGTTTTTCACTATTGCAAGGCTACCTTTCCCCATAGGCAAGAATGGGCAGTTTGATTATAACACCTTATAATCATAACTGACCCAGGGAACATGGAAGAAAAACAAATTTAGTATGCCTGAACTCAGAATGATAAAATACATCTTTTAGTAAAGTTGGTTTTAACATTCTGTGTTTGAAAATACCACTTTTAGAAAGTAGGTATTTTCTTGCCTAACCATCCAAGCCTGCCTCTGCTAGGCTGTGTAGTTCATGTCTGGTTTGTGAGTGACAGGGGCTGGGGTGGCTCCAGGAGACAGGGTGAGTCAGCACAAGGCTGAATAGACCTATCTGCATGAGGAGTGGTGGGAGGAGTAGCACCTGGGCCTGAATAGGGCTGTGCCTGCCTTCCACAATGCTGGCTCCACCTCCTGTGGTGTGTCTGATGACCCTGGCCCACACTGACAAAGGAAGAATTTGTGCACTGTCAGAATGCACCCAGAACTGGTTTGGAATAGGTACAGACACTCTCTGCCTTCAGAGACAAAGGATTTTGGTGTATAAAAAGGGGGACCCAGACCCCAGAACTTTAGATCTCTTCTGGGAATCAAGACTAACCTTTGCTGAGGAGAAGAACCAGGAAGCTGAAGGCGGAGACTACCCCTGTGCTGTGTGTTTGGGGGTTGGCCTGCAGTGGTTGCTTCATTGCCAAAGAAAGGAGAAGAGGACTGAGTGTGCTTTTCATCAACTTGAAGAAGAATCTCCAAGGGCTTGAACTTTGAGCTTGCCTCCTGCCTGAAGTCTCAGGGATACAAGACTTCACCAACCAGCTCCCCCCTGAATTCCCTTGCTGGGAATTGAAGTGCCTGCTGTTGTGCTGGGCCTTCTGAGAGACTGCGTGTCGCTGGGAGCTGGAAGCCGCCGCAGCAGTTGCCGTCGCATCGCCAAGGAAGCATGCCGCCGCTGCAGCAGTCGCAATCGCAATCACATCACCGAAGCACGTCGCATCACCGCAGAAGCGGGCCGCCGCCGCAGTCGCATCACCGGAGAAGCGTGTCTCAGGGCCTGTCGCGGCTCAGAAGATCATCGAGTCGCCGCACGGCCGTCGGGCGTGCACACATCGCATCAACGTTGTCTCATCGTAAGCAGTCCATGACGCCATTTTGTCGCATCGCACCGGAGAGAAGTATCGCATCGAGGCGCCATCTTGTCGCATCATACCGGAGAGCAGTAAGAAACCGACGCATCACCTCCCCACACAGTAAGGAAGCGAGCATCAACTCCCCTGCGCAGCAGTAAGGAACCGAGGCATCCACTCCCCTGAGTGTAAGGAACCGACGCATCACCTTCCCTGTGACCCTTTTGTTTGCTCTGCATTACGCATCCAAGGTACTTTGAGAGTAAAGTGTCACATTTACAATCTTAAGAGAACTGAGCTATTTCCTACCATTTTAAAGTATATTTTTGAGTACAGTATTGTGGATTTTTGTCGTTTGGTCTTGTGTTAAGTCTATATAAAAAAACTTATTTTTATAATACCACCTGTGTTGTGTCCATCTATAGTGTTGTCACTGTATTACTGTATGTGTTCACAAATGCTTTACACACTGCCTCTGAGATAAGCCTGCCTGCTCGTGCCAAGCTATCAAGGGGGTGAGCAGGGATATTTTAGGAGTGTAGCCCCTTACCATGACTAGACGCAAGGGTCCCTATTTGGTCAAAGGTACCTACCTCTGCCAACTAGAGACCCCCAAATCTAACAGACTTTATTCACCAACCTTTGGAATGTGGCAGGTGCATTTTTCAGACCAAAGGGCATCACCACAAATTGGTAGTGCCCACTAGGCTTTGAAAATGCTATTTTGGGTTTGGCATCCTCAGCTAGTCTGATTTGCCAATAACCAGCAGTGAGGTCAAATGAGCTCAAGAACGTGGCTGAGGCCAAAGTGTCAATGAGCTCATCTGTCCTAGGAATTGAGAGAGCATCAGTCCTAGTGACTGCATTGAGCCCCCTGTAGTCCACACAAAACCTAATCTCTCTTTTACCACCCTGGGTGTGAGGTTTAGGTACCAGGACCACTGGACTAGCCCAAGGGCTACCTGAGGGTTCAATCACTCCCAACTCCAGCATCTTTTGGACCTCAGTCCTAATGCAATCTCTGACATGGCCAGGCTGCCTGTAAATCTTATTTTTAACAGGCAGGTTCTCACCTGTGTCCACTTCATTGGTACACCAGGTGCTCTGACTGGGAGTCAGAGAGAACATGTGTCTGTATTGATTGAGGACCTTCCTGCAATCAATCTGCTGTTGGTCAGTGAGGCTGCCTGCCAAAGCTAAACCATCTACTGACCCATCATCAGGGTTCTGAGAGAGGAGATCAGGGAGAGGGTCACTGTCTTCTTCCTGTCCTTCATCAGTTTCCGTGAGCAAGCCCAAGTCAGCCCTGTATATGTATGGCTTGAGCCTGTTTACATGGAGCACCCTGTGGGGGCTCCTGGGAGTTCCAAGGTCCACCAGGTAGGTGACCTCTCCCTTCTGCTCTAGTATGGTATGGGGTCCACTCCACTTATCCTGGAGAGCTGCTGGGGCCACAGGCTCCAACACCCATACCTTCTGTCCTGGCTGGTAAACAGTCAGAACAGCCTATTGGTCATGCCAAACGTTTTGCAATGCTTGACTGGCCTCAAGGTTTTTACTGGCCTTCTTCATGTACTCAGCCATCCTGGAATGGAGACCAAGTACATAGTCTATTATGTCTTGCTTAAGTGGTTTGAGAGGTAACTCCCATCCCTCCTTCACCAGACACAAGGGACCCCTAACTGGATGCCCAAACAGAAGTTAAAAAGGGCTGTAGCCAACCCCTTTCTGTGGGACCTCTCTGTAGGCAAAGAGAAGGCAGGGCAACAGGACATCCCATTTTTGCCTAAGCTTTTCTGAGAGACCCATAATCATGCCCTTGAGGGTTTTGTTGAACCTTTCAACTAACCCATTGCATTGTGGGTGATAGGGTGTGGTGAACTTATAGTTCACTCCACACTCCTTCCATATTGCAATAATGTAACTTGACATGAAGTTTGTAACTCTGTCAGTTAGGATCTCCTTAGGGAAGCCCACTCTGGAAAAGATTCCCAGGAGGGCCATGGCTACCACAGGGGCTAAGGTGGTTCTAAGGGGTATTGCCTCTGGATACCTAGTGGCATGGTCCACCAACACTAGAATATAACTGTCCAGATGCTGTAGGAGGGTTCATGGGACCAATGATATTAATCTCAACCCTCTCAAAGGGAACTCCAACCACTGGTAGTGGGATTAAGGGGGCCTTTGTGGTACCACCTGACTTACCACTGGCTTGACAGGTGGTACAGGAGCGATAAAACTCCTTTGTGTCCTCTGACATGTGAGGCCAGTGAAAGTGAGGGATAAGCCTGTCTCAACTCTTGCTTTGGCCAAGGTGTCCTGCTAAGGGAATGTCATGTGCCAAGGTGAGTAGGAAGCCCCTAAACTTCAGAGGTATGACCAACCTTCTGGTGGCACCAGGCTTGGGGTCTCTACCCTCTGAGTACAGGAGTCCCTCATCCTAGTAGATCCTGTGGGATCCACTGATACTCCCAGCAGCCTCAGCAATAGCTTGCTGTCTGAGGGGTTCAAGAGAGAAGCAGGTTTGCTGCTCCGAACTCAGGTCTGCCCTGAAATGGCCCCCTGTCCCCAAGAACTCAACCTTATCAGGTTCAAGCTCATCTGGGACAGTTCCTTCATAGGGACTAAGAACGTCTCCCTCCTGAGACTGATCCTCACTCTGAGTCTGGGGGAAGACACAGCCTTACCCCTCCTGCTCCTTCTCTTGGAAGGCACCTGGTTCATTGTTCCAGGGCCTGTTCAGTGTTAGTCAGTTTGGCCTGTGACCTGGTCACAGCAAACACATCTGCAGTGATGCCCAGTATTGCTGCATGAGTCCTAAGTTCCACATCAGCCTTAGCTGAAGTTTCCAAATCATTGCCCAACAAGCATTCCACTGGTAGGTCTGAGCTAACCACAACTTTCTTTGGGCCATTTACCCCTCCCCAGCTGAAATTAACAACTGCCAAGGAATGGTCGATCCTGACATTGTTAGCATTGGTCACTTGGTACATTTCTCCAAGTATGATTTGGTCAGGGGCCACAAGATTCTCTGTCACCATAGTGACACTTGCACCTCTGTCCCTGTATGCCATGGCCTCCTTACCATTGATTAAAGGCTGTTGCCTGTATTTTCCCAGACTAATGGGACTGACAAACAAGGTGGCAAGATCCATGCCACCATCACAGACAAGCACAGCCTGAGCTGGTGTTCTGACTAGGCCAGAACCCATCTCAGAGCCCAAGGTTAACCCTACTAATCCCTTGTTCCCTGTACCACCACTTGTACTTGTGCTAAGGGGCGCAGTTGTCTTAGGGGCAGTGGTGTTAGTAGGATTTTCCTTGGCTTTTGGACAATTAGCATCTTTTGTCCACTGTGTTTTCTGATTACAGAGATAACGCCAAGGTTTTTTTTTGCCTTTACCTTTGTTGGATTGTGACTCCCCCCCAGATGCAGGTTTTTGGGGCCCTGATGAAGACTTCTGATCTTTACCCTTGTCCCCACCCTTATCTGACGTTTTAACATTTTGCTTCTTCTGGTCACCACCATTGTTCTGGGTTTTCTGCTTCACCCTAGTTCTGACCCACTTATCTGCCTTCTTTCCCAATTCTTGGGGAGAAGTCAGATCAGAGTCAACCAGGTACTGATGCAATAACTGATTTTGGCAATTATTAAGGATGTGCTCCTTCATAATCAAATTGTACAATCCCTTGAAATCATTCACTTTGCTGCCAAGCAACCAGCCTTCCAGAGCCTTAATGGCACTATCCACAAAATCTACCCAATCCTGATTCTGTGCCTTCTTGGTGTCTCTGAACTTAATCCTATACTGTTCAGTGGTTAAGCCAAACCCATCAATGAGAGCACTCTTCAAGATTGAGTAGTTGTCAGCATCCTCTTCTCTAACAGTGAGGAGCTTATCTCTACCTTTGTCAGCAAAGGAGAGCCAGAAGATAGCTGCCCACTGCTCTTGAGGGACCCTCTGAACTTTACAGGTCCTCTCTAAAGCAGTTATCCATTTATGGATGTCATCCCCAACATAGTAGGGAGGGACAATCTTGCTCAGGTTCCTATTATCAAAGGAATGCTCCTTAATTCTAGGGACACTGTTGCTGCCACCATGGGACTCTAGTCCCAACTGTTTTCTAAGTCTCTGGACTTTTAGGGACTCTTTATCAAGAGCCAATTGTTCTTGCATGAGCCTATGCTTAGCTTTCTCAAGTTCAAGAAATTGGTATTCCCTGTCTTAAGAGTGGCCCCTCTTGCTAGATACAGAGGTCTCTGCAGACTGTCCTGAGTGACTACTTTCAGCAGAGGGAGATCTAGATCTCCTTGGTAAACTCTGCACTCTTCCAGGAGGGGTAAAGAGGGGGCCATTGTGGCCTTCTTCAGTATCTCCCTGAAGATCTGAGTTATCCAGGTGAGAACCATCAGGATTTCCCTGGTCAGGGTTAGAGTCTAGGTCATAAAAGGTATCACCTCCTGACCTGTCCTCATTCCCTGTCCCACCCACTCTATCCTGTTCATCTGACCCAGGAGTCTTCCTTAGGTCATCTAACAGTAACATCTCTATTAGACGTTAAGTGTTGGCACTTCTCCCTGTCTACAACTTTCTAGAGGCACACAGGGCTTTCAGTTCTTGGAATGAAAGCTCACTGTATCTAGAAGGCAGACAGCCACTGGCATCTCCTTTACTAGACATACTAAGTGTGGTGAGATGTTGCACCTACCTAACCTAGTAGGAACTAAGGGGCATATTATCAAGAAACGGCGTTAACATTATCGCCGCTTTAGCAGCAGAAAACTGCTGCTAAAGCGGCGATAATGGGCTTGATAATATGCCCTTGAGAATTCCAATAGAAGCCCATGTTCTGGTGTCAACATGGGCTTCTATTGGAATTCTCAAGGGCATATTATCAAGCCCATTATCGCCGCTTTAGCAGCAGTTTTCTGCCGCTAAAGCGGCGATAATTTTAACGCCGTTCTTGATAATATGCCCCTAAACTCTCTGAGGTTGGAGGAATGGTGTGCTAAACCCTTGACTTACCCAACCCTAAGTTCAGTAGAACTTACTTATTCTAAGCTAGTATTATATTTACCTATGTACTAGTGGTTTTCAGTTAATCAATACAAAGACTTATCTGGTAAAACAATGCAGGCTTGAATCCCAACCGCTGCACACCAATGCGAGAAGTTGGCCTGGTATATGATGTCCACTAATTAAAGTGGGCACCTTGCACCAGTCCAAACAACCCTTATGGGGATTTAAGAGGTCAAAGATAACCTTAGAAAGATATCCAAGTGGTAGCTGTGGAGAGCAGCCTTCAGGCTTAGTCTTGAAGGAATATTAAGCAGCTTGTTTTACCAGAATGTAACCACATTGTGTTGGTTAAATGAAAGGAGAACCACACAGTAGTTACATAAAAATAGGTATTTATTAATATAACACTCTCTAGTACGACACAGTATCTTCTACACGAAGATAATCACAAAGCACACACTACTGTAGCACAGAAACAATTGTAAGTAGCAGTAATACACAGTGGGCCCAGAGGGGGACCAAACCATATACTAAAATAGTGGTATAAGAACCACGACTCGAGTCAAGACAAGGTCTCGAGTATGTAGACTCGCTAGGACCCCAAGGAACCACCCAAGGTGAGTAAGTAGGGACCCCATGTAGGACAGGTGCAGTGTGGGAACACGACCGCATGCTCTGTACAATTCTATGGGGAAGTCGCGGTTGAATTTTTAAAGTTTACAGACCCTTCCCAGTGAACTTCGAAGAAACCCCGTGGAAGTTAGGAGGTTGGAGAGCCACCCCACCCGTGGATTCCATTGTACTAGAGTTACCTATCGCAGGGCAGCCGGGGGCATAGGTCTGAAGTGGCATTGGAAACCGCCTTCGACCTCAATGGAAGACTTCAAAGAAAAGTCACTGCTGGAAGCAAGAAAAGTGTCCGGTGGAATTCAAATGTGGATTCAGGATGAAGAGTCCCTGAAAGCAAAGGGGACAGAGTTTGGGTCACTTGGAGTGACCAGGGGCTCGGTGGACGAGTGCCAACCAATGTTGGGTGCTTCAGGTGCGATGAAGGGGTTCTTGATTCTGCAGCCACGGGGACCAGGTGATGTCAAGGACAACCAGGAGCCAAATGCGAGCTGTCCCACAAAGGGTGTCAAGTGCTGAGGGGTCGGTGTCTGGCGGGAGCACCAACAAGCCTTGCCAATGGCAACCCACGCAGAAGGTCAAGAAAGGTTATGGTTCGTACCAGAAAGGTCCAGGAGACTCACCAAAGCAAGGGAAGTCAGGGCAAGCCGGGAGCAACCAGGAAGGCCAAAGGAAAACAAAGTTGACCCTCAAATGGACTCACAAGCCAGAGGCACAGGAATCGCAAGAGGACCTCAAGCACTTTCACAAAGAAGCAGCCCACGGAGTACTCGGTGCGAGGAGGCTGGAGTTCTTTGTAGGAAATAGTGCCAGAGGTTGAGGCAACACGGAGCCCAATGCACTTGCTTGGGAAATTCCAACAAGCATATGCAACTGCAAATGAACGCTGTGTACAGGGGTACGGGTATTGCAGCCCCCACAAGGGATTCTGACCTCAAACTCGGTGAGAGGGCAGCTCAGACCTCAAGGGACATAGAAACCCACCTCCTGTGTTGCTGGTGCCTCGGGAGTCCGTAGGAGCTCAGAAGCAGCAAACCTCTCAATCGCGATGTGGTTGCAGGGGAGTGACTCCTTCACTTGGTTGACCTTGATGCTCCACAGGTCCTGCACAGAGCCTGTATGGTGCACGGGCATCGTCTGTGCCCGGCTATGGAGGAATTGTTCCTCCATTGAAGATTTTTATAAAAATTCAGCAAGCTTGAAAGAGAAATAAAAAGAGAGGGATTATCCCCAAAAACGTATAAGTCACTCTTTACAACTGCGAAAGTATGTTCAATAGACATGAAATGAAGAAGGAAATGGAGAGCATTGTATTTGTCAGTCACTTCTCTAACTTGAGTAATCGAATACAAAATGTGATCCATAAAAATTGTCTGACACTGATTACAGCCTTGACTAGCGTGGAGCAGGCCCAAAAAGGCAGAAACGACAATTTAATTATTTTGTTAATTCTGCATATTTCATGTATCCATGGTCTTTGCATAGTAAATAACAGATGTTAATAGTGCAGGAGCCCAGAGTTGCACATTTAATTGACATCGGTTCAGAAGCATAAATGACGGATCTCCTCCCCCCGAAAAAATACTGTGCTTGTGCACACCAGTTCCACGCAGCTCTCTAAAGTAAGTAAGTGCATTAATCTTCACTGCTATTGCAGCATCATGGGTAAACTCCGAACCCATTGGCCGTGCCAGTGTTAATGCAGAGAGGGCACTTCCGCTGCCTCTGCTCTGTCTGGAAGGGAGGCGTGCTTCACACCAGGCTCAGTCATGTCAGCACAAAGTCCTGATGTCATCAGTCACTTGTCCCCTTTTCCCGAAGACGGAGGCCAAACATATAGTGTCCTCCGACTTGAGCCAGTACACTTCTGAGTCAATTATGTTATCAGTCAGACATGCACCCTCAGGCTCTATGAATAACTTCTTCATCCCTGCATTGCGTGTGGGCCTGGTCCTCGGCAACGGCACTTATGAGAAGTAGCCTCTCTCTGCCTGCCACACCGTGGCCGCCTGAGGACATTAGCAGGTCTCGGGAATGGATGGAACCAGTCCCGGCCGGCATTATGACTCGCGGGTGGGGGGCGGGGGGTCGCGAGGAGAGAGGGGGATTAATTTCATTTAAAAAAAGCAAAAAAAAACCTTACCTTCGCCTCCGGTCCCAGACTCCCGCGTCGCGTCTCCTGCTCTCTCTCTGCTCGCAGAAGCAGGCAGCCTCCCTCTCCTCCCCTAAGCCAATCACAACGCTGCAATGGCAGCGTTGTGATTGGCTAGGAGGCCGTCCGTACAGGCGTCTATGTGGAAGCCACATTTCTCCATGCAGGCTGTGCAGCAGCCTACATGGAGAAAACGGAGAGTGCAATGACTTGTTTGGTCCGCCCTGGGGCCGACCAAACAGTCAGAGCCCATAACATTGGGTTAGCCAATCCTCCTCGACCCACCCACCTGTCCGCCCCCAACCAGGCATACCCTTCTTCTGCTTTCTCGCAGTGCGAGAAGAAGAAATGTAAAATGGTATTATACCATTTTACGTTTCTGCTTCTCTCACTGCGAGAAAGCAGTGGGGTGACGCTCCGACGCCCGAGTGGAGGAGCTGCCCCGGCTCACATTCTTCCCTGTACGTCACCTGCTGTCTAAAAAAGGACTCCTTTGCCCAGGGCAGGTCATTCCTTCTAATTGTGTCCGGGTTGCAAAAGAAATCCGGTCTTCCTAGTTTCCTAAATCCTTCCCGTATATATTTAAAACAGGGTATATGATGAGCACAGTCTAGGGCAAGGCAATCCATTAGAATCTCTTTATTTAAGGCAGTCCTGTTACTTAACCATGCTTTAAGCAAATAAAACAAGGGGTGAAAAGACAACAAATCTGACAAGTAGGGCATACCCAATTCTTCATAAACAGTGAAAGTGGCAGTACCCTGTGGTACACATAACAACCGTCTCAAGAATCTATTTTCAGCTATTTGAAGCTCATCATGAGAGGCATAACCACAGATCTCACTACCAAACACCACCTGAGATAAGCATTTAGATCTAAATATCTGCAGGAGAGCACCTATTGTTTTTTTGCCCAAACAAGAAGCAAAATTAAAGATGGCTGCATTAGCGCATAGGAATCCTCCCTGCTTGCTTTTTTTTCAAAGGGCCCCAATTTAACTTGGCATCCAGCATAACTCCTAAATAAGAAAAGACACTGGTCTTAGGGACAGGGATGGACCTGACCTTAAAAGTAAAGGATTTTTTTTAGCTATGTCCTATCTGCATCATGTATGACAGAGTTATTCACTAACAAGTCCTGGTCTTCCATGAATGTCACGAAGGAGTTAATTAAAGTTTGCAACCCCCTTGCGGTCCGGGCCATGAGGACCGCGTCGTGCGCATTCAGTAATACCGGCAGACCACGCCGTCCCACTTGGGGAAAATCCACCTGTGTGGCTGTCAGTTCCTTCTCCAGGTTATTAATATACAATTTATATAAAAATAGGGCCAATATACATCCCTGTCGTACCCCTCTCTGAATTGGGAACTGGCGGGTCACCTTACAGTCATTAGTGTAGCGAACCACCGCTTTCGTGTCCCTATGGAGCTCTTGTAAGAAAAGAACAATATTTTTGTCTACTCTCATGCACAGTAGGGTCTTCCATAACTTACTTCTATTCACCCAATCAAATGCTGAGGACAGGTCCATGAAGGCCAGATAAATCGGGCTTTGGCGCGCAACTGTGTATTTATTTATGATCAAATACAGATTCAGGCATTGATCCACTGTTGACCTCCCAAGACGAAAACGATATTGGATATCTGCTAGAATGTTGTTGTCATCTGCCCATGTAGTTAGCCTATCCAAAAGAAAACGTCCCGCCACCTTTACAGTTGAAGCCAACAGTGATATGGGCCTGTAGCAAAGGGTACTGTCCCTATTGCCTTTTGTAAAGATTGGTACAATGGTGAATATGGCCCAGGTACTAGGTGGAACGCCTCTTATGGCTGCTTTGATGATTGCAGTAAGAACTGGCACCCACAGCTGAGGATTAGATATAAAAAGATCGGGGGTATGCCGTCAGGTCCGGGGGCCTTATTTCTAGACAGTGCCTCGATACCTTTTCTAACCTCGTCGGCATAAACAACAAGGGCCGACTTTCCTTCTCCCCTACAATCCATGGAGCTGGTTTCTATTGGACTGCTAAACATTTCCTCGATATGACCAACCCATTCATCCTCTGTGATGTGTGCATTAAGAGCCTGTCCAGCATCTCCTACCAGGAAAGGACTATTAACAGTGGTCCAGAACTTTTCACTATTTTTTAAGGTGCTGTCTTCTGAGAGCCTACTTCATGCCACGTCCCTCAACTCAGCCTTGCGCCTTGCTAATTCTACTTTATATTGACCTCTACAGACTTTCACTAAGGCAGTATCCCTGAGTTTAGTGCCTAACGCTCCCCTCAATTTCCTAGCTGCTCTAGAGCAATTACGGTTGAACCATCTCGGAGCGCAATTAGTCGGATACCTAGATGGCACCCTTAAAACATCCCCAATGGAACATGAAATGACTGAAAAAGTATCATGAATAATCCCAGGAGATGCCTTCCATTTTGTGCAGATATCTAGTTCCCTTTGCACCTAGCTATGAGAGACTCATGGAAGGAGTCCAGTGTGATCTGTGCCCACCTTAACCTTCTACCCTGATCTGTTGCATTAAGTGTCCCCCTGGCTCCTTTCATCCTAGATTTCCATAACTGAAGCCAACTGATAGTAGCACATAGAGGTTTGTGGTCACTATAGATACTATCCTCAATTAAAAAATTAATCGAGAAGGGGTAAAAAGGATTTAAAACATAAATAAAATCAATAAAGGATGCACACCCCCTCCCTGAAAAGGTGGGAACAATAGTTCTCCTGCTTCGATCCAACTGGCACATTGCCATGGTCAGATCGAACTCATCAGCTAAGATGTTGAGAATATCTGCCTGCTTGCTATGCCCTACATGCATGCCCATCAAGCGCGGACATCCAATATCAGGGAGGTTTGACACAATAGGGTCCCTGCATAGGTGAAGATTAAAGTCTCCTGCAATCATGAGGAATCTGTTATGATTGATCTTTGGTGTCATACTTCTTAAACAGGATCCTAGCCTGTAAATGTTACAAACATCGGGGGCAATGGTAATGGCGTTATGAAATTTCAATAACAACAAATTAACAGACCCCTGCGTAAGTAACAAAGACTGCAAACAAGGGTTGTTGGTTGGCAGCACTTTCAGACAATAGCGTACTGATAGGGAGACAAAAAGTATCAGTCCGCCCTTGGGTTTTCCCGCCCTTGATGGAATGGCGGGCACAAAAAAGTATTGTAACCCTTAAGAAAGAAGCTGTTTGTGTTGGACCATGTCTCCTGGAGGCATATTACAACAAAGCCTTTTATGAATGCACCCCAGATAGGGTCAGTGAACTTGCTTGCTAACCCAGCAATATTCCACAACACAAATTTGCAGGCCTTGCCTTCTCCAGAGCCGATTGTGTGGGGCAATATCATCTTTTGGTGGGTGGATGATGGCTCTACAGGTTCCCTCTCAATGAATTAGTCACAAGAGTCCAGTGTTTCCAGGGGAGCAAATCTGTTAAAAAGGGGGGTGTCATGAGTTATCAACTGCCTAAGTGGCTGGGGGCGCACCGGATGAACCGGGAAGCTAAAATCGTTCACCTCCCCAGATGACCGCACATTGCTCGGAGGACTGTAGAAATGCACCAGTTGGAGGGCTGCTTTGGACGAAATGGAGTCACAAGGTATATTCTGAGTAACTGCGTGCAGGACCCTAACTGCCAGGTGTCATCTGTTGAAGTTAATTACAACACAGTCTCCTTCCATATATTTTGAGGAACTTCCAATCCAGGAGACTCTACGTACCATGTTGATAAATCTCTCCATCCTAAGACCCAGGATCGTGTTGCAATTCAGCCAGTGTAGGACTTTGTTCTTTAATTGGCCAAAGACTTCAACGCCACCAGGGGGGAGCACCGGGACATTCCAAGAACCACTTTATATGAGGGTGACTCCGGGGGGAGATGTAAAACAGGTAACCTCTGCGTCTGGCTTTGTCCCGTGGGGTTTGCTGCCTGACTCTCCAAACAAACCCCCCACCCCTCTCGATGTCTCTCCCCATGAGATTTTAGCTGGCCTGGGGCAAGTACGGGCTTTAAGGCACTGAGTTTCCGGTACCGCTGTTAAAACTAGAGAGTCTACAGTCACAGGGTTTAGATCCGCCTCTCACCGGGAGGGAAGGGATTAGCTACCATGCACGGCATTTGGAGAGGATAAAATCATCTTCCCATTGTTTCTGTGTTTATTTACACTGACGATGTCCAGTCGAGGGCCAGGCGCTCCCCCAAAACTACTTTGTGATACTCGGTCCTCCGCTGGAATGTGCTGACCTATCCTCAGGATCTCCGATTCTATTGTGGCTAGGCATTGCCTGGTGGGATCTAATTTAAGGACCATGCTTGCCAGTAAAGATTCCAGCCAGCCTTCCATCATTGCCACCAAATCTCCCTTGGTTACGGTTAACGAGTTGTTTGCACATTGCTTCCCCTCCGCCCTTGGATGTTTTGCTTTGCTCGTGGTTAGAGGACCTTTCCTTTTGACTCCCATGCCTGCCCCTGTCGCAGTCCCTGTCCCTGCTCGTGTACTCCTGGCCCCGAGAGATGGGCTCAACACCCTTGTCATAAGTGATCGAGCAAGATGATGCTTCCGGCTCCAAGGTCGGGACTTGCTCACCGCCTAGGCCGGATCCTACATCCGCCTCCAGGCAAGAAAATCTTGTACATGGGGTTGAGGGACCTGGGTCTGTGTCTGGGTGGGTGCACCTAACATACTCTTCAGGCTGGTCTACACTGACCCTTGATATGCTAGATGAGCTAGACTGGGGGTGTGGGACAGGGGAGCGAGAGAGCCGGCGGGCCACTAGCTCAATCTCCTTATCGATGATCCGTGCAGCTCTTAAAAGAAATGAGTCCATTGTGGAAGCTGGGGGCACCGGTGTGCCTACAGTCGGTCATTTGCGTTTTCCCATTGCTTGCGGGGGGGGGGGAGTTCACAGCAAAAAAAGGTCACCAAGGATTAAACAGGCTAGCTCAATAGCTCAATGTCTCAAAAGTTTGAACAGGACCAGAACCCTCCTGACCTACACTCAAGCCGGCAATAATCCTCCTCCTACCTGCTTACGCCGGGAGGTGGTGAAGATGTCCCATGAGGTCGTTGAGCGTACAGCTCCCACTTGCCAGATCTCCACCAAAGGACGCCACACAACAGCACTCCCAACACACTGGATCCAACCTCAGGTCTCAACTCAAGGGCCAAGAGGGATGGCCCAGCCTAGCCTCTTCTAGGCTCTGACGGGCCCACCCTTGGGCCGGGCTTTGCCAGGGCGTGGCCCGCGCGCATCCTGTGGGAGTCCTTGCAGGCTTAAGTGCGGGTGTTTGCCCCTCCTCCTGGGCACAGCTTTCTGGGACTGGAAGTGCCTCTCTCCAGTGGCAACGGTCCACAGCACATCATCGCGTCCCACTCCACGGGAGTCCTCACGGGCTTAAGTGTGGGTGTTGGCCCCTCCTCCTGGGCACAGCTTTCTGGGACTGGAAGTCCCTCTCTCCAGTGGCAATGGTCCACAGCCTAACAACGCATCCCGTGCCGCAGGAGTCCTCGTGGGCTTGAGTGCTGGTGTTGGCCCCTCCTCCTGGACACAGCTTTCTGGGACTGGAAATCCCTCTCTCCAGCGGCAACAGTCCACAACCCAACAACGTGGCCCCCTTGATATTTAAATAAGGTGGACACTGATGGCTGCATCCCTCAAGAAGAAACGCTCTCCGGGGAAATGCAGCACCACATAAATAAGTTGAAGGAGGTAAGATCAGCATCTCTAGAAAATGGGTACCGCCACATTCAACAGGTGGTTGATAATCAGACCTGTTGGGCTGGAAGGAGAAACAATAAGGGTTGCGGCAATACAGGGGCTGCACCACGATGCAGTAAGGGGGGAGTGACCCTAGTTATTTGAAAAACCCGGGGTGTATGTTAAGGTTTTTTTGTCTGCACACCACTGGGATAACATATAACCATCTCGCTATGAACAGTGGAAACAAAGGGGATTCGGGGATATTTGATATCCTAGTTTTACAACCTGAGATGCCGTAGGAGGGAGCGAAACATTTACAATCCACTACCTGAAGGGAATAATGGTGGGGGACTATTGCCCCACAGACTATTTAAGATACACGTGAATGATTTGAAGGCACATGTTATCTGGTCTATTTGTTTGTTTGTATACCCTTAATGGTGATTTAGTCCAAAAAAGTGATCCCAAGCTCGGGAGCCTCATAGAGGCTCGACCTTGCGGAGGCCTTCATGATGCATTCAATCAATCAGGATTTATACAGCGTGGCTAATCACCCGCTATGCTATCCAGGCGCTTGCAGGTCCCAGAGGCTTATTTGAACATCCAGGTCTTGAGTGTTATTCAGAATTCCGGCAGTGAGGTGATGGTCCGGAGGTGCGTGGGGAGGCTATTCCAGGTCTTTGCTGCAATGTGGGAGAAGGAGCATCCTCCACTTCTGCTTCGGTAGATGCGGGGAGTGTGGGCAAGAGAAAGGGAGGCAGAGCGTAGTCTTCTTGAAAGTTGGTGGAAGTTCAGGTGGTGGTTAATGTAGGCGGGTCCTTGGTTGTGTAGAGCCTTGTGTGCGTGGTTTGCTGCTTGAATTGGCATCTCTTCTGTACGGGGAGCCAGTGAAGTTTCCTGAGGTGGAGTGTGATATGGGTTCGTCAGGGAACGCCGAGGACGAGCCTGGCTGCGGAGTTCTGTATGGTCTGAAGTCTCTGTAGGAGGTGTGTTGTGATTCCTACATAGAGCTTTTTGCTATAGTCCAGTCGTCATGTGATGAATGCTTGTGTCACGGTGCATCTCGTGTTTAGGGGTAGTCACTTGAAGATCTAACATAGCATGCGCAGAGTGGGGAAGCAGGCGGAGAAGACGGCATTGATCTGTGATTTCATGGGGAGCTTGGTGTCAATGATGTTCCCAAGGTTTCTAGCGTGGTTGGCGGGAGTGGGTGCGGATCCTAGGTCTGATGGCCACCTGGAGTTGTTCCATGTGTTGCCAAAAATCAGTGCTTCCGTCTTGTCTGGGTTCATCTGCAGGCAGTTGTTCTTCATCTAGTCAATGACGTTTGTCATGCATCTGTGAAGTTGGTTCTGCTGGTGGTGGGGTCGTCGGTGAGTGAGAGGATGAGTTGGGTGTCATCTGTGCAGGACATTATGTTAAGAGCGTTGGATCTGACGATATTGGCCAGCGGGTACAAATATGAGTTGAGGAATGTGGGGCTGAGAGATGAGCCCTCCTTGGGTTCAGAGGTGAAAAGTGAGAGGTGGATCCTCTGGGTTCTTCCCGTGAGAAAGGGGGTGATCCATGTGAGCGCTTTCCTTTGGATGACGATGTGGTGGAGTCTTTCGATCAGTGTGTGATGGAATACAGTGTTGAAGGCTGCTGAGAGGCTGAGGAGGATCAAAGCTGCTGTTTATCCTCAGTCAAGGAGGGTTGGGATGTCATCGGTGGCTGCAATCAGGGTGGTTTTGGTGCTGTGATTACTGTGGAAGCTGGATTGGGAGGCGTTGAGTAGCTGGTTCTGCTACAGGAGTGTCATGAGTCGATTCTTGATAATCTTTTCCAGTAACTTCCCTGGGAATGGGAGCAGGGAGATTGACCAGTAGTTTTTTAGTTCACTGGTGTCGGCAGAGGGTTTTATGAGTTGTGGTCTGACTTCGGCGTGTTTCCAGGCATCGGAAAATGTTGCGGTGGTGATAGAGGAGTTAAATAGGGTGGTGAGTTCCTGCCCGATCATTTGGTTTCCATGGTATGGTGGTGGTAGGTAGCATCCTGGGTGAAGAGGATGTTCCAGGTGGTCAGTGTGTGGTTTGTGTGGGTTACTGTGGTGTCGTATCTGTCAAGGAAGTCTGTTGGTGTGGGTTGGGGTTTGAAGTTTCTGTATATGGTTGCGATCTTGTCATTGAAGAAGTGGGCGAGGTTGTCACACAGCTCCTGTGAGGGTGTGATGTTGTTTTTGCTGGCAGCTAGATTGGAGAATTCCTTAATGATGTTGAAAAGTTCCTTGGTGTTGGTGCTGGTTTCGATGCGAGCAGCAAGGGCTGTCTTCTTTGTTACCCTCAGCAGGCAGAGGTAGCGGTTGAGGGAGGTCTTAAAGGCTGCCCTTTTGGCGGTGTCCTTGCTGGAGCGCCATCTCCTCTCCAACTGTTTGTTGTCTTGTTTCGCTGTTCTGGGGTGTACCAGCTGGCCTTTTTGGAGGATTTTCTCTGGATGTTGCTTTTGATGGCGATGATGCTGTCTGCACAATTGGTGATCCAGGTGTGGCAGTTTTTCACTCCATGTTCGAGGTTGGTGGTGGTAGCAGGTTTGGAGGTGTTGAGGGCATTCGCCCAACTGGTCTCTAAAATTTTGTTCCACCTACGGTGGGAGCGTTGTTCATCTTGGGGGTGGCGGTGCGGGGACTCGAGATGCTGAAGCGGATAATGGAGTGATCGGTCCATGTGAGTTCTGATGGATGACTGTATTTGATGCGTAGCTGGAGGTGAAAATTGGGCCCAGCATGTGTTCTACGGTGTGTGTAGGGTCGTGCACTATCTCTCAATCCGAGGCTGCTCATACTGTCGAGGAGGAGTGTGATGTTTTTGTCGTTGGAGTCATTGAAGTGGAAATTTAAGTTGCCGAGGAAGATGTAGTCCTTTGAGTCTAAGGCTAGGGGGTGCAATGAAGCTTACGATGATATTGCAGAAGCAAGTGCGCGGGCCTGGTGGTCGGTGTGCGAGGGTGCCTCTGATTGTTCTCTTGTCGTCCGTGTGGAGTTTGAAGTTTAGATGTTCCATTGGTGTGGTATTAGTACACTGTATGGTCTGTTTGATGATGATGGCTATTCCTCCTTCCGGCTTGTTGTTCCGGTCCTGGTGAGTGATTTTATATCCATCGGGGATTGCTATGGCAATGTGTGGGGTGGATGTGGGGTTGTGCCAGGTCTCAGTGAGGAAGACGATGTTGGGTGCAAGGGTGGCAATGAGGTCCCATAATTCAGTGAAATGCTTGCATAGTGAGCATGTGTTGAGAAGGGCACATGCAAGTTGATGTTTTTGTTCAGGTGGTGTCTGCGGTATATACTGGGTGGGACTGGGCAGTGGGCTGGTGTATGAAGTGGCAGGTGAAATTGCAGTGGATGCAGGTGAAAGGTTCTACCGTGGAGCATGGGTTGGTGCAGTGAATGTGTTTGCTGCGGTGTCCGGGGTCGAGGGTGTAGAGCTCGGCGATGGTGTATCTTTGGGGGGTGGAAGGGCCAGGAGTCATGGCACTGGGCGTGGTCCAGCACGGGCAGGCACAGACAGGCTTTTTGGCACACCAGCGGCACAGTCGCGCTGCAGCCTGCATTAAGTAGGTCCTGGGGTGAGCGAGGCTTCTGTTGGCGGGAAGAATGGTGAGTGGGAAAACCCGATTGGGAAAACCCCAGGGGGAAAACCCAGGCAGCTGTGGTATCACTGGATCAGTCTGGAACATGCAGGAACTGGAGGCCAAGGCATGTGGCAAACAAGGTGTCCAGATGCCTTCTCGAATTGAAGGTTTAATTAAGTATTCTCCTGTTTTTAACCTCGCGGAAGGAATTTAGCAGATTCACCTATTCAAACACATTGATATCCTGTCCTGGTGATGATTCTGTGTTTGGGAAGATTTTTTTTCTGTCTGAAGTGATTACATAATCAAGATGCATGTTAGACTTGGCATCTTTTGGCGTGGTTACCCCTAACTTTTGGCCTCTACCTCCTGTATTTTTGACACTGTGCTGGATTATGTTTTTGCTGTTTTAGACGCTCTGGGCACTTTGCCACTGCCAATCAGTGCCAAAGTGCGAGTGCTCCCTAGAGAAATTGTATGTGATTGATTATCCACGATTGGCAGATTTGTGTTATCCGTAGGTCCCTAGTAGAGTGCACTACAGGTGCCAGGGCTGATAACTCAAATACTACTAGTGGGCTTGCAGCACTGGTTGTGCCACCCACACGAGTAGCGTGGAAAAGATGTCTCGGGCCGGCCACCGCCGTGCCCGTGCGCAGTCTGTCGACTGCATCGACGACCTGGCCGGTGTCCACACCTGCCAGGCCTGACCTTCCCTTCTCGTGCACGTTAGTCACCCATATAGTAGGCCCGAGGTACCCCCCTGAGCAGGGTGCAGTGCATGAGGAAGGCAGGACATGTCCCGTGCGGGTGACATGTCCTGGTAGTGAAAGACTGCCAAATGATCTTTCACTATGGAGGGGCTATCTTGCCCGATAGGATAGAATGGGGAAGGCTAAGTATAGTGGTTACCTGCCTATCTTCCCATAGGAGCGAGATATGGAGTCGGAGTCTGGTACCCCTGAACTCAGAATTCGATAACACATCTTTTAGGCTGGATGGTTTTTGAATTCTGTGTTTGAGGATAGCACTTTTAGAAAGTGGCTGTTCTCGTGTTCGACAGTTCCATGTGCTCAGCCGGTTGTGTGTATTGACCGTCTGGGTTTGTGAGTGACAGGGTCTGGTGTGATGTGCGTGATCCCTGGGAGGGCCGGATGAGCCGGTGGTGGGCTGAATAGGCCGATCGAAACCTAGAGTGGTGGGAGGAGAAGTGCCCGGGCCTGAATAGGGCTGTGCCTACCTTCCACAGAGTTGGCTCCACCTCCTGCGGTACATCTGAGGACCCTGGCACACCTGCACAAAGAGACAAAGATGTGTCCTGGCCAAGGGCACCCCGAACTGGTTTAAACTGGGTCCTGGACCCCTCACACAAAAAGATCAAAGCCTCTCTGGGGTATAAGTACACCAACCGAAACCCCAGAGAATTAGACAAGTCTGAATTGACTACCTTCGTGATCGAGAGGAATCCCTGCCAAAGACGAACAGCTGAAGAGACTCAGGAGAAGACTGCCCTTGCCGTGTGTCGGGGGCTGGCCTGCAGTTTGCTGTTTCCACTAAGGAGCGGTGAAGGGACTTAGCTGTGAGCTGTGTCCCCCAACTTGAAGACGGACTTTGCTGAAGTGCAGTGTCCGGCTGAAGGAGAAGTGTCTACAAGGACCAGAGTAGAGCTGGTCTCCTGTTACGAAGTCCCAGGCCCAAAAGGACTTCACCGCCAGCACCCCTGAACTTCCTTGCTGGGAGTTCCAGTCGTGAGGAGGGCCTGAAGCTGAGAGTAAGGCCTTTCTGTCATCGAGGAGCTGTGTAAACACGAGAGGAGCGGAATCTGCATTCCGTTCCCAAAGGAACCGCCGACGTCGCAAGTTGCCGGAGACGACATCACTCTCCCCTGATGCCGGGCATTGTCATCACCATCTCTGTCCGAGGTACTGTTGCCGAGGGTCCGTGTGACTCTGCACCTGCCGCTGCGAGTACCGCAGGCAGTGTGGAACTTTGGACTTTGTGGGTGTTGTTGACGCAGAGGTAGCCCCGTGGGAGCTACCTGTTTCTACTACGTAATCTTGATTTGCAACAAACTTTCTAAGAAGAAATTTTCAACCAAGTAACCTTATTTATGTGAAACCTCTTTGCCGTTTTGGTCTTGTTAAAAGTTTAGTAAAGATACTTTATTTTTCTAAACTGGTGTGGAGTCCGTTTGTGGTGCTATCGCTATATTACTGTGAGTGTTGGTACAAATACTTTACGCATTGCCTTTGAAGATAAGCCTATCTGCTCGAGCCAAGCTACCAAGGGAGTGAGCAGAGGTTATCGACAAGCGTGTATCTTTCTTACTCTGACTAGAAGCAAGGGTCCCTATTTGGGCTAAGGTACCTACCTCAGCCAACTAGAGACCCCCAGATCTAACAATGCAGGATTCCATAGTTAATACCTTGCCTTATGAAAGAGGGACATTCTTTGAATCAACAAATGCTTCCTCACAATATGTTTATTTAGCCTATAACACTGAAATGATACGCTATATCCTAGTCTATTGCCGCAAGGAGCAGGTGAGCTTCTGCTCTTTTCAAGTTTTTTCAAGTTTCAAGTTTTATTTTATTTAGCGTAGTTACTTAAAATCATTGCTAAAAAATGTATTATAAAAGTTTGCATTATAAATTACAATTTTAAGAAGATAAAAGGAAAGATTTGATAAAAAATCAGTTAGATCAGTTCAAATCAATTAAGTTGGATGATCTGTCATGTTAGAAATGCAAGATTTTGTAATTAGTTCAACAAGTTAGCGGCATTTAACCTTTTTACATTTAGGCAGTAAAACTGCATTGTCCGATTTAGTGCTGAGGCATGCCTGTATCTGATGTGGCATTTTCTTCTCTACTAGCCTCAAAAACTTTACCAAGCGACAGTTCAGCTGTGTGTCCTCGGGTGCAAAACATGGCAGCACCACTGGTCTCCGTGTGCAGATGCCTCTGTAATTAAAAAGTGGTTTTAAAAGCTGTTTTCGTTCTTGTGTCATTTCCTTACAGATGCAAAGCAGATGCAGCATATCTTCCTGCGCTTTACCGCACAAGCGGCAGATTGAGTCGACTTTGTTTTTCAGCCAGTGGGGAAAGTGCTTTGTGCATGGTAGCAGGCCGAGTCGGTATTTTAAGAATTGAATTTTAATAGGTCTGGCAAATCCCAGGGCTAAGTATTTTTGGGCAGCAGGGGTGGAATAGGTCCCCAAGGTCATCCAGCCATATGACCTCTTGGATAATGCTGCTTTGTCCTCAACCCAGGATTGGCACTTTACAGTTTTCTTTACTGTTTTTTTGAAGAGACAGTGACTAGTAGGTGTATCCCAGAGCTCGGTGAGCCCCAGGGTGGTCAGACTTGCTTGTAGATATTGTGCAGCAAGCGATGATGTATTATATTGTAGTTCTGACCACAGGCACCAGTTGAGGGTTCCTGAGTTTGATTTCCGTACTTTGACCCAGAAGATGGCTATTGCACATTGTCTTGCGAGGGTCTGTTTCTGAATGCCGAACTCGAGCATGATCTGTGCTGGGGAGACTCTTTTTTGTAGGCCAAAGATTATTCTATACGCTTTTGCAACCGTATCATCTAGGAGTTTGGAATCCCTGCCCCTCTGTGCCTCACTCCCATAAGCTATTGTGGGTAGGAGTTTTGCCCGTATTACTTCGGCTAGTGGGGCAAGTGAGGAGCCTTTCAGCTTGGAATTAAGATTTCTTAGCGAAACTGCCAGGGCTGTTCCCCTCCTCCTGATTGAGTCCCTTTGGGCTGTAAAATGCCCTCCTTTGTCGATGACCACCCCTAAATTTTTATATTCTGTTGCTGAATCGATGCGGGTATGACCCCAAAACCAGATGGGTGTTTTCTTCGAGTGCTTGTTGATTGTCATGGTTTTGGTTTTCTCCAAGTTGATGTTTAAAATTGTTTGCCTCAGAGTATTCGAAAGTGATATTAACAAGATGCTGTAAGCCCACCTCCGTTTGACTAATTAGAACTAAGTCATCCGCGTAAAGGAGACATGATAACGCTAGGTTCCCTAATCTTGGAGAATGAGAGTTTCTGGTATTTAGAAGCGGGATTAGGTCTGCTAGGAACAGGTTAAAAAGGGTCGGGCCAACACACATCCTTGTTTGAGACCTTTTGTTGTTGGTATCTGTCTCGAAAGAGTTCACCCATCCCCTCAATTTTACTTGAATCCAGGTCTCGGGGTGCAGATTGATTAGTAGATTGAGCAAAGCTTGGGATATACCCCAGTTGGCCAGTTTTGTCCATAGTTTGCTGCAATTCACATGATCGAAGGTGGCCCTGTAATCAATAAAGCATAGGTGTAGCGGCATTTTTGTTTTCTCTGCCTTATCGATAAGCAGAGCCATAGCTGTTATGTTTGTTACTGTTCCGACTGATTTAGAAAAGCCAGTCTGATTCAAAGAGATTAACATGTTATCTTCGGCCCATACTTGTTTTTCGTCTAGTAACGTGCCCGCAAAAAGTTTTGCCTCATTATCTAATAGCGCAAACAACCGGTAGTTTTTTGGCTGAGTCTTGTCATCTGACTTAAAAATTGGCGATATTATCGAAGTCCGCCAGGACGGGGGTAGTAGGCCTGTGTGCCTTATCTCAGTGAAAAGTGGACTAAGTGCTTTTGCCCAGTAATCAGCGTCTTCTTTGTAGAGCACTGGCGGTATTCCATTGGGGCCCGGTGCCCCTTCTTTTCTTCCCTTCTTTATGTGGCTTTTCATTGCTTTGAGGTAATCTCTTGGGGGTATAGCTCTCAGCAATTCCCCTTCATCCCCCTCCAGTGCTGTTTTCTTTCCCCGCTGGGTTGATGCGCGATAGTGGTAGTTCTCAGAGTTGTCTCGGACACAGTGCCTGTAGGCTCTATAGTGCCTTCTTGATGTAAGTGATTTCCAAGGTATGTTGCCCAATCCTCCTCAGATATATTAGATGCCAATCCCTCGCGTGTAGGTCGAATTAGTCGGTTTATTGTCCCCCAGAACCTTGCGCTGTTATTCTGCTTAATGTCGGCATGCAAATTTGCCCATAGAGAGTCCCCAGAGTCTCTCTTGGCTGCCCAAAGTTTTTGCTTCAGCTGATTTTTCTGCTGTCGTAATACTGTTAATTATTTTGATTGATCTTATCATATTTTTTGCCTTTTAGTGAAGTTGGTTGTGCCACTGTGGCTCAGCTGTGCTCTTGATTTAATTGAGACAGCGAAGGATTTTGCCAATGTATTTGTATAGTTCAGCCATTTCTCTATTTCATTGCCACCCTCCCGTGTTTCGAATAAGAGTGCTGCGGTTTGTAGAAAATTCCCTTGCATTGCTTGGCTGAATTTTATTTTCTTATAGTTGATTGTAGCAGTTGTTCCTGGTTGTCCATACCATTGCAGAAGCTTTGGCATGTTTGTGCGGAGTGTGAGCTCCTGGGGCCGATGGTCACTGTCCGCTTTGTCGTCCATGCTGAATGAAGTGATTTTGTTAAACAGGGTTAGGGACACAAAGGTATAGTCTAGCGTTGAGCTTTTGGTTGATGTATAGTGGGTGAATGCCGGGGGGATATCGCCCTTCCTTCTGCCGTTCAGCGCTCTAAGGTTGAGGTGTTCGAGATCCTCTATGAGGCTCTGGCCAATTTGTGTGGGTAGATCTGATGAGCTCTTACCCTGAATTGGGATGTTCCATAATTGATTGTGTATGGATACTTCCTCCACTGTCGATGAGCCAATTAAATGTAAATTAAAATCCCCAGTGAGTATCGTGTCTGGTGTATTGACCTCACTTATACATTGCTCTACAAAATTTGTCAGTTGTTTTGCAGCCTTGGGTCTTCTTTTCGGGTGTATGTAAGTATTTATTATTACAATGTCCTTGCGCCCTTTTCCTGGTATCCCCCTCGAGGTAGATATTTTTATGCCAATCGAATCCGATGTTATTGTGCCAGCCGAATGAGCTGAAGTTGTACTTGTGTTGTTCACGTAGATTGCGAGGCTTCCCTGCGGGTGCCCATATCTAGCCCCTTTAACTGCTGGCGAAATAAAAGTAAATATCCTTGAAGATGTGGTGAGTCGGTCAACCAAGTCTCCTGCAATGCAATAATGTGGAATGTCCTTTGGTAGTTAATGAAGTGCGGGTCAGCAAACTTGCTGGACAGCCCGTTGATGTTCCATGAGCATATCCTCAGCAGGTTAATTTCACTTGCAGATGAATGTTGCCTCCTATTTTGTCAATTATTTCTTCTTTGGTTGATAATTGTCCTAGTGGGCCATCTTGGGTCATCTGTGCAAGTTCCTCGCTGTGTAGGGTCTGAAATGTTTGCCCATGTTACCCGGGATTGCCTCGTTGTGAGTGGCGAACACCCTCTTGCCCCTCTCAATACGGACCTTGGGGTGTTTTCCCGGGCTGTTGTTGTTCTTTCTGCGTTCTGCTGGGCAAGCGGGTCAGGATAGCCAGGTGTATTGATTGATTTTATCTCTATGCCCCAGCTTTTCAAAGTCGTGCTTTCTAGCAATATTTTTTGCACAATGGTTGCCTGTTTCCAAGTGGTGAGTGTGACCTCGCCCCCCTGGGAGACACCGTGATTGATAAACTCTACTGAATCCAAGTCTGTGGTGGTAACCTCTGTTAATGATGGTATATGTGACAGTAAACGGAGGATGTTCCCTTGATTCAGTGTATCGTGTGCCCCTCTTGATCTGTAGATCGTTAAGAACTCCAAGATTGTCCCAACCTTATTAGGGTTTTGCTCATGATTGGCTGGTTGATGATTGTTAATGGGCTGAAAGTGAATGGTGCCAGGGTTGATTAATGGTGATGATCCTTCAGCCCTGCTCTGCTCACTATGAGCTTTGTTTGTGGCTTGCCCAATGTGCGGCATGTACTCCATATTTTCGGCCGGGGCTGCTATTGTTGATTTTCCGCCATGTTTTGATGCAGTAAACTTTACTGGTCGCTCATCCTCTTTTTTTTTTTATAACCTTTATTGAGGATTAAACAACATGTTGCGCTACAATCTATCAGTGAGGCACATGCATAGTCACAACTGCACACCCGTTACATACACAGCAAAAATGGTCATGATGGTACAACCCAGTGCACTACATAACAGGAAAAGACTTGGCGCTAAGCTTAAAAGAAACACCCTGCGGGATCGAAATGTCTGCGAGAATTATAATGCGTAGTGCCGTGGGGACGTGGCGACGCCAATGCCGTGTGTGGCTGATTAGCTGCACCATCCGAACCAACCAAGGTGCCCCTGTTGGGAGAGTTGGGCAGTGAACAGATAGGGGTATCTTGGCATTGTAAATAGGAGATAAGAGGGGCCCATATATCAGGCGGTTGCTGGTAGCCGGCATCAAGTCCCAAAATTCTCCCAGCAGTGTCTGGCAGTGTGTGGAGTCCTCCAGCCAGTCCCTGACTTTAGGTGCTGCCGGTCTTCAACCCCAGTGCATGGACACCCTGCGCCTAGCAAGAACCAGTAGCATGGCAATTAGGTTGCGGCTAGCGTCAGAGAAATGTTTCACATAGCCCAGGAGGCACACCAGGGGGTCAGGAGCGACGCGCGCGGAGGTGATCTCGGTGATGACAGTGTACACGTCCTGCCAGTAGGCAGAAACATTAGGGCACAGCCAGGCCAAGTGAGAAAAGTCAGCCGCAGGAGCGGAGCACCGCATGCATCTGTCACTAGCGATGAGACCCATTCTGTGCAGTGTTGCAGGCGAACGATATAGTCTGTGCAAGTATTTGAAGTGAATGAGCCGCAAGCAATAATTAGGGGACAGGCATTTCATCTAGTTGCAGGAGTACAGCCAGACATCCTGGGGAAGGTCTGCGCCAGGACCTCACTCCAGGCTGCGCAGGCACGATCAGTATTGACAGAGGATGCAGCGAGCGTGAGACCATAAATCCTGGTGACAATTTTGCGGGGGAGCTGGATGCATAAACCAAGTCGAGGGCAGCAAGCGCGGGGGGGCTGAGGGAATGTGGGGTGAGTCTCTCGACAGGTCGCTCTGATTTGATAATAAAGCAATGTTTCCATTGGGCCTGCCTCGCCGTCGAGGGTGAGAAAGGACCTTGTCGGGGTAAAGGTCCGCCATAGTTGCGAGTCCAAGTCGTGCAGTGTGCTTGGCCATGCCGGCAGTCTGCGGAGGAGGGAATGCTGGGTTATTGGCAAGGGGCATGGCAAGGTCGGAGAGTGTACAGGTGCCAGAGCATTTCCGGAGTCCATCCCAGGCCCAACGCAGGTTTTCAACTGTGTCTATCTCACCACGCGGGGGTCTGGGTGGAACGAAGAGAGCGGTCTGAAGCGGCCAAGGAGCAGCGAGATCGGCCTCTACCGCGACGTGCGGTTGGAAAGGCGTGGGGTGTAACCAGAAGTGGAGAAAGCTAGCCTGGGTGCTTAGCGCGTATAACTTGAAGTCTGAATCACCCATGCCACCGCGGGACAGGGGGAGCGTGAGAATGTTGTAGGCTTTTCTGGGCTGCCGACCGGCCCAGACAAGAGTGATTATGAGAGAGCGTAATTTGCGGAAAAAGTGCACTGTGGAAGGGACGGGGACGTTTAAGAAAAGATATAAAAATTTCTGGAGTACCCCCTTTTTTGCAATGGCGATACGCCCTGCCAGCGACAGGGGAAGTCCCCGCCACAGCTGAATCTTGGTTTCCAACCAGTCCATCGCACGGCCGAAAGTAGCCTTCCATAACTCATCCACGTCCCCGCTTAGCCAGATGCCCAGATATCTGGTGGGACCCGATGCCCAGACAAAGGGATAGTCTGGGACAAAAGGTGTGGTGGCATCCGTAAGAGGAAAGAGAATGGACTTTCTCCAGTTAACCTGAATACCGGACAGACCTCCAAACCGCACGACCTCCCTGATCATGGGGGAGAGGTTTCCCTGTGGATTACAGATCTACAGTGTGACATCATCCGCGTACATGGCGACGACCAGGGCCCAAGCTGCAAAGCCAATGCCCCTTTGAGTGTGGTGCTTTCTGAGCCTGGCAGCGAGAGGTTCCATGGCGATTCCGAATAGCATGGGGGAGAAGGGGCACCCCTGCCTAGTACCGCTCGCGCTGGTCACTTATCCTCTGTGGTAGTTGAAACTGAGTCAGGCGGGTGTTGAAGATCTCTTCCCAATTGGTAATTGGACTGATTGTTAGAGGTGACCACAGCATTCTGAAATTTCTTAGCACCTTTGTCGGCAGGCAGAGCTGTTATTAGGGTGGTAGAGCAGTGATGTGATGCATTTATTTCAGGCTTCATTCTGCATGGCTCTTGTTGGTGTACACCCGCCTCCCTTTCCAAGTTGTTGTGCCTGGGGATTGGTTTTTCTTCCACTTCAGCCTGCGTTACTTGCCATGAGGACCCTGTGGTGATGGATTGGAGATTGAAGTTGGGGGCTGTCCCCTTGTCAAAAGACGTGGAATTTTTGTGGCATATGTCCTTTTCTGCTGGAGAAGGTTGATTTGGAAGTTCAGGTGTTTCAGATATTTCGTGTGGTGTCAATCTGAAGAGGCGGGCAAAGTCTTCCTGTTTGGAAGTTGTCTTTTGATTCCGACCCTTCCTCCTTTGAGTACATTGTTGTTTTGCATTCAGGTTGTCATTTGATGTTGTTCCTTGGCCAGCCGACTCCAACTCGAGCCTCCTGACTGGTTCGATTGCTGGTACATTGGTCTTATTGCTTCCGTAGTTTTTGGCTTTGCCTCTTGTTGATGAATTGAGGGTGGGGGGCCTGTGAGCCGAACTTTCCACGCCGTGTGCCCTTGTTCCGATTTGGTATTCAATGAGAGGAGCTTCCTTTGATTTAACGTCGATGGAGCTCTGTGTTGACTCCTTAATTTGTGCACACAAGTTGCTCAGCATTGAGGGGAGGGAGGCTAGTTTGTCAACTACTGGACCGCATCCACAGCTTGGCTCCCTGTCTTGTGTTATGCCCCATGTGTTCTGGAGAAGAGTGTTTAGAGCTCTGAGTTTCCCATCAATCGCTACCACCAACACTGCCAGTGTATTTAATAAGGTCAGCTGAGCGTCCATTTTATCTGATTGATACTGGAGGGCTTCCACCAGGAGTTGCACTGTTTTCAGTAAACTGGCACAAGCGCTTTCAGAATCCAATTTTTGCTGGTGCTTGGTTGAGTTTTCCAAATCAGACCCCGATATCAGGGATTCTGTTTGACTCCGTTTGCTCTGAGTGCTTTAGTATGGAGCAATTTTGGGAATCCACCTTAAGCTTTGCTGATGATTGTTGTATGTGAGTTGTCAGTAATTCCTCCCACTCCCCAGCATCGATATTAGAGAACTGCTCTGAGTCTCCTTTCTCTTGTTCTAATGCAGGTTCTGCCCTAGGTGGCGTTGATGTTAGTGGTAGCAGAATGATGGTTATTATTGACAAGTTTGGTGATTATTGATTATTGATTATTTCATGTCTAACACTTTATGTTGAGTTGCGTTATGTTATATGTGAGTCTACACGCTTCCGGGATGTAGGAAGTGGAACACGTGTGGCAAGAGAAGTCACATGGAATTGGTACATTGTCTGAGTTCATATTGGTAATAACACAGGTTGTGTTATAATAGGGACATTTTCTGTATAAAAGGTGTATAAATGAGATAGCAAATCACGTTTTCTTGTGAAACTCTGGCCTTAATTCTCAGGAGCAGTATAGTCTCCACATGTGTTTTATCCCCAGAGAAACGGGTTAACTGTTTGCTTGAAAGAAGGGTAAGGTAGAGGGAAGTGCTACTTTATCGGCGAAAGTTAATAATTCTGTGGTAGGGTAGAGGTAAGCGCTTTTGTCGTGTGTAGCTCAGCGAGGCACTGGAGGTCTCGTGACAGGGGTATGGCATCGCTTTGTACGTCTGTTATCAAAACAATAGCATTAGATGGTGAGGGTAATGTGGGTTTCGAGACTAAGGAGGATAGTGGGACAACAGGCCCAAGGTCAGTTTCTATGTCAAGTGTTGAACATTGGTTGGAGGCCTGGCTGCTGCCGTTTCCACAGTCCAGCGACTTCAAAGGTGTAAGCGGTGTCCTTAGACCTTGGGCTGCAATTGTGCTTGATAGAAGAGCATCGCCCGCGTTTCTTAGAAACTGAAATTTTGTGTAGATCTTGGGCTGTGTCAGTGGGGGGCGGTTCTGGATGATTTTTGCTTCAGGTTGTTTGTCCCCCGTGACGGGGCCCATACCTGGAATTATGTAATCTGCTCAATTTTTTGGATGAGGTTCAGCTGTGCAGTCCTTTGGCGACAAGGACCCTCTTTTGCATTTGTTTGCTTTTGTCTGGGGATGGCACCCTCTCACCCTGCCTGATCTCATTTCCCCTCGGGCGGAGCTTGTGCAGAGCTTCCCTATTGAATGGTTGTCTCTTAAGAATAACCCTGGACAAAGCACTACGCTACGCTCGCGTAGTTTGCGAAGTTTGCGCTACTTCGCACAATGCGAATTGCACGTAGCACAGTGCAAACACGCGTAGCGTAGCGTAGCGTAGTGCAGCGGTCATTTTTCGCTTGCTCGCGGTCCTCAACGTCAAGTTGGCGACCGCGAGCAAGCAAAATGACATCCCGGCGAATTCTCAACGCAGGGAGGTCAGGTTTCTCATTGCGAGTGGTCGCGTATGCTCGCGACCGCTCGCGATGAGAAACTACCAGTTCGCGTTAGAAAGCTGCCGCTCGAGTAAAAATCTACTCGAGCGGCAGTAAAAGACAGCTCGCACTGTGCAAGATGCCGTTTTCAATGATTGCACAGTGCGGACAAGCATCCGGCACTGTGCAATCATTGCGAACAGTGCACTACGCAGTTCGCGTAGTGCTACGCGTAGTTCGCGTAGTGCGAACTGCACTTTGCGTCGCTTCGCGTAGCGCTACTTCGCGAACTACGCCCAGGCTTACTTAAGAACCTGGTCCTTCCTTGTGCGTTACTAGCTCCTCTGTCTCGTTTGCTTTCCTTCGCTTTCTGTGCACCTCACTTCCCCACACCTTAGTTGCATGCAGATGTTTTGCTGCCCTTTATCCTTGTGGACCCTATTAGATCCCAGCTGCAGTTATGATTCTTGTGGTTTGAGAAGTGATGGAATTGGAGATAAAGGTGAGGGGAGTTTGAAACCGGGTTAAGAGGATCTCCCCGGCGCTGTCCGCGAACTTACATGTTGGAAAGGCTTGCGTCTGAAAATGTGTTACTGAGCCGTCTGCGAATTGCAGCGTTTTGTTGAACAGGCAGCGTGTTTTTAAAGTGTGTGCCAGCTGCGCGCAGGTCCAAGAGGCAGACAGATGGCAAATGGTGGACTGGTTAGATAATGTACAGGAGTTTGAGGGAGTTTGTGGGAGTTTTAATACCACTGTAGGGTGCTTTTATGTCTCTTGTGAGCTTTAGTGTTGAGGAACTATGGGTTGAAGATGAGGTTATACAAGAACCAGGCGGATGATTGTGAGTGCTGAGGATCTAGAGAGCTTGCTGAGGTACGGTACAGGCAAAATGCAAGCTATGTGTCGGTTGGAGGGGGCGCTGGTGGTACGAGAGAGAGCGAGCAGGGCACGAGAGGGCGAGCAGGGCACACTGGTGGTCCGCAAGCTGCACCCAACCTTGTTGGACCGCCTCCGCGGGCTCACCGGGCTCACACTCCGTGACCGCGCCTAAAGGCGGCCACGCTCGCCTCGCCTCGCTTGTCCCGCTTTTTCCCACTTGCTACCTGTTGTGCCCGTTGAACTGTTTCTGCCTAGCCTTGTCTTGCTGGGGTGCTTGGGTGCTTTTGCTGAGGTGGGCTGCCTCTCTCTTGTGCCGTGGCTTCCCAGTGCGCCTATCGGCGGGTTGTTGTTTTGCAGGCTGGTTGGTTATCTCGGTTACGGGGTGGGTGTTGCTGGGGGCTGAATACAGTGGGCTGGTGGCAGGGTGGTCGCGTTCTCGCCTCGTGCTGCCCCCAGCCACTGCTTACCGCAACTGTCGCCTTCCTCAGCAATTGATCACGAGCTGCTTGTCACTAGCTGCTTGTTATTGGGCCCGCTGCACGGCATCTCCACTCCACTTCCCCCGTTTCCTTTGCCTTTAGCCTTTAGCTTCGCCGCTGGTGCTGGTGCTTTAATCCGCCTGCCTACAGTCACTGAGCGCCCGCTAGATGCAATTGGAAGCAGGCAGGCTGGGTGGCGGCGTTGGGTCCCCAGTAAAGAGGGAGGAGTCGGCGAGGAGACGGAGAGCCGGGTGCCGAAGGCGTCGGGCGCCGAAAACCAAATCCTCACCACAGCAGTGGCGGCTGGTGACATTTGAAAGTGGTGGGCTTAACATTATTGTCGTACTGCACTGCGGCGAGCGAGCGTAGCGGGCGAGCCAGAACAACCCCAAGAAAATTTTGAAAAAAGAGTGGACAAACGGTGCATTTTTAAGCAAATTTGAGGAAGCAGGAAGGTTAATAAAGCAATTAGTGCTGGGCCTAAAGTGCCCTCACAGGCTTATCTACACGTTCCTCATCTCAGCACATCTTAGACACTGATAGGCTGGCCACCCAACCTTACTTGCAGATCTCACCTAAGCCTTGTTTGAAGGTAAAGCCAAAGAGTGGATCTCCTATCTCACCGATTGATCTTTCTTGGCCTTCTGCTGCTCCTCCACTTGCCACCTGCCCTCCGACCTGTTAGTGAGCCCCATGGTTCTGTCCTGGACCTGTCTTTTTACCCTTTACATGATGGTGATCCCAATGATGTTCTTCTTTCTTCCTCCTCTGCTTGGAACTTAAGGACCCTAATCCTAGTCTGTGACGACAGTTCTTCAGAGCATTCATAGCTACCATGAAATAACCCCAAGCGCATTACCCGTCCACACTGCTAATGTTCTGATTAACACACTGCTTGCTAATAGTAAACTAAATTACTGCAACAATCTAAAACTGCGACCCAATATACTGTTTCTCAGCACAAGAACATTTTTAATTTTGCTACATACACACTGTTCAAATTGCACCGCGAATCACCAAGCACTGCACAATAAAAAGAGGGAGGCTGACTCTAATACACAAAGTGCACAGGACATGTTTTCCATCCAACCTCTCCCATCCAGGGCTAACGGCACCTCTTGGAAACCCCAGGCCCAAATAGATGCACCCGGCATGAACATACAAATATCCTCCCATAAGCAAAATGGTGCAAGCAGTACGGGAATTTGTGTATACATGTACCAACAGCTAACTGGTGTCTCGCTGCACATGTGTTCTATGGTGAAGCGCAGCTGTGCTTACTGTTATAATTGTAACCTACATAATGCAAACACCAGTTCAACACGTGCAGCACGGCACGAGTCGAATGTAATTAACTGCACAATTCCATGAGCATTTTTTACAAAAAGTGATAAGCGGAAGCATGGGGATTAATAGATGGCCGGCAAATGAAAAGGAAGTGCTTATTGATTTCCGATCAAATATCATTTCGAGAACGTAAATGGTCATATTTCTCTATAAGGTGGGTGGAAAGGGAAGCAGCTGGAGATACTGAAAAGGGTGCGTTCACATTCAAAGTGATACAAAGAGCAAACACAAGTAAATATCTGTAAAAATCGGCATTTCTTATTAATCAGAGCAGATTCCTTATTGCACACAGGAAGGATGGAAACTTCCTTTCAAGAGTTTCAAACTTTAAATAAATAAAGTTATAGTAATTCTGAGAAATCAAAATATACAACTGAAAAAACACAAGCGACGAGAGGCCAGGAGGAACGTTCTGGGCAGTAACAAGTTCAAGTTTCTCTCCAAGGGATTGTGTTTTGGTGCCTCTCCTGCCACCGAACACTGACTGTCCCTGCAGAAGGAAAGGTTAAATAAGGCAGTGCTCGTTGCCCATACAATGAGACGGTTGCACACTCTAACAACATTGGCACCACCTTCTGCCGCTCTGCACAAACGAAGCGCAATGGGGCAGCTTTACATTTACGTCGATGATTCTAGGATTTCCACCCCTGGCCTGTCAAGAACTCGGGTTGCGTTTAAGGCGCTGTGAAAGCTCACACAGATGACATTAAACCCAGGCTCAGTTTTCTATCCACCTCTGGTGTGCTGGTGACTTTCTCACAAAACCATAATTAAACGACCTATTAGCACATGACAAAACAATGACCACACACGGCACCGTAGATTAATGGCCACAAACCACCAAACTCAAAGAACAGACACAATGCATACACACGCACACACACACACACATGCACACACATACACGCTCAGCCACACACAAGTCACTACTCCGTTAAAAACAGGTGATGTCTCCACTTTCATAAGAACTCTAGCAATGACGGGATGCAAAACATATGCCTTCTCTGGAGTAATTCTTCAGTGCATTTGTTTTCAGATGATCTTGTAGCACGTTATGCCCCCCAATAGCCTATTGGGGGGCATAACGTGCTACAAACAGAACACTGTTTGCAACTGCAAAAAGAGAGAATTCCACTCTCGGAAGGCCGGCGATTAAGACAACACACCAGCAATACTCTTTACAGGACCCTCTGCCGAGCCTACCCAGCCAGAAATGCATTTCTCAAGTCTGCGGAACTCCCGGAGGAGTCCCAAAATAGGCTCAAAAACAGCCCAGCTGCGCAAAATGTGCTTCGGTGATAAACAGCATCAAGAACCAGAAAACCGGATGACGTGAAAAGAACACACATCAAGTCTGATCCGCGCAGTGTTAGTCTAAATGATGGCACAGTAGCAAACTCTTTAATTACCAGTAGACCATTTAATCTCGCCTATGTTTAGAGCAACAACAACATATATTTAAAATATAGAGATATTTTGCTGCTCACCCGCCGATTTATAAATGTATTCATGCTTTCAGGTTTTATATAGCGCAAACTCGACCTGAAGGTATAGGAGCGCTTTACATGAGCACCAGTTACTTTACAGAGGGTCACTTTGTAGGCACGGGGAGACTGATGATTTGCCCAGAATCACGGGATGTTGAGCCGACGCCGAGACCCAGTTGCAAAGTCGGCAGCTCTGGCTCTAACGCCACATCCTCGCCAATACTTAAACTTATACAATCGGCTACTGACATATTAATATTATTGACAGTCTAGCGTATATCTGACTAGCATACAACTCGAAATACGGGATCTTTCATGCGGGTCTTTATTTCAAACCTAGCGCCAAGTGTTCTAATGCAGGCTTCTCCGAGCGTCTAGAAGAGAAGGGTTTCCTCCCAATAACCACAAAGGTGTCAATGCACGCATGTGCTTCTTCCCAGGGGTGAAGCAGGGACTTTCAGACTGCACACTTCACCCGTGCACTTCTAATATCGCGCGTGGGTGGGGGCCGGGGGGAGGGAAGATTAAAATTAAAAAAGAGCACTTACCTGACCGGGCCGGTCCGCGCCGCCTCACCTCGGCGCGGTCCCGCGTTGGCGCAATGGCGCCTCTTCTAAACAGGAACAGCACTGGAGTAGCAACCCTTCTAAGCCAATACTGGCACTGCTCCGGCAGCGCCAGGATTGGCTTAGCAAGGCTGCTCGCCGCCCGCCTGCCCATTAGGAGACCAAGGTTTGAGCCTTTGCTCAACCCTCGCTCTCCTAATGCGCAGATGCCAGCCTGAGCAGACAGTAGTGCGCATGACTGGGCTGGTCGGAAAAATTCGCTGACCTTCACCAGTCATGCGCACTTGTGCTCAGTTGCTGCATGCCCCATGTCTGACAATGCATGTCAGTCAACATGACGCCGGACCGCCCACCCCCTTCAGGTTCTGAAGGGGGTGGGCGGTCCGACTTCATGCTGACTGACATGATTGTCAGTTCTCCCTCGGCGTCTCTGAACTTAAGTAAACTGAGAGTTTACTTAAGTTCAGAGATGCCGAGGGAGCTGCGGGCAGCTTGTGGGGCAACGCCCAAGCGCCCTATTGGACGCACCGCCACTGCGCCACAGTAGTACGACGTCCGCACCTTTTACTTTGCCGCTGGTGCCTTAATCCACCCACCTACAGCCACTGGGCTCACGCTGCTGCCAGGTGCACTGGATGCAGGTGGAAGCAGGCAGGCAGGCAGGCTGGGTGGCGGCGTTGGGTCCCCAGTAAAGAGGGGGGAGTCGGCGAGGAGACATGGGAGCCGGGTGCCAAAGGCATCGGGCGTCGAAAACCAAAACCCTGCCACAGCAGTACGGCGTCCGCACCTCCCGGTCTCCCGCTCCCGGCGGTCAGAATGCGGTCAGAGTGAGCTCTTTCTCTTTTGTATTGCCCTCCATCCCCATTTCATTTTGGGTTTTATGAAATGATAGGAGATATCACTAGGACAATGTAGTCACATTTCCAGTTAGGAGTATCTCACCTGTAATACACCGGAGAAGTTCACAAGATTAGGAAAATTATCTGAGCCCAGCAGGTTTCACCTGCTAAAGAAAAATATGGATTTACAGGCTGGTCAAAGTAGGATTGGCCTGAATGATGAGATGGAATGTGAACCTATGTAAACCTTGTGATCTTGTGACTAATATTAACTTTAACAGGTCACAGGTCCCATCAATATATAGTCTCTCAAACATCCTGTACTAATCTTTACACTGTAATGAGGGGTCAGCTAACACTTACCTTGGAATTGACACATGTGACCTGCTATAAATCTGTATGAGTACACTGTCAGAAATATTTTTAAAAAAAAGCTCCTTTGTTCCAATTTATTTCCTGTTAAAAGACATTTTTAATCAGTTTGAGTTACATTTGACTGTATGCTATTAAGATTTATTGATCAGTCAGGACCGTATGACACCATGAAACATTGCACAAAAGACAATCACGTTTATATGAAAAGGAAGACAAAGTTAAAGCCTAGGTCTTTCTTCTCACTCCCTTCATGCTCATGATATGATAGGAGAGTGCATTATGATGACACGTCAGGTGATGGTAGGGTGACATATTACAACAATGTTTGTCCCCGGGCAGTCTGATGTGCTTGTAAGGGAATAGATGTTGCATACAGCACTTAAAATGAACAATGTCAGAACACAACCAAAATTCACTTCAGGGACATTTGTTACAGTGTAAACTTCACTGCAATGCATGGCAACATTTTCTTAACAATTGGCATTCTGAAATGGGTGACTTACCTCTTAGGGCTTTCTCTGGCCCAAACATTGAATGTTCTACTGTGGGTGAGCAACAGTGAGGTCGACATAAATCATGTTTATCATTATAAATTGAAAATATAAGTCAAAATCAAGCGTGGTTGTTACACTCCACCGATTGATGTGTGTCACATCGTATCCACTTCGATTATAAGTGGATCATACTTTATACCGTGGTGTGACATATGAATAGTCCTGAATAGGTTTGTGTTACCCTATTACTTCTGTTTAATTTGAATTGATAAAGCCCTGATGAAGTCCTGTTATATATCAACGGACGAAACACGTGTTGGCATGGAAGCATGAAGTTGTGGCATGAAGCTATTACTCTGTTGAGAATTGTGTATCAAGGATCTGAAATTAAGAACAAGGAAAATATTGTCTGAATAAAAGACATTGGAACTCTACATATGATACGGACTTGATTTTGACTTTGGAGTGCTTGGATTTTCAATTTATATTGTTAGGAAAAGACTGTTGTTTATTTTCCTGATGAGGTGGCTCTACTTCCTCCTTAAGCACCCAATGTGAAAGTGTTTTTCTATTCTGGACAACTGAAGACCATACTGGTGTGTGCGCCACTTCCCCAAGTCACCAATTAATTACAAAATCATGTTTATCATTGTTGACTGCAAAAAGAACAATTGATGGACAGAATGCCCATCAATGTCAAACATTCACCGCAGTACAGTGATCTGAGCCTAAATCCATCATTTTTTCCCCATGCTATTCCAGTTTAGACCCAGCCATATGCAAATCAGTCTTGACCCTGTTCCCCGTGGGAACAGTCCAGCCAGAACTGCCAGGACAGGTCCTCCCTGGACTGGAAACAAACGTACTGCGACCGGTTTTGGGGTATCACCCCTCATCAGCCAGGCTAGCTTGACTCCAGTGGCATGGAGAGCACCATAATACTAAAAGGTCACTTCTATAAGAGTAGTTTGAACAGTGAGAGTGGAATTAAAATAGGAATATTTTCCCTGCTTTCAGTTTGAAGTCTAACTGGATGCTATTCTGAGTTACATCCGGGTTAACAGATGACAATCAGCTAACTTTTACTTGACTGTAGTCAGTGCTTGGGGTGTGATCCTACGAGTGCAGATAGGTGCTAAAGAAGACATTACCAGTTGCACACTCCCAATTCACTGATTCTTTTTCCATTTAAAAAAAAAATGTAATAATCAGTTTTATCTTAGTCATGTTCAGGATAACAGTCACATATTATATGCTATTTTTGTCTATATGAATATGCGTAACCCCATACAGGGCCGTGGAAAAGAGCAGAAACATGATGACATTAGTTTATAAGCAATGCCCAGGGTATTTTATTCTTGAGGAAGAGGTGTCAGGATACAGTAGAAGTACACATCTCACACATAATTTAGTTAGGCTACTGAAAGTGATGAGACAAGTGTAGTATGTCTTTTTCGATGGGGAATTTATGGTGGGTCCATGAGTGCAGGAGGGACCCACATTCCTGATAATTGCAACATCAACCCTGCAAGTAAAGTACCCACCAGGAGAGTGTGAGTGATGAAGCATGCCCCAAGCTGCTGGTGAAGGTTCAACATCATATTACCACAAATGATGACTTTTGTTGTATGTGGGTGTTTAATATACTGTTTTCTATGATTTGTAAAGATTATGTACATAATTATCCTTCTACTGTAAGTGATAATATTTGATTTTATGTGTGTAAAATAACTTTGAGTTTGCAAAGAAGAAATGGCGGTGGCAGACGTTACATTTAGCATACTATACTAGCTGTTACTCTCTTTTGAGGTTTTGTGTTGCAGGCACTTCTCATCTTCTGACATCCATAACTGTATTTTCCAGTATTTAACATCTATTCAATGTAAGGCTTTAGGGAGTAAATCTATCACATACCGGTCATGTTGGAAAACTCTCCATCTGCACATGGCACACAGTGAAAGCAGCAGACTGGCTTCCCTTCTATGGGAGCTTTGCGGTTCCCTGGGAGGCAGCTCTCAGTGCAGACAGAGCGAGGAGTCTGTGAAGCCAAGTAGAAGAAAGAAGAAGCTGGGCTTAATTTGTCAGTGGCTGCTGCTGGCCAGCCATCAATGCATCTTTCACCACAAGCACTAATGTCCGTGTGGACTCATCTGCTTAGGCATATTTTTTAAATTACGTCATCTTTTAATTGATTTTAGTAGGTTTTACAAAGTTTTGGAGAATTTGAACATTATTGAGTGTCATCCATTTCATTTTCATTGTTTGGCTGAAACTTCAGATATTAAATGTTTTTGGGGGAAATGCTAATATTTAAAATGTGTTCAATGCAACAATCCCATATTTTAGGTCAAGTTTGAATTTCATACCTCATTGTAAAGAAATTAGAACATATTCTAGAATGTGCTTTTATTTTACACTGCTGGGCTTATTTACGAGCCCCTTGCGGGAACAGCAGGGCAAATCACAAATTCATATCTATGAACCCACGCAAAGGCACTTTGCATGCCCTCGGATGGCCTCATAGATATGAAGTAAGGCAAGGCAGCACAAATTGCTTTGTTGCCTTACTCTGCGCTCGGAAGGCATTCCATGGGCGTTGTGGTGAGTTTTCCCATGCAACACCCATGGATTTTGACACTGCCCCAGATTTATAAGATCATGTAAACCTGGGCCCAGATTTATAAGATCATGTAAACCTGGGGATGTGCGAAAA
This sequence comes from Calotriton arnoldi, assembly GCA_963921515.1. Taxonomy (NCBI): domain Eukaryota; kingdom Metazoa; phylum Chordata; class Amphibia; order Caudata; family Salamandridae; genus Calotriton; species Calotriton arnoldi. The sequence goes on from CAWUFW010007683.1 coordinate 483,390, forward strand.
CCTTACAGCCCCCCAAAGGGGTCGCAACGAGGAGAAACAAAATTAATTCTCCTTGTTTTTTCCTCTTTCCACGTGTGTTGTATTCTGCAGCACACATGGAAAGAGGAAAAAAGGCTCCCAGGATTGATTTTTGTGCAGGAAAGTGTCCCTGGTGCAAGGATGCCTGCATTGGCACTAGGCTGTCGAAACTGTGCCAGCACAGGGGGAAAGGACAGGAATGCACCGTATTGCATAAATACGGTGCATTCCTGACCTTTCACTTTGGCATTGGGCAGCGCAGCAAGGTGCCCTGCTGTGCTGCCCTATGCCAAATCCCAGTAAATAAGGGCCTAGGTTTAAAAAGACATATATAAAGAAATAAACTGCATGCAATGTGGACAGTATACCATTGTGCTGACTAGGTTCAGCATTTACAATATTTATGTTCACACATTGTTAGGAGTCATTGGTAGATACTTGCATCAATGAAGGAGCTTTTTATATATTGGTGATACCATTGTGTGACAGGGTTCAGCAGTTACCATGTTCACTTACACACATTGTGAGGAATCATTGCTAGATACTTGCATCGAGTATAAGCCTGCAAGAGGAGCTATATATATATATATATATATATATATATATATATATATTCATAAGTCATGAGCCCAGAGACGCTCTTATGACTACTACAACAGTGACTGCTGTTAAGATAATAACTAAATTATCAATATAAAGAGCATTTCTAGTGTTTTGAAGAGCATTTGCTTAGAAGCAGTGATTCATTGAAGCATGTGGGGTTCTACGGGCACTCATTTTTGACTACTGACCCTATTTTTTCTTATAAAACTTTGAGCAAGAGAGAGAAAAATACAAAAAAGGAGAAAGTAAGAGGAAGAGAACAATGGAATAACACAGAAAAAGGGAGAAAGCAGGGATGAAAAAGAATCTTCAAGAATGGTTTAAAAGGGCAAGGATTGTGTGGATGAAAAAGAAATGAGTTGGAATCATGATTATGTAGTCTTAGTATTCTGCAATCCTGAAATTCAGCAGCATGGGCTGCAGGCTTCTGAGAAACATCTGGGCACCCACACTTATTTTACAAGTTAAGCCCTGCTTAGAAGTGTGTGCTATGTAGCTTCTCACTCATTGACTCTTAGCGCCTAGAGAGAAGGTGCTAACAGTGTGTGTTCCACAGCTTATTGCTCACTTGAAAACTTTAAAGGGGTACAACGCTTCTGACAGAATGGGACATTAGTTGATCCCAAATTAAAACACTTGAAACAGTTCCCACCTGACTGCCATTGGATATCTCTAGGATATTACACTGACCTGATTCTTGAGGTCACCACTAGCATGCCACCAGATGGAGCTCTGGTTGATGATAAGTTGTTGCCCTGGTTGTGCTGTGAGGTCAAAATGTCCAACCTTAACAATTTCCAAGTTATCTAAGGCTTTATAAACCCAGTTCAGAATGTCATACTTTCCTGGTACTTGCTCGTTGTAGTCCCAAAAAATATCATGCCCTGCAACAGTCTTAAAATGTATCTTCTGGAGGAAACTGTTTGCCTGAAACACAAAACACAAGATCAGTAGGTCACACTCAGGACCAACAGTGGGGCATCCATTTTTTTATAGTTGACACAAAAGTAAAGGAAGACATCAGGGCTGAATCCTAGAACATACCCAAGTTGTTTAGCAACTAATAATTTAAACTTAGCTTCGTCTGTAGGAAAGGCACTCCTTGACACTATAATCAGACTCTGGCTCGAAGCTTTGGATACCTCTTGGCAGAAAAAACAGATGACTAGCGTAGACTCCTACCTTTCAGCATCCTTACAGCGGGGAATAACCTTTTGTCCAGAAATCAAGCAACATTCAGGCAGAGTGCATGATTACCATTCCAAAAACATAGATGCAAAAAACTAAATCCATTTTGATGGTTGCAGTTTTTGAGCTTGACCCAGAGTCACTCTGAGCAAATTCACTACATGGATCTAAACTCAGCATGAATGGCAGTGGGTACATGTTTCCACACCAGGCTATTCTGGGTGTGAGAGAATCATATCCCATATTTCCAGCTGGTAATTCTGGATGGACGAATACATGAGGCTTAAGCTCCAGCAGCAGCCAAGCCTCATTACCTATTTTCTATGACTAGAGGGGAGTATACAATGCACTTACCAGAAAAAAAAACTTTAATTTTCCTTCACAGCCCCCAATCTCAACCCCCTTTCCCACCCACAGGTCGCCATATGTATTTACTACCCGCTCTGAAAAGGTGGCATACATGTATTAAAAGCATACTCTTAGGGCCAGATTCACAAACGTAAAGTTAGACCAAAAGCCTAAATTTACACTTGAAGTCTAAGTTTAGACCTAAACTCTAACTTTACACCTGAAGTCTAAGTTTACACCTGAAGTCTACGTTTACACGTGGGTTCTAACTTTAAACCTGATGTCTAAGTTTAGAGCTGAAGTCTAACTTAGACCAAAAGTCTAACTTTACTACTTGGTAGTAAACTTACTAGTAGTAACTTACCTTTGTGAATACCAAAAAGTAGTAAAGCTAGACTTTAGTCTAACTTAGATTGTAGTCTAAACTTAGTCTTCCGGTGTTTATTCAATCCAGTGTGGTTATCCTCCCTTCCAAACCCCATGCAGAGACCCACCTATTGACAGCGTACCAACTGCTTGGCAGGAGTTTCTGTAATGGAAGTAGCACCGGACTTTTCTCACGGCTGATTGCAACCTAAAGCCTCTCTCAGTGGGGAACACCTCTATTCAGTGTCTTTTAATGATCTAGAGGACAGTACCACAGTACTGTTACTCTCCTTTTCTTATCTGTCCTCTATGTTAAATAGGCGCCCAACAGACCAGCGCTTGCATAAACCGTAACAATGCCTTATTGTTGAAAGATGATAATGCTGGATGTTAGACCTGGTACCATTGGCGTTAGTCTCCCTTCCATTTTTCACTGATTGCCTCCTCTGTTTTTGATATGTTTCGGTTGTTTAGATGCTTTGGGCACTGTGCCACTACTATTCAGTGCCACAGTGCAAGTGCTTCCTATGTTAAATTGTTGTAGTGAATTAGTGACTCCATGATTGGTTTATTTGATTTACTTGTCAGACCCTAGTACAGTGCACCATGAGTGCCCAGGGCCTGTAAATCAAATGCTGCGAGTGGGCTTGCAGCACTGATTGTGCCACCCACAAAAGTAGCTTGTAAAGTGTGTCTAAGGCCTGCCATTGCAGAGCCTGTGTGCAGTCTAGTGCTGCCTAGTCGACTTGGTAAGTGCACCCACTTACCAGTCCCTAAGCCTTCCCTTTTCTACTTATCAGACACCCCTAAAGTAGGCCCAAGGGCAGGGTGCATTGTATGTAAAAGGTAGGACATGCCCTGATGTGTGTGGCATGTCCTGATAGTGAATTACAGCCATTTTCATTTTTCACTATTGCAAGGCTACCTGTCCCCATAGGCCAGAATGGGCAGTTTGATTATAACATCTTATAATCCTAACTGACCCAGGGAACATGGTAGAAAAACGAGTTTAGTATGCCTGAACTCAGAATAATAAAATACATCTTTTAGTGAAGTTGGTTTTAACATTCTGTGTTTGAAAATACCACTTTTAGAAAGTAATTATTTTCTTACCTAACCATCCAGCCTGCCTCTGCTAGCTTGAGTATTGCATATCTGGTTTGTGAGTAACCGGGGTTGGGGGGGCTTCAGGAGACAGGGTGAGTCAGCACAGGGCTGAATAGACCTATCTGCATGTAGAGCGGTGGGAGGAGTAGCACCTGGGCTTGAATAGGGATGTGCCTGCCTTCCACAATGCTGGCTCCACCTCCTGTGGTGTGTCTCAGGACCCTGGCCCACACTGACAAAGGAAGACGGTGTACACTGGCAGAATGCACCCAGAACTGGTTTGTACTAGGTACAGGACCCTCTGCCTTCAGAGGACAAAGGATTTACTGGTATAAATATTGGGGCCCAGACCCCAGGACTTTAGATCACTTCTGGGAATCAAGACGGACCTTTTGCCAAGGAGAAGAACCAGAGAATCTGCCGGAGTTTTTGACTGCCCCTCTGCCAATGTGTTGCATGCTGGGGTTGGCCTGCAGTGGTTTCTTTATTGTCAAGGAAAGGAGAAAGACTTTTATTTGCAACTTTCATCATCTTGAAGAAGAATCTCCAAGGGCTTGAATTTGAGCTTGCCTCCTGCCTGAAGTCTCAGGGATACAAGACTTCACCCCTTCTGTTTGCCTGCACCTGGAACTTGCTGTTCTAGCTGCTACAGAAGGAAATTGCAACACCGACGCCGGCGAGCGATGCAGTACTCTGCATCGAAGACGTGAGCGCTGCTCCGACTTATAGCGTAGGCCCGACGCCGCCGGCCGTGCCACATCGATGCCAGCGAGCGACATCTTAACCCGGCATAAGCCGTGAGCGCTGCTCCAACTTGTGACGTAGGCCCGACTCCTGCTGCTGTGCCGCATCGACTTCGAAGCCGACATCATCGTGGAGCCGGTCCTCGACGTGGGTGGTCAAGAATCCATCGACATCGTGACATCGTACGGAACCGCGGTTTTGGCGCCATCGTGACGTCACCTCCTCTCCGGTAAGGAACAGATGCCTCCCCTGCTTTGCGCAAGCATCGAGGACCCGACGCATCGCCTCCCTGAAGCAAGGAACCGACGCCGCACCGCGCCAACGACGCCGCACCTCCCCGACGCCGTGAGCTGTCTTTGTTTTCGCTTTTCCAAGGTACTGTTCTTTGTGGGTCTGTTTTAACTCTTGGCCCGACGCGGCGCACCTTGCGGTCGGCGCCGTACTTTGGGATTTCTTTGACCTCGACGTCGTGATAACTCCTGTTGGGGTTATCTGTTGCTAAAGACTGCATTCAAGTGAATAACCTATTTCTAAGTTATTTCTACCATCTTGAAGTATTATTCTTAATTACAGTATTGTGGATTTTTGTCGTTTTGGTCTTGTGTTAAGTCTATATAAAGAATACTTATTTTTATAAAACCTATGTGGTGTCCATCTGTAGTGTTTTCACTGTATTACTGTATGTGTTCACAAATGCTTTACACACTGCCTCTGATATAAGCCTGTCTGCTCATGCCAAGCATACCAAGGGGGTGAGCAGGGGTTATCCAGGAGTGTAATCTCCTTTCCCTGACTAGAAGCAAGGGTCCCTATTTGGTAAAAAGTACCTACCTCTGCCAACTAGAGACCCCCAGTTCTAACACTGGAGATTTAATTATAATATATTTAATTAGGATGATGTTGAAGGTTAATTCTTGTGACCATGTCAACTGGGCACTCTTTTTCAGAGACACCTCATAGTTGCAGTTAGTGTCAGGGCTGCAGTTAGTGTCGGAGGGCCTTAATGAAACATGAATAAAACTCACATTTACACTCTTAATACTGTCAATAGTTTCTTCGAGTGTTGGGTTTATGTCCCTTAGAAATTGTTGTTGATTTTGTTTTGTTGAAACAATGCACTACAATTTGATCTTGAATGCACAAGTCCATTGCTGTTCGCATGGCCTCATTTATTCATCCACGTCACCCACCAAGTCATCCATTCATCCATTCATACATCCATCCACCCTTCCATCCATCCATCCAAATTCAGTCTGTGATGCCAATACACATAAATCTACCAAGTAAGAGTCAAAAGGCTCTTTTGGAATTTGTATTCAGGTAAGAAAGCCTACATCTCTCCATCACAATATGTATATATCATGAAACTGTCTTCCATACCAGTGGGGTTGGTGCATCTGTTAAAATATATTTTGGGCTTCTTTACGTGACACATTAAAATGAACATTTATAAGCAGCGCCTTGAATATCTCACTGGCAAACCTTTTTGCCATCCAGGATATATATATATATATATTCACTGAAAAAAAACATAGGTTTCAGGGAAGTTATAGTCAGAAATTAGCATTAAAAAAACCTTAGAAATTCACTGAAAAAACCACAGGTTTCAGGGACGTTATACTAGTTAGTTGGACATTTCACTCGTGCAAAACCAGAGAAATTTGGCCATTATAGTTAGTTCAGCTAACTATAACTCGCGCCCCCGCAATACACTGCTGATGACAACACATATTACATCATTCATGACATGGTCAGTGACATCACTGATGACATCACTGATGACATCTCAAATGACAAAACTGATGACATCACTGAGGACATCATTCAGTGTCTGTGTGTTTCTGTAAAGTTTAAATATGTTGTATGTATATATAGGCCAAGGTGTATTGAAGAATGAGTGGGTGTATAAGTGTCTGAATGGATGATTTAGTAGGTGCGTGACTGACTGTATAAGTGAGTGATTAAATGCGTCTTACTGAATGCATGGGTTAGTGACTGATACAGACATTCACACAGTTTAGTTTGTCAGTTGGTATGTAATCAGTTGCAAGGGTTGGTGAGTAGCTAAATGAGGGTCTATATGGGTTATCGATTGGTTGTCTGAGTATCTGTATGGGTGCCTGTAGGAGAGTAGGATCTGCCTCTCATGTTGCCCCCACTTTTTTTCTGATGTTTACACTGGTTTCTGGCTATAGTCTGGCTGGGACCCTGCCAATCAGGGCCCCAGCCTCTCTGTTTTCTCTAAACGACTTGGAGTGCACTCTAGGTGCACTAGTGATTGGATACTGTGGTACCTTATGAGTCCCTAGTATATGGTACCTTAGGTACCAAGGGCATAGGTACTTCACAGGCCTACCAGAGCTTGAAGCATGTATTATGCCACCCCTGGGAAGCAGACTAAATCTGACACCACAGGCCTGCTACTGCAGCCTGGGTGAGGTGGTGCTAGCACTCCTCACTGAGATATAGGTTCCCTATATCTCTCCTGCACACACATTTAAACCTATCAGTCACCCCTAGGGCAGGCCCTATCAATCCTGAGGGCAGGGTGCTTAGTTTTTATGTGAGAGGTTGCCTCTGCCTGAGCAGGGCCCCTCTGCAGCTCTCAGAGTCCATTCTCTGGGGCTGTTTGTGAATGCGGTCAAACCATATACCCTTAAGTGCATTATAACCTCGCGGTTAATGCTAACTTTGGAATGGCTGCATCAAAACATGTCATGTTTGGTGTCAAACACCTTGGAATCATACCCCCACACCAGTAACTGGTGTGGGAGTATGATCCCACCCTTCTAGAGGGATAGACATGTACCTACTGTGGAAACGCGGTAGAATCCTGAAGAGCCCTGGCATCACAAAATGGATGCCACCAGTCACAGACACTGGGCTGCCCTCCTGCTGATGACCAAAAGTCGCAGTGGAGGAACCCCATTAATAGGCATCCTGTCCCAGGGAGGTGTGATCACCTCCCAGACAGGGTTTAGTGTTTTGGGGCTGGGTGGGTGCACTCCTAGAGTGCTTTGAAGTCCTGCACTGGGGGAGCAGTAGGCTCCTCTGTGCATACACCAGTTCAAACCGGCTCAGGGGCTACCTGCCCCTGCTCTGTCGCGAAACTGGACAAAGGGAAGAGGGTGTAGCCACCCACTCCCCTGACCCTCCCATAGGTGGGGTCATAGAGCTAGTCCCTCCCTTCCTTACAGTATAAGATAGGGAACCCTTGCCATTGCAAACTAGATATCCCTGGACGACGCTCTGAAGAAGAATCCCGGACCTTCGACGTTCCACTACCTCTGGAAGACTGAAGAATCTCCCTTGGAGTCAAGGAGTGACTCCCCTGCTTGGCAGGCACCAAAAACTGCAACGACGGTTGCAAACTACGCCGCTCCCGCCGGAGCTCGAAGTCCCTGCAGCCCAAGAAGAGGATTTCCTGACTTTTTCAAGGCCATCGTGAGTTCCCAGCAAAGCTGAGGCCAGTGGACACCACGAGTGACGAGGAATCGCAATCCATGGGTACTGTGCACTATTGTCGAGTGCAACCCCTTCACGACGTTCTACGAACTTGTGCTTTGGACCACGTATGGTCCCAGTCTCTAGCCGAGATTCCTCTCAAGATCAGAGGCCTACCCCGTCCCGAGTGACCGTGGGCCCCTGTTGAGTGACTCCTCCCAAGGGGTCTGTGCAACCCCTTGCCAGCCAGCTTGTGGGTCCCCTGAAGACTTTTCTACAAATCCAAAGGGCTCCTCTGGTTGCCCTAGGCCTGCCCTGATTTACCGTCGCTGGGTGAGTTCCACAGACCTTGCTGGTCTGCACCACTGACTTTTCATTCTTTCCCCAAGACTTGCTGTTACCAAGGCTTCTTGGCTCCAATAGGGTCGCTGACACCGCAGTAAGCTGCAGACTTTGTGGGACACGCCGAATCCAGCTCCTGGTCATCGTCGACACATCCTGGACCTCGTGGCTGAAGAGTCAAGACACCCGCGAACGACCTGAACCTTGCGACGACGGTGGGCATTCATCTTCCTTGCCCCTGGTTACTGCCAAGTGACTTTGAACACTGTCCCCTCTGCTTTCAGGTCTTCTTTCTTCTGAATCCAGGCTTGGATTCCATCGGACACTTCTTCGGTCTTCACAAGCAGCAAGTCTTCATTGGCTCCCATTGAAAACAACGCCGCGACCCGACACCAAAGGACACCTATGAACCCGGCTTCCCTGGGTGAGGTAACTCCAGCACTATGGTGCTCCTGTGGGTGTTGGCCCTAGAACTACTTACCCTGTAAGTGACTTGCTTGTAGGTTCTCCCGAAGTGCCCTTAAACTCTTAATTTCCAACCGCGACTTGCCCCATTGAAGTCAACGTCGATCCGTGCCTGTGTTCACACACTGCACGCGTCCCCCGTGGGTCCTTTACTTACCTGCCTTGGGTGGTTTCGTGAGGCCCCAGCACTTCTGAAGGCCCTAGGCCTTGTCCCTTTGCAAGTCGTTGTTCCTAAGTCTCTTTTTTAGTATATGATCTGGTACGCCCCTAGGGCCCCAGCCATAATTGTGCTTAATTTATTGTGAAACGTTGATTTGTGCATATGTTCTTGACTTCTAATCTCATAAAGAGATTAGTAGAGAGTTGTTTAGCAATAAATACATATATATTTGATATATATACCTGTGTTGTGTCTTTTCATTTGGTGATTCAAGAGATTGTGTGGTAAAACAAGCTGCTTTACATTCCTTCAAGACTTAGCCTGAAGGCTGCTCTCCACAGCTACCACTAGGATAGCTTTCTTTAAAGGTTATCTTAAACCTATCTACCATAAGAGTCGAATTGTACTGGTGCAAGGTGCCCACTTTAACTAGTGAACAGCATATACCAGGCCAACTTCTCACAGTGCCTGAGTGTCTGTGTGGGTGGGTGGGGTTGTGCCTCTGTGCATAGATGTGTGAGTGGGTGATTTACTGGATGTATGGGTTTAAGAGTGCATCTGTGAAGGGCTGTATGGGTGGGTGAGTGTATGTACGGGTATGTTGAGAGAATGGATGCCTCAGTGGTACATGTGTGAGTAACTGCATATGTGAAAGGCAGTATATGTGAGTGTTGGAGTATATAAATGACTATATATGAGAGTGAGTGATTGTGAGAGTGGCTGTATGGTTGAGTGTGTGCTTGTATTAGTTATTGTATAATAGTGTAAGTATGTGTTAGTATATGTTTGAATAAGTGAGGTGAAGTGTGTATAACTGTATAGGTGAGTAAATGGGAGTGTGATTGATTCTTTGCATGACTGACTAGGTGTGTGAGTAACTCTATGGATGAGTGGCGGTGTGTGAGTGTCTGTATAGATATGTGACTGCATATGATAGTGCCGTATTGATGGTTAAATGCATGTATGAGTGACTGTATGGGTGAAAGAGTGGATGTGTGTGTAGACCTAGGAATTATTTATTTATTTATTTATTTTCGACACTTCTAAAGCGCACTGTCACCCAACAGGCATCCTGGCGCTAACATATGTGTGCCCAGCAGGGCTCATGCTACGAGGGACCTCGTCCAGGTAATAAAGTTATACACTAGGATAGATCCATGTCTTTAATCTCTTCCTAAACAGAAGAAGATCTTCCATCTTTCTCAACTCGAATGGAAGACTATTCCATAGTCGGGCAGCAGAGGTGCTGAAGGCCCTACCTCCCGATTTTGTTTTTTTGAATCTTGGCACCATCACCATTTTAGCGGAGGAGGAGCGGAGGCTCCTAGTAGGGACATACCATGCAAATTTCCTCTGCATTAATATAGGTCCAGACCCATGCAAGGCCTTGAAAACTATGCAGAGGGACTTAAATTGAACTCTCTGTCGTATGGGAAGCCAGTGTAGCTCCATCAAGGCCAAGGAGGCAGAAGAGCGTCTTGGCCTCCCCAGTGCTAGCTTGGCTGCTATTGTTTGAATTCTTTGGAGCTTCTCCATCAAATAGCTTGGAGACTCCAGCAGCAAAGCATTGCAGTAGTCTAACCTGCTTAGAATAGTGCTTCGTACTACCAGTGCTCGGGCTTGGGATGGCAAAACCGGAAGAATCTTCCGTAGGGCTTTAATAATAGAGAAACAGCTCCCCACGGTTTTATTTACATGTGCTTCAAGGGTCAATTTGTTATTAAACGTAATGCCCAAATTCCGCACCTTCTCCACAGGGACCGGTGGGCTGGCTATGGCTGATGGCCAGAAATTAGTGGGAAGCGGTGGGGGGGACTTTCCCGCCGCACAATAAAGAATCTCGGTTTTATCAGCATTGAATTGTAGCGAGTTCTTTCTCAGCCACTGTGCCATGTCCTGCAGGCAAGCATGAAGGTCTTCCAAGGATGTCGACTGTTCTCCCTCTAGGGACAGGATAAGTTGGGTGTCATCCGCATAATTTACGATATTAACCTTAGGCATCCTTATAACGGCAATCAGAGGTCTCAAATAGATGTTAAACAATATAGGGCTGATCGCGGATCCCTGGGGAACGCCATGCACAATATTTTTTAATTCAGACTGATATGGGGGAAGGGCCAATTAGTGAGTGGGTATGTACTAACTGGTATTGGTGTGTCTATGGTTTCGAAAATGGTAGTCTGTATTTTAGAGTGAGTGTATCAAAGGTTATATTAGGGTATGAGGAGGTGCATCAGATTATCACGTGGATGATGTCATCAGTGATATCATCAGTGATGTCATTTGAGATGTCATCAGTGATGTCCCTGACCATGTCATGTATGATGTAATATGTGACGTCATCAGCATCACATATTACATATTACGTCATTGCGGGGGGCACGAGTTATAGTTAGCTGACGGCCGAATTTCTCTGGTTTTGTACGAGTGAAATGTCCAACTAACTATAACGTCCCTGAAAGCTGTGGTTTTTTCAGTGAATTTCAAAGGTTTTTTCAATGCTAATTTCTAACTATAACGTCCCTAAAACCTATGGTTTTTTTCAGTGAATTTCAAATGTTTTTTAAACGCTAATATCTAACTATAACGTCCCTGAAACCTGTGGTTTTTTCAGTGAATTTCAAAGGTTTTTTAAATGCTAATTTCTAACTATGCCTTCAAAGGTAGGACATGTGCAGAAAGAGGAAGAAAGGTACAGAAAGAAGCAAGAGAAATGCAGAAAGAGGCAACAGAAGTCCAGAAAGACAAAGAAAGGTGCAGAAAGAAGCAAGAGATGTACACAAAGAACCAACAGAGGAGCAGAAAGAGGCCTTGTTGCAAAGTCATCCTGTGCCCCCAACTTTTTGCTGACGGGTACTAGTGGTAACTGACTCTGACTAACCAGGCCTGGAGCCAGTGCTATGCTGAAAGACACTTAGAATACAGTGAAAACAACTACATACACTAGGGTACACTATGAGTTGGGGTACCCCTGTGATTGGCATGACCTCCCCTGCATAGTCATAGTACATAATAGGGCAGGGGGATTAAAATTACCTCTAACTAAGAGGTGCAGAAGGAGGCAAGAGAAGTGCAGACAAAAGCAACACAGGTGCTGAAAGAGGCAAGAGAGGTGCAGAAAAAAGCAAGTGCAGTGCAGAAAGAGGTAAGTGAGGTGCAGAAAGAAGCAAGAGCAGTGCAGAAAGAACCAACAGAGGTGTAAAAAGAGGCAAGAGAAGTGCAAAAAGAGGCAAGTAAGGTGCAGATAGAAGGGAGAGCAGTGCAGAAAGAACCAACAGAGGTACAGAAAGAGGGAAGAGGGGTGGAGAGAAAGGCAAGAGGGATGCAGAAAAAGGTAGGATGGGAGCACAAAGAGGAAACAGAGGTAGAGAAAGAGGCAGGAGGGGTGCAGAAAGAAGCAAGCCAGGTGCAGAAAGAAGCATGGGAAGTGCAGAATGAAGCAACAGGGGTGCAGTAAGAGGCAAGAGAAGTGCAGAAAAAAGGCAAGAAAAGTGTAGAAAGAGGCAAAAGAGGTACATAAAGAGACAACAGGGGTGCAGAAAGAAGCAGGACAGGTGCAGAAAGAAGCATGGAAAGTGCAGAATGAAACAACAGGGGTGCAAAAAGAGGCAAGAGAAGTGCAGAAAGGAGCAAGTGAGGTGCAGAAAGAGCCAACAGAGGTGCAAAAAGAGGCAAGAGAGGTGCTGAAACAGGCAAGAGAAGTGCACAAAGAGGCAAGAGAATTGCTGAAAGAAGCAACAGAGGTGTAGAAAGAAGCAAGAAAAGTGCAGAAAGAGGCAAGTGAGATGCAAAAACAGGCAGGAAAGGTATAGAAAGCGGGAAAGCGAGTGCAGAAAGAGACAACAGGGGTGCAGAAAGAAGCAAATGAGGTGCAGAAAGATGCAACAGATGTGCAGAAAGAGGGAAGAGAAGTGCAGAAAAAGGCAAGAAAAGTGCAGAAAGAGGCAAAAGAGGTACATAAAGAGACAACAGGGGTGCGGAAAGAAGCAACACAGGTGCAGAAAGAAGCATGGAAAGTGCAGAATGAAGCAACAGGGGTGCAGAAAGAGGCAAGAGAAGTGCAGAAAGAGTCAAGAGTATTGCTGAAAGTAGCAACCGAGGTGTAGAAATGTGAGAAGTTGGCCTGGTATATGCTGTTCACTAGTTAAAGTGGACACCTTGCACCAGTACAATTCGACTCTTATGGTAGATAGGTTTAAGACAACCTTTATAGAAAGCTATCCTAGTGGTAGCTGTGGAGAGCAGCCTTCAGGCTAAGTCTTGAAGGAATGTAAAGCAGCTTGTTTTACCACACAATCTCTTGAATCCCCAAATGATAAGACACCACACAGGTATATATATCAAATATATATGTATTTATTACTAAACAACTCTCTACTAATCTCTTTATGAGATTAGAAGTCAGGAACATATGTACAAGTCAATTGTTATCAAAATAAGTTAGCACAGTAAATATCACAATCTTATCTTTGCTAGACCGGGTTCTGGAGCACATAGAATCGAGGGACCCCCAGAGAACCACCCAGGTAGTTGTAGGAGACCCACAGGGGACGGACGCGGTGTTCAGACACTGGTGCGAGTCCTGTACGAGTCTATGCAAGCGGACGCGATTGAGTTATCAATGTTACAGGCCCCTGGCGTGTTCGAGGCGAACACACCGATCGGTCAGGACAAGTCGAAGGACGCGGTTACTGGTAGATTTACAAGGGAGTTGGACGCGATGTGTCTCACACAGACGCGAACCCTGTACGAGCCAGTGCGAGAATTGCACGGGGAGAATAGGAGTTTTAGGATACTTCGGGAGAACCTACAAGCAAGTCACTTACAGGGTAAGTAGTTCTAGGGCCCACACCCACAGGAGCACCATAGTGCTGGAGTTACCTCCGGAAGCCGGGTGCATAGGTGTCCTTTGGTGTTGGGTCGCGGCGTCGTTCTCAATGGCGAACAAAGAAGACGTGCTGCTTGTGCTGTCCGAGGAAGTGTCCGGGGGAATCCAAGCCTGGATTCAAAGGAAGGAAGACCTGAAAGCAGAGGGGACAGTGTTCAAAGTCACTTGGCAGTGACTCGAGGCAAGGAAGATGGATGCCCACCGTCGTCGCAGGGTTCAGGTTGGTCATGTGTGCCTTGACTCTTCAGCCACGAGGTCCAGGAGGTGTTGACGACAACCAGGAGCTGGATTCGGCGTGTCCCACAATGTCTGCAGCTTACTGTGGTGTCGGTAACTCGATTGGAGCCAACAGGCCTTGGTAACAGCAAGTCTTGTGGAAAGTGTGAAAAGGCAATGGCACAGACCAGCAAGGTCTGAGGGACTCACCCAGCAAGGGTAAGTCAGGGCAGGCCTGGAGCAACCAGGGGAACCCTTTGGTTTCTAAAAGTCCTCAGGGCACCCATGAGCCTGCTGGCAAGGGATTGAGAAGACGCCTCGGGAGGATTCCTTCAACAGGGGCCCACGGTCACTCGGGACGGTGTAGGCCTCTGATCTTCAGAGGACTTCCTGCTGGAGGTTGGGACCACACGTGGTCTAAAGCACAGGTTCTTAGAACGTTGTGAAGTGGTTGCACTCGACAATAGTGCACGGTACCCCGGGATCGCGGTTCCTCGTCACTCTTGGGGTCCACTGGCCTCAGCTTCACTGGGGACTCACGATGGCCTTTGGGAAGTCAGGAAATCCACTTCTGGGGCTGCAGGGACTTCGGACTCCGGCGGGAGCGGCGTAGTTTGCGACCGTTGTTGTAGTTTTTGGTGCCTGCCAAGCAGGGGAGTCACTCCTTGACTCCAAGGGAGATTCTTCAGTCTTCCAAAGGTAGTGGAACGTCGAAGGTCCAGGATTCTTCTTCAGAGCGTCATCCAGGGATATCTAATCTTCAGGTTCAAGGGCTCCCTACCTTATACTAACAAGGAAGGGAGGGACTAGCTCTTAGACCCCACCTATGGGAGGGTCAGGGGAGTGGGTGGTTACACCCACATCCCTTTGTCCAGTTTCGCGCCAGAGCAGGGGCAGGTAGCCCCTGAGCCGGTTTGAACTGGCATATGCACAGAGGAGCCTTCTGCTCCCCAGTGCAGGACTTCAAAGCACTCTAAGAGTGCACCCACCCAGCCCCAATACACTAAACCCTGTCTGGGAGGTCGTTACACCTCCCTGTGACAGGATACCTTTTGTTGGGCTTCCTCCACTGCGAGTTTCGGTCATCAGCAGGAGGGCAGCCCAGTGTCTGTGACTGGTGGCATCCATTTTGTGATGCCAGGGCTCTTTAGGATTCTACCGCGTTTCCACAGTAGGTACATGTCTATCCCTCTAGAAGGGTGGAATGCTACCCCGCCGCCAGGACTGGCGGGGGGTAGTATTCCAAGATGTTTGACACCAAACACGACATGTTTTGATGCAGCCATACCAAAGTTAGCATTTTACCGCAAGGATATAATTAACCCTGGGCGAAGTACTACGCTACGCTCGCGTAGTTTGCGAAGTTTGCGCTACTTCGCACAACGCGAATTGCACGTAGCACAGTGCAAACACGCATAGCGTAGCGTAGCGTAGTGCAGCGGTCATTTTTTGCTTGCTCGCGGTCCTCAACGTCAAGTTGGCGACCGCGAGCAAGCAAAATGACATCCCGGCGAGACTTTTTCCTCGTTCGCGATCAGCAACATCAAGTTGCCGATCGCGAGCGTGGAAAATAAACCTCCCGGTGAGATTCTCAACGCGGGGAGGTCAGGTTTCTCATTGCGAGTGGTCGCGTATGCTCGCGACCGCTCGCGATGAGAAACTACCAGTCCGCGTTGAGAAAGCTGCCGCTCGAGTAAAAATCTACTCGAGCGGCAGTAAAAGACAGCTTGCACTGTGCAAGATGCCGTTTTCAATGATTGCACAGTGCGGACAAGCATCCGGCACTGTGCAATCATTGCGAACAGCGCACTACGCAGTTCACGTAGTGCTATGCGTAGCTCGCGTAGTGCGAACTTCACTTTGCGTAGCTTCGCGTAGCGCTACTTCGCGAACTACGCCCAGGCTTAGATATAATGCACTTAAGAGTATATGGTTTAATCGCATCCACAAACAGCACCAGAGAATGGACTCTGAGAGCTGCAGAGGGGCCCTGCTCAGGCAGAGGCACCCCCTCACATAGAAGCCAAGCACCCTGCTCTCAGGATTGATAGGGCCTGCCTTAGGGGTGACTGATAGGTTTATATGTGTGTGCTGGAGAGGTATAGGGAACCTATACCTCAGTGAGGAGTGCTAGCACCACCTCACCCAGGCTGCAGTAGCAGGCCTGTGGTGTCAGATTTAGTCTGCTTCCCAGGGGTGGCATAATACATGCTGCTGCCACTGGTAGGCCTGTGAAGTACCTATGCCCTTGGTACCTATGTGTTAAACCTTCACTCACCTGAAATCCAGGTCGTTCAACTTGAGAGATGTGAAGATGTTTCTCGCCTGCCCTTAAGAATTCACTCCCGACCAAACTGAATTTGTAAACACAGCCGGTAAGAAGTAAAGTCCCAAGGGAAGGGGGAATAGGGACAAAATAACAAACAGACAGAAACACTCCAAATTCCTGCTTCAGACAGCTTTGGATATTCTTGCATCTATGGATTGTGTTTCTATAAATATAAAACATGAATAACACTATTTTAGCTTATGACTTCAGACTGGTGATTATTGTTTACCTATTTAACAAACAATTCAAACATATACCTCTCAATTCTGGGCTTGTCTCCACCAGAACATTATTCATGAAGTTATGCAAATAAAACTGTTATTTTCTGTAAAGAAATAAGCACACCTTAGTATTTATCATCAAACATTAATACTTCCATAAAATCCTATATTGTCCATTGTAACTCACTTCTGGAGAAAATACCAGTATAGTAAAAAAAAAAAAGAGTCTCTGTTCAATAATTATATGCTTCTTTTATCTTTCAGGTTCATCATATCAAAAGGATTGGATTCCTGAGACAAGTAAGTATTTGTTGTGCTGGTTAAGTCTGTGAGATGAAATAACGCTTATAAAGGTCACCTTCAGTATGAGCTGACTAATGGTTAATGTCTTTAGTTCTTGAAACTAAAAATAAACGAGCACCTTGCCTCTAAGATTTGTTTGCTAATTCACAAACCATATGCAAAGCACACTGTCACGCGGGTTTTCTTCAAATAAATAGTCAAATGAACTTACTTGTTCCACGCGCGCTTCTGTAATTAACCGCAACCTTACTTTTCTTTTTAGAACGGGGGCGCCTTTCCTAAGGAGACCGGAAATGCCACAAACTGGATTTCTTTGTTGTTCGGGGAAGAGTAAAGGCGTCGAACCGGAAAGCTGTCAAGAAGTCAGGGTTGCCGTGGAGATCTTTCCGATGCCCAGCAGACGACGAAGGATTCACAGAAGCAGGAAGGACTTCAGGTAAGAGAAGGAAATAACGAGCGCAAGCACGTTTGTTAGTGCGCCCATGGTTTAAATAGTCTTCAGGAGGGCGGCGTTCTCTAACGCCAAGGAGAAAACGTGCTGCACATGCACCAACAGTCTTATTAAAACAACGTGCCTGATTAAAGATGCAGCACATGAAATAACGGACGTTTCCACACGTGCTTACATCTTATGTAATGCTTCAATGCACCAAAGGCAGATTTTTATAAGATTAAGCACCAAGCAGTACAAACAAGCACTGGCAAAAAAACAAACCTGAATGATTGTCAAATAGCCTGAGATGGACAACAAATAAGCATTGTCAAATACAAATGAAACACTTATGAATCAGACCCTTCTCTTTATGGTTCTTTATGAGGTTAAGCATGGTTCTTTATACAAAACCCTAACACTATGGTACCATATACTAGGGACTCATAAGGTACCACAGTATCCAATCACTAGTGCACCTAGAGTGCACTCCAAGTCGTTTAGAGAGAACAGAGAGGCTGGGGCCCTGATTGGCAGGGACCCAGCCAGGCTATAGCCAGAAACCAGTGTAAACATCAGAAAAAAAGTGGGGGCAACATAAGAGGCAGATCCTACTCTCCTACAAGAAAGAAGCAAGAAAAGTGCAGAAAGAACCAACAGAGGTGCAGAAAGAGGGAAGAGGGGTGGAGAGAATGGCAAGAGGGGTGCAGAAAAAGGTAGGATGGGTGAACAAAGAGGCAAGCGAGGTACAGAAAGAGGCAGGAGGAGTGCAGAAAGAAGCAAGGCAGGTGCAGAAAGAAGTATGGAAAGTGTAGAATGAAGCAACAGGGGTGCAGAAAGAGGCAAGGGAGGTGCAGAAACAGGCAAGAGAAGTGCACAAAGAGGCAAGAGAATTGCTGAAAGAAGCAACAGAGTTGAGAAAGAAGCAATAAAAGTGGAGAAAGAGGCAAGTGAGATGCAAAAACAGGCAGGAAGGGTACAGAAAGAGGGAAGACGAGTGTGAGAAGTTGGCCTGGCATATGCTGTCCACTAATTATAGTGGGCACCTTGTACCAGTCCAAACAACCCTTATTGGAGTTAGGTTTAAAGACAACCTTTATGAAAGCTATCCTAGTGGTAGCTGTGGAGAGCAGCCTTCAGGCTAAGTCTTGAAGGAATGTAAAGCAGCTTGTTTTACCAGTCGATAATCTCTTGAGTGACCAAATGAAAGATCACCACACCAGGTATATATTCAAAATATATGTATTTATTGCTAAACACACCCCTCTAGTCTCTTTATGAGGCTAGAGTTCGAAGTACATAAGTTATAAGTTAAATAATCACAGTAATAGCACAAATACACGTTTGGGCCCTAGGGGCGTACCAAACCATATACCAAGAAAGTGGTATAAGAACCACGACTGAGCTAGACACTAGGCCTAGAGCCTGTAGAAGTGCTTGGACCCCAAGGAACCACCCAAGGCAGTGACACAGGGGACCCACGGGGGACGCGTGCAGTGTGGGAACACAGCCGCGAATCGCCGTTAACTTCAATGGGCAAAGTCGCGATTAGAAATTTAAAGAAAAGGGACACTTAAAGAAGGACTTGGAGCAAACCCTTTGAGACTTAGGACTTTCTAGAGTCTCTTCCCACGGGAGCACCGGAGTACTCGTTTTACCTCACCCAGGGAAGCCGGGTGCATAGGTGTCTTTCGGGGTCGGGTTTCGTCGTCGAGTTCTATGGAGATCTGCTGCAAAGTGCTGCTGGCGACCAAGTGAAAAGTGTCCGGGTGGATCCAAGAGTGGATCGGAGTTCTGAAGAACCTGAAAGCAGAGGGGACAGAGTCTGGGTCACTAGCCAGTGACCAGGAGGACGATGGACAGATGCCCACCGATGTCGGCTGCTTCAGGTGAGTTGATGGTCATCTTGACTCCGCAGTCACGATGTCCAGGAGGTGTTGTCAGCAACCAGGAGCAGGATTCGGACTGTCCCACGAAGTTTGCTGCTTGCTGAGGTGTTGGCGAACGGATTGGACCCAACAGGCCTTGGCAACAGCAAGTCTCGTGGAAAGTGGAAGATGACGATGGTGCAGACCAGCAAGGTCTGGGGAACTCACCCAGCGAGGGTAAGTAAGGGCAATCCTGGAGCAATCAGGGAGCCCAAGAAGAAAAGTGTTGACCTTCGTGGAGGGCTACTAGCCAACGGACTAGCAACCATGAAGGAGCCTCGAGACGGAACACGTTGAGCTGGCTCACAGGACACTCGTGGAGTGGAGGCCAGTGATCTTCGGCACAGTCGGTGCTGGAGGCTGGGGCTACTCGGAGCCCAAAGCACAACTTCGGGGGAGACCCAGAAGATGACGCACTTAGCAAATGTGCGCAGTGTCCAGGGGTCACGGTTCCTCATTACCCACGGCAGCTACGGGCCTCAGCTTTGCTGTGAGCTCAGGGTAGCTTCAGGGAAGTCAGGAAATCCACCTCTGGGGATGCAGGGACTTCGGCGTCCGGCGGGAGCTTCGTCGATGCAGACCGGACAGATGCTTCTTTGGTGCCTGCCAAGCAGGGGAGTCACTCCTTGACCCCAAGGGAGATTCTTCCGTCCTCTAATCGTAAAGTAGAGCGTTGAAGGTCCAGGATTTTGTATCAGAGTTTCGTCCAGGGAATATCTAAAGTCGTAGTGACTGGGGTCCTATACTTATTCCAAGTTTAGGGGTTGGACTAACTCTGTGGTCCCACCTATGGGTGGGTCAGGGTGGAGGGGTGGCTACACCCCTTTCCCTTTGTCCAGTTTGCGCCAAAGCAGGGGCTGGAAGCCCCTGATCCGGTTTGAACTGGGGTATGCACGAGGACACCAAATGTGCCCCCAGTGCAGGACTTCAAAGCACTCTAAGAGTGCTCCCGCCCAGCCCCAATACACATTATCCTGTCTGGGAAGGTGGTTACACCTCCCTGTGACAGGAAACCTATTGTCCAGGCCTCCCCTGCCGGAGTTTCGGTCAGCAGCAGGAGGCCAGACTTGTGTCTGTGGCAGCAGCATCCATTTTGTGATGCTGGGGCTCAAGAAAGAAGTTACCGGGCAAGCCAGGGTTAACATGTCTCTCCCTCTAGAAGGGTGGAATGCTACCCCCGCCGCCAGAATTGGCGGGGGGGGTAGTATTCCAAGATGTTTGACACCAAACACGACATGTTTACGTGCAGCCATCCCAAAGTTAGCATTTAACGCTGAGTTATAATGCACTTAAGAGTATATGGTCAGGCTGCACTACAAACAGCATCAGAGAAGGGTCTCCGAACGCTGCAGAGGGGCCCTGCTCATGCAGGGGCACCCTCTCACATAGGAACCATGCACTCTGCCTTCAGGATTGACAAGGCCTGCCATAGGAGTGACTTATAGGTTTATATGTGTGTATGTAGGTAGTGATATAGGTAACCTATATCACAGTAAGGGGTGCATGCTCCACCTTACCCAGGCTGCAGTAGCAGACCTGTGGTGTCATTTTGGATGGCCTTCCAGGGGTGGCACAATACATGCTGCAGCCCCTGGCAGGCCTCTGAGGTACCTATGCCCTTGGTACATAGTATACCATATACTAGGGACTCATAAGGGCACTCCAGATTCCAATTAGAGATGTGCCTAAGGCACATGGAAACCATTTTAAAGAGGAAGAAGCTAGGCTGGGGTTCTGATTAGCAGGGCCCCAGCTAGACTAAGGTCGAAAAACAGTGAAGCATCAGCAAAAAGTGGGGGTACCCATGTGAAGCAGATCCTACTCTCCTACACAACCCCCCCCCAAACGCAGGGACATTAAACTAACCTTGACCAGTTAAGTCTTCATGTTCTAAGTGGAAATATCTAGAGAGTCCATCTGCATTGGCATGGTTACTCCCAGGTCTATGTTCCACTGTAAAGTCCATCCCCTGTAGGGAAATGGACCACCTAAGCAGTTTGGGATTTTCACCCTTCATTTGTTTTAGCCATAAGAGGGGCTTATGGTCGGTTTGAACAAGGAAGTGAGTACCAAACAAGTATGGCCTCAACTTCTTCAGAGCCCAGACCACAGCAAAGGCCTCCCTCTCAATGGCTGACCAACGTTTCTCTCTAGGGGTCAGCCTTCTGCCTATGAAAGCTACTGGCTGATCCTGACCTTCTTCATTCAATTGTGACAGTACAGCCCCTACCCCCAATTCAGATGCATCAGTTTGAACAATGAACTTCTTGGAGTAATCAGGACTCTGTAGAATGGGAGCAGTGCACATGGCCTGCTTCAGGTCATCAAATGCCTTTTGACAGTTAGCTGTCCACTGAACTTTCTTGGGCATTTTCTTAGAAGTTAAGTCATTCAAAGGTGTCACTATTGATCCATACCCTTTGACAAATCTCCTATAGTACCCAGTCAGGCCTAAGAAGGCTCTCACCTGAGTCTGGGTAGTTGGAGCAGTCCATTCCATTATGGTCGGGATCTTGCTCTGCAGTGGTTGAACCTGGCCTCCACCCACAAGGTGGCCCAGGTACACAACCTGACTCTGCCCTATCTGGCACTTAGTGGCCTTGATAGTCAGGCCTGCCTTTTGCAGGGCCTGTAAGACATTCCTGAGGTGGACCAGGTGATCCTCCCAGGTGGAGCTAAAGACAGCAATATCATCTAGATATGCTGCACTATAGGCTTCCAGACCTGTAAGGACTGTATTCACCAACCTCTGAAAAGTGGCAGGTGCATTCTTCAGACCAAAGGGCATCACCACAAACTGATAATGCCCACTAGGGGTTGAAAATGCTGTCTTTGGCTTTGCATCATCAGCTAGTCTGATCTGCCAGTAGCCAGCTGTCAAATCAAATGTGCTGAGATATTTGGCTGAGGCCACAGTATCTATGAGCTCATCTGCCCTTGGTATTGGATGGGCATCAGTCCTAGTGACTGCATTGAGACCCCTGTAGTCCACACAAAACCTCATCTCTCTTTTCCCACCACTGGTGTGAGGTTTTGGCACAAGGACCACTGGACTAGCCCAAGGGCTATCTGAGGGTTCAATAACTCCCAAATCCAACATCTTCTGGACTTCTGTCCTGATACAGTCCCTGACATGGTCAGGTTGCCTATAAATCTTATTTTTAATAGGCAGACTGTCCCCAATGTCCACTTCATGAGTGCACCAGGTAGTCTGACTGGGTGTCAGAGAAAACATATGCCTGAACTGATTGAGCACCTGTCTGCAATCAGTTTGCTGCTGGGTAGTGAGGCTGCCTGCCAAGGCTACACCATCTACTGACCCATCGTCAGGGTTCTGTGAGAGCAGGTCAGGGAGTGGGTCACTCTCTTCCTCCTGCCCTTCATCAGTAGCCATGAGCAAGCCCATGTCTGCCCTGTCCACATATGGTTTTAACCTGTTGACATGGAGAACCCTGTGGGGACTCCTGGGTGTTCCTAGGTCTACTAAGTAGGTTACCTCACCCTTCTGTTCAACAATAGTGTGGGGTCCACTCCATTTGTCTTGGAGAGCTGCTGGGGCCACTGGCTCCAACACCCACACCCACACCTTCTGTCCTGGCTGGTAAACAGTCAGCACAGCCTTTTGGTCATGCCAAGCTTTCTGAAGTTCCTGGCTAGCCTCAAGGTTTTTGGTTGCCTTTTTCATGTACTCAGCCATCCGGGAGTGGAGACCAAGTACGTAGTCCACTATGTCTTGCTTTGGGGGCTTGAGAGGTAACTCCCATCCTTCCTTCACCAAGCACAATGGACCCCTGACAGGGTGACCAAACAGAAGTTCAAAAGGGCTGTAGCCAACCCCCTTCTGAGGCACCTCCCTGTATGCAAATAAAAGGCAGGGCAAGAGTATGTCCCATCTTCGCCTAAGCTTTTCTGGGAGCCCTTTAATCATGCCCTTCAAGGTTTTGTTGAATCTCTCAACTAAACCATTGCATTGTGGGTGATAGGGTGTGGTGAACTTGTAAGTCACTCCACACTCCTTCCAAATTGCTTTTAAGTAACCAGACATAAAGTTTGCACCTCTGTCTGATACTACCTCCTTAGGAAAACCCACTCTTGAGAAAACTCCCAGGAGGGCTCTTGCCACCACAGGTGCTGTAGTGGTCCTAAGGGGTATTGCCTCTGGGTACCTGGTGGCATGATCCACTACCACCAGGATAAACCTGTGCCCAGATGCAGTTTGGGGATCCATGGGACCAACTATATCAATCCCCACTCTTTCAAAGGGCACCCCCACCACAGGTAGTGGTATCAGGGGGGCCTTTGTAGTGCCACCTGCCTTGCCACTGGCCTAGCAGGTTACACAGGAGCGACAAAACTCCTTGGTGTCTTCAGACATGTGGGGCCAGTGAAAGTGAGGGACAATTCTGTCCCAAGTCTTGTTCTGGCCCAGGTGACCTGCTAAGGGAATATCATGGGCTAGGGTCAATAGGAAGCCCCTGAACTTCAGAGGTATTACCAACCTCCTGGTGGCACCAGGCTTGGGGTCTCTACACTCTGAGTACAGGAGTCCATCATCCCAATACACTGTATGGGGACCACTAGCTTTCCCAGCAGCCTCAGCAGCAGCTTGCTGTCTGAGGGGTTCAAGAGAGGGGCAGCTCTGCTGCTCCTGGCTCAGATCTGCCCTGGAAGGTCCCCCTGTCCCCAAGAACTCAACCTGGTCAGGTTCAAGTTCCTCTGGGACAGTTCCTTCCTCAGGACTGAGATCTTCTCCCTCAAGAAACTGATCTTCCTTCTGAGCCAAGGGGGAAGGCACTGCCTTAACCCTACTACTCCTCCTCTTGGAAGGTCCTTGGTCCATTATTCCAGAATCCAAGGCCTGTTCAGTTTTAGACATTTTGGCCTGTGACCTAGTCACAGCAAACACATCTGCAGGGATGCCCAGCATTTCTGCATGAGTCCTGAGCTCCACTTCTGCCCAAGCAGAAGTTTCTAAGTCATTGCCAAGCAAGCATTCAACTGGTAGGTCTGCACTTACCACAACCTTCTTAAGGCCAGTTACCCCTCCCCAGGAGAAGTTAACAAGTGCCAGAGTATGGTCTGTTCTGACATTGCTAGCATTGGTCACTTGGTACATTTCACCAAGTATAACTTGCCCAGGATCCACAAGGTCTAGTGTCACCATTGTGACACTTGCCCCTGTGTCCCTAAATGCCAAAGCCTCTTTTCCATTGATTAAAGGCTGTTGTCTGTACTTGCCCAGATTACTGGGACTCACAGAGGAGGTCACATCCATGCCTCCATCACAGACTAACACAGCCTGAGTGAGTTCTCTGACTAGGTCAGAGCCCACTTCAGTACCCAGGGTGAACCCTACTAAACCCTTGGCTGGAGCACTCCCACCAACTGTAACTGTACTAGGGGGAACAGGTGCCTTAGGGGCATTGGTGGGTGCTGGATTAGAGTCTTTGGACTTGGTGCAATCACTAGTCCAGTGGGTCTTTTGCTTACAGACCTTGCACCATGGTTTCTTTTGGCCTTTTCCCTTGTTAGACTGTGAATCCCCACCTGAAGAAGATTTTTGGGCCCTTGTGAAGACTTCTGGTCTTTACCCTTCTCCCCACCCTTATCAGAGGTTTTCGAATCTTGCTTCTTAGGGTCACCACCTTGGTTCTGTACCTTCGGCTTCACCCTGGTTCTGACCCATTTGTCTGCCTTCTTTCCCAATTCTTGGGGAGAGGTCAGATCAGAGTCCACCAGGTACTGATGCAACAGCTGATTTTGACAGTTATTAAGAATCTGCTCCCTCATTATCAGATTGTACAATCCTATGAAGTCACACACCTTACTGCCCATCAACCAGCCTTCCAGAGCCTTAGCAGAACAATCCACATAGTCTACCCAGTCTTGAGTCTGTGCTTTTTGGGTATCTCTGAACTTTAACCTGTATTGTTCAGTGGTTAGGCCAAACCCATCAATAAGAGCACTCTTCAAGACCTTGTAATTATCAGCATCCTATTCTCTTACAGTGAGGAGCTTATCTCTACCTTTGTCTGCAAAGGAGAGCCACAAGATTGCTGCCCACTGCTCCTGAGGGACCCTCTGTACTTTACAGGCCCTCTCCAGTGCAGTTATCCATTTGTGGATGTCATCCCCACTCTGGTATGGAGGGACAATCTTGCTCAGGTTTCTATGGTCATAGGACCTTTCCCTATCTCTAGGGACATGGCTGCCACCATGGGACTCTAGTCCCAACTTTCTTCTCTCCCTAACTAGATCTAGGGACTCCCTATCAAAGCCAATTGCTTCTTCCTGATCTCCAGCTGAGTTTCCTCATACTGGACCAGTCTCTTTCTCCTCTCATGAGAGGATTCCCTCCTATGAGAGGAGATAGAAGTCCCTACTGAGGTGCCAGAGTGGTTAGACTCCTGAGAAGGAGATCTAGATCTTCTGGGCACACTCTGAATCCTTCCTGGGGGGACAAAGGTGAAGTCATTCTGATCCTCATCCTCATCTTCCTCAGGAGGGATTGGGTCATCCAGGTCAGGGTCATTGTCACCCTCCTGGCCAGCTCCAGAGGGGGGGGCTGGGGGTATTGCTACCCCCCTCCCCATCCTCTTCTTCTGCCCCACCCTCTGTTCCTACCCCTTCAGTCCCTAAGGGCTTACTAAGATCAAAAGCCACCAACATCTCTCTAAGGTGTTGGGTGGTGGGACTTTGGCCTGTCCTTAATTTCCTCAGATTGCATAATGCTCTCAGTTCCAAGAATGGGAGTGTATCATACTTGGAGGGAGGAAGCCCAGTGGCTTCTGGCAAGGATTCTTTAGGTCCTTCCTTTAAAGACATTACTAGTGTGGTGTGGTGTATGCACTACCTACTCTAGTGTGGCCTACTAAACTCTCTTGAGTTGTAGAAAGGGTTGTGCTACCCCTTAACACACAACTCTAAGTTCAGTAGAACTTACTGTATAATAAACTTAAGTTATATGTACCTTAGGTACCTTTAGTGGTTTTCAGTTGATCAATTCAATTGAGATTATCTGGTAAAACAATAGCAAGCTGGAATCCCACACGCTGCACACCAATGTGAGAAGTTGGCCTGGCATATGCTGTCCACTAATTATAGTGGGCACCTTGTACCAGTCCAAACAACCCTTATTGGAGTTAGGTTTAAAGACAACCTTTATGAAAGCTATCCTAGTGGTAGCTGTGGAGAGCAGCCTTCAGGCTAAGTCTTGAAGGAATGTAAAGCAGCTTGTTTTACCAGTCGATAATCTCTTGAGTGACCAAATGAAAGAGCACCACACCAGGTATATATTCAAAATATATGTATTTATTGCTAAACACACCCCTCTAGTCTCTTTATGAGGCTAGAGTTCGAAATACATAAGTTATAAGTTAAATAATCACAGTAATAGCACAAATACACGTTTGGGCCCTAGGGGCGTACCAAACCATATACCAAGAAAGTGGTATAAGAACCACGACTGAGCTAGACACTAGGCCTAGAGCCTGTAGAAGTGCTTGGACCCCAAGGAACCACCCAAGGCAGTGACACAGGGGACCCACGGGGGACGCGTGCAGTGTGGGAACACAGCCGCAAATCGCCGTTAACTTCAATGGGCAAAGTCGCGATTAGAAATTTAAAGAAAAGGGACACTTAAAGAAGGACTTGGAGCAAACCCTTTGAGACTTAGGACTTTCTAGAGTCTCTACCCACGGGAGCACCGGAGTACTCGTTTTACCTCACCCTGGGAAGCCGGGTGCATAGGTGTCTTTCGGGGTCGGGTTTCGTCGTCGAGTTCTATGGAGATCTGCTGCAAAGTGCTGCTGCCGACCAAGTGGAAAGTGTCCGGGTGGATCCAAGAGTGGATCGGAGATCTGAAGAACCTGAAAGCAGAGGGGACAGAGTCTGGGTCACTAGCCAGTGACCAGGAGGACGATGGACAGATGCCCACCGATGTCGGCTGCTTCAGGTGAGTTGACGGTCATCTTGAGTCCGCAGTCACGATGTCCAGGAGGCGTTGTCGGCGACCAGGAGCAGGATTCGGACTGTCCCACAATGTCTGCTGCTTGCTGAGGTGTCGGCGACCGGATTGGACCCAACAGGCCTTGGCAACAGCAAGTCTCGTGGAAAGTGGAAGATGACGATGGTGCAGACCAGCAAGATCTGGGGAACTCACCCAGCAAGGGTAAGTAAGGGCAAGCCTGGAGCAACCAGGGAGCCCAAGAAGAAAAGTGTTGGCCTTTGTGGCGGGCTACTAGCCAACAGACTAGCAACCGCGAAGGAGCCTCGAGACGGAACACGTGGAGCTGGCTCACAGGACACTCGTGGAGTGGAGGCCAGTGATCTTCGGTGCAGTCGGTGCTGGAGGCTGGGGCTACTCGGAGCCCAAAGCACAACTTCGGGGGAGACCCAGAAGATGATGCACTTAGAAAATGTGCGCGGTGTCCAGGGGTCACGGTTCCTCATTACCCACGTGTAGGAAGGTGGAATCTGACTATATGGTTGCCCCCACTTTTTTTATGGTGTTTTGCTGGTTTATGACTTAGTTGGACTGGGATCCTGCTATTCAGGGCCCCAGTCTATCTGCTCTCTCTAAATGACATGGAGTGCACTCTAGGTGCACTAGTGATTGGTTACTGTGGTGCCTTATGAGTCCCTAGTATATGGTACCTTAGGTGCCAAGGGCATAGGTACTTCACAGGCCTACCAGGGGCTGCAGCATGTATTATGCCACCCCTGGGAAGCAGACTAAATCTGACACCACAGGCCTGCTACTGCAGCCTGGGTGAGGTGGTGCTAGCACCCCTCACTGAGATATAGGTTTCCTATATCTCTCCTGCACACACATATAACCCTATCAGTCACCCCTATGGCAGGCCCTATCAATCCTGAGGGCAGGGTGCTTGGCTTCTATGTGAGGGGGTGCCTCTGCATGAGCAGGGCCCCTCTGCAGTTCTCAGAGTCCATTCTCTGGTGCTGTTTGTGGATGCGGTTAAACCATATACTCTTAAGTGCATTATATCCTCGCGGTAAATGCTAACTTTGGAATGGCTGCATCAAAACATGTCGTGTTTGGTGTCAAACATCTTGGAATACTACCCCCCCGCCAATCCTGGCGGCGGGGGTAGCATTCCACCCTTCTAGAGGGATAAGACATGTACCTGCTGTGGAAACGCGGTAGAATCCTAAAGAGCCCTGGCATCACAAAATGGATGCCACCAGTCACAGACACTGGGCTGCCCTCCTGCTGATGACCGAAACTCACAGTGGAGGAAGCCCAACAATAGGCATCCTGTCACAGGGAGGTGTAACCACCTTCCAGACAGGGTTTAGTGTATTGGGGCTGGGTGGGTGCACTCTTAGAGTGCTTTGAAGTCCTGCACTGGGGGAGCAGAAGGCTCCTCTGTGCATATGCCAGTTCAAACCAGCTCAGGGGCTACCTGCCCCTGCTCTGGCGCGAAACTGGACAAAGGGAAGTGGGTGTAGCCACCCCCTCCCTTGACCCTCCCATAGGTGGGGTCATAGAGCTAGTCCATCCCCTCTTTTTAGTATAAGAGGGGGAACCTTGCCATTGCAAAGCAGATAACCCCTGGACGACACTCTACAGAAGAATCCTGGCCCTTCGACGTTCCACTACCTTTGGAAGACAGAAGAATCTCCCTTGGAGTCAAGGAGTGACTCCCCTGCTTGGCAGGCACCAAAAACGACAACGACGGTCGCAAACTACACCGCTCCCGCCGGAGTCCGAAGTCCCTGCAGCCCAGGAAGTAGATTTCCTGACCTCTCCCTGGCCATCGTGAGTCCCCAGCGAAGCTGAGGCAAGTGGACCCCACGAGTAACGAGGAACCGCGACCCCTGGGTACCGTGCACTATTGTCGAGTGCAACCCCTTCACAACGTTCTACGAACCTGTGCTTTGGACCACGTGTGGTCCCGACCTCCAGCAGGAATCCCTCCGAAGATCAGAGGCCTACCCCATCCCGAGTGACCGTGGGCCCCTGTTGAGTGATTCCGCCCATGGTGTCTTCGCGATCCCTTGCCCGCTGGCTTGTGGGTCCCCAGAAGACTTCTTAAAGAAACCAAAGGGTCCCCTGGTTGCTCCAGGCCTGCCCTGACTTACCCTCACTGGGTGAGTTCCACAGACCTTGCTGGTCTGCGCCATCGACTTTTCTTCATCTCCCCGAGACTTGCGGCTGCCAAGGCTTGTTGGCTCCGATTGAGTTGCCGACACCGCAGTCAGCTGCAGACGTCGAGGGACACACGGAATCCAGCTTCTGGTCGTCGTTGACGCCTCCTGGACCACATGGCTGAAGAGTCAAGGCACCCGCAACCGACCTGAATCACTCGACGACGGTGGGCATCCATCTTCCTTGCCCCGGGTCACTGCCAAGTGACTTTGAACACTGTCCCCTCTGCTTTCAGGTCATCCTTCTTCAGAATCCAGGCTTGGATTCCACCGGACACTTCTTCAGCTCCCGCAAGCAGCAAGTCTTCTTTGTTCGCCATTGAAAACGACGCAGCGACCCGACACCAAAGGACACCTGTGCACCCGGCTTCCCTGGGTGAGGTAACTCCAGCACTACGGTGCTCCTGTGGGTGTGGGCCCTAGAACTACTTACCCTGTAAGTGAATTGCTTGTAGGTTCTCCCGAAGTATCCTAAAACTCTTTATTTCCAACCGCGACTTGCCCCATTGAAGTTAACGGCGATTCGCGCCTGTGTATCCACACTGCACGCGTCCCCGTGGGTCCTTTACTTACCTGCCTTGGGTGGTTTCGTGAGGCCCCAGCACTTCTGAAGGCCCTAGGCCTTGTCTCCTTGCAAGTTGTTGTTTCTAAGTCTCTTACTTAGTATATGGTCTGGTACGCCCCTAGGGCCCCAGCCATATTTTGTGCTTAACTTATTGTGAAACGTTGATTTATGCATATGTTTGTCTTCTAATCTCATAAAGAGATTAGTAGAGAGTTATTTAGAAATAAATACATATATATTTGATATATATACCTGTGTGGTGTCTTTTCATTTGGTGATTCAAGAGATTATATGGTAAAACAAGCTGCTTTACATTCCTCCGAGACTTAGCCTGAAGGCTGCTCTCCACAGCTACCACTAGGATAGCTTTCTTTAAAAGGTTGTCTTAAACCTATCTACCATAAGAGTCGATTTGCCCTGGTGCAAGGTGTCCACTTTAATTAGTGAACAGCATATACCAGGCCAACTTCTCACATTGGTGGGCAGCGTGTGGGATTCCAGCTTGCCATTGTTTTACCAGAAAATCTCTATTTGAATTACTAACTGAAAACCATTATAGGTACTCAAGGTACATATAAAGTCAAGCTTAGTATCAATAAGTTCTACTGAACTTAGAGCTGTGTGCCAAGGGATAGCACACCCTTTCCACAGCTCAAGCTAGGATCAGTAGGCCACAAACTAGTGTAGGTAGTACAACACTGCACAACACTAGAATGTCCTTGAAGGGTGGACCCAGTGGATCCACTCAGCCTCAGTATAAGGACATGGCTTTCTCTGACTTGAGAGCCATGTGTGTTGACAGACACCTGAGGACAGGACAGAGTCCCTCAACCCTGCACCTGATAGATCTGCTAACAGCAGATGACCTTAGATTGGCTCTAGGAGCTAAAGGGTTTGAATCAGTGGGTGGGTCAGTCATAGTATCTGGGTCAGATGATGAAAATCAGAATGACCAAGACTCTGTGATTGAAGGGCCAGGCACCAAGGGGCCTGAAAAGGACAGAGGAATTCTCCCTAAGAGAACTGACAGAGAGGAGGAGAGGCACAGATCCCCTTCCAGGGAATCTGACCACTCTTATCACTCTGGCAGAGAATTTGTCCAGCAGAGGAG
Organism: Calotriton arnoldi; assembly: GCA_963921515.1. Taxonomy (NCBI): domain Eukaryota; kingdom Metazoa; phylum Chordata; class Amphibia; order Caudata; family Salamandridae; genus Calotriton; species Calotriton arnoldi. Next base: position 514,336 of record CAWUFW010007683.1, read on the forward strand.
CTCATACTTTTCTTAAGAGAGACCTCCTCTGAGAGAAGGTGCAAACTGCTCCAGTATGAGGAAGCCAGAGTGGCCCTCAGAACCAAGCAGTTGGCACTGAATAGGAAGCCCTGGAGATCCAGAGAGCTTCTAGAAAAGAGGGGTTAGAACCCCCTGGTGGCAGCAACAGTGTCCCTAGAGGCAGAGAATATATTCCTGACCATAGGAACCTGAGCAAGGTTGTTCCTCCCTACCAGAGTGGGGATGATATCCACAAGTGGATAACTGCTATGGAGAGGGCCTGTAGAGTACAGCAGGTCCCCCAAAAGCAGTGGGCAGCAATCTTGTGGCTCTCCTTTTCAGATAAAGGAAGAGACAAGCTCCTCACTGTTAGAGAGGAGGATGCTGATGATTATGAAGTCCTGAAGAGTGCACTGATAGATGGGTTTGGCTTAACCACTGAGCAGTACAGGTTGAAGTTCAGAGATACCCAGAAGGCACAGACTCAGGACTGGACTGACTTTGTAGATTGTGCATCCAAGGCTCTGGAGGGTTGGCTGGTTGGCAGTAGGGTTACTGATTTCAAAGGATTTTATAATCTAATGATGAGAGAACAGATCCTTAATAATTGTCAAAACCAGCTTTTACACCAGTACCTGGTGGACTCTGATCTGACATCTCCCCAAGAATTGGGAAAGAAGGCAGACAAATGGGTCAGAACCAGGGTAAGGCCTAAGAATCAGGGTGGTGACCACAAGAAAGATTCTACCAAGTCCCAAGAGAAAGGTGGGGATAAATCCAAGGATAAGTCCACTACAGGGCCCCAAAATTCCTCTTCTGGGGGTGGGTCCCAAACTCCTTCCTCTCCTGAAAAGAAACCCTATTGCCATGTCTGTAAAAAGCCTGGGCACTGGAAATCTGATCCCAGTTGTCCCAGGAATGGCAATAAAGAAAATGTTCCTCCAACAACTACTACCACCCCTCCTGGTACTACCAGTAGTAATTCTCCAGTTGGGAGTAGTGCACCCAAAAAGTTAGGTGCGTTTGCAAGAGGAACAGAGGTGGGCCCTAGTTTAGACAGGACCCCCTCAACAGACTCCTCAGATTCTGATGGTGGTGTAGGATATGCCACCTTTACCATGGGTCCCATAGCATTGGGCAGGTACAGACTGGAGCCAATAATTAATGGTCAGAAAGCTGTGGCATTTAGGGACACAGGGGCTAGTGTCACCATGGTGGCAGGGAAACTAGTCCTCCCTCACCAGCTTTTACCTGAGTTTAAATACCAGGTGACCAACATTGATGGTGTCAGAACAGATCACCCCATGGCCATAGTCAATCTCAGCTGGGAGGGGGTCACAGGCCCAAAAGAGTGGCAGTGTCCCCAACCTTACCTGTAGATTGCCTGATGGGCAATGATCTGGAAATTTCAGCCTGGGCTGAAATTGAACACCAAACCCATCTGAAGATGTTGGGTGTCCCTGTAAAGGTTAGTGGGGCTGTGATGGCCACAGCCCCAGCCCAAGATTTTGGAGAGATGGAGCCTGGAAGAATGGCCCACTCTCCCCCAGAAGAGAGCACAAGGGTTGAAGAAAAGTCTTCTTCCCTCCAGACAGTAGGTAAGGGTCAGCCTCCTCAGGGAACTGACCCTACCCCTAGTGAAGGAACTGCCACAGAGGTAGTCAGGCCTGGCCTGGCCACCCCCTGATGGCAGAGGACCCTTACAAGGTGGTACCCAGTCTGGAGCAGGTAACCTGCCCCTCTCTACCCTGCCTCAGTCAGCCCAGGGCTGCAGAGGTCAGGGAGGTCAGTGGACCCCCAGGGCCCCCTGTCCAGAGGAACCCCCATCAGCAGATTAGGGGCACCCAGGCTAGTAGCCCTAGCCAGGTAGAAATTCCTCAACCCACTGAGGGATCCCCCATACCTTTATGTAGGGACCTCCCCAGAAGGACTCTGTTAGGCAAGGGCAAACCTGGGACCAAAAGGTTCCAAACATGCCATGTCCCTCCAGTGTTCCACCCAAAGGGACCCAACCCCCGGCTGTAGGCAGTCAAAGGTTGACCCTTAGAGCAGAGTACCACTCAGTCATGGAAAGACAGGCATACATGGTGACCAGTGAGCTGAGAAAGCTGAGGCCAACATTCCTAGGGCCACACTTCCCTACTCAGACACCTCACCAGCCTGGTACTTTACCAAAGCACACCACAGGTAGTGATTCCCCATGGTGGAGACCCTCTCATACCCTTAGGGTGAGGGATTGCTTAGTGGACCATAAGACAGGGGGCAACCATGCTAGTGCAGGTGCTTCCTTATATGGCCACTTAGTCAATAAAGGCTCAACTGGCCAAGGTTAGCCTTATCTCCTTTCGTTTGGGGGGGTTATGTAGGAAGGTGGAATCTGACTATATGGTTGCCCCCACTTTTTTATGGTGTTTTGCTGGTTTATGACTTAGTTGGACTGGGATCCTGCTATTCAGGGCCCCAGTCTATCTGCTCTCTCTAAATGACATGGAGTGCACTCTAGGTGCACTAGTGATTGGTTACTGTGGTGCCTTATGAGTCCCTAGTATATGGTACCTTAGGTGCCAAGGGCATAGGTACTTCACAGGCCTACCAGGGGCTGCAGCATGTATTATGCCACCCCTGGGAAGCAGACTAAATCTGACACCACAGGCCTGCTACTGCAGCCTGGGTGAGGTGGTGCTAGCACCCCTCACTGAGATATAGGTTTCCTATATCTCTCCTGCACACACATATAACCCTATCAGTCACCCCTATGGCAGGCCCTATCAATCCTGAGGGCAGGGTGCTTGGCTTCTATGTGAGGGGGTGCCTCTGCATGAGCAGGGCCCCTCTGCAGTTCTCAGAGTCCATTCTCTGGTGCTGTTTGTGGATGCGGTTAAACCATATACTCTTAAGTGCATTATATCCTCGCGGTAAATGCTAACTTTGGAATGGCTGCATCAAAACATGTCGTGTTTGGTGCCAAACATCTTGGAATACTACCCCCCGCCAATCTTGGCGGCGGGGGTAGCATTCCACCCTTCTAGAGGGATAAGACATGTACCTGCTGTGGAAACGCGGTAGAATCCTAAAGAGCCCTGGCATCACAAAATGGATGCCACCAGTCACAGACACTGGGCTGCCCTCCTGCTGATGACCGAAACTCACAGTGGAGGAAGCCCAACAATAGGCATCCTGTCACAGGGAGGTGTAACCACCTTCCAGACAGGGTTTAGTGTATTGGGGCTGGGTGGGTGCACTCTTAGAGTGCTTTGAAGTCCTGCACTGGGGGAGCAGAAGGCTCCTCTGTGCATATGCCAGTTCAAACCAGCTCAGGGGCTACCTGCCCCTGCTCTGGCGCGAAACTGGACAAAGGGAAGTGGGTGTAGCCACCCCTCCCTTGACCCTCCCATAGGTGGGGTCATAGAGCTAGTCCATCCCCTCTTTTTAGTATAAGAGGGGGAACCTTGCCATTGCAAAGCAGATAACCCCTGGACGACACTCTACAGAAGAATCCTGGCCCTTCGACGTTCCACTACCTTTGGAAGACAGAAGAATCTCCCTTGGAGTCAAGGAGTGACTCCCCTGCTTGGCAGGTACCAAAAACGACAACGACGGTCGCAAACTACGCCGCTCCCGCCGGAGTCCGAAGTCCCTGCAGCCCAGGAAGTGGATTTCCTGACCTCTCCCAGGCCATCATGAGTCCCCAGCGAAGCTGAGGCAAGTGGACCCCACGAGTAACGAGGAACCACGACCCCTGGGTACCGTGCACTATTGTCGAGTGCAACCCCTTCACAACGTTCTACGAACCTTTGCTTTGGACCACGTGTGGTCCCGACCTCCAGCAGGAATCCCTCCGAAGATCAGAGGCCTACCCCATCCCGAGTGACCGTGGGCCCCTGTTGAGTGATTCCACCCGAGGTGTCTTTGCGATCCCTTGCCCGCTGGCTTGTGGGTCCCCAGAAGACTTCTTAAAGAAACCAAAGGGCTCCCCTGGTTGCTCCAGGCCTGCCCTGACTTACCCTCGCTGGGGGAGTTCCACAGACCTTGCTGGTCTGCGCCATCGACTTTTCTTCATCTCCCCGAGACTTGCGGCTGCCAAGGCTTGTTGGCTCCGATCGAGTTGTCGACACCGCAGTCAGCTGCAGACGTTGAGGGACACACTGAATCCAGCTCCTGGTCGTCGTCGACGCCTCCTGGACCACATGGCTGAAGAGTCAAGGCACCCAAAACCGACCTGAATCACTCGACGACGGTGGGCATCCATCTTCCTTGCCCCGGGTCACTGCCAAGTGACTTTGAACACTGTCCCCTCTGCTTTCAGGTCATCCTTCTTCAGAATCCAGGCTTGGATTCCACCGGACACTTCTTCAGCTCCCGCAAGCAGCAAGTCTTCTTTGTTCGCCATTGAAAACGACGCCGCGACCCGACACCAAAGGACACCTGTGCACCCGGCTTCCCTGGGTGAGGTAACTCCAGCACTACGGTGCTCCTGTGGGTGTGGGCCCTAGAACTACTTACCCTGTAAGTGAATTGCTTGTAGGTTCTCCCGAAGTATCCTAAAACTCTTTATTTCCAACCGCGACTTGCCCCATTGAAGTTAACGGCGATTCGCGCCTGTGTATCCACACTGCACGCGTCCCCCGTGGGTCCTTTACTTACCTGCCTTGGGTGGTTTCGTGAGGCCCCAGCACTTCTGAAGGCCCTAGGCCTTGTCTCCTTGCAAGTCGTTGTTTCTAAGTCTCTTACTTAGTATATGGTCTGAGTACGCCCCTAGGGCCCCAGCCATATTTTGTGCTTAACTTATTGTGAAACGTTGATTTATGCATATGTTTGTCTTCTAATCTCATAAAGAGATTAGTAGAGAGTTATTTAGAAATAAATACATATATATTTGATATATATAACTGTGTGGTGTCTTTTCATTTGGTGATTCAAGAGATTATATGGTAAAACAAGCTGCTTTACATTCCTCCGAGACTTAGCCTGAAGGCTGCTCTCCACAGCTACCACTAGGATAGCTTTCTTTAAAAGGTTGTCTTAAACCTATCTACCATAAGAGTCGATTTGCCCTGGTGCAAGGTGTCCACTTTAATTAGTGAACAGCATATACCAGGCCAACTTCTCACACCACGGCAGCTACGGGCCTCAGCTTTGCTGTGGACTCAGGGTAGCTTCAGGGAAGTCAGGAAATCCACCTCTGGGGATGCAGGGACTTCGGCGTCCGGCGGGAGCTTCGTCGATGCAGACCGGACAGATGCTTCTTTGGTGCCTGCCAAGCAGGGGAGTCACTCCTTGACCCCAAGGGAGATTCTTCAGTCCTCTAATCGTAAAGTAGAGCATCGAAGGTCCAGGATTTTGTATCAGAGTTTCGTCCAGGGAATATCTAAAGTCGTAGTGACTGGGGTCCTATGCTTATACCAAGTTTAGGGGTTGGACTAACTCTGTGGTCCCACCTATGGGTGGGTCAGGGTGGAGGGGTGGCTACACCCCTTTCCCTTTGTCCAGTTCGTGGCAAAGCAGGGGCTGGAAGCCCCTGATCCGGTTTGAACTGGGGTATGCACGAGGACACCAAATGTGCCCCCAGTGCAGGACTTCAAAGCACTCTAAGAGTGCTCCCGCCCAGCCCCAATACACATTATCCTGTCTGGGAAGGTGGTTACACCTCCCTGTGACAGGAAACCTATTGTCCAGGCCTCCCCTGCCGGAGTTTCGGTCAGCAGCAGGAGGCCAGACTTGTGTCTGTGGCAGCAGCATCCATTTTGTGATGCTGGGGCTCAAGAAAGAAGTTACCGGGCAAGCCAGGGTTAACATGTCTCTCCCTCTAGAAGGGTGGAATGCTCCCCGCCGCCAGAATTGGCGGGGGGGTAGTATTCCAAGATGTTTGACACCAAACACGACATGTTTACGTGCAGCCATCCCAAAGTTAGCATTTAACGCTGAGTTATAATGCACTTAAGAGTATATGGTCAGGCTGCACTACAAACAGCACCAGAGAAGGGTCTCCGAACGCTGCAGAGGGGCCCTGCTCATGCAGGGGCACCCTCTCACATAGGAACCATGCACTCTGCCTTCAGGATTGACAAGGCCTGCCATAGGAGTGACTTATAGGTTTATATGTGTGTATGTAGGTAGTGATATAGGTAACCTATATCACAGTAAGGGGTGCATGCACCACCTTACCCAGGCTGCAGTAGCAGACCTGTGGTGTCATTTTGGATGGCCTTCCAGGGGTGGCACAATACATGCTGCAGCCCCTGGCAGGCCTCTGAGGTACCTATGCCCTTGGTACATAGTATACCATATACTAGGGACTCATCAGGGCACTCCAGATTCCAATTAGAGATGTGCCTAAGGCACATGGAAACCATTTTAAAGAGGAAGCAGCTAGGCTGGGGTTCTGATTAGCAGGGCCCCAGCTAGACTAAGGTCGAAAAACAGTGAAGCATCGGCAAAAAGTGGGGGTACCCATGTGAAGCAGATCCTACTCTCCTACAACGAGTGCAGAAAGAGACAACAGGGTAGCGGAAAGAAGCAAATGAGGTGCAGAAAGAGGCAACAGACATTCAGAAAGAGCGAAGGGAGGTGCAGAAAAAGGCATGAAAAGTGAAGAAAGAGGCAAAAGAGGTGCATAAAGAGACAACAGGGGTGCAGACAGAAGCAAGACAGGTGCAGAAAGAAGCATGGAAAGTGCAGAATGAAGCAACAGGGGTGCAGAAAGAGGCAAGAGAAATGCAGAAACAGGCAAGAGAAGTGCACAAAGAGGCAAGAGAATTGCTGAAAGAAGCAACCAAGGTGAAGAAATAAGCAAGAAAAGTGCAGAAAGTGGCAAGTGAGATGCAAAAACAGGCAGGAAAGGTACAGGAAAGAGGGACGACGAGTGCAGAAAGAGACAACAGGGGTGCAGAAAGAAGCAAATGAGGTGCAGAAAGAGGCAACAGATGTGCAGAAAGAGGGAAGAGAGGTGCAGAAAAAGGCAAGACAAGTTCAGAAAGAGGCAAAAGGGGTATATAAAGAGACAACAGGGGTGCAAAAATAAGCAAGAAAGGTGCAGAAAGAAGCATGGAAAGTACAGAGTGAAGCAACAGGGGTGCAGAAAGAGGCAAGAAAAGTGTGGAAAGAAGCAAGTGAGGTGCAGAAAGAGACAACAGAGGTGCAAAAAGAGGCAAGAGAGGTGCAGAAAAAGGCAAGAGAAGTGCACAAAGAGGCAAGAAAATTGCTGAAAGAAGCAAAAGAGGAATAGAAAGAAGCAAGAAAAGTGCAGAAAGAGGCAAGTGAGATGCAAAAACAGGCAGGAAAGGTACAGAAAGAGGGAAGACGAGTGCAGAAAGAGACAACAGGGGTGCAGAAAGAAGCACATAAGGTGCAGAAAGAGGGAACAGACGTGCAGAAAGGGCAAAAAGAGGTTCAGAAAAAGGCAATAAGAGGGCAGAAAGAGGCAAAAGAGGTACATAAAGAGACAACAGGGGTGCAGAAAGAAGCAAGACAGGTCCAGAAACAGGCAAGAGAAGTGCACAAAGAGGCAAGAGAATTGCTGAAAGAAACAACCGAGGTGTAGAAATAAGCAAGAAAAGTGCAGAAAGTGGCAAGTGAGATGCAAAAACAGGCAGGAAAGGTACAGAAAGAGGGAAGACGAGTGCAGAAAGACAACAGGGTTGCAGAAAGAAGCAAATGAGGTGCAGAAAGAGGCAACAGACGTGCAGAAAGAGGGAAGAGAGGTACAGAAAATGCAAGAAAAGTCCAGAAAGAGGCAAATGAGGTACATAAGGAGACAACAGGGGTGCAGAAAGAAGCAAGACAGGTGCAGAAAGAAGCAAGGAAAGTGCAGAATGAAGCAACAGGGGTGCAGAAAGAGGCAAGAGAAGTGCAGAAACAGGCAAGAGAAGTGCACAAAGAGGCAAGAGAATTGCTGAAAGAAGCAACCAAGGTGAAGAAATAAGCAAGAAAAGTGCAGAAAGTGGCAAGTGAGATGCAAAAACAGGCAGGAAAGATACAGGAAAGAGGGACGACGAGTGCAGAAAGAGACAACAGGGGTGCAGAAAGAAGCAAATGAGGTGCAGAAAGAGGCAACAGATGTGCAGAAAGAGGGAAGAGAGGTGCAGAAAAACGCAAGACAAGTTCAGAAAGAGGCAAAAGAGGTACATAAAGAGACAACAGGGGTGCAGACAGAAGCAGGACATGTGCAGAAAGAAGCATTGAAAGTGCAGAATGAAGCAACAGGGGTGCAGAAAGAGGAAAGAGAAGTGCAGAAACAGGCAAGTGAAGTGCACAAAGCGGCAAGAGAATTGCTGAAAGAAGCAACCAAGGTGAAGAAATAAGCAAGAAAAGTGCAGAAAGTGGCAAGTGAGATGCAAAAACAGGCAGGAAAGGTACAGGAAAGAGGGACGACGAGTGCAGAAAGAGACAACAGGGGTGCAGAAAGAAGCAAATGAGGTGCAGAAAGAGGCAACAGATGTGCAGAAAGAGGGAAGAGAGGTGCAGAAAAAGGCAAGAAAAGTTCAGAAAGAGGCAAAAGGGGTACATAAAGAGACAACAGGGGTGCAAAAAGAAGCAAGAAAGGTGCAGAAAGAAGCATGGAAAGTACAGAGTGAAGCAACAGGGATGCAGAAATAGACAAGAAAAGTGTAGAAAGAAGCAAGTGAGGTGCAGAAAGAGACAACAGAGGTGCAAAAAGAGGCAAGAGAATTGCTGAAAAAAGCAACAGAGGAATATAAAGAAGCAAGAAAAGTGCAGAAAGAGGCAAGTGAGATGCAAAAACAGGCAGGAAAGGTACAGAAAGAGGGAAGACGAGTGCAGAAAGAGACAACAGGGGTGCAGAAAGAAGCAAATAAGGTGCAGAAAGAGGGAACAGACGTGCAGAAAGGGCAAAAAGAGATTCAGAAAAAGGCAATAAGAGGGCAGAAAGAGGCAAAAGAGGTACATAAAGAGACAACAGGGGTGCAGAAAGAAGCAAGACAGGTCCAGAAACAGGCAAGAGAAGTGCACAAAGAGGCAAGAGAATTGCTGAAAGAAGCAACCGAGGTGTAGAAATAAGCAAGAAAAGTGCAGAAAGTGGCAAGTGAGAAGCAAAAACAGGCAGGAAAGGTAAAGAAAGAGGGAAGACGAGTTCAGAAAGACAACAGGGGTGCAGAAAGAAGCAAATGAGGTGCAGAAAGAGGCAACAGACGTGCAGAAAGAGGGAAGAGAGGTGCAGAAAAATGCAAGAAAAGTCCAGAAAGCGGCAAAAGAGGTACATAAAGAGACAACAGGGGTGCAGAAAGAAGCAAGACAGGTGCTGAAAGAAGCATGGAAAGTACAGAATGAAGCAAGAGGGGTGCAGAAAGAGGCAAGAAAAGCGTAGAAAAGAGCAAGTGAGTTGCAGAAAGAGACAACAGAGGTGCAAAATGAGGCAAGAGAGGTGCAAAAACAGGCAAGAGAAGTGCACAAAGAGGCAAGAGAATTGCTGAAAGAAGCAACAGAGGTGTAGAAAGTAGCAAGAAAAGTGCAGAAAGAGGCAAGTGAGATGCAAAAACAGGCAGGAAAGGTACAGAAAGAGGGAAGACGAGTGCAGAAAGAGACAACAGGGGTGCAGAAAGAAGCAAATAAGGTGCAGAAAGAGGCAAAAGACGTGCAGAAAGGGCAAAGAGGGGTGCAGAAAAAGGCAAGAAAAGTGCAGAAAGAGGCAAAAGAGGTACATAAAGAGACAACAGGGGTGCAGAAAGAAGCATGGAAAGTGCAGAATTAAGCAACAGGGGTGCAGAAAGAGGCAAGAGAAGTGTAGGAAGGAGCAAGTGAGGTGCAGAAAGAGCCAACAGAGGTGCAAAAACAGGCAAGGAGGTGTAGAAACAGGCAAGAGAAGTGCAGAAACAGGCAAGAGAAGTGCAGAAACAGGCAAGAGAAGTGCACAAAGAGGCAAGAGAATTGCTGAAAGAAGTAACCGAGGTGTAGAAATAAGCAAGAAAAGTGCAGAAAGTGGCAAGTGAGATGCAAAAACAGGCAGGAAATGTACAGAAAGAGGGAAGAAGAGTGCAGAAAGAGACAACAGGGGTGCAGAAAGAAGCAAATGAGGTGCAGAAAAAGGCAACAGATGTGCAGAAAGAGGGAAGAGAGGTGCAGAAAAAGGCAAGAAAAGTTCAGAAAGAGGCAAAAGCGGTACATAAAGAGACAACAGGGGTGCAAAAAGAAGCAAGAAAGGTGCCGAAAGAAGCATGGAAAGTGCAGAATGAAGCAACAGGGGTGCAGAAAGAGCGAAGAGAAGTGTTGAAAGGAGCAAGTGAGGTGCAGAAAGAGCCAACAGAGGTACAAAAAGAGGCAAAAGAGGTGCAGAAACAGGCAAGAGAAGTGCACAAAGAGGCAAGAGAGGTGCAGAAACAGGCAAGAGAAGTGCACAAAGAGGCAAGAAAATTGCTGAAAGAAGCAAGAAAAGTGCAGAAAGAGGCAAGTGAGATGCAAAAACAGGCAGGAAAGGTACAGACAGAGGGAAGACGAGTGCAGAAAGAGGCAACAACGGTGCAGAAAGAGGCAAATAAGGTGCAGAAAGAGGGAACAGACGTGCAGAAAGGGCAAAAAGAGGTGCATAAAAAGGCAATAAAAGTGCAGAAAGAGGCAAAAGAGCTACATAGAGACAAAAGGGGTGCAGAAAGAAGCAAGACAGGTGCAGAAAGAAGCATGGAAAGTGAAGAATGAAGCAACAGGGGTGCAGAAAGAGGCAAGAGAAGTGCAGAAACAGGCAAGAGAAGTGCACAAAGAGGCAAGAGATTTGCTGAAAGAAGCAACAGAGTTGAGTAAGAAGCAATAAAAGTGTAGAAAGAGGCAAGTGAGATGCAAAAACAGGCAGGAAAGGTACAGAAAGAGGAAAGACGAGTGACGAAAGACAACAGGGGTGCAGAAAGAAGCAAATGAGGTGCAGAAAGAGGCAACAGACGTGCAGAAAGAGACAACAGGGTTGCAGAAAGAAGCAAGACAGGTGCAGAAAGAAGCATGGAAAGTGCAGAATGAAGCAACAGGGGTGCAGAAAGAGGCAAGAGAAGTGCAGAAACAGGCAAGAGAAGTGCACAAAGAGGCAAGAGAATTCCTGAAAGAAGCAACCAAGGTGTAGAAAGAAGCAAGAAAAGTGCAGAAAGAGGCAAGTGAGATGCAAAAACAGGCAGGAAAGGTACAGAAAGAGGGAAGACGAGTGCAGAAAGAGAGAACAGGGTTGCAGAAAGAAGCACATGAGGTGAAGAAAGAGGCAACATATATGCTGAAAGAGGGAAGAGAGGTGCAGAAAAAGGCAAGAAAAGTGCAGAAAGAGGAACATAAAGAGACAACAGGGGTGCAGAAAGAAGCAACACAGGTACAGAAAGAATCATGGGAAGTGCAGAATGAAGCAACAGGGGTGCAGAAAGAGGCAAGAGAAGTGCAGAAAGAGGTAAGAGAATTGCTGAAAGAAGCAACCGAGATGTAGACAGAAGCAAGAAAAGTACAGAAAGAGTTAAGTAAGCTGCAGATAGAAGCAAGAGCAGTGTAGAAAGAACCAACAGAGGTGCAGAAAGAGGGAAGAGGGGTAAAGAGAAAGGCAAGAGGGGTGAATAAAAAGGTAGGATGTGTGCACAAAGAGGTAAGCGAGTGTGAGAAGTTGGCCTGGTATATGCTGTTCACTAATTAAAGTAGACACCTTGCACCAGTACAATTCGACTCTTATGGTAGATAAGTTTAAGACAACCTTTATAGAAAGCTATCCTAGTGGTAGCTGTGGAGAGCAGCCTTCAGGCTAAGTCTTGAAGGAATGTAAAGCAGCTTGTTTTACCACACAATCTCTTGAATCACCAAATGAAAAGACACCACACAGGTATATATATCAAATATATATGTATTTATTACTAAACAACTCTCTACTAATCTCTGGTGAGATTAGAAGTCAGGCACATATGCATAAACCAACGTTTCACAATAAATTAAGCACAAATATGGCTGGGGCCCTAGGGGCGTACCAGACCATATACTAAAAAGAGACTTAGAAACAACAACTTGCAAAGAGACAAGGCCTAGGGCCTTCAGAAGTGCTGGGGCCTCACGAAACCACCCAAGGCAGGTAAGTAAACGACCCACGGGGGACGCATGCAGTGTGGATACACAAGCGCGGATCGCCGTTGACTTCAACGGGGCAAGTCGCGGTTGGAAATTACGAGTTCTAGGGCACTTCGGGAGAACCTACAAGCAAGTCAATTACAGGGTAAGTAGTTCTAGGGCCAACACCCACAGGAGCACCGTAGTGCTGGAGTTACCTCACCCAGGGAAGCCGGGTGCATAGGTGTCCTTTGGTGTCGGGTCGCGGCGTCGTTTTCAATGGAAGCCAATGAAGACTTGCTGCTTGTGAAGTCCGAGGAAGTGTCCGTTGGAATCCAAGCCTGTATTCAGAAGATGGAAGACCTGAAAGCAGAGGGGACAGTGTTCAAAGTCACTTGGCAGTGACTCGGGGCAAGGAAGATGGATGCCCACCGTCGTCGCAAGATTCAGGTCATTCATTAGTGCCTTGATTCTTCAGCCACGAGGTCCAGGAGGCGTCGACGACAACCAGGAGCTGGATTCGGTGTGCACTACAATGTCTGCAGCTTACTGCAGTGTCGGCGACTCGATTGGATCTAACAAGCCTTGGTAACAGCAAGTCTTTGGGAAAGCGTGGAAAGGCAATGGTGCAGACCAGCAAGGTCTGAGGGACTCACCACGCAAGGGTAAGTCAGGGCAGGCCTAGAGCAACTAGAGTAGCTCTTTGGTGTCTTAGAAAAGTCTTCAGGGGACCCACAAGCCGGCTGGCAAGGGATCGCAAAGATGCCTCGGGAGGATTCTTTCAACAGAGGCCCACGGTCACTTGGGAAGAGGTAGGCCTCTGAGCTTTAAAGGGATGCCTGCTGGGGGCTGAGACCACACGTGGTCTAAAGCACAAGTTTGTAGAACGTTGTAAAGGGGTTGCACTTGACAATAGTGCATGGTACCCAGGGGTCATGGTTCCTCGTCACTCGTGGGGTTCACTGGCCTCAGCTTCACTGGGGACTCACGATGGCCTTGGAGAAGGCAGGAAATCCTCTTCCTGGGCTGCAGGGACTTCGGACTCCGGCGGGAGCGGCGTAGTTTGCGACCGTCATTTGTAGTTTTTGGTGCCTGCCAAGCAGGGGAGTCACTCCTTGACTCCAAGGGAGATTCTTCAGTCTTCCAGAGGTAATGGAACGTCGAAGGTCCAGGATTCTTCTTCAGAGCGTCGTCCAGGGATATCTAACTTTCAAGTTCAAGGGTTCCCTATCTTATACTGTAAAGAAGGGAGGGACTAGCTCTATGACCCCACCTATGGGAGGGTCAGGGGAGTGGGTGGCTACACCCACTTCCCTTTGTCCAGTTTCGCACCAGATCAGGGGCAGGTAGCCCCTGAGCCGGTTTGAACTGGCATATGCACAGAGGAGCCTACAGCTCCCCCCAGTGCAGGACTTCAAAGCACTCTAAGAGTACACCCACCCAGCCCCAATACACTAAACCCTGTCTGGGAGGTGGTTACACCTCCCTGTGACAGGATGCCTATTGTTGGGCTTCCTCCACTGCGAGTTTCGGTCATCAGCAGGAGGGCAGCCCAGTGTCTGTGACTGGTGGCATCCATTTTGTGATGCCAGGGCTCTGCAGGATTCTACCGCGTTTCCACAGTAGGTACATGTCTATCCCTCTAGAAGGGTGGAATGCTACCCCCGCCGCCAGGACTGGCGGGGGGTAGTATTCCAAGATGTTTGACACCAAACACGACATGTTTTGATGCAGCCATTCCAAAGTTAGCATTTTACCGCGAGGATATAATGCACTTAAGAGTATATGGTTTAACTGCATCCACAAACAGCCCCAGAGAATGGACTCTGAGAGCTGCAGAGGGGCCCTGCTCAGGCAGAGGCACCCTCTCACATAGAAACTAAGCACCCTGCCCTCAGGATTGATAGGGCCTGCCTTAGGGGTGACTGATAGGTTTATATGTGTGTGCAGGAGAGATATAGGGAACCTATATCTCAGTGAGGGGTGCTAGCACCACCTCACCCAGGCTGCAGTAGCAGGCCTGTGGTGTCAGATTTAGTCTGCTTCCCAGGGGTGGCATAATACATGCTTCAGCCCCTGGTAGGCCTGTGAAGTACCTATGCCCTTGGTACCTAAGGTACCATATACTAGGGACTCATAAGGTACCACAGTATCCAATCATTAGTGCACCTAGAGTGCACTCCAAGTCGTTTAGAGAGAACAGAGAGGCTGGGGCCCTGATTGGCAGGGACCCAGCCAGATTATAGCCAGAAACCAGTGTAAACATCAGAAAAAAAGTGGGGGCAACATAAGAGGCAGATCCTACTCTCCTACACAACCCACCCCCCAAACACAAGGACACTAAACTAACCTTGACCAGTTGAGTCTTCGTGTTCTAAGTGGAAATACCTTGAGAGTACATCTGCATTGGCATGTTGGGTCCCAGGTCTATGTTCCACTGTATAGTCCATCCCCTGTAGGGAAATGGACCACCTCAAAAGTTTTGGGTTTTCACCTTTCATCTGTTTAAGCCATAGGAGGGGCTTGTGGTCAGTCTGAACTATGAAGTGAGTGCCAAACAAGTATGGCCTCAGCTTCTTCAGGACCCACACCACAGCAAAGGCCTCCCTCTCTATAGCTGACCAACGTTTCTCTCTAGGGATCAGCCATCTGCTAATAAAAGCTACTGGCTGGTCTTGACCTTCATCATTCAGTTGAGACAGTACAGCTCCCACACCCAGCTCAGAAGCATCTGTTTGGACAATGAACTTTTTGGTGTAGTCTGGACTCTGTAGGATGGGGCAGTGCACATGGCCTGCTTTAGGTCTTCAAATGCCTTCTGACAGCTAGCTGTCCACTGAACCTTTTTGGCATTTTCTTTGAGGTCAGATCATTCAAGGGGTCACTATAGATCCATATCCCTTGACAAACCTCCTATAGTACCCAGTCAGGCCTAAGAAGGCTCTCACCTGTGTCTGGGTGGTTGGAGCAACCCATTCCATTATGGTTTGGATTTTGCTTTATAAAGGCTGAACCTGGCCTCCACCTACAAGGTGGCCCAGGTACACAACCTGACTCTGCCCTATCTGGCACTTGGTGGCCTTGATAGTGAGGCCTGCTTTCTGCAGAGCCTCCAAAACATTTCTGAGGTGGACCAGGTGATCCTGCCAGGAGGAACTAAAGACAGCAATATCATCTAGATAAGCTGAGCAATAAGTTTCCATCCCTGCCAGAACTTTGTTCACCAACCTCTGAAAAGTGGCAGGTGCATTTTTCAATCCAAAGGGCATCACCACAAAGTGGTAGTGCCCACTATGGGTCTAAAATGCTGTTTTGGCTATTGCACCATCAGCTAACCTGATCTGCCAGTAGCCAGCTGTTAGGTCAAATGTACTCAGATACTTGGCTGAGGCCAAAGTATCAATCAGCTCATCTGCCCTTGGTATGGGATAGGCATCAGTCCTGGTGACTGCATTGAGGCCTCTGTAGTCTACACAAAACCTCATTTCTTTCTTACCACCCTGGGTATGAGGCTTGGGTACTAGGACTACTGGGCTAGCCCAAGGGCTATCTGAAGGCTCAAACACACCTAACTCCAACATTTTCTGTACTTCAGTCCTGATACAGTCCCTGACATGGTCAGGTTGCCTGTAGATTTTACTCTTGACAGGCAGACTGTCCCCAGTGTCCACCTCATGGGTGCACCAGGTAGTCTGACTAGGGGTCAGGCTAAACATATGTCTGTACTGTTGCAGAACTTGTCTGCACTCAGTTTGCTGATGGTCAGTGAGGCTGCTTGCCAAAGCAACACCATCTACTGACCCATCATCAGGGTTCTGAGAGAGCAGGTCAGGGAGAGGGTCACTCTCCTCCTCCTGGTCCTCATCAGTTGCCATGAGCAAGCCCATATCAGCCCTGTCAACATATGGCTTCAGTCTGTTGATATGGAGCACCCTCAGGGGGCTCCTGGGAGTTCCAAGATTCACCAGATAGGTGACTTCTCCCTTCTGTTCAACTATTGTATGGGGGCCACTCCATTTGTCCTGGAGGGCTGCTGGGGCCACAGGCTCCAACACCCACACCTTCTGTCCTGGCTGGTACACAGTCAGCACAGCCTTTGGTCATGCCAAGCTTTTTGCAATTCTTGGCTGGCCTCCACGTTTTGGTTGCCTTTTTCATGTATTCGGCCATCCGGGAGCGGAGACCAAGTACATAGTCCATCACGTCCTGTTTGGGGGGTTTGAGAGGTAACTCCCAGCCCTCTTTAACCAAACACAATGGACCTCTTACAGGGTGCCCAAACAGAAGCTCAAATGGGCTGTAACCAACCCCCTTCTGTGGAACTTCTCTGTATGCAAACAGCAGGCAAGGAAGAAGAAGGTCCCATTTCCGCCTAAGCTTCTCTGGGAGTCCTTTAATCATTCCCTTCAGGGTTTTGTTGAAACGTTCAACCAACCCATTGCATTGTGGGTGATAGGGAGTGGTGAACTTATAAGTTACACCACACTCCTTCCACATTGCTTTCAGATATCCTGACATGAAGGTTGTAACTCTGTCAGATATGACCTCCTTTGGGAAACCCACTCTGGAGAAAACTCCAATGAGGGCTCTTGCCACCACAGGGGCTGTGGTGGTCCTCAGGGGAATTGCTTCTGGGTACCTGGTGGCATGATCCACTACCACCAGGATAAACCTGTGCCCAGATGCAGTTTGAGGGTCAAGGGGACCAACAATGTCAATCCCTACCCTTTCAAAGGGTACCCCCACCACAGGTAGTGGTATCAGGGGGGCCTTTGTTGTGCCACCTGCCTTACCACTGGCTTGGCATGTGACACAGGAGCGACAAAACTCCTTTGTGTCCTCTGACATATGTGGCCAATGAAAATGTGGAACAAGCCTGTCCGAGGTCTTGTTTTGGCCCAAGTGACCTGCTAAAGGGATGTCATGTGCAAGGGTCAAGAGGAACCCCCTAAACTTATGAGGTATTACCAACCTCCTGGTGGCTCCAGGGGCTGGATCTCTACCCTCAGAATATAGGAGTCCCTCATCCCAATAAACTTTATGGGACCCACTAGCACTCCCAGCAGCCTCAGCAGCAGCCTGCTGTCTGAGGGGTTCAAGAGAGGGGCAGCACTGTTGCTCCTTACTCAGATCTTCCCTAGAAGGGTCCCCTGCCCCCAAGAACTCAACCTGATCAGGCTCAAGTCCCTCTGGGGCAGTTTCTTCTTCAGGATCTGCTTCACCTCCCTCAAGAGGTGAATCTGTGATCTGAGACAGAGGGGAAGGCACTGCCTTAACCCTACTGCTCCTCTTCTTGGGAAGCATCTGGTCCATTGTTCCAGGATCCAGAGCTGGTTCAGTGTTATGCATTCTTGCCTGTGACCTGGTCACAGCAAATACCTCTTCAGGGATGCCCAACATCTCAGCATGAGTCCATAACTCTACTTCAGACCAGGCTGAAGTCTCTAGATCATTGCCCAATAGACATTCTACAGGGAGGTCTGCACTGACTACAACCTTCTTGAGGCCAGTTACCCCTCCCCAGGAGAAATTCACAACTGCCAGACTATGGTTGGTCCTGACATTGCTTGCATTGGTCACCTGGTACATTTCGCCCAGGATGATCTGTCCAGGGTCCACAAGATCCTCTGCCACCATGGTGATGCTAGCACCTGTGCCCTTAAATGCCAAAGCCTGTTTGCCATTTATTACAGGCTGCTGTTTGTATTTGCCCAGATTACTGGGGCTTACTAGGAAGGACATATCAAGGTCTCCATCACAAATCAGCATTGCCTGAGTGGGTACTCTGACTAGGTCAGAGTCCACTTCAGAACCCAGGGTCAACCCTACTACACCCTTATTCTGTGTACCACCTCCACCAGTAGCTGAGCTAGGGGGAACAGTTGCCTTAGGGGCTGGAGTGGTGGTGGTTTGGTCCTTGGACTTGTTACAATCAGAAGTCCAGTGCCCTTTGTGTTTACAGAATTTGCACCAGGACTTCTTTTGGCATTTTCCCTTGTTGGATTGTGACTCCCCACCAGATGCAGATTTTTGGGGCCCTTGTGAAGACTTCTGGTCTTTTGACTTATCCCCACCTTTCTCAGAGCCCTTAGAATCCTGCTTCTTTGTGTCACCCCCTTGGTTCTGGGTTTTCTGCCTCACCGTGGTTCTGACCCACTTGTCTGCCTTCTTTCCCAATTCTTGGGGAGAGGTCAGATCTGAGTCCACCAGGTATTGATGCAACAACTGGTTCTGGCAATTATTAAGGATCTGTCCTCTCATCATTAGATTATACAATCCCTTGAAATCAGTAACCCTACTGCCAACCAGCCAATCCTCCAGAGCCTTGGTTGCACAATCAACAAAGTCAGTCCAGTCCTGAGTCTGAGCCTTCTGGGTATCTCTGAACTTCAACCTGTACTGCTTAGTGGTTAAGCCAAAACCATCTATCAGTGCACTCTTCAGGACTTCATAATCCTCAGCATCCTCTTCTCTAACAGTGAGGAGCTTGTCTCTACCTTTATCTGAAAAGGAGAGCCACAAGATTGCTGCCCACTGCTTTTGGGGGACCTGCTGTACTCTACAGGCCCTCTTCATAGCAGTTATCCACTTATGGATATCATCCCCACTCTGGTAGGGAGGAACAACCTTGCTCAGGTTCCTATGGTCTGCCTCTAGGGACACTGTTGCTCCCACCAAGGGGTTCTAACCCCTCTCTTCTAGAAGCTCTCTGGAGCTCCAGGGCTTCTCTGTCTAATGCCAACTGCTTGGTTTTGAGGGCAACTCTTGCTTCCTCATACTGCAGCAGTTTGTACATTCTGTCAGAGGAGGTCTCTCTTATGGGAAAGTATGAGTTCCTCTGCTGGACAAATTCTCTGCCAGAGTGATAAGAGTGGTCAGATTCCCTAAAAGGGGACCTAGGCCTCTCATCCACTCTGTCAGTTCTCTTAGGGAGAATTCATCTGTCATTTTTAGGCTCCTTGGAACCTTACCCTTCAACCACAGAGTCCTGGTCATCCTGATTTTCATCATCTGACCTTGACCCACTCACTGATTCAGACCCATTAGCTCCTAGAGCTAATCTAAGATCATCTGCTGTCAGCAGATCTATCAGGTGCAGTGTGGAGGGACTCTATCCTAGCTTCAGGTGTCTTTCAACACACATGGCTCTCAAGTCAGAGAAAGCCATGTCCTTATACTGAGGCTGAGTGGATCCACTGGGTCCACCCTTTGAGGACATTCTAGTGTTGTGCAGTGTTGTACTACCTACACTAGTTTGTGGCCTACTGATACTAGCTTGAGCTGTAGAAAGGGTGTGCTATCCCTTGGCACACAGCTCTAAGTTCAGTAGAACTTATTGATACTAAGCTTGACTTTATATGTACCTTAAGTACCTATAGTGGTTTTCAGTTAGTAATTCAAATAGAGATTTTCTGGTAAAGCAATAGCAAGCTGGAATCCCACAAGCTGCCCACCAATGTGAGAAGTTGGCCTGGTATATGCTGTTCACTAATTAAAGTGGACACCTTGCACCAGTACAATTCGACCCTTATGGTAGATAGGTTTAAGACAACCTTTATAGAAAGCTATCCTAGTGGTAGCTGTGGAGAGCAGCCTTCAGGCTAAGTCTTGAAGGAATGTAAAGCAGCTAGTTTTACCACACAATCTCTTGAATCACCAAATGAAAAGACACCACACAGGTATATATATCAAATATATATGTATTTATTACTAAACAACTCTCTACTAATCTCTGGTGAGATTAGAAGTCAGGCACATATACATAAATCAACGTTTCACAATAAATTAAGCACAAACATGGCTGGGGCCCTAGGGGCGTACCAGACCATATACTAAAAAGAGACTTAGAAACAACGACTTGCAAAGAGACAAGGTCTAGGGCCTTCAGAAGTGCTGGGGCCTCACGAAACCACCCAAGGCAGGTAAGTAAAGGACCTACGGGGGACGCGTGCAGTGTGGATACACAGGCGCGGATCGCCGTTGACTTCAATGGGTCAAGTCGCTGTTGGAAATTGCGAGTTCTAGGGCACTTCGGGAGAACCTACAAGCAAGTCACTTACAGGGTAAGTAGTTCTAGGGCCAACACCCACAGGAGCACCGTAGTGCTGGAGTTACCTCACCCAGGGAAGCCGGGTGCAGAAGGTGTCCTTTGGTGTCGGGTCGCGGCGTCTTTTTCAATGGAAGCCAATGAAGACTTGCTACTTGTGAAGTCCGAGGAAGTGTCCGGTGGAATCCAAGCCTGGATTCAGAAGATGGAAGACCTGAAAGCAGAGGGGACAGTGTTCAAAGTCACTTGGCAGTGACTCAGGGCAAGGAAGATGGATGCCCACCGTCGTCGCAAGATTCAGGTTGTTCACAGGTGTCTTGACTCTTCAGCCACGAGGTCCAGGAGGTGTGGACGATGACCAGGAGCTGGATTCTGCTTATACCACAATGTCTGCAGCTTACTGCGGTATCGGCAACTCGATTGGAGCCAACAAGTCTTGGTAACAGCAAGTCTTGGGGAAAGCGTGAAAAGGCAATGGTGCAGACCAGCAAGGACTGAGGGACTCACCCAGCAAGGGTAAGTCAGGGCAGGCCTGAAGCAACCAGAAAAGCCATTTGGTTTTTTAGAAAAGTCTTCAGGGGACCCACAAGCTGGCTGTCAAGGGATTGCGAAGACACCTTGGGAGGATTCCTTCAACAGGGGCCCACGGTCACTCGGGATAGGGTAGGCCTCTGATCTTTGGAGGGATTTTTGCTGGAGGCTGGAACCACACATGGTCTAAAGCCCACATTCGTAGAACATTGCGAAGGGGTTGCACTTGACAATAGTGCACGTTACCCAGGGGTCGCGGTTCCTAGTCACTCGTGGGGTCCACAGGCCTCAGCTTCGCTGGGGACTCACGATGGCCTCGGAGAAGTTAGGAAATCCTCTTCCTGGGCTGCAGGGACTTCGGACTCCGGCGGGAGCAGCATAGTTTGTGACCGTTGTTTGTAGTTTTTGGTGCCTGCCAAGCAGGGGAGTCACTCCTTGACTCCAAGGGAGATTCTTCAGACTTCCAGAGGTAATGGAACGTCGAAGGTCCAGGATTCTTCTTCAGAGCATCGTCCAGGGATATCTAACTTTCAAGTTCAAGGGTTCCCTATCTTATACTGTAAAGAAGGGAGGGACTAGCTCTATGACCCCACCTATGGGAGGGTCAGGGGAGTGGGTGGCTACACCCACTTCCCTTTGTCCAGTTTTGTGCCAGAGCAGGGGCAGGTAGCCCCTGAGCCGGTTTGAACTGGCATATGCACAGAGGAGCCTACTGCTCCCCCAGTGCAGGACTTCAAAGCACTCTAAGAGTGCACCCACCCAGCCCCAATACACTAAACCCTGTCTGGGAGGTGGTTACACCTCCCTGTGTCAGGATGCCTATTGTTGGGCTTCCTCCACTGCGAGTTTCGGTCATCAGCAGGAGGGCAGCCCAGTGTCTGTGACTGGTGGCATCCATTTTGTGATGCCAGGGCTCTGCAGGATTCTACCACGTTTCCACAGTAGGTACATGTCTATCCCTCTAGAAGGGTGGAATGCTACCCCCGCCACCAGGACTGGCGGGGGGTAGTATTCCAAGATGTTTGACACCAAACACGACATGTTTTGATGCAGCCATTCCAAAGTTAGCATTTTACCGTGAGGATATAATGCACTTAAGAGTATATGGTTTAACTGCATCCACAAACAGCCCCAGAGAATGGACTCTGAGAGCTGCAGAGGGGCCCTGCTCAGGCAGAGGCACCCTCTCACATAGGAACCAACACCCTGCCCCCAGGATTGATAGGGCCTTGTTGTATCCTGCTTCTCCCTGCTCTTCTCTCTTTCTTGTCCTTTCTTAGTCTCTTGTACTCTGCTGCTCAGCCTGTCTCTATGATGTCATCCTTAGTTCTATCTGTGTATGTTTAAGTGTACTGTCAGTTACCTTGGAGGCTGAGCAGCAGGGCAGCTGCTCCCGGTGGGGCTTTTATTGGAACTTTACTTGATTCTGCTATCTTTATTATATGCTGTGTCTATTTATCCTATGACTTCAAATCAACAATAAATCTACAACTGGATCACAGCAACCAAAGAGTCATCGTTATTTATTGGATGTTACACTGGCGACGATTGGAGAAAAGAAACCACGCGTAAAGAGAAGAAATTACTAAAGAAACAAAGAGAAACTAGCTAAGCCTGATTCCCAACGCCTTGGATGCCCCACCGGTGTCTACAACAACAGACAGCCTACTGAAGTAAGCTCTGGGAATTTGTTTGAACCTGCTACCTTACTAACTATCTACTCATTTGATTTTTTGAGCGATGGACATTGCATGGATTGGATGATTTCTCTACAGAGGATACTGAGTTGAAGATTAGGGATTCAATATTACTAGTTTGGATCTTTTGCAGTTTGCTGAAGTGTTTGATGCAACACACCCCAGAGAGCCGTTTTAAGTGTGCAGAGCAAAACCCACACTTCTGGTGAGCAGTTACGTTGATTTAATGATGCAGAGTTTGGTGAAACTGAGGACCGTTTGAAGATAGATGTGTCCCAACGTTTAAGAATTCAGCAACTTTTAATAGACTTTCTTCCACTACCCCATCTAGTCACGACTTACAAGAGGACTCATATTTTGAAGTGCCCTGCTGTGAGATCGGTGGAGTGTTGTCACATTGATTTTTATCGGGGTGAGCCTAACTTTGGAAATTAATGTTAAAGGCATGCTGTGTAGTTTAAAAGAAAAACTGCCGCGCAGACATTTAAAAGTTTAAACTAGGCACGCGCTGCTCACCTCTTCAACTTGATCAGCTGGAGAGTCTTATGTGACGTTTCTTGTCGTTGCCTCTCGACTCTGAAGAATTATTGGAGTTTGATGAGGTATGGGTCACAAGGTGTGCACAAACGGCTGGCAGTTGAAGGAGGCAGAGTTTTACCACAGGGACGCTGTGAAGACTGGAATCACTGAGGTTCGGGGTGGTGAGTCTAACTTTTCCAAGCATGTAGTCACTCGTGTTGCCAAAGGAGAACGCATGCGACAAACCTGGTTGGCATTTCAACGTTGTGCTTCCAATTTCTTTACTTTGGGTGGCTGCATGTTAAGGAAAAGATTATCGGTGTTCCCATTCTCACTTCAGTCTACAAGTCAAGGAGGAAGCTGCCTCCGAAAATCAGACAACGGTGACTACATTTATTATTTTAATTTGTTATGTTTAAGAACTTGTGTCAACATCTTGCATATTAACTCAGTTACAGAGTGTGTTTATTTTTGTATTCTGTTTACGCTTTGGTATGCAGTACTAGTGTGTTCTGTATAGTATTTTCGTCATGCAGGGTATATCCAGTTACCAAATGTTAGCCTGCATTGCTCATTATGTGTTACAATATGCGAGTTATTGCTTTGTGTCTGTTTTCAGTGTTTCTGTGATGGTGCTGGAAATGCTCGGTTCACCATATTACAGTAGTGAGCCACTTACATGCTCAATATTGATTGAGGTGCTCAACGTTTATCTTATTCTGCTATACTTACTACTCATTTGTTTTTAAGTGTTGTTCCTATTTTGAATTTTCTTGTGAGGAGTTGATTTTAATGCGTTCTTGTGCGGACCCATTTTCATGCTCAAATTTTCATTGAGGTGCTCAATTATATTTATTCTGGTGGTTAGTTGTAGGGATTTTAATTCTGCTACATTTGTTGGAGCCATTTATTTGCTCAATATCTATTGAGGTGCTCCGTTCTAGTTGTGCTTATTGGTGATGGGCCGTAAGGGCTCAGTTTTTATTGTCATTCCAGATGAACCACTTTATGTGCTCTATTTGTTGGAGGGGTTCAAATACTTGCTGTGAGGAGCCGCAGGGGCTCAGTTTATTGTCAATTTATATGAACCACTTTATTGTGCTCTATTTGTTGGAGGGGTTCAAATACTTGCTGTGAGGAGCCGCAGGGGCTCAGTTTATTGTCATTCCAGATGAACCACTTTATGTGCTCTATTTGTTAGAGGTATTCAGATTTTATTTATGATTGTCGGTACTGAACCTTTATTGCTCAAATCTTCATTGAGGTGTTCAGTTCTATTTTTCATGGTTTACCATAACCACTTTTATTCTTGTTAGCTCATGGTGTTGGTACAATCTTGGTACCCTCGCCCTTACCTCTTCTCTCCACCATTCTGAAGAGGGTGTTTATTTTTGTGCGTTTTATGTTGTTCCATTATTTACTCTTCTGCTCTCTGTTTTGTCTTCTTCAACTTTTCGTTTAAAGGGGGAAGGTGTGTTGTATCCTGCTTCTCCCTGCTCTTCTCTCTTTCTTGTCCTTTCTTAGTCTCTTGTACTCTGCTGCTCAGCCTGTCTCTATGATGTCATCCTTAGTTCTATCTGTGTATGTTTAAGTGTACTGTCAGTTACCTTGGAGGCTGAGCAGCAGGGCAGCTGCTCCCGGTGGGGCTTTTATTGGAACTTTACTTGATTCTGCTATCTTTATTATATGCTGTGTCTATTTATCCTATGACTTCAAATCAACAATAAATCTACAACTGGATCACAGCAACCAAAGAGTCATCGTTATTTATTGGATGTTACAGGCCTGCTTTAGGGGTGACTGATAGGTTTAAATGTGTGTGCAGGAGAGATATAGGAAACCTATATCTCAGTGAGGAGTGCTAGCACCACCTCACCCAGGCTGCAGTAGCAGGCCTGTGGTGTCAGATTTAGTCTGCTTCCCAGGGGTGGCATAATACATACTTCAGCCCCTGGTAGGCCTGTGAAGTACCTATGCCCTTGGTACCTAAGGTACCATATACTAGGGACTCATAAGGTACCACAGTATCCAATCACTAGTGCAGCTAGAGTGCACTCCAAGTCATTTAGAGAGAACAGAGAGGCTGGGGCCCTGATTGGCAGGTACCCAGCCAGACTATAGCCAGAAACCAGTGTAAACATCAGAAAAAAAGTGGGGGCAACATAAGAGGCAGATCCTACTCTCCTACAGCGAGGTACAGAAATAAGCAGGAGGAGTGCAGAAAGAAGCAAGAAAGGTGCAGAAAAAAGTATGGAAACTGCAGAATGAAGCAACAGGGGTGCAGAAAGTGGCAAGTGAAGTGCAGAAACAGGCAAGAGAAGTGCTGAAAAATGCAAGAAAAGTGCAGTGCAGAAAGAACCAACAGAGGTGCAGAAAGAGGGAAGAGGGGTGGAAAGAAAGGCAAGAGGGTTGAAGAAAAAGGTAGGATGGGTGCACAAAGAGGCAAAAGAGGTACATAAAGAGACAACAGGGGTGGAGAAAGAAGCAAGACATGTGCAGAAAGGAGCATGGAAAATGCAAAGTGAAGCAACAGGGGTGCAGAAAGAGGCAAGAGAAGTGTAGAAAAGAGCAAGTGAGGTACAGAAAGAGCCAACAGATGTGCAAAAAGAGGCAAGAGAGGTGCAGAAACAGGCAAGAGAAGTGCACAAAGAGGCAAGAGAATTGCTGAAAGAAGCAACAAATGTGTAGAAAGAAGCAAGAAAAGTGCAGAAAGAGGCAAGTGAGATGCAAAAACAGACAGGAAAGGTACAGAAAGAGGGAAGATGAGTGCAGAAAGAGACAAAAGACGTGCAGAAAGAGGGAAGAGAGGTGCAGAAAATGGCAATAAAAGTGCAGAAACAGGCAAAAGAGGTACATAAAGAGACAACAGGAGTGCAGAAAGAAGCAAGACAGGTACAGAAAGAAGCATGGAAAGTGCAGAATGAAGCAACAGTGGTGCAGAAAGAGGCAAGAGAAGTGTAGAAAGGAGGAAGTGAGGTGCAGAAAGAGCCAACAGAGGTGCAAAAAGAGGCAAGAGAGGCACTGAAAGAAGCAAATGAGGTGCAGAAAGAGGCTACAGACATGCAGTAAGAGGGAAGAGAGGTGCAGAAAAATGCAAGAAAAGTGCAAAAAAGAGGGAAAAGAGGTACATAAAGAGACAACATGGGTGCAGAAAGAAGCAAGACAGGTGCAGAAAAAAGCATGAAAAGTGCAGAATTAAGCCACACGGGTTTCAGAAAGAGGAAAGAGAAGTGTAGAAAGGAGCAAGTGAGGTGCAGAAAGAGCCAAAAGAGGTGCAAAAAGAGGCAAGAGAGGTGCAGAAACAGGCGAGAGAAGTGCACAAAGAGGAAAGAGAATTCCTGAAAGAAGCAACAGGGGTGTAGAAAGAAGCAAGAAAAGTGCAGAAAGAGGTAAGTGAGATGCAAAAATAGGCAGGAAAAGTACAGAAAGAGGGAAGACGAGCACAGAAAGAGACAACAGGGGTACAGAAAGAACACATGAGGTGCAGAAAGAGGCAACAGACGTGCAGAAAGAGGGAAGAGAGGTGCAGAAAAAGGCAAGAAAAGTGCAGAAAGAGGCAAAAGAGGTACATAAAGAGACAACAGGGGTGCAGAAAAAAGCAAGCAAGGTGCATAAAGAAGCATGGAAAGTGCAGAATTAAGCAACAGGGGTACAGAAAGTGGCAAGAGAAGTGCAGAAACAGGTAAGAGAAGTGCACAAAGAGGCAAGAGAATTGCTGAAAGAAGCAACAGAGGTGTAGAAAGAAGCAAGAAAAGTGCAGAAAGAGGCAAGTGAGATGCAAAAACAGGCAGGAAAGGTACAGAAAGAGGGAAGACAAGTGCAGAAAGAGACAACAGGTGTGCAGAAAGAAGCAAATGAGATGCAGAAAGAGGCAACAGACGTGTAGAAAGAGGGAATGGAGGTGCAGAAAAAGGCAAGGAAATGCAGAAAGAGTAAAAAGAGGTAAATAAAGAGACAGAGGTGTAGAACGAAGCAAGACAGGTGCAGAAAGAAGCATGGAAAGTGCAGAATGAAGCAACAGGGGTGCAGAAAGAGGCAAGAGCAGTGTAGAAAGGAGCAACTGAGGTGCAGAAAGAGCCAACAGAGGTGCAAAAAGAGGCAAGAGAAGTGCAGAAATAGGTAAAAGAAAGTGCACAAATAGGCAAGAGAATTGCTGAAAGAAGCAACAGGGGTGTAGAGAGAAGCCCGAAAAGTGCAGAGAGAGGCAAGTGAGATGCAAAAACAGGCAGGAAAGGTACAAAAAGAGGAAAGACGAGTGCAGAATGAGACAACAGGGTTGCAGAAAGAAGCAAATGAGGTGCAGAAAGAGGCAACAGACGTGCAAAAAGAGAGAAGAGAGGTGCAGAAAAAGGCAAGAAAAGTGCAGAAAGAGGCAAAATAGGTACATAAATAGACAACAGGGGTCCAGAAAGAAGCAACACAGGTGCAGAAAGAAGCATGGAAAGTGTATAATGAAGCAACAGGGGTGCAGAAAGAGGCAAGAGAAGTGCAGAAACAGGCAAAAGAAGTGCAGAAAGAGGCAAGGGAATTGCTGAAAGAAGCAACCGAGGTGTAGAAAGAAGCAAGAAAAGTGCAGAAAGAGGCAAGTAAGGTACAGATAGAAGCAAGAGCAGTGCAGAAAGAACCAACAGAGGTGCAGAAAGAGGCAAGAGAGGCACTGAAAGAAGCAAATGAGGTGCAGAAAGAGGCTACAGACATGCAGTAAGAGGGAAGAGAGGTGCAGAAAAATGCAAGAAAAGTGCAAAAAAGAGGGAAAAGAGGTACATAAAGAGACAACATGGGTGCAGAAAGAAGCAAGACAGGTGCAGAAAAAAGCATGAAAAGTGCAGAATTAAGCCACACGGGTTTCAGAAAGAGGAAAGAGAAGTGTAGAAAGGAGCAAGTGAGGTGCAGAAAGAGCCAAAAGAGGTGCAAAAAGAGGCAAGAGAGGTGCAGAAACAGGCGAGAGAAGTGCACAAAGAGGAAAGAGAATTCCTGAAAGAAGCAACAGGGGTGTAGAAAGAAGCAAGAAAAGTGCAGAAAGAGGTAAGTGAGATGCAAAAACAGGCAGGAAAAGTACAGAAAGAGGGAAGACGAGCACAGAAAGAGACAACAGGGGTACAGAAAGAACACATGAGGTGCAGAAAGAGGCAACAGACGTGCAGAAAGAGGGAAGAGAGGTGCAGAAAAAGGCAAGAAAAGTGCAGAAAGAGGCAAAAGAGGTACATAAAGAGACAACAGGGGTGCAGAAAAAAGCAAGCAAGGTGCATAAAGAAGCATGGAAAGTGCAGAATTAAGCAACAAGGGTACAGAAAGTGGCAAGAGAAGTGCAGAAACAGGTAAGAGAAGTGCACAAAGAGGCAAGAGAATTGCTGAAAGAAGCAACAGAGGTGTAGAAAGAAGCAAGAAAAGTGCAGAAAGAGGCAAGTGAGATGCAAAAACAGGCAGGAAAGGTACAGAAAGAGGGAAGACAAGTGCAGAAAGAGACAACAGGTGTGCAGAAAGAAGCAAATAAGATGCAGAAAGAGGCAACAGACGTGCAGAAAGAGGGAATGGAGGTGCAGAAAAAGGCAAGGAAATGCAGAAAGAGTAAAAAGAGGTAAATAAAGAGACAGAGGTGTAGAACGAAGCAAGACAGGTGCAGAAAGAAGCATGGAAAGTGCAGAATGAAGCAACAGGGGTGCAGAAAGTGGCAAGAGAAGTGTAGAAAGGAGCAACTGAGGTGCAGAAAGAGCCAACAGAGGTGCAAAAAGAGGCAAGAGAAGTGCAGAAATAGGTATAAAGAAGTGCACAAATAGGCAAGAGAATTGCTGAAAGAAGCAACAGGGGTGTAGAGAGAAGCCCGAAAAGTGCAGAGAGAGGCAAGTGAGATGCAAAAACAGGCAGGAAAGGTACAGAAAGAGGAAAGACGAGTGCAGAATGAGACAACAGGGTTGCAGAAAGAAGCAAATGAGGTGCAGAAAGAGGCAACAGACGTGCAAAAAGAGAGAAGAGAGGTGCAGAAAAAGGCAAGAAAAGTGCAGAAAGAGGCAAAATAGGTACATAAATAGACAACAGGGGTCCAGAAAGAAGCAACACAGGTGCAGAAAGAAGCATGGAAAGTGTATAATCAAGCAACAGGGGTGCAGAAAGAGGCAAGAGAAGTGCAGAAACAGGCAAAAGAAGTGCAGAAAGAGGCAAGGGAATTGCTGAAAGAAGCAACCGAGGTGTAGAAAGAAGCAAGAAAAGTGCAGAAAGAGGCAAGTAAGGTACAGATAGAAGCAAGAGCAGTGCAGAAAGAACCAACAGAGGTGCAGAAAGAGGGAAGAGGTGTGGAGAGAATGTCAAGAGGGGTGCAGAAAAAGGTAAGATGGGTGCACAAAGAGGCAAGAGAGGTACAGAAAGAGGCAGGAAGGGTGCAGAAAGAAGCAAGGCAGTTGCACAAAGAAGCATGGAAAGTGGAGAATGAAGCAACAGTGGTGCAGAAAGAGGCAAGAGAAGTGCAGAAACAGGCAAGAGAAGTGCAGAAAAAGGCAAGAAAAGTGCAGAATGAAGCAACAGGGAAGCAGAAAGAAGCAAGAGAAGTGTAGAAAGGAGCAAGTGAGGTGCAGAAAGAGCCATCACAGGTGCAAAAAGAGGCAAGCGAGGTGCTGAAACAGGCAAGAGAAGTGCACAAGGAGTCAAGAGAATTGCTGAAAAAAGTAACAGAGGTGTAGAAAGAAGCAAGAAAAGTGCAGAAAGAGGCAAGTGAGATGCAAAAACAGGCTGGAAAGGTACAGAAAGAGGGAAGACGAGTGCAGAAAGAGACAACGGGGTGCAGAAAGAAGCAAATGAGGTGCAGAAAGAGGGAACAGATGTGCAGAAAGAGAGAATAGAGGTGCAGAAAAAGGCAAGAAAAGTGCCGAAAGAGGCAAAAGAGGTACATAAAGAGACAACAGGGGTGCAGAAAGAAGCAAGACGGGTGCAGAAAGAAGCATGGAAAGTGCAGAATGAAGCAACAGGGGTGCAGAAAGAGGCAAGAGAAGTGTAGAAAGGAGCAAGTGAGGTGCAGATAGAGCCAACAGAGGTGCAAAAAGAGGCACGAGAGGTGCAGAAACAGGCAAGAGATGTGCACAAAGAGGCAAGAGAATTGCTGAAAGAAGCAACAGAGGTGTAGAAAGAAGCAAGAAAAGTGCAGACAGAGGCAAGTGAGATGCAAAAACAGGCTGGAAAGGTACAGAAAGAGGGAAGTCGAGTGCAGGAAGAGACAACAGGGGTGCAAAAAGAAGTAAATGATGTGCAGAAAGAGGCAACAGAAGTGCAGAAAGAGCGAAGGGAGGTGCAGAAAAAGGCAAGAAAAGTGCAGAAAGAGGCAAAAGAGGTACATAAAGAGACAACAGGGGTGCAGAAAGAAGCAAGACAGGTGCAGAAAGAAGCATGGAAAGTGCAGAATGAAGCAACAGGGGTGCAGAAAGAGGCAAGAGAAGTGTAGAAACAGACAAGAGAAGTGCACAAAGAGGCAAGAGAATTGCTGGAAGAAGCAACCGAGGTGTAGAAAGAAGCAAGAAAAGTGCAGAAACAGGCAAGTGAGATGCAAAAACTGGTAGGAAAGGTACAGAAAGAGGAAAAACGAGTTCAGAAAGAGGCAACAGAGGTGCAGAAAGAAGCAAATGAGGTGCAGAAAGAGGCAACAGACAGGCAGAAAGAGGGAAGAGAGGTGCAGAAAAAGGCAAGAAAAGTGCAGAAAGAGGCAAAAGAGGTACATAAAGAGACAACAGGGGTGTAGAAAGAAGCAATACAGGTGCAGAAAGAAGCATGGAAAGTGCAGATTGAAGCAACAGGGGTGCAGAAAGAGTCAAGAGAAGTGTAGAAAGTAGCAAGTGAGGTGCAGAAAGAGCCAAGAGAGGTGCAAAAAGAAGCAACAGAGGTGTAGAAAGAAGCAAGAAAAGTGCAGAAAGAGGCTAGTGAGATGCAAAAACAGGCAGGAAAGGTACAGAATTGGGAAGACGAGTGCAGAAAGACAACAGGGGTGCAGAAAGAAGCAAATGAGGTGCAGAAATAGGCAACAGATGTGCAGAAAGAGGGAAGAGAGGTGCAGAAAAATGCAAGAAAAGTGCAGAAAGAGGCAGAAGAGGTACATAAAGAGACAACAGGGGTCCAGAAAGAAGCAACACAGGTGCAGAAAGAAGCATGGAAAGTGCAGAATGAAGCAACAGGGGTGCAGAAAGAGGCAACAGAAGTGTAGAAAGGAGCAAGTGAGGTGCAGAAAGAGCCAAGAGAGGTGCAAAAAGTGGCAAGAGAGGTGCAGAAACAGGCAAGAGAAGTGCACAAAGAGGCAAGAGAATTGCTGAAAGAAGCAACAGAGGTGTAGAAAGAAGCAAGAAAATTGCAGAAAGAGGCAAGTGAGATGCAAAAACAGGCAGGAAAGGTACAGAAAGAGGGAAGACGAGTGCAGAAAGAGACAACAGGCGTGCAGAAAGAAGCAAATGAGGTGCAGAAAGAGGCAACAGACGTGCAGAAAGGGCAAAGAGGTGCAGAAAAAGCAAGAAAAGTGCAGAAAGAGGCAAAAGAGGTTCATAAAGAAACAACAGGGGTGCAGAAAGTAGCAAGACAGGTGCAGAAAGAAGCATGGAAAGTGCAGAATTAAGCAACAGGGGTGCAGAAAGAGGCAAGAGAAGGGTAGAAAGAGGCAAGAGAAGTGCAGAAACAGGCAAGAGAAGTGCACAAAGAGGCAAGAGAATTGCTGAAAGAAGCAACAGAGGTGTAGAAAGAAGCAAGAAAAGTGTAGAAAGAGGCTAGTGAGATGCAAAAACAGGCAGGAAAGGTACAGAATTGGGAAGACGAGTGCAGAAAGACAACAGGGGTGCAGAAAGAAGCAAATGAGGTGCAGAAATAGGCAACAGACATGCAGAAAGAGGGAAGAGAGGTGCAGAAAAATGCAAGAAAAGTTCAAAAAGAGGCAAAAGAGGTACATAAAGAGACAACAGGGGTGCAGAAACAAGCAAGACAGGTGCAGAAAGAAGCATGGAAAGTGCAGAATGAAGCAACAGGGGTACAGAAAGAGGCAAGAGAAGGGTAGAAAGGAGCAAGTGAGGTGCAGAAAGAGCCAACAGAGGTGCAAAAAGAGGCTAGAGCGGTGCAGAAAGAGGCAAGAGAAGTGCAGAAACAGGCAAGACAAGTGCACAAAGAGGCAAGAGAATTGCTGAAAGAAGCAGCAGAGGTGTTGAAAGAAGCAAGAAAAATGCAGAAAGAAGCAAGTGAGATGCATAAACAGGCAGGAAAGGTACAAAAAGAGGGAAGACGAGTGCAGAAAGAGACAACAGGGGTGCAGAAAGAAGCAATACAGGTGCAGAAAGAAGCATGGAAAGTGCAGAATGAAGCAACAGGGGTGAAGAAAGAGGCAAGAGAAGTGTAGAAAGGAGCAAGTGAGGTGCAGAAAAAGCCAAGAGAGGTGCAAAAAGAGGCAAGAGAAGTGCAGAAACAGGCAAGAGAAGTGCACATAGAGGCAAGAGAATTGCTGAAAGAAGCAACAGAGGTGTAGAAAGAAGCAAGAAAATTGCAGAAAGAGGCAAGTCTGATGCAAAAACAGGCAGGAAAGGTACAGAAAGAGGGAAGACGAGTGCAAAAAGAGACAACAGGGGTGCAGAAAGAAGCAAATGAGGTGCAGAAAGATGCAACAGACGTGCAGAAAGGGCTAAGAGAGGTGCAGAAAAAGGCAAGAAAAGTGCAGAAAGAGGCAAAAGAGGTTCATAAAGAGACAACAGGGGTGCAGAGAGAAGCAAGACAGGTGCAGAAAGAAGCATGGAAAGTACAGAATTAAGCAACAGGGGTGCAGAAAGTGGCAAGAGAAGTGCATAAACAGGCAAGAGAAGTGCACAAAGAGGCAAGAGAATTGCTGAAAGAAGCAACAGAGGTGTAGAAAGAAGCAAGAAAAGTGCAGAAAGAGGCTAGTGAGATGCAAAAACAGGCAGGAAAGGTACAGAATTGGGAAGACGAGTGCAGAAAGACAACAGGGGTGCAGAAAGAAGCAAATGAGGTGCAGAAATAGGCAACAGACATGCAGAAAGAGGCAAGAGAAGTGCAGAAACAGGCAAGACAAGTGCACAAAGAGGCAAGAGAATTGCTGAAAGAAGCAACAGAGGTGTTGAAAGAAGCAAGAAAAGTGCAGAAAGAAGCAAGTTAGATGCATAAACAGGCAGGAAATGTACAAAAAGAGGGAAGACGAGTGCAGAAAGAGACAACAGGGGTGCAGACAGAAGCAAATGAGGTGCAGAAAGAGGCAACAGACGTGCAGAAAGGGCGAAGAGAGGTGCAGAAACAAGCAAGAGAAGTGCACAAAGAGGCAAGAGAATTGCTGAAAGAAGCAACAGAGGTGTAGAAGAAGCAAGAAAACTGCAGAAAGAAGCAAGTGAGATGCATAAACAGGCAGGAAAGGTACAAAAAGAGGGAAGACGAGTGCAGAAAGAGACAACAGGGGTGCAGAAAGAAGCAAATGAGGTGCAGAAAGAGGCAACAGACGTGCAGAAAGGGCGAAGAGAGGTGCAGAAACAGGCCAGAGAAGTGAACAAAGAGGCAAGAAAAGTGCAGAAAGAAGCAAAAGAGGTACATAAAGAGACAACAGGGGTGCAGAAAGAAGCAAGACAGGTGCAGAAAGAAGCATGAAAAGTGCAGAATGAAGCCACAGGGGTTTCAGGAAGAGGCAAGAGAAGTGTAGAAAGGAGCAAGTGAGGTGCAGAAAGATCCAACAGAGGTGCAAAAGAGGCAAGAGAGGTGCAGACACAGGCAAAAGAAGTGCACAAAGAGGCAAGAGAATTGCTGAAAGAAGAAACAGGGCTGTAGAAAGAAGCAAGAAAAGTGCAGAAAAATGCAAGTGAGATGCAAAAACAGGCAGGAAAGGTACAGAAAGAGGGAAGACGAGTGCAGAAAGAGACAACAGGGGTGCAGAAAGAAGCAAATGAGGTGCAGAATTCGGCAACAGACGTGCAGAAAGAGGGAAGTGAGGTGCAGAAAAAGGCAAGAAAAGTGCAGAAAGAGTCAAAAGAAGTACATAAAGAGACAGCAAGGGTGTAGAAAGAAGCAAGACAGGTGCAGAATGAAGCATGGAAAGTGCAGAATGAAGCAACAGGGGTGCAGAAAGAGGCAACAGAAGTGTAGAAAGGAGCAAGTGAGTTGCAGAAAGAGCCAACAGAGGTGCAAAAAGAGGCAAGAGAGGTGCAGAAACAGGCAAGAGAAGTGCACAAAGAGGCAAGAGAATTGCTGAAAGAAGCAACAGAGGTTTAGAAGAAGTAAGAAAACTACAGAAAGAGGCAAGTGAGATGCAAACACAGGCAGGAAAGGGACAGAAAGAGGGAAGACGAATGCAGAAAGAGACACAAGGGGTGCAGAAAGAAGCAAATGTGGTGCAGAAAGAGGCAACAGATGTGCAGAAAGAGGCAAAAGAGGTACATATAGAGACAACAGGGGTGCAGAAAGAAGCAAGACAGGTGCATAAAGAAGCATGGAAAGTGCAGAATGAAGCAACAGAGGTGCAAAAACAGGCAAGAGAGGTGCAGAAACAGGCAAGAGAAGTGCACAAAGAGGCAAGAGAATTGCTGAAAGAAGCAACAGATGTGTAGAAAGAAGCAAAAAAAATGCAGAAAGAGGCAAGTGAGATGCAAAAACTGGCAGGAAAGGTACAGAAAGAGGGAAAACGAGTTCAGAAAGAGTTAACAGAGGTGCAGAAAGAAGCAAATGAGGTGCAGAAAGAGGCAAAAGACAGGCAGAAAGAGGGAAGAGAGGTGCTGAAAAAGGCAAGAAAAGTGTAGAAAGAGGCAAAAGAGGTACATAAAGAGACAACAGGGGTGCAGAAAGAAGCAATACAAGTGCAGAAAGAAGCATGGAAAGTGCAGAATGAAGCAACAGGGGTGCAGAAAGAGGCAAGAGAAGTGTAGAAAGGAGCAAATGAGGTGCAGAAAAAGCCGAAAGAGGTGCAAAAAGAGGCAAGAGAAGTGCAGAAACAGGCAAGAGAAGTGCACATAGAGGCAAGAGTATTGCTGATAGAAGCAACCGAGGTGTAGAAAGAAGCAAGAAAATTGCAGAAAGAGGCAAGTGAGATGCAAAAACAGGCAGGAAAGGTACAGAAAGAGGGAAGACGAGTGCAGAAAGAGACAACAGGGGTGCAGAAAGAAGCAAATGAGGTGCAGAAAGAGGCATCAGACGTGCAGAAAGGGCTAAGAGAGGTGCAGAAAAAGGCAAGAAAAGTGCAGAAAGAGGCAAAAGAGGTTCATAAAGAGACAACAGGGGTGCAGAAAGAAGCAAGACAGGTGCAGAAAGAAGCATGGAAAGTGCAGAATTAAGCAACAGGGGTGCAGAAAGTGGCAAGAGAAGTGCAGAAACAGGCAAGAGAAGTGCAGAAAGAGGCAAGAGAATTGCTGAAAGAAGCAACAGAGGTGTAGAAAGAAGCAAGAAAAGTGCAGAAAGAGGCTAGTGAGATGCAAAAACAGGCAGGAAAGGTACAGAATTGGGAAGACGAGTGCAGAAAGACAACAGGGGTGCAGAAAGAAGCAAATGAGGTGCAGAAATAGGCAACAGATATGCAGAAAGAGGGAAGAGAGGTGCAGAAAAATGCAAGAAAAGTTCAAAAAGAGGCAAAAGAGGTACATAAAGAGACAACAGGGGTGCAGAAACAAGCAAGACAGGTGCAGAAAGAAGCATGGAAAGTGCAGAATGAAGCAACAGGGGTACAGAAAGAGGCAAGAGAAGGGTAGAAAGAAGCAAGTGAGGTGCAGAAAGAGCCAACAGAGGTGCAAAAAGAGGCTAGAGAGGTGCAGAAAGAGGCAAGAGAAGTGCAGAAACAGGCAAGACAAGTGCACAAAGAGGCAAGAGAATTTCTGAAAGAAGCAACAGAGGTGTTGAAAGAAGCATGAAAAATGCAGAAAGAAGCAAGTGAGATGCATAAACAGGCAGGAAAGGTACAAAAAGAGGGAAGACGAGTGCAGAAAGAGACAACAGGGGTGCAGAAAGAAGCAATACATGTGCAGAAAGAAGCATGGAAAGTGCAGAATGAAGCAACAGGGGTGAAGAAAGAGGCAAGAGAAGTGTAGAAAGGAGCAAGTGAGGTGCAGAAAAAGCCAAAAGAGGTGCAAAAAGAGGCAAGAGAAGTGCAGAAACAGGCAAGAGAAGTGCACATAGAGGCAAGAGAATTGCTGAAAGAAGCAACAGAGGTGTAGAAAGAAGCAAGAAAATTGCAGAAAGAGGCAAGTCTGATGCAAAAACAGGCATGAAAGGTACAGAAAGAGGGAAGACGAGTGCAGAAAGAGACAACAGGGGTGCAGAAAGAAGCAAATGAGGTGCAGAAAGAGGCAACAGACGTGCAGAAAGGGCTAAGAGAGGTGCAGAAAAAGGCAAGAAAAGTGCAGAAAGAGGCAAAAGAGGTTCATAAAGAGACAACAGGGGTGCAGAGAGAAGCAAGACAGGTGCAGAAAGAAGCATAGAAAGTGCAGAATTAAGCAACAGGGGTGCAGAAAGTGGCAAGAGAAGTGCAGAAACAGGCAAGAGAAGTGCACAAAGAGGCAAGAGAATTGCTGAAAGAAGCAACAGAGGTGTAGAAAGAAGCAAGAAAAGTGCAGAAAGAGGCTAGTGAGATGCAAAAACAGGCAGGAAAGGTACAGAATTGGGAAGACGAGTGCAGAAAGACAACAGGGGTGCAGAAAGAAGCAAATGAGGTGCAGAAATAGGCAACAGACATGCAGAAAGAGGCAAGAGAAGTGCAGAAACAGGCAAGACAAGTGCACAAAGAGGCAAGAGAATT
The DNA here is from genome assembly GCA_963921515.1 of Calotriton arnoldi. Taxonomy (NCBI): domain Eukaryota; kingdom Metazoa; phylum Chordata; class Amphibia; order Caudata; family Salamandridae; genus Calotriton; species Calotriton arnoldi. The sequence goes on from CAWUFW010007683.1 coordinate 550,865, forward strand.
GCTGAAAGAAGCAACAGAGGTGTTGAAAGAAGCAAGAAAAGTGCAGAAAGAAGCAAGTTAGATGCATAAACAGGCAGGAAAGGTACAAAAAGAGGGAAGACGAGTACAGAAAGAGACAACAGGGGTGCAGAAAGAAGCAAATGAGGTGCAGAAAGAGGCAACAGACGTGCAGAAAGGGCGAAGAGAGGTGCAGAAACAGGCCAGAGAAGTGAACAAAGAGGCAAGAAAAGTGCAGAAAGAAGCAAAAGAGGTACATAAGGAGACAACAGGGGTGCAGAAAGAAGCAAGACAGGTGCAGAAAGAAGCATGAAAAGTGCAGAATGAAGCCACAGGGGTTTCAGGAAGAGGCAAGAGAAGTGTAGAAAGGAGCAAGTGAGGTGCAGAAAGATCCAACAGAGGTGCAAAAAGAGGCAAGAGAGGTGCAGACACAGGCAAGAGAAGTGCACAAAGAGGCAAGAGAATTGCTGAAAGAAGAAACAGGGCTGTAGAAAGAAGCAAGAAAAGTGCAGAAAAATGCAAGTGAGATGCAAAAACAGGCAGGAAAGGTACAGAAAGAGGGAAGACGAGTGCAGAAAGAGACAACTTGGGTGCAGAAAGAAGCTCATGAGGTGTAGAAAGAGGCAATAGACGTACAGAAAGAGGGAAGAGAGGTGCAGAAAAAGGCAGAAAAAGTGCAGAAAGAGGCAAAAGAGGTACATCAAGAGACAACAGGAGTGCAGAAAGAAGCAAGACAGGTGCAGAAAGAAGCATGGAAAGTGCAGAATGAAGCACCCGGGGTGCAGAGGAGGCAAGAGAAGTGCAGAAACAGGTAAGAGAAGTGCACAGAGAGTCAAGAAAATTGATGAAAGAAGCAACAGAGGTGTAGAAAGAAGGAAGAAAAGTACAGAAAGAGGCAAGTGAGATGCAAAAACAGGCAGGAAAGGTACAGAAAGAGGGAAGACGAGTGCAGAAAGAGACAACAGGGGTGCAGAAAGAAGCAAATGAGGTGCAGAAAGAGGCAACAGACGTGCAGAAAGAGGGAAGAGAGGTGCAAAAAAAGGCAAGACAAGTGCAGAAAGAAGCAAAAGAGGTACATAAAGAGGCAACAGAGGTGCAGAAAGAAGCAAGACAGGTGCAGAAAGAAATATGGAAAGTGCAGAATGAAGCAACAGGGGTGCAGAAAGAGGCAAGAGAAGTGTGGAAAGGAGCAAGTGAGGTTCAGAAAGAGCCAACAGAGGTGCAAAAAGAGGCTAGCGAGGTGCAGAAACAGGCAAGGGAAGTGCACAAAGAGGCAAGAGAATTGCTGAAAGAAGCGACAGGGGTGTAGAAAGAAGCAGGAAAAGTGCAGACAGAGGCAAGTGAGATGCAAAAAGAGGCAGGAAAGGTACAGAAAGAGGGAAGACGAGTGCAGAAAGAGACAACAGGGGTGCAGAAAGAAGCACATGAGGTGTAGAAAGAGGCAAAAGATGTACAGAAAGATGGAAGAGAGGTGCAGAAAAAGGCAAGAAATGTGCAGAAAGAGGCAAAAGAGGTACATAAAGAGACAACAGGGGTGCAGAAAGAAGCAAGACAGGTGCAGAAAGAAGCATGGAAAGTGCAGAATTACGCAATAGGGGTGCAGAAAGAGGCAAGAGAAGTGTAGAAAGGAGCAAGTGAGGTGCAGAAAGAGCCTAGAGAGGTGCAAAAAGAGGCAAGAGAGGTGCAGAAACAGGCAAGAGAAGGGCTCAAAGAGGCAAGAGAATTGCTGAAAGAAGCAACAGAGGTGTAGAAAGAAGCAAGAAAAGTGCAGAAAGAAGCAAGTGAGATGCAAAAAACAGGCAGAAAAGCTACAGAAAGAGGGAAGACGAGTGCAGAAAGAGACAAAAGGGGTGCAGAAAGAAGCAAATGAGGTGCAGAAAGAGGCAACAGACGTGAAGAAAGAGGGAAGAGAGGTGCAGAAAAAGGCAAGAAAAGTACAGAAAGAAGCAAAAGAGGTACATAAGGAGACAACAGGGGTGCAGTAAGAAGCAAGACAGGTGCAGAAAGAAGCATGGAAAGTGCAGAATTAAGCCACAGGGGTTTCAGAAAGAGGCAAGAGAAATGTAGAAAGGAGAAAGTGAGTGTGAGAAGTTGGCCTGGTATATGCTGTTCACTAGTTAAAGTGGACACCTTGCACCAGTACAATTCGACTCTTATGGTAGATAGGTTTAAGATAACCTTTACAGAAAGCTATCCTAGTGGTAGCTGTGGAGAGCAGCCTTCAGGCTAAGTCTTGGAGGAATGTAAAGCAGCTTGTTTTACCACACAATCTCTTGAATCACCAAATGAAAAGACACCACACAGGTATATATATCAAATATATATGTATTTATTACTAAACAACTCTCTACTAATCCCTTTATGAGATTAGAAGTCAGGTACATATGTACAATCAACGTTTCACAACAGATTGAGCACAAATATGGCTGGGGCCCTAGGGGCGTACCAGACCATATACTAAAAAAGAGACTTAAGGACAACGACTTGCAAAGGGACAAGGCCTAGGGCCTTCAGAAGCGCTGGGGCCTCACGAAGCCACCCAAGGCAGGTAAGTAAGGGACCCACGGGGATGCGTGCAGTGTATGAACACAGGCGCGGATCGCCGTAGACTTCAATGGGGCAAGTCGCGGTTGGAAATTAGGAGTTTAAGGGCACTTCGGGAGGAACTACAAGCAAGTCACTTACAGGGTAAGTAGTTCTAGGGCCAACACCCACAGGAGCACCATAGTGCTGGAGTTACCTCGCCCAGGGAAGCCGGGTGCATAGGTGTCCTTTGGTGTCGGGTCGCGGCGTCGTTTTCAATGGGAGCCAATGAAGACTTGCTGCTTGCGAAGACAGAAGAAGTGTCCGGTGGAATCCAAGCCTGGATTTGGAAGAAGGAAGATCTGAAACAGAGGGGATAGTGTTCAAAGTCACTTGGCAGTGACCCGGGGCAAGGAAGATGAATGCCCACCGTCGTCGTCGACAGATTCAGGTCGTTCACGGGTGTCTTGACTCTTCAGCCACGAGGTCCAGGAGGCATCGATGACAACCAGGAGCTGGATACAGCGTGTCCCACAAAGTCTGCAGCTTACTGTGGTGTTGGCGACCCGATTGGAGCCAACAAGCCTTGGTAACAGCAAGTCTCATGGAAAGGACAAAAAGTCAGTGGTGCAGACCAGCAAGGTCTGTGGGACTCACCCAGCGAGGGTAAGTCAGGGCAGTCCTGGAGCAACCAGGAGAGCCCTTTGGATTTGTAGAAAAATCTTCAGGGGACCCACAAGCCGGCTGGCAAGGGATCGCAAAGACGCCTCGGGAGGATTCACTCAACAGGGGCCCTCGGTCACTCAGGACGGGGTAGGCCTCTGTTTTGGGAGGAATCTCTGCTAGAGGCTGGGACCACACGTGACCCAAAGCACAAGTTCATAGAACGTCGGGAAGGGATTGCACTTGACAATAGTGCACGGTACCCAGGGATTGCGGTTCCTCATCACTAGTGGGGTCCACTTGCCTCACCTTCGCTGGCGACTCACGATGGCGTTGGAGAAGTCAGGAAATCCTTTTCCTGGGCAGCAGGGACTTCAGGCTCTGGCGGGAGCGGCGTAGTTTGCGACTGTTGTTGCAGTTTTTGGTGCCTGCCAAGCAGGGGAGTCACTCCTTGACTCCAAGGGAGATTCTTCAGTCTTCCAGAGGTAGTGGAACATCGAAGGTCCGGGATTCTTCTTCAGAGCGTCATCCAGGGATATCTAGTTTGTAAGGTCAAGGGTTCCCTATCTTATACTGAAAGGACGGGAGGGACTAGCTCTATGACCCCAACTATGGGAGGGTCAGGGGAGTGGTTGGCTACACCCACTTCCCTTTGTCCAGTTTTGCGCCAGAGCAGGGGCAGGTAGGCCCTGAGCCAGCTTGAACTGGTGTATGCACAGAGGAGCCTACTGCTCCCCCAGTGCAGGACTTCAAAGCACTCTAGGAGTGCACCCACCCAGCCCCAATACACTAAACCCTGTCTGGGAGGTGGTCACACCTCCCTGGGACAGGATACCTATTGTTGGGCCTCCTCCACTGCGAGTTTCGGTCATCAGCAGGAGGGCAGCCCAGTGTCTGTGACTGGTGGCATCCATTTTGTGATGCCAGGGCTCTTCAGGATTCTACCGCGTTTCCACAGCAGGTACATGTCTATCCCTCTAGAAGGGTGGGATCATACTCCCACACCAGTTACTGGTGTGGGGGTATGATTCCAAGGTGTTTGACACCAAACACAACATGTTTTGATGCAGCCCTTCCAAAGTTAGCATTAACCGCGAGGTTATAATGCACTTAAGAGTATATGGTTTGACCGCATTCACAAACAGCCCCAGAGAATGGACTCTGAGAGCTGCAGTGTCTGTGACTGGTGGCATCCATTTTGTGATGCCAGGGCTCTTCAGGATTCTACCGTGTTTCCACAGGAGGTACATGTCTATCCCTCTAGAAGGGTGGAATGCTACCCCCGCCGCCAGGACTGGCGGGGAGTAGTATTCCAAGATGTTTGACACCAAACACGACATGTTTTGATGCAGCCATACCAAAGATAGCATTTTACCGCGAGGGTATAATGCACTTAAGAGTATATGGTTTAACCGCATCCACAAACAGCACCAGAGAATGGACTCTGAGAGCTGCAGAGGGGCCCTGCTCAGGCAGAGGCACCCCCTCACATAGAAACTAAGCACCCTGCCCTCAGGATTGATAGGGCCTGCCTTAGGGGTGACTGATAGGTTTAAATGTGTGTGCAGGAGAGATATAGGGAACCTATATCTCAGTGAGGGGTGCTAGCACCTCCTCACCCAGGTTGCAGTAGCAGGCCTGTGGTGTCAGATTTAGTCTGCTTCCCAGGGGTGGCATAATACATGCTTCAGCCCCTGGTAGGCCTGTGAAGTACCTATGCCCTTGGTACCTAAGGTACCATATACTAGGGACTAGGGACTCATAAGGTACCACAGTATCCAATCACTAGTGCACCTAGAGTGCACTCCAAGTCGTTTAGAGAGAACAGAGAGGCTGGGGCCCTGATTGGCAGGGTCCCAGCTAGACTATAGCCAGAAACCAGTGTAAACATCAGAAAAAAAGTGGGGGCAACATAAGAGGCAGGTATCCTGTCACAGGGAGGTGTAACCACCTCCCAGACAGGGTTTAGTGTATTGGGGCTGGGTGGGTGCACTCTTAGGGAGCTTTGAAGTCCTGCACTGGGGGAGCAGAAGGCTCCTCTGTGCATATGCCAGTTCAAACTGGCTCAGGGGCTACCTGCCCCTGCTCTGGCGCAAAACTGGACAAAGGGAAGTGGGTGTAACCACCCACTCCCCTGACCCTCCCATAGGTGGGGTCTAAGAGCTAGTCCCTCCCTTCCTTGTTAGTATAAGGTAGGGAACCCTTGAACTTGAAAGTTAGATATCCCTGGATGACGCTCTGAAGAAGAACCCTGGACCTTCGACGTTCCACTACCTTTGGAAGACTGAAGAATCTCCCTTGGAGTCAAGGAGTGACTCCCCTGCTTGGCAGGCACCAAAAACTACAATGACGGTCTCAAACTACGCCGCTCCCGCCGGAGTATGAAGTCCCTGCAGCCCCAGAAGTGGATTTCCTGACTTCTCAAAGGCCATCGTGAGTCCCCAGCGAAGCTGAGGCCAGTGGACCCCAAGAGTGATGAGGAACCGCGATCCCGGGGTACCGTGCACTATTGTCGAGTGCAACCCCTTCACAACGGTCTAAGAACCTGTGCTTTGGGCCACGTGTGGTCCGAGCCTCCAGCAGGAATCTCTTCGAAGATCAGAGGCCTACACCATCGCGAGTGACCGTGGGCCCCTGTTGAAGGAATCCTCCCGAGGCGTCTTCTCAATCCCTTGCCAGCCGGCTCGTGGGTCCCCTGAAGTCTTTTCTATGAAACCAAAGGGCTTCCCTGGTTGCTCCAGGCCTGCCCTGACTTACCCTTGCTGGGTGAGTCCCTCAGACCTTGCTGGTCTGCGACATTGCCTTTTCACACTTTCCACGAGACTTGCTGATACCAAGGCTTGTTGGCTCCAATCGAGTTGCCGACATGACAGTAAGCTGCAGACGTCATGGCACACACCGAATCCAGTTCCTGGTTGTCGTCGACACCTCCTGGACCTCGTGGCTGAAGAGTCAAGGCACCCGCGACCGACCTGAATCCTGCGACGACGGTGGGCATCCATCTTCCTTGCCCCGAGTCACTGCCAGGTGACTTTGAACACTGTGCCCTCTGCTTTCAGGTCTTCCTTCTTCTGAATCCAGGCTTGGATTCCCCCGGACATCACAAGCAGCACGTCTTCTTTGTTCGCCATTGAAAACGACGCCGCGACCCGACACCAAAGAACACCTAAGCACCCGGCTTCCCTGGGTGAGGTAACTCCAGCACTACGGTGCTCCTGTGGGTGTGGGCCCTAGAACTACTTACCCTGTAAGTGACTTGCTTGTAGGTTCTCCCGAAGTATCCTAAAACTCCTATTTTCCCCGTGCGATTCTCGCACTGGCTCGTACAGGGTTCGCGTCTGTGTTAGACACATCGCGTCCAACTCCCTTGTAACTCTACCAGTATCCGCGTCCTTCGACTCGTACTGACCGATCGGTGTGTTCGCCTCGAACACGCCATGGGCCTGTAACATCGATAACTCAATCGCGTCCTTTTACATAGACTCGTACAGGACTCGCACCAGTGTCTGAACACCGCGTCCGTCCCCTGTGGGTCTCCTACAACTACCTGGGGTGGTTCTCTGGGGGTCCCTCGATTCTATGGGCCCTAGACTCCGGTGTAGCCAAGATAAGATTGTGATATTTACTGTGCTAACTTATTTTGATAACAATTGACTTGTACATATGTTCCTGACTTCTAATCTCATAAAGAGATTAGTAGAGAGTTGTTTATTAATAAATACATATATATTTGATATATATACCTGTGTGGTGTCTTTTCATTTGGTGATTCAAGAGATTGTGTGGTAAAACAAGCTGCTTTACATTCCTTCAAGACTTAGCCTGAAGGCTGCTCTCCACAGCTACCACTAGGATAGCTTTCTATAAAGGTTGTCTTAAACCTATCTACCATAAGAGTCGAATTGTACTGGTGCAAGGTGTCCACTTTAACTAGTGAACAGCATATACCAGGCCAACTTCTCACAAGAGCCATATCCCTTGACAAACCTCCTATAGTACCCAGTCAGGCCTAAGAAGGCTCTCACCTGTGTCTCTGTGGTTGGAGCAACCCATTCCATTATGGTTTGGATTTTGCTCTGTAAAGGCTGAACCTGGCCCCCACCCACAAGGGGGCCCAGGTACACAACCTGACTCTGCCCTATCTGGCACTTAGTGGCCTTGATAGTGAGGCCTGCTTTCTGAAGAGCCTCCAAAATATTTCTGAGGTGGACCAGGTGATCCTGCCAGGAGGAACTAAAGACAGCAATATCATCTAGATAAGCTGAGCAATAAGTTTCCATCCCTGCCAGAACTTTGTTCACCAACCTCTGAAAAGTGGCAGGTGCATTTTTCAATCCAAAGGGCATCACCACAAAGTGGTAGTGCCCACTAAGGGTCTAAAATGCTGTTTTGGCTTTTGCACCATCAGCTAACCTGATCTGCCAGTAGCCAGCTGTTAGGTCAAATGTACTCAGATACTTGGCTGAGGCCAAAGTATCAATCAGCTCATCTGCCCTTGGTATGGGATAGGCATCAGTCCTGGTGACTGCATTGAGGCCTCTGTAGTCTACACAAAACCTCATTTCTTTCTTACCACCCTGGGTATGAGGCTTGGGTACTAGGACTACTGGGCTAGCCCAAGGGCTATCTGAAGGCTCAATCACACCTAACTCCAACATTTTCTGTACTTCAGTCCTGATACAGTCCTTGACATGGTCAGGTTGCCTGTAGTTTTTACTCTTGACAGGCAGACTGTCCCCAGTGTCCACCTCATGGGTGCACCAGGTAGTCTGACTAGGGGTCAGGCTAAACATATGTCTGTACTGCTGCAGAACTTGTCTGCACTCAGTTTGCTGATGGTCAGTGAGGCTGCTTGCCAAAGCAACACCATCTACTGACCCATCATCATGGTTCTGTGAGAGCAGGTCAGGGAGAGGGTCACTCTCCTCCTCCTGTTCCTCATCAGTTGCCATGAGCAAGCCCATGTCAGCCCTGTCAACATATGGTTTCAATCTGTTGACATGGAGCACCCTCAGGGGGCTCCTGGGAGTTCCAAGATTTACCAGATAGGTGACTTCTCCCTTTTGCTCAACTATTGTATGGGGGCTACTCCATTTGTCTTGGAGGGCTGCTGGGGCCACAGGCTCCAACACCCACACTTTCTGTCCTGGCTGGTAAACAGTCAGCACAGCTTTTTGGTCATGCCAAGCTTTTTGAAATTCTTGGCTGGCCTCCAGGTTTTTGGTTGCCTTCTTCATGTATTCGGCCATCCTGGAGCGGAGACCAAGTACATAGTCCATCACATCCTGTTTGGGGGGTTTGAGAGGTAACTCCCAGCCCTCTTTTACCAAACATAATGGACCTCTTAGAGGATGCCCAAACAGAAGCTCAAATGGGCTGTAACCAACCCCCTTCTGTGGAACCTCTCTGTATGCAAACAACAGGCAGGGAAGAAGAAGGTACCATTTCCGCCTAAGCTTCTCTGGGAGTCCTTTAATCATTCCCTTAAGGGTTTTGTTGAAACGTTCAACCAACCCATTGCATTGTGGGTGATAGGAGGTGGTGAACTTATAAGTTACACCACACTCCTTCCACATTGCTTTCAAATATCCTGACATGAAGTTGGTACCTCTGTCAGAGATGACCTCCTTTGGGAAACCCACTCTGGAGAAAACTCCAATGAGGGCTCTTGCCACCACAGGGGCTGTGGTGGTCCTCAGGGGAATTGCCTCTGGGTACCTGGTGGCATGATCCACTACCACCAGGATAAATCTGTGCCCAGATGCAGTTTGAGGGTCAAGGGGACCAACAATGTCAATCCCTACCCTTTCAAAGGGTACCCCAACCACAGGTAGTGGTATCAGGGGGCCTTTGTTGTGCCACTTGCCTTGCCACTGGCTTGGCATGTGACACAGGAGCGACAAAACTCCTTTGTGTCTTCTGACATATGTGGCCAATGAAAATGTGGAACAAGCCTGTCCCAGGTCTTGTTTTGGCCCAAGTGACCTGTCAAAGGGATATCATGTGCTAGGGTCAAGAGGAACCCCCTAAACCTCTGAGGTATTACCAACCTCCTGGTGGCTCCAGGGGTTGGATCTCTACCCTCAGAATATAGGAGTCCCTCATCCCAATAACCTTTATGGGACCCACTAGCACTCCCAGCAGCCTCAGCAGCAGCCTGCTGTCTGAGGGGTTCAAGAGAGGGGCAGCACTGTTGCTCCTTACTGTGAGAAGTTGGCCTGGCATATGCTGTCCACTAATTATAGAGGGCACCTTGTACCAGTCCAAACAACCCTTATTGGAGTTAGGTTTAAAGACAACCTTTATGAAAGCTATCCTAGTGGTAGCTGTGGAGAGCAGCCTTCAGGCTAAGTCTTGAAGGAATGTAAAGCAGCTTGTTTTACCAGTCTATAATCTCTTGAGTGACCAAATGAAAGAGCACCACACCAGGTATATATTCAAAATATATGTATTTATTGCTAAACACACCCCTCTAGTCTCTTTATGAGGCTAGAGTTCGAAGTACATAAGTTATAAGTTAAATAATCACAGTAATAGCACAAATACACGTTTGGGCCCTAGGGGCGTACCAAACCATATACCAAAAAAGTGGTATAAGAACCACGACTGAGCTAGACACTAGGCTTAGAGCCTGTAGAAGTGCTTGGACCCCAAGGAACCACCCAAGGCAGTGACACAGGGGACCCACGGGGGACGCGTGCAGTGTGGGAACACAGCCGCGAATCGCCGTTAACTTCAATGGGCAAAGTCGCGATTAGAATTTTAGAGAAAAGGGACACTTAAAGAAGGACTTGGAGCAAACCCTTTGAGACCTAGGACTTTGAAGAGTCTCTACCCATGGGAGCACCGGAGTACTCGTGTTATCTCACCCAGGGAAGCCGGGTGCATAGGTGCCTTTCGGGGTCGGGTTTCGTCATCGTTTTGAATGGCGATCTGCTGCAAAGTGCTGCTGGCGACCAAGTGGAAAGTGTCTGGGTGGATCCAAGAGTGGATCGGAGATCTGAAGAACCTGAAAGCAGAGGGGACAGAGTCTGGGTCACTAGCCAGTGACCAGGAGGACGATGGACGGATGCCCACCGATGTCGGCTGCTTCAGGTGAGTTGATGGTTGTCTTGACTCCACAGTCACGATGTCCAGGAGGCGTTGTCGGTGACCAGGAGCAGGATTCGGACTATCCCATGATGTCTACTGCTTGCTGAGGTGTCAGCGACCGGATTGGACCCAACAGGCCTTAGCAACAGCAAGTCTCGTGGAAAACAGAAGATGACGATGGTGCAGACCAGCAAGGTCTGGGGAACTCACCCAGCAAGGATAAGTAAGGGCAAGCCTGGAGCAACCAGGGAGCCCAAGAAGAAAGGTGTTGGCCTTCGTGGAGGGCTACTAGCCAACGGACTAGCAACCGCGAAGGAGCCTCAAGATGGAACACGTGGAGCTGGCTCACAGGACACTCGTGGAGTGGAGGCCAGGGATCTTCGGTGTAGTTGGTGCTGGAGGCTGGGGCTACTCGAAGCCCAAAGCACAACTTCGGGGGAGACCCAGAAGATGATGCACTTAGCAAATGTGCACAGTGTCCAGGGGTCACGGTTCCTCGTTACCCACGGCAGCTACGGGCCTCAGCTTCGCTGTGGACTCAGAGTAGCTTCAGGGAAGTCAGGAAATCCACCTCTGGGGATGCAGGGACTACGGCGTCCGGCGGGAGCTTCGTCAATGCAGACCGGACAGATGCTTCTTTGGTGCCTGCCAAGCAGGGGAGTCACTCCTTGACCCCAAGGGAGTTTCTTCAGTCCTCTAATCGTAAAGTAGAGCGTCGAAGGTCCAGGATTTTGTATCAGAGTTTCGTCCAGGGAATATCTAAAGTCGTAGTGACTGGGGTCCTATACTTATACTAAGTTTAGGGGTTGGACTAACTCTGTGGTCCCACCTATGGGTGGGTCAGGGTGGAGGGGTAGCTACACCCCTTTCCCTTTGTCCAGTTCACGCCAAAGCAGGGGCTGGAAGCCCCTGATCCGGTTTGAACTGGGGTATGCACGAGGACACCAAATGTGCCCCCAGTGCAGGCCTTCAAAGCACTCTAAGAGTGCTCCCGCCCAGCCCCAATACACATTATCCTGTCTGGGAAGGTGGTTACACCTCCCTGTGACAGGAAACCTATTGTCCAGGCCTCCCCTGCCGGAGTTTCGGTCAGCAGCAGGAGGCCAGACTTGTGTCTGTGGCAGCAGCATCCATTTTGTGATGCTGGGGCTTTGGAAAGAAGTAACCGGGCAAGCCAGGGTTAACATGCCTCTCCCTCTAGAAGGGTGGAATGCTACCCCCGCTGCCAGAATTGGTGGGGGGGTAGTATTCCAAGATGTTTGACACCAAACACGACATGTTTACGTGCAGCCATCCCAAAGTTAGCATTTAACGCTGAGTTATAATGCACTTAAGAGTATATGGTCAGGCTGCACTACAAACAGCACCAGAGAAGGGTCTCTGAACGCTGCAGAGGAGCTCTGCTCATGCAGGGGCACCCTCTCACATAGGAACCATGCACTCTGCCTTCAGGATTGACAAGGCCTGCCATAGGAGTGACTTATAGGTTTATATGTGTGTATGTAGGTAGTGATATAGGTAACCTATATCACAGTAAGGGGTGCATGCACCACCTTACCCAGGCTGCAGTAGCAGACCTGTGGTGTCATTTTGGATGTCCTTCCAGGGGTGGCATAATACATGCTGCAGCCCCTGGCAGGCCTCTGAGGTACCTATGCCCTTGGTACATATTATACCATAAACTAGGGACTTATAAGGGCACTCCAGAATCCAATTAGAGATGTGCCTAAGGCACATGGAAACCATTTTACAGAGAAAGCAGATAGACTGGGGTCCTGAATAGCAGGATCCCAGTCCAACTAAGTCATAAACCAGCAAAACACCATAAAAAAAGTGGGGGCAACCATATAGTCAGATTCCACCTTCCTACACTTACTCAGATCTTCCCTAGAAGGGCCCCCTGCCCCCAAGAATTCAACCTGATCAGGCTCAAGTCCCTCTGGGGCAGTTCCTTCTTCAGGATCTGCTTCTCCTCCCTCAAGATTTGAATCTGTGATCTGAGACAGAGGGGAAGGCACTGCCTTAACCCTACTGCTCCTCTTCTTGGGAAGCATCTGGTCCATTGTTCCAGGATCCAGAGCTGGTTCAGTGTTATGCATTCTGGCCTGTGACCTGGTCACAGCAAATACCTCTGCAGGGATGCCCAACATCTCAGCATGAGTCCATAACTCTACTTCAGACCAGGCTGAAGTTTCTAGATCATTGCCCAATAGACATTCTACAGGGAGGTCTGCACTGACTACAACCTTCTTGAGGCCAGTTACCCCTCCCCAGGAGAAATTCACAACTGCCAGACTATGGTTGGTCCTGACATTGCTTGCATTGGTCACCTGGCACATTTCGCCCAGGATGATCTGTCCAGGGTCCACAAGATCCTCTGCCACCATGGTGACACTAGCACCTGTGTCCCTAAATGCCAAAGCCTGTTTGCCATTTATTACAGGCTGCTGTTTGTATTTGCCCAGATTACTGGGGCTCACCAGGAAGGATATCAAGGTCTCCATCACAAATCAGCAATGCCTGAGTGGGTACTCTGACTAGGTCAGAGTCCACTCCAGAACCCAGGGTCAACCCTACTACACCCTTATTCTGAGTACCACCTCCACCAGTAGCTGAGCTAGGGGGAACAGTTGCCTTAGGGGCAGGAGTGGTGGTGGTTTGGTCTTTGGACTTGTTACAATCAGAAGTCCAGTGCCCTTTCTGTTTACAGAATTTGCACCAGGGCTTCTTTTGGCATTTTCCTTGTTGGATTGTGACTCCCCACCAGATGCAGATTTTGGGGCCCTTGTGAAGACTTCTGGTCTTTTGACTTATCCCCACTTTTCTCAGAGCCCTTAGAATCCCGCTTCTTTGTGTCACCCCCTTGGTTCTGGGTTTTCTGCCTCACCCTGGTTCTGACCCACTTGTCTGCCTTCTTTCCCAATTCTTGGGGAGAGGTCAGATCTGAGTCCACCAGGTATTGATGTAACAACTGGTTCTGGCAATTATTAAGGATCTGTTCTCTCATCATTTGATTAAACAATCCCTTGAAATCAGTAACCCTACTGCCAACCAGCCAACCCTCCAGAGCCTTGGTTGCACAATCTACAAAGTCAGTCCAGTCCTGAGTCTGTGCCTTCTGGGTGTCTCTGAAATTCAACCTGTACTGCTCAGTGGTTAAGCCAAACCCATCTATCAGTGCATTCTTCAGGACTTCATAGTCATCAGCCTCCTCTTCTCTAACAGTGAGGAGCTTGTCTCTACCTTTATCTGAAAAGGAGAGCCACAAGATTGCTGCCCACTGCTTTTGGGGGACCTGTTGTACTCTACAGGCCCTTTCCATAGCAGTTATCCACTTATGGATATCATCCCCACTCTGGTAGGGAGGAACAACCTTGCTCAGGTTCCTATGGTCTGGAATATATTCTCTGCCTCTAGGGACACTGTTGCTGCCACCAGGGGGTTCTAACCCCTCTCTTCTAGAAGCTCTCTGGAGCTCAAAGGCTTCTCTATCTAATGCCAACTGCTTAGTTTTGAGGGCAAATCTTGCTTCCTCATACTGCAGCAGTTTGTACATTCTGTCAGAGGAGGTCTCTCTTCTGGGAAGTAGGAGTTCCTCTGGTGGACAGATTCTCTGCTAGAGTGATAAGAGTGGTCAGATTCCCTAGAAAGGGACCTAGGCCTCTCCTCCACTCTGTCAGGTCTCTTAGGGAGAATTCCTCTGTCCTGTTCAGGCCCCTTGGGACCTGGCCCTTCAACCACAGAGTCTTGGTCATCCTGATGTTCATCATCTGACCCAGTCACTGTAATTGACCCACTCACTGATTCAGACCCATTAGCTCCAAGAGCTAATCTAAGATCATCTGCTGTCAGCAGATCTATCAGGTGTAGTGTGGAGGGACTCTGTCCTAGCTTCAGGTGCCTTTCAGCACATATGGCTTTCAAGTCAAAGAAAGTCATGTCCTTATACTGAGGCTGAGTGGATCCACTGGGTCCACCCTTTAAGGACATTCTAGTGTTGTGCAGTGTTGTCCTACCTACACTAGTTTGTGGCCTACTGATACTAGCTTGAGCTGCAGAAAGGGTGTGCTATCCCTTGGCACACAGCTCTAAGTTCAGTAGAACTTATTGATACTAAGCTTGACTTTATATGTACCTTGAGTACCTATAGTGGTTTTCAGTTAGTAATTCAAATAGAGATTTTCTTGTAAAACAATAGCAAGCTGGAATCCCACACGCTGCCCACCAATGTGAGAAGTTGGCCTGGTATATGTTGTTCACTAGTTAAAGTGGACACCTTGCACCAGTACAATTCGACTCTTATGGTAGATAGGTTTAAGACAACCTTTACAGAAAGCTATCCTAGTGGTAGCTGTGGAGAGCATCCTTCAGGCTAAGTCTTGGAGGAATGTAAAGCAGCTTGTTTTACCACACAATCTCTTGAATCACCAAATGAAAAGACACCACACAGGTATATATATGAAATATATATTTATTTATTACTAAACAACTCTCTACTAATCCCTTTATGAGATTAGAAGTCAGGTACATATGTACAATCAACGTTTCACAACAGATTGAGCACAAATATGGCTGGGGCCCTAGGGGCGTACCAGACCATATACTAAAAAAGAGACTTAAGGACAACGACCTGCAAAGGGACAAGGCCTAGGGCCTTCAGAAGCGCTGGGGCCTCACGAACCCACGCAAGGCAGGTAAGTAAGGGACCCACGGGGGATGCGTGCAGTGTATGAACACAGGCGCGGATCGCCGTAGACTTCAATGGGGCAAGTCGCGGTTGGAAATTAGGAGTTTAAGGGCACTTCGGGAGGAACTACAAGCAAGTCACTTACAGGGTAAGTAGTTCTAGGGCCAACACCCACAGGAGCACCGTAGTGCTGGAGTTACCTCGCACAGGGAAGCCGGGTGTATAGGTGTCCTTTGGTGTCGGGTCGCGGCGTTGTTTTCAATGGGAGCCAATGAAGACTTGCTGCTTGCGAAGACAGAAGAAGTGTCCGGTGGAATCCAGCCTGGATTTGGAAGAAGGAAGACCTGAAAGCAGAGGGGACAGTGTTCAAAGTCACTTGGCAGTGACCCGGGGCAAGGAAGATGAATGCCCATCGTCGTCGACAGATTCAGGTCGTTCATGGGTGTCTTGACTCTTCAGCCACGAGGTCCAGGAGGCGTTGATGACAACCAGGAGCTGGATTCTGCATGTCCCACAAAGTCTGCAGCTTACTGCTGTGTCGGTGACCCGATTGAAGCCAACAAGACTTGTTAACAGCAAGTCTTGTGAAAAGGACAAAAAGTCAGTGGTGCAGACCAGCAAGGTCTGTGGGACTCACCCAGCGAGGGTAAGTCAGGGAAGGCCTGGAGCAACCAGGGGAGCCCTTTGGATTTGTAGAAACGTCTTCAGGGGACCCACAAGCCGGCTGGCAAGGGATTGTGAAGATGCCTCGGGAGGATTCACTCAACAGGGGCCCACGCTCACTCAAGATGGGGTAGGCCTCTGATCTTGGGAGGAATCTTTGCTAGAGGCTAGGACCACACGTGGCCCAAAGCACAAGTTCGTAGAACGTCGAGAAGGTGTTGCACTAGACAATAGTGCACGGTACCCATGTATTGCGGTTCCTCATCACTCGTGGGGTCCACTTGCCTCAGCTTCGCTGGGGACTCACGATGGCCTTGGAGAAGTCAGGAAATCCTTTTCCTGGGCTGCAGGGACTTCGGGATCTGGCGGGAGCAGTGTAGTTTGCGACCGTTGTTGCAGTTTTTGGTGCCTGCCAAGCAGGGGAGTCACTCCTTGACTCCAAGGGAGATTCTTCAGTCTTCCAGAGGTAGTGGAACATCGAATGTCCGGGATTCTTCTTCAGAGCGTTGTCCAGGGATATCTAGTTTGTAAGGTCAAGGGTTCCCTATCTTATACTGAAAGGAAGGGAGGGACTAGCTCTATGACCCCACCTATGGGAGGGTCAGGGGAGTGGGTGGCTACACCCACTTCCCTTTGTCCAGTTTCGCACCAGAGCAGGGGCAGGTAGCCCCTGAGCCGGTTTGAACTGGTGTATGCACAGAGGAGCCTGCTGCTCCCCCAGTGCAGGACTTCAAAGCACTCTAGGAGTGCACCCACCCAGCCCCAATACACTAAACCCTGTCTGGGAGGTGATCACACCTCCCTGGGACAGGATACCTATTGTTGGGCCTCCTCCACTGCGAGTTTCGGTCATCAGCAGGAGGGCAGCCCAGTGTCTGTGAGTGGTGGCATCCATTTTGTGATGCCTGGGCTCTTCAGGATTCTACCGCATTTCCACAGCAGGTACATGTCTATCCCTCTAGAAGGGTGGGATCATACTCCCACACCAGTTACTGGTGTGGCGGTATGATTCCAAGGTGTTTGACACCAAACACAACATGTTTTGATGCAGTCCTTCCAAAGTTAGCATTAACCGCGTAGTTATAATGCACTTAAGAGTATATGGTTTGACCGCATTCACAAACAGCCGCAGAGAATGGACTCTGAGAGCTGCAGAGGGGCCCTGCTCAGGCAGAGGCACCCTCTCACATAGAAACTAAGCACCCTGCCCTCAGGATTGATAGGGCCTGCCCTAGGGGTGACTGATAGGTTTAAATGTGTGTGCAGGAGAGATATAGGGAACCTATATCTCACTGAGAGGTGCTAGCACCTCCTCACCCAGGCTGCAGTAGCAGGCCTGTGGTGTCAGATTTAGTCTGCTTCCCAGGGGTGGCATAATACATGCTTCAGCCCCTGGTAGGCCTGTGAAGTACCTATGCCCTTGGTACCTAAGGTACCATATACTAGGGACTCATAAGGTACCACAGTATCCAATCACTAGTGCACCTAGAGTGCACTCCAAGTCGTTTAGAGAGAACAGAGAGGCTGGGGCCCTGATTGGCAGGGTCCCAGCCAGACTATAGCCAGAAACCAGTGTAAATATCAGAAAAAAAGTGGGGGCAACATAAGAGGCAGATCCTACTCTCCTACAGTGAGGTGCAGAAAGATCCAACAGAGGTGCGAAAAGAGGCAAGAGAGGTGCAGAAACAGGCAAGAGAAGTGCACAAAGAGGCAAGAGAATTGCTGAAAGAAGAAAGAGGGGTGTAGAAAGAAGCAAGAAAAGTGCAGAAAGAGGCAAGTGAGATGCAAAAACAGGCAGGAAAGGTAAAGAAAGAGGGAAGACAAGTGCAGAAAGAGACAAAAGGGGTCCAGAAAGAAGCAAATGAGGTGCAGAAAGAGGCAACAGACGTGCAGAAAGAGGGAAGAGAGATGCAGAAAAAGGCATGAAAAGTGCAGAAAGAGGCAAAAGAGGTACATAAAGAGACAACAGGGGTGCAGAAAGAAGCAAGACAGGTGCAGAAAGAAGCTTGGAAAGTGCAGAATGAACCAACAGGGGTGCAGAAAGAGGCAAGCAAACTGTAGAAAGGAGGAAGTAAGGTGCAGAAAGAGCCAACAGAGGTGCAGAAAGAGGCAAAAGAAGTACAGAAACAGGTAAGAGAAGTGCACAAAGAGGCAAGAGAATTGCTGAAAGAAGCAACAGGGGTGTAGAAAGAAGCAAGAAAAGTGCAGAAAGAGGCAAGTGAGATGCAAAAACAGGCAGGAAAGGTAAAGAAAGAGGGAAGACAAGTGCAGAAAGAGACAAAAGGGGTCCAGAAAGAAGCAAATGAGGTGCAGAAAGAGGCAACAGACGTGCAGAAAGAGGGAAGAGAGATGCAGAAAAAGGCATGAAAAGTGCAGAAAGAGTCAAAAGAAGTACATAAAGAGACAACAGGGGTGTAGGAATGTCTTGTGGATTGTTACCTGCCTTGTTATGTTGGCCTAGGCCTGGCTGCCATGCTGCTTCTCTTTGCGCACGTTACACTGAGCCGGGCCTTCCTCGCCCTTTGCTCGTGCCAAGTTCTTTTGCACTGTCTGCATTTTCTGTTGTTCACCTTTCTGGGCTCAGTCTGCACAAACATGTACAAGGTCGCATAACAATGTATTCTGGTTCTTCCTGATATGGCCAGTCTCGCGCACCCAGACATAACATTATGTGCAATTGCCATGAGGAATTTGATATGCTTTTTATACTGTGGTTTACTAGCGCTTAAACACACTTGGAGAAATCCCTTTCAGTGAGAAGAGCTATGATGTCCTGCTGATGTAATTCTGCATCTAGAGACTGAGGTATGGGGGTTCGCTAGTCAAAGCCCAGAGGTCTTCTATTTTATAATAAACTATCTTACTGCAAGGGAGGGTGGTAATGTTATTTATACGTTTATCCACTGAGCTCTGAGATGCTTTCCCGTTTGTATTCTATGGAATTGTAACCATGCTGCTTATATTAGTAATATGCATTATGCTATTAGTACTGACACGTGTACTGTACATTAGAGCACGTAAGTTGGAATAAACATTTTAACCTATCCAGTGTCTCTTCCTACGCACCTTGTGGACAAGTACGAGTGAGTGGCGAAAGAGTGTTCTTGCTTCAGTGAGTCCTGAGATAAAGATACCGTGTTCTGGGTTGTCCAAACATTAGTACTTGGGTGCTAATGGGATGCTAAGCTAGTTGGGTTGGGGTTTTTGGGTGCTACGGTATATGGTGGCAAACCACTGTATTCCGGGGTCCCGTTTTCCTGTGCATAGCTCTGTGTATGTGCAGAAACCTTATGACATGGCGCGACCACCGTGGGGCAGCTTATCTGCGAGACGCTTGAGTAGTGCTTGTGCTTGTCCACAAACCCTCGCGTACGCTTCCGGAGGCGTATGTGACGGTGATACCTCCTATATTGAATGTTTTATAGGTTCTTTCAAGCTTGATATTATTAAAAAGGTTAGTTAATAGACCCATTTTTGTGCTCCCTGTTAGGTTGTCGAATATAATTGTTTAGTCATGGCTGGTGTGGCGATAGCTGCACATAGTCGAGGAGCACTCCGAGACCACTTAGCTGTGTATGGAGTGCCCGATACAGGGGTCGAGTTGGTCTTTGTGGTTCAAGCCGATGCGGCTTATCACTTTGAAGTGTTTTACACTTGGATCACTTTTGAGGCGGTGGATGCAGGTGATAAGCTGTTTCATGAATATAAGCCCACCGCTATTCCTGCTGCCTATCGACCCTATACCACTCTTGAAGTACCTCTCACGGCTTGGCAGCACCGTGTTTGGTTTAATGGCGCCCTACCACAACCAACTACCGCAGTTCGTTTAGGCCCCTTATCAATTCAGGGGCCACTTGGCCTGTATTGGCCGGGTATACCCCGCATCCAAATTATCTGGCATTACCGCTTGCGAACTGCGCACTATGCATACCGAGTTGGTGCGAGTGCATCGAGCCTTGGTGACATACGTTACAGGTAGCCTCCATGGAGCTGCTCCTGTAGTCGCAGGCCAACCAGCTATTGCAGCTGGAGTGACTATAAGTCCTGTCATGGTAAATTCTGTGATGGGCAAACGTCCACAAAATAAGGACGACTATCCTTACTGGCTTGCAGAAAAGTTCGATCAGATAGAAGCAGTGTTTCCACATACATCCCCAGTAGATAAACATCGCATCCTCACGATAAGTTTGCCAAAAGACATAATCCCCAATTTGACATCATGTGAAAACTGGGGGAAGGTATTCGCAGCAGTTTATTCAAAATGTTTTGGAACTCCTTCCATGACGGTTCTACCCTCTGTAATTAAAAAGTACAGGATGAACATGGCCCTGAAGCGGCTGTGGAATTAGGGATGAGACTAGTGGGAGTGTTTGATGTAGTAGCTGAGCTGATCCTTGGAAATGTCAAGGGCGATGCTATGAACTTTCAAGTAGCGAATGCTTTGGCTTTGGTCCCAGAGTTGGACAGGCCTCGCGAATTACCGAAAATAATAGCCCGGGCTTATAAAACAATTGGAAGAAATAGCCTAGGCAACAAGCCTTTTGTAAAAATGCAAACTCAATCGCAAACACAAGTTATACAAACAAAAAGTGCATCTGAGAAGGATGATAAACCGGTCTTCACTAAAAAAAGTTGGAGACAGAAAAAACAGGGTAAGCAACAAAAGAAGCCGGGGTCGAGAGGCGCATCCCCAGTTTCGGTTTCTTCTGAACGTACTTATGATTTACGTGATAGGTCGAGGATTAAATCACCAGAAAGGTTTCAGAGCTCTGATACGCGTTCTCCTCGTTCTTCACAGGCCCAGACGTCGTCACAGGCTGGTGGAGGAGGACGGCAAGATAGAGGAAGGGGCCGAGAGGCTCCCCAGGAGCGAGACCAACCTCGACAACAAGTCAGAGGGAAAGCAGAAGATTTTCATCTTCCTCGACCGCAATTTCAGAAGAAAAAGGTTGCCGCTGTCACAGCGAAATATGCCTCAGACCGTGAGAACGAGACTCCAGAATTGGACGTGGGCAGTGACCCTCCTAGACAGCGCCGCGGAAGTTACCATAGTGCGGGAGGCGCTACGTCCTCATATGGAGGCGACAGCAACTGAAACATTCGTTACTGTAGAGACAGCTGACACGAGAGTGGCACCCCCTGACAGACTATATAATCTAGTCATACAAATTGAAGGTGACATACCGCGTGAAATAAAAGGGATTTTTTGGGAAAATCCAACCTCTTCATATGACATTTTGTTAGCAGAGGTGGATTGGCCACCCCCATTCGTTTTAGCTGCACCTAAAGGAGAGGAGGTAATCCTTCCAAGCTTTTCAAGGCATGTCCCAAAAGACAAAGCTGAAGCACTTGCAGCTGAGTGGGCTGTGTACCTGGCACCAGCGTTATACCGCAACCATGTGGGATGGGATGAAGAATCACCTCCTCATGCAATACCTTTGCGGTCACTACCGCAGCCACAACCCCAATATCCCATCAAACGGCAGGCAAAAGGCCCCGTCTCCGAAATTCTGACACAGTTGGAATATCAGGGAGTAATTGAACCATGCGTATCACCTATGAACAATCCCCTTTTCGTGGTTTCTAAACCCGATGGATCGTACCGCTTAGTTTTGGATTACCGGCATTTAAATACTCATTGTCGGAACTTTGCGGTGCAAAATACACACAGTTCTGCGCTTGTAGACAGTCTTGTTCGTAAAAATACAAAACGACACTTGACCTTTCAAACGGTTTCTACACGCACAACCTGGCCCCGGAGAGTGGTCAATGGACCGCATTCACATCCGGTGGTAAATTATTCCAGTTCCGGCGTTTACCCATGGGCTACAAAAATAGTCCGGGTATATTCGCCGCCCGTGTTGTTTCTTTGTTAAATGACATTGATCAAGACGCATGTTCGTACGTAGATGACATCTATCTGACGGACGACGAATTATTTCAGCATTTGTCCCGTGTGGACCGCATTATTCTTGAATTTGCAGAGCAGGGTTACAAATTTAACTTTGCTAAATCACACATTGCTGAGTTTACAGTTCTGTTCTTGGGCTATGAGCTCAACAACGAAGGTAAGGGCTTAGCCCCCATTTCTTGGAAAAATGTGCACATTTGTGCCCCCAAATACTCTGAAGAAACTTCAGTCTTTGCTGGGTTTCCTAAATTTTGGGCGTACTTACATTCCCGAATATGCCCAGCGTATCAAGCCTTTGTATGCTTTGATACAACCTACTTATTCAAGGTCTTGCTGGCTGCCTGAGCATACCTCAATTCTGCAGTCTTTGCAGACAGACCTTTAGAGTCTAAATATCTTTTGACTCGTGATAACCACACAAACCTGGTGATTAGAATAATTCCGGGGGCGGTGGGATTCACATACTTAACCTTTAATGAAGGTGATACAGTACCCATCGCATACAAGTCACATCTGTACACTTCCGCTGAATTGCGCTTACATCTGTCGAAAAGTTCTAACTGCAGTGCAAATGGCGATTCTAAAAGAACGCGCACTGGCACAGGGAAAGCGGATTCTAGTGGTAACACCCTGTCCTGCCCTAGAGGCAGTAACAAAGGCAAGTGTACCGAACTCAAAAGCAATGCATCCCCGTTGGATACAATGGGCTACATCTTTGACGTCTTCGGACGTCACTTTTGTTTTTGATTCTTCTCTTCAGACTCAGGAGTTTTTGCAGTATGAATTCGTTCATCCTCCTCCTTTGTTTTTACTACCGCTTGAGGATTACAAATGTGTGATCTACACAGATGGTTCGGCGCAACCGGCCACTGGGTCCAAGCACGCTTATTCAGCTGCATGTGCTATTGTTGCGGGATCCTTTGTGGATGGCAAGTTCAAATCCACTGTAGTGCACACACGCACACTTGGAGATAGTACCGCACAATTGGCCGAGCTGCATGCATTGCTACTTGCACTTGAGTTCGCTTCTCAGGATGAGACCACTCTTATTGTATGTGATTCTTTTTACTGTGTACAATCTTACAATGACAATCTGTTTTTCTGGTCGAAAAACGACTACAAGGACGCAAAAGGGAGCACAATTAAGCATAAAATGCTTTGGGTTCGAGTGGCAGAATTGCAACAACGTCTGCCCTCACACAGGTGGTTCACACTTTAGGCCATCAGCGGGTGGGCGCACACGCTATTGGTAACGATCTGGCAGATGAGGCTGCCCGTTCAGCAGTAGTCACGTGTTCAGTAGCAGCGGTTACTAGGTCCATGTCTAAAATAGACCCTGTTATTTTAGCAGCTATTGCTGCAACCAAGGAAGGTGATAATTACCCTACAGGTTTCCCTTCCAAGTATTCTTACAAATTAAGTCCCGATCAGGTTCCTTATGTAACTATACCTGACGTTGGAGATCGGCTGATCCCCAACGCGGACCGCAGGAGTGCCTTGATATCAGCTGCACACGAGGGCATGGCTTCTGCTCATGCAGGTGTGTCAGCTACGGTTTCCATCTTGCAGCAGCGTTATTGGTGGCGTGGGTTATATAAAGACACCCGTGCTTTTGTGCTTTCTTGCGACGTTTGTCAACAGATTAAGCCTTCCACGGTAACACGTCCACCACAAACACCGCTCTGCATTGCTAACAGACCCTTTGGGTGTGTTTACTTGGATCACTGCGGTCCATTCTCATCAGATACTGCTTATAAATACATCTTAGTGGCAGTGGACTCGTGCACACGGTTTCTCTGGGTCTGGCCACAACGGAGTGCTGACGCCCGAAATGTAATCAGGGATTTGCGTGTCTTTGTGGGAATTTTCGCATGCGGCACCTTCCATTCGGACCAAGGTCCAGCGTTTGCCTCTAGGGCTTACAAGGATGCAATGGCTTCGCTTGGGGTGCGGGTGAAATTTTCGTCTCCGTATAGGCCTGAGGGCAACTCTATCGTTGAACGAATGAACCGTGACTTAAAGCAATCCTTAACAGCTAGGGTTTTAGGTACTGGCAGGAACTGGCTGGCCCATTTGTATACCGTTCAGCGTGCACTTAATAATCTCCCTAGAAGACCTTTGGGTGGGCGGACCCCATACGAAATGCTCTTTGGCATAAGAATGTTTGTGCCTGACCTTGAGGGTCCAGACATCGCGGCGCAATCCGCCAAGTTTGATGTAGATAACCATTCTGCTATGTTACAGGACTTACAAGAAGCCCGAGACAAACTTGCAACTACACACTTGCCTTCAGCCACAGATCCTGCGTTGCAGATTCCGGTAGCCGGCTGGCTTCCGAAAGTTGGAGAACTGGTTCGAGAGAAGGTTGAAAACAAAAAAGAATTTGGCCCCTCTTTTCGTGCACCGGTTCCAGTTCTTGGCCTGAAGGGAACACGTACAGTCATTTTACCACCGCTTCCTGGTCGCAAAGAAAACAGATACATCTCAGTTGAAAATGTCAAGCTACAGCGCCTGGCCGATCCTGAATAGTGTCACACCAGCGGTCTCTTGTCCTGCCATTTATCGGACATATGTTCATAGTCCATCTGCACGAACGATCGCTGATGCTGTAATTGAGATGGTTGATTTGCCTGAAACTACGATTGATCCCCAACTCTCCACCAATATCGACGAGGACGAGTATACTTATCCTGCATCTGAATCGGTGGCACATCAACCAACAACGCCACTAAGTCCGACTCGTTATTCCTTTGATTCGGATTCCACATCTTCAAAAGTTCCATCCAAGTTCAGTATTTTTATATCCTGGTTTAGAGACAATTTTTTGATTCCACCCTGGACATACCTCTGGTTGGTACTTTTTTGATATTTTTGTTCATGTCCATTGGCTTTGTCACAGTGTTTTTTCTACTAATCAATGGTCACTATTTACCTGAACGCTCTGCTGTAGACTATGTTTCTGGAACTTTGGCTCCTCATTCCTCGTCTCACATCATGAAGCGTGACCACACATTTGTGAACATTTCAGCCTTCCCAGTTGCTGATGGCATCGTATGGGATGCAGTGAATTATCAAATCCATGGTCCGACGGAAATTATTAATGTACCTAATGTCCTTCGTGTTTCAATGGGTGATGTAGTACAAAATAATATTCATTCTGATGATTGGGATGTGCATGCCGTTGAAGCATTGTTTGCCGATTTAAAATATTATGCATCTTTTAATGCTGAAGATCTATATATGAATTCTGCTAATTATGCCGATTTGTATTGTTACCAACATTGGGGTAATCATTTTCTCCATAAGCCCAGTGCCCTGCGTAGTTCTGTTAACTATACCCAATGGGAACATTGTCCAAACCCCTTGCCAGGTAGCTCTCAAACTCTTCGAAATAAGTTTAATTATTTTACTGATTTTAACCGGTCGAACCCTGCATCCTATTATTTTAGACTTAATAACACATTAACTCAGAAAATTATGTTGACACACACCAAATTGCTATATTCAGGTTCCTTTCTGAGTGCCCTAGCTGTGGGTGGTTATGAGTACTGGGATAATACAGTGGATTTAAAATCTATTTGGGGCTCCAAGCCATGGCAGGTACAGGGAACCGAGGCGTTGCATCGTGCGTGCCTCCTCCCTACCCAAATTATATTCCTAAATGCTTCCATCTATCAGACTACATGTTGGGGCTTAGCAACCACTAAACAATTGAATACGCCATCAATACCATCCCTGTCGAGTTTTCCAAATGAAAGCTCACGATTCGATATGTCCCTCGTGTCCCTGCAGGCAATGTTACAAAATAATTCGTTTAATGTTTCTGAGCTGGTTCAGTCACCATGGTTAGTATGGCCTATATCATCTAATGCATGTCAAATGCGTTTCATGATACTGGTGCTAGCTACACACAGAATAGGCCTGATCCGAGGTTTACTGATGCCCGTACTGTCACAACATACTCTGTTGGTAAATTATGCAAACAATGGCTGCAACATTCGTCCCTTGATTCTGTTAAACAACATTTGTCCCTCCTTACAGGCAATATTGATCTGTCCGACTTTGTTTTGGGACCTCGTGGTCCCCGACCTAAAAGATTCATTTATGAAACATATAATGAACTCTGGAAGCTATCACAAATGGAAGCTGCTTCCCGTCTTCGGGAAATAGATCAAGCAAATATGGAAAAGGTGCTCGCTGTTGTTGACAATAGTATTAATACCCTGTCTTCTCGCATTTACACTTTAGAGAATATTGTGTCCTCTGTTGTTGATATTGTACAAGATGATGTTTCTGTGTTATATCATGGTCAGAATCAATTGCGCTCAGTTATGCAGTTTGCATGGACTTTACAAACGCTCAAGTTAGGTAAAGTGCCTTGGCATTTTTGAACACCTCTGCCTTATTTCTACCGTTTAACTTAACTGACAAACAGCAATTTATGTCCATGAAGGATGCAACTTACACTCTATTACATATCGAAAAGGTGGATCCTTTGCCGTTCTCTGTTGCAGAACTCGATTCTGCTGTATGGCTAGTCCATGGGGTTATAGCTTTACCATTTTCCTTGTTTGAATTTGACTCGTGCATGAAACATTATCCTGTGGGCCGTTACCGGCCATTGGGCAGTGCTTTCCTGCATGAACTCTGGTCCTTGCCTTTCATGTATAAATGCCTTCGGGACGGCAAGGAAGTCTTTCTCACGGGGAGTACTGCGACTCGACTATAGGTCATTCGCTTATTTGTAAACACATTAAATTGCATGGCTCATGTAGCGTTTCCTCTCCTAATCTTGCTTGTGTGCTGAAAGGTGTTCCTGCTCCTGTTATTTCACCTACTTTCACTCTCCTTTCCAATGGTAGTTATTTACTTTTAAATAACGAAAACTGTTGTGGCTTGCAGGCCGGCATTCCTTACATTGTAACGGTTTCGCACAGGGTTGTCTGCTGCAAAAATGTGCTTTTTCCTCCCCCTCACGGCAAGGTTGATATCTCTATTTGGCCTTCCATCCCTACCATGGAAGCAGATTTCAATAGACTGAGCAGAATAAAGGCACTATTATTAAACGAGGAAGTTATGCTCACGTCCGCCCGGGAGACATTCATTCTCCAGGTGGCGAGTACCCACAGTGAAATACAGGCCCTTTTAAACACTAATCTCCCCCAACATTTTGGGAGTTAATACATCGTATTTTTAACGCATCTAACACTGAAGGCCTAGTACACTTTTTTAAGGTCGTTGGGTCGGGCTTGGTGTCCTCCTTCCAAACTATTTTTGGTGTCATCCCGGCTTTCATACATTCTATATTTTCCAGTGTCTTTGGCGGTTTCCCATTGATCCTCGCTTTAGCGGCTGGTGTCTTGCTCTTAATTTGCTTTCTGCGCAATGGCTGCTCCCGATGGGACCTACTCGATCCAGAACGCCTCCAGCTGCTCCGTGAGCGCCTTTTGGCCGGTTTTGGTGTCTTGCCATTGGCGACACTGAGTGTGTCATATACTCTTTCATTTCGCTTTGCGTATTTCACTTGCGTGCAACCTGTGATGACTTGTGTCCGCTGTCCTTTCACCTGGACTCTGGATTATTGCCTCTCCAATTCGTCATTGTCTGTTCCGGATTTTGTTCAGTTGATGGGTCCCTTAGAGGCCCATGAGCAGGACTGTTCCGTCGCTGGCTGTATGGCGCGTGCGGCTGCACTGGGGATTTTGGCGCAATGGGATATCTGGGCGGCTGCCCAGGATCTCCTACAACGAAGCTGTTTTGATTATCACGCAAGCTGTCCCGCATTGCTTATGGATGCTCCCTTTGCTGAGGAGCATTCCTGCTCTTTCGAACTCATGGATTGGATGGCATCTATGTTTTTTGACGATTCCAATGATGAACTCTTGGAGGGTATGGCTTTTTTCTGCACTTTCACTTTCATGGATTGACCTGCCCTTCGCCGTTTGGGCGCTCCCTGTGCTCCGGCATTTGTTTTTCTCCTCGGATGGGCCTCTGTCCTGGCCGCCGGACTGTCCAGGGGAGGGTGTCTTGTGGATTGTTACCTGCCTTGTTATGTTGGCCTAGGCCTGGCTGCCATGCTGCTTCTCTTTGCGCACGTTACACTGAGCCGGGCCTTCCTCGCCCTTTGCTCGTGCCAAGTTCTTTTGCACTGTCTGCATTTTCTGTTGTTCACCTTTCTGGGCTCAGTCTGCACAAACATGTACAAGGTCGCATAACAATGTATTCTGGTTCTTCCTGATATGGCCAGTCTCGCGCACCCAGACATTACATTATGTGCAATTGCCATGAGGAATTTGATATGCTTTTTATACTGTGGTTTACTAGCGCTTAAACACACTTGGAGAAATCCTTTCAGTGAGAAGAGCTATGATGTCCTGCTGATGTAATTCTGCATCTAGAGACTGAGGTATGGGGGTTCGCTAGTCAAAGCCCAGAGGTCTTCTATTTTATAATAAACTATCTTACTGCAAGGGAGGGTGGTAATGTTATTTATACGTTTATCCACTGAGCTCTGAGATGCTTTCCCCGTTTGTATTCTATGGAATTGTAACCATGCTGCTTATATTAGTAATATGCATTATGCTATTAGTACTGACACGTGTACTGTACATTAGAGCACGTAAGTTGGAATAAACATTTTAACCTATCCAGTGTCTCTTCCTACGCACCTTGTGGACAAGTACGAGTGAGTGGCGAAAGAGTGTTCTTGCTTCAGTGAGTCCTGAGATAAAGATACCGTGTTCTGGGTTGTCCAAACATTAGTACTTGGGTGCTAATGGGATGCTAAGCTAGTTGGGTTGGGGTTTTTGGGTGCTACGGTATATGGTGGCAAACCACTGTATTCCGGGGTCCCGTTTTCCTGTGCATAGCTCTGTGTATGTGCAGAAACCTTATGACAGGAAGAAGCAAGACAGGTGCAGAAAGAAGCATGGAAAGTGCAGAATGAAGCAACAGGGGTGCAGAAAAAGGCAAGCAAACTGTAGAAAGGAGGAAGTAAGGTGCAGAAAGAGCCAACAGAGGTGCAAAAAGAGGCAAAAGAAGTACAGAAACAGGTAAGAGAAGTGCACAAAGAGGCAAGAGAATTGCTGAAAGAAGCAACAGGGGTGTAGAAAGAAGCAAGAAAAGTGCAGAAAGAGGCAAGTGAGATGCAAAACAGGCAGGAAAGGTAAAGAAAGAGGGAAGACAAGTGCAGAAAGAGACAAAAGGGGTCCAGAAAGAAGCAAATGAGGTGCAGAAAGAGGCAACAGACGTGCAGAAAGAGGGAAGAGAGATGCAGAAAAAGGCATGAAAAGTGCAGAAAGAGGCAAAAGAGGTACATAAAGAGACAACAGGGGTGCAGAAAGAAGCAAGACAGGTGCAGAAAGAAGCTTGGAAAGTGCAGAATGAACCAACAGGGGTGCAGAAAGAGGCAAGAGAAGTGCAGAAACAGGCAAGAGAAGTGCACAAAGAGGCAAGAGAATTGCTGAAAGAAGCACCAGAGGTGTAGAAAGAAGCAAGAAAAGTGCAGAAAGAGGCAAGTGAGATGCAAAAACAAACAGGAAAGGTACAGAAAGAGGGAAGACGAGTTCAGAAAGAGACAACAGGGGTGCAGAAAGACGCAAATGAGGTGCAGAAAGAGGCAACAGCCTTGCAGAAAGAGGGAAGAGAGGTGCATAAAAAGGCATGAAAAGTGCAGAAAGAAGCAAACAGGTACATAAAGAGACAACAGAGGTGCAGAAAGAAGCAAGACAGGTGCAGAAAGAAGCATGGAAAGTGCAGAATGAGGCAACAGGGGTGCAGAAAGAGGCAAGAGAAGTGTAGAAAGGAGCAAGTGAGGTGCAGAAAGAGCCAACGGAGGTGCAAAAAGAGGCAAGAGAGGTGCAGAAACAGGCAAGAGAAGTGCACAAAGAGGCAAGAGAATTGCTGAAAAAAGGAACAGAGGTGTAGAAAGAAGCAAAAAAAGTGCAGAAAGAAGCAAGTGAGATGCAAAAACAGGCAGGAAAGGTACAGAAAGAGGCAAGACGAGTGCAGAAAGAGACAACATGGGTGCAGAAACAAGCAAATGAGGTGCAGAAAGAGGCAACAGACGTGCAGAAAGAGGGAAGAGAGGTGCAGAAAGTACATGAGATTTGCAGAATGCGGTCAAGAGAAGTGCAGAAAAAGAAAGAAACGTGCAGAAAGAAGCAACAGAAATGCAGAAAGAGGCAAGAGAAGCGCAGAGTAAAGTGGCTTGCACACCATTAGTACCAATTTAACACCCACATTTAGCAATAAGTAACACGTGACCATTCTAGGATTGCAAATGGCCTTCCACCACGCTGTAACACTTGTCGCTGCATTTTTGGTAACGTTTGACCCGTTTCAGCTAGAAACAAACCTTTTTTTGTTCAAATCTGCAGATTAGGGTGCAGATGATCAATTATGTGGCTAATGCAGAAAATGTATAATTGTGCAAAAATCGGTGCAGCGAAACAGTCACATAATTCCAGTGTCCCTGCTCATACCTCTGACTAGGTCCAGAAGTGTTCCTCAGTGGTTCCTTCTTTTTTTGTCTCATTGAGTTCATAGTTTAGCTTCTATGGAAATGAGGAAGACTAAACCTAAGGTTACCACTCCACAACACAGACTACCATACCACATAATTACTCTCCATAACACAAAATCCCACTCTACATAATTCCTATACACTAAATACCATATACTTTCTATCCACATAATTTCACTGCACATCATACCACATAATTCCACTACACACAACGTTCTTCCACTCCACTCCACTCCAAAAAACATTAGTAAAAAACGTTTTCATTTACAACGCAATTAGATCTAATTCTCGCAAATGCGAAACCTATGACATTGCAAACACTTCTTTAACTAGTAGTTGCGTTTGCAGAGTGATGGAGAAAGGGTGCTGGGCCTCCGACCAGCGCTCAGGAATTCCAGTGCGTAGGGCTTACAGGAGGTACCAGTAGGGCTTCTTGGCCCCCAAAGTCCCTCAGGAGTAAATTGGACTTAATCCCCCATCCAGTAGTCTGCCAGGAGGCGCGTTTGCAGAATGGTGGAAAAGGGGGGCATGGCCTCCGAAGACGTCTTAGCAATCCCACTGTGTGGGAATTATTGGAGGTAACAAGAGGGGTAGTTGGCCCCCAAGGACATCCTTGGGGGCCAACTACCCCTCCTATTATCTCCAGTAAGTCCCACACAGCAGCATTGCTACGTTCGAACAGCAGGCCACTCCCCTTTTTACACCTCTCTGCAATGCAGCTCTGTGGCGCTTACTGGAGGTACCTGGTGGGCTAGTTGGCCCCAGGGACCCTCAGGATTGAAAGGGACTTAATCCGCCAATTTATAACGCCCCAGGGATCTTGTTTGCACACTTTTCATATCAAGCCCCGCCCCCTCCCTGCACCACTGTGCAAACGCGCCACCTGGCGCATTGTAAATTGGGGGATTAAGTCCCCTTAAATTCTGAGGGTCCCTGGGGGCCAACTAGTCCACCAGGTACCTCCAGTAAGCGCCACAGAGCTGCATTGCAGAGAGGTGTAAAAAGGGGAGTGGCCTCGGACCACCTCTCTGCAACACTCTGACATCACTGATGACATCTCAAATGACATCACTGATGACATCATCCAGTGACTGTGTGTTTCTGTAAAGTTTAAATATTTTTAATATATATAGGAAAAGACGTATTGAAGAATGAGTGGGTGTGTAAGTGTCTGTATGGATGATTTAGTAGGTGCGTGACTGACTCTATAAGTGAGTGATTTAACGTATCTTACTGAATGCATGGGTTAGTGACTAAACTGGGTGAATGTCTGTATCCGTCTGTCTGTTGCTGTGTAAGTGGCTGCATGGGTTTGTGAATAGCTACATGAGTGTCTATATGAGTTATTGATTGGTTGTCTGAGTATCTGTATGGGTGCCTGAGTGTTTGTGTGGGTGGGGTGTGTGCGACTCTGTGCATAGATGTGTGAGTGGGTGATTCACTGGGTGGATGGTTTCAAGAGTGCATCTGTGATAGACTGTATGGGTGGGTAAGTGTGTGTAAGAGTGTGTTAGTGAGTGAATGTATGTCCCAGTGGTACATGTGTGAGTAACTACATATGTGAAAGCCAGTATATATGTGTGTTGGAGTATATAAATAGCTATAAGCGAGAGTGAGTGATTGTGATAGTGGCTGTATGGATGAGTGTGTGCTTGTATCAGTGATTGTATAAGAGCGTAACAATGTGCTAGTATTTGTATGATTAAGTGAGCTGGTGTGTGTATAACTGTATAGGTGAGTAAATGGCAGTGTGTTTAATTATTTGCATGACTGACTAGGTGTGTGAGTACCTCTTTGGATGAGTGGCGGTGTTTGAGTGTCTATATAGGAGTAAGAGTGCATATGATAGTCCTGTACTGAGTGACCATAAGTATGAGTGACTGTACGGGTGAGTGAGTGGATGTGTGTGTGTAGACCTAAGAATCAGTGAGTGGGTATGTAGTTATTGGTGTTGGAGTGTCTATAGTTTTGCGAATGGCAGTCTGTAATTTAGATTGGGTGTATCAAAGGTTACATTAGGGTCTGAGGAGCTGCATCAGATTATCACGTGGATGATGTCATCAGTGATGTCATTTGAGATGTCATCAGTGATGTCATCAGTGATGTCACTGACCATGTCATGAGTGATGTAATATGTGACGTCATCAGCAGTGCATTGCGGGGGCATCCTGCCGAAAAAAAAAAATCGAAGCGCGGTCTCCCGCGCTTCGATTGTATTTTGCCCCCGGGTGGCCCAAGTCCCGGGGGCATGGTGGGGGAATTTCACGGGTTTTGTACGAGTGCAATGTCCAAGTAACTATAACTGTCCCTAAAACCTATGGTTTTTTCAGTGAATTTCAAAGGTTTTTAAATGCAAATTTCTAACTATAACGTGTCTGAAACCTATGGTTTTTTCAGTGAATATATATATATATAAAAAAAAAAAACACCTCGTTACATCCACACATAAAATTAACCCCCCCACCATGCCCCGGGAATTCAAGTTACTGGTAAGTACGGTTAAAATTACTTTTCAGGACCAGTACTGGGCTGAAAGATACAGCACTGAGGTCTCTCCGTATAACAGGTGAGTAAATCGGAATTCGTATTTCGGCTGATTTTAGAGGAATATTTGTATGTTTCAAAAATCAACACTTAGAAACTTTTTCAGCAAAAAGCAGGCAATTATATCCTATGGAAGGAAATTCAAGTTACTGGTAAGTACGGTTAAAATTACTTTTGAGGATCAGTACTGGGCTGAAAGATGCAGCACTGAGGTCTCTCCTGATAACAGGTGAGTAAATCGGAATTCGTATTTCGGCTGATTTTAGAGGAATATTTTAAAGTTCCAAAACTCCACACTTAGAAGAATTTCCAAGTGAAACCAGTCAATGTTAGCCTATGGAAGGAAATTCAAGTTACTGGTAAGTACGGTTAAAATTACTTTTCAGGATTAGTACTGGGCTGAAAGATGCAGCACTGAGGTCTCTCCTGATAACAGGTGAGTAAATAAGAATTCGTATTTCGGCTGATTTTAGAGGAATATTTGCACAATGGTGAAGGGAGGGGCGGGGCCTGAGGTGACATCTGTGCAAACGCGCCCGTGGCGCGTTTTAAGTAGGGGGATTAAGTCCCCTTGAATCATGAGGGTCCCTACGGGCCAACTAGCCCACCAGGAACCTCCAGTATGCGCCAGGGGCTGCGTTGCAGAGACATGTACAGAGGCCACACCCCTTTTACACCTCTCTGCAATGCAGCTCTGTGGCGCTTTCTGGATGTACCTGTTGGGCTAGTTGGCCCCCAGGGTCCCTCAGGATTGAAGGGGATTTAATTCCCCATCTTAAAACGCGCCACGGGGCCTGTTTGCACACATGTCACCTGAAGCCCCGCCCTCCCTTCACCACTGTGCAAACGCGCCCGTGGCGCGTTTTAAGTCGGGGATTAACTCCCTGAATCCTGAGGGTCCCTGGGGTGCAACTAGCCCACCATATACCTCCAAAAGCGCCACAGAGCTGCGTTGCAGAGAGGTGTAAAAGGGGCGTGGCCTCTGTACACCTCTCTGCAAGGCAGCCCCCTGGCGCATACTGGAGGTTCCTGGTGGGCTAGTTGGCCCTCAGGGACCCCAGTATTCAAGGGGAATTGTTCCTCCTCTGCAAACGCGCCAGGGGCGCGTTTGCAGAGTGGTGAAGGAAGGGGCGGGGCCTGCGGGCCCAATCGTTTCCCCCTGAAGGGGGCTGTGTGGCCCCCTTCCTTTTTCCTATTTTTAGGCCCTGGGGACCCCATCCCCCAGGGCCTTACCTCCTTTTAAATTAAAATTAAAAAAAAAACGGGAAGGGGCCGCGTGGCCCCCTTCCCTGGGCCTGTATTGGCCCCGGGGACCCCATCCCCAGGGCATGGCCTCTTTTTTTTTATTTGGAGGGGGCTGCGTTGCCCCCTCCTCAGGCCATTTAAGGCCCCGGGACCCCATCCCCGGGGCCGGCCTAGCACTTTTTTTTTTTTCCTTTGGGGAGGGGGCTGCGTGGCCCCCTCCGTGGCCACTTATGGCCCCGGGGACCCCATCCCCGGGGCCTGGCTCTCGTTGGGGACTGTGGGGGTCCCCAAACCAACCACAGTCCCGCCGGCTCCCCGTGTCCTACGGGAGCCGGCATTGCTTTACACATGGGGAGCAGCTAACATGCTGCTCCCCATGTGGAAAGCAATCAGCTTGGATATTGGAAGAGAGAGCAGGTTTCCTGCCTCTCTTCCAATATCCAAAGCAGTTTGTAATGACAGGACGGGAGCCGCGAGGCTCCCGTCCTGTCATTGCAAACAGCAGTGTCCCGGGGGTAGGCACCCCGGGACACTGCAGGAGCCGGCCCTGGGGGTGGCGGTCCCCAGGGTCACCACAGGCTCCAGGAGGGGGCCGCGCGGCCCCCCTCCTTACATTTTGAAAGCCCCGGGAGGTGGTGGTCCCTGGGCTTGGGGTCCAAAACGGACCCCCATTGTAATTTTCTTAGTGCCCCGGGAGGTGGTGGTCCCTGGGCGTGTGGGGGCTGGAGCCCCCACACAGGTTTTTCATAAATAAAAAGAAGCCCGGGAGGTGGCGGTCCCGGGCTGCGGGAGGGCTCAGAGCCCTCCCGCACCATTCCTATAAAGCCTCGGGGTGGTGGTCCCCGGCTTGGGGCCTTAGAGGCCCCACACATAACATTAACCCCCAGCATGCCTCGGGACTTGGCCCACCCGGGGCCAATTAGCATCGAGCGCGGAGTCCGCGCTTTGATTTTTTTTTTTCGGCAGGATTCACGCACCCTGAGCGCATCCTGCCGATTTAAAAAAATAATAATAATTTTGCCCAGGGGTCCTTGTGGGACCCCTGAGCAGACCTAGGGGTCAGGGTGTTTCTATCCTGCCCTTTGTGCGCTTTGTGCACTTGTTTCTGTCCCTCGGTTCTACCGAGGGATAAATGGCTGCCAACACTTCCTGATTTGGAGTGTTGACAGCCAATTAGCATGCAGCTCGTGATCGGGAGGGTGCGCGAATCCGACGCGGCCATAGATATCACTATCTTTTACTTTTGATTTTCTCAGCAACTACTGAACGGATTTACACCATTTAACAAAAGGGTTCTTTCTGAACCAAGAACTACCTCTTTGCCAAATTTGGTGTAATTCCGTTCAGCAGTTCGGGCTGTAGCCGTGTCTAAAGTTTCCTATGAAAAATTGCATGGGGAAAACGCGCTTTGGGACCCCCTTTTCTCGGCCCCGCTTGACGAATCCCCCGAGACTTTCAGGGTAGGAGCGGACCGGAGCGGGCCACAAAGTTTGAAAATTTTGCGAAGATACGTCAACCGGCAAGAGAGTTATTTCAAATAGAATGTCGCGGATTTCCTATGGATAATAGGTTGTAACTATAACTATCTACTGGCGACCGCCAGTAGATAATATATATATATATATATATATATATATATGCATATATATATATATATCCGCTCAAGTTTTCCACCTTGTGCCTGCTTATGAACTCGCGGCGGGTGCACAAAAAAGCGGGGGCGGAACCCGCTTGTTCCACAACAACTTCAGCTCACAGGGTGCACTCACAGGACGTGTCAGTAACATCATTCCTCGCAGACGCGTTATGCTTTCCTCAGTGCGACAAGAACGTTTGACAAAAGGCATACTGTTTAAAATTACCTAGCAATTTATTGGTTCAATCATGGCCAATGGGAGGGCTGCATACTCCCAGGAACTGTCATTGGGTAACCAACTACGATGTTCAAATATGTCCAGTGTCAATTACACATAATTTTAGGTACGCCCACTCAGTCATGCCAGTTCTCAATGTTGATCACGGCTGCCTGGTATCGGTAAGTTTAAAGTTTCAGTATGCCAAAGCGTCCTTCGCCTGCCGTCATACACAGCTTTCCGCGGGTGTCCGTATAATGACTGGACAGCCCTGAATTTGGATAATTCACGATCTTCAGGATCGACGGCGTTGTGTTGGCGGCGGTTCAAACAGGCTAGTTACATCCGCTCAAGTTTTCCACCTTGTGCCTGCTTATGAACTCGCGGCGGGTGCACAAAAGCGGGGTGGAACCCACTTGTTCCACAACAACTATATATATATATGTATATATATATATATTATCTACTGGCGGTCACCAGTAGATAGTTATAGTTAGGACCTATTTTCCATAGGAAATCCGCGACATTCTATTTGAAATAACTCTCTTGCCGGTTGACGAATCTTTGCGAAATTTTCAAACTTTATGGCCTGCTCCGGTCCGCTCCTACCCTGAAAGTCTCGGGGTTTTTCATCAAGCGGGGGTTGAGAAAAAAGGGGGTCCCAAAACGTGTTTTCCCATTCATTTTCCCATAGGAAACTTTAGACACGGTTACAGCTCGAACTGCTGAACGGAATTACACCAAATTTGGCAAAGAGGTAGTTCTTGGTTCAGAAAGAACCCTTTTGTTAAATGGTGTAAATCCGTTCAGTAGTTGCGGAGAAATTCAAAAAATAAGAGTCAAAAAATCAATTTCCCATAGGAAACTTTAGACACGGCTACAGCTCGAACTGCTGAACGGAATTACACCAAATTTGGCAAAGAGGTAGTTCTTGGTTCAGAAAGAACCCTTTTTGTTAAATGGTGTAAATCCGTTCAGTAGTTCCTGAGAAAATCAAAAGTAAAAGTACATATATATCTATGGCCGCGTCGGATTCGCGCACCCTCCCGATCACGAGCTGCATGCTAATTGGCTGTCAACACTTCAAACCAGGAAGTGTTGGCAGTTATTTTGTCCTCGGTAGAACCGAGGGACAGAAACAAGTGCGCAAAGCGCACAAAGGGGGCAGGGTAGAAACACCCTGACCCCCTAGGTCTGCTCAGGGGGTCCCACAAGGACCTCCTGGGCAAAACATATATATTTTTTTTTTTTTAAATCGCGCAGGGAGCGCGGATCCTGCCGGAAAAAAAAATAATCGAAGCGCGGTCTCTTGCGCTTCGATGTTAATTTGCCCCCGGGTGGGCCAAGTCCCGGGGGCATGCTGGGGGGGGTTTATTTTATGTATGGGGGCCTCTAAGGGCCCCCCAAGCCCCGGGGACCACCACCCCCCGGGGCTTTATGTAAAATGGTGCGGGAGGGCTCTGAGCCCTCCCGCAGCCCCGGGGACCGCCACCTCCCGGGGCTTCTTTTTTTTTTTTTTAAACCTGTGTGGGGGCTCCAGCCCCTCACACACCCCGGGACCACCACCTCCCGGGGCACTAAGAAATTGAAAATGGGGATCCGTTTTGGACTCCCAAGCCCCGGGGACCACCACCTCCCGGGGCTTTCGCTGATGGGGAGGGGGGCCGCGCGGCCCCCTCCTGGAGCCTGTGGTGGCCCTGGGGACTGCCACCCCCAGGGCCGGCTCCTGCAGTGTCCCGGGGTGCCTACCCCCGGGACACTGCTGTTTGCAATGACAGGACGGAGCCTCGCGGCCCCGTCCTGTCATTGCAAACTGCTTTGGATATTGGAAGAGAGAGCAGGGAAACCTGCTCTCTTCCAATATCCAAAGACAATTGCTTTTCCACACGGGGAGCAGCATCTTAGCTGCTCCCCATGTGGAAAGCAATGCCGACTCCCGTAGGACACGGGGAGCCAGCGGGACTGTGGGGGTTTGGGGACCCCCCACAGTCCCCAACGAGAGGCCAGGCCCCGGGGGATGGGGTCCCTGGGGCCATAAGTGGCCCGGGAGGGGCCACGCGGCCCCTCTCCCTAGAAATAATTTAAATAAAAAAATAAAAAAAGGCCTGCCCCGGGGGATGGGGTCCCCGGGGCAAAAGGAGGCCTGAGGAGGGGGCCACGCAGCCCCCTCCTTAAAAATTAATAAAAGTGTGGCCATGCCCCGGGGGATGGGGTCCCCGGGCAGGATTCGGCCAGGGGAGGGGGCCATGCGGCCCACTTCCCGTTTAATTTAAATTTAGAAAAGGGGTAAGGCCCTGGGGGATGGGGTCCCCAGGGCCCAAAAATAGTAAAAGGAAGGGGGCCACACAGCCCCTCTTCAGGGAAAAAAAAAAAAAAAAAAGATCGGGCCGCAGGCCCCGCCCCTTCCTTCACCACTCTGCAAACGCGCCCTGGCGCGTTTGCAGATGGGGAAGTAATTCCACTTCAATACTGGGGTCCTAGGGCCAACTAGCCCACCAGGAACCTTCCAGTATGCTAGAGCTGCGTTGCAGAGAGGTGTACAGAGGCCACGCCCTTTATACACCTCTCTGCAACGCAGCTCTGTGGCGCTTTTGGATATACCTGTTGGGCTAGTTGGCCCCCAGGGACCCTCAGGATTCAAGGGGAGTTAATCCCCCGACTTAAAACGCGCCACGGGCGCGTTTGCACAGTGGTGAAGGGAGGGCCGGGCTTCAGGTGACATGTGTGCAAACAGGCCCCGTGGCACGTTTTAAGATGGGGAATTAAATCCCTTCAATCCTGAGGGTCCTGGGGCCAACTAGCCCAACAGGTACATCCAGAAAGCGCCACAGAGCTGCGCTTGCAGAGAGGTGTAAAAGGGTGTGGCCTCTCTACACCTCTCTGCAACGCAGCCCCCTGGCCATACTGGAGGTTCCTGGTGGGCTAGTTGGCCCCTAGGGACCCTCATGATTCAAGGGGACTTAATCCCCCAACTTAAAACGCGCCACGGGGCGCGTTTGCACAGATGTCACCTCAGGCCCCGCCCCCTCCCTTCACCATTGTGCAAATATTCCTCTAAAATCTGCCGAACTACGAATTCCGATTTACTCACCTGTTATCAGGAGAGACCTCAGTGCTGCATCTTTCAGCCCAGTACTAATCCTGAAAAGTAATTTTAACCGTACTTACCAGTAACTTGAATTTCCTTCCATAGGATATCATTGCCTGCTTTTTGCTGAAAAAGTTTTTAAGTGTTAATTTTTGAAACATACAAATATTCCTCTAAAATCAGCCGAAATACGAATTCCGATTTACTCACCTGTTATCAGGAGAGACCTCAGTGCTGTATCTTTCAGCCCAGTACTGGTCCTAAAAAGTAATTTTAACCGTACTTACCAGTAACTTGAATTTCCTTCCATAGGCTAACATTGACTGGTTTCACTTGGAAATTCTTCTAAGTGTGGAGTTTTGGAACTTTAAAATATTCCTCTAAAATCAGCCGAAATCCGAATTCTGATTTACTCACCTGTTATCAGGATAGACCTCAGTGCTGCATCTTTCAGCCCAGTACTGGTCCTGAAAAGTAATTTTAACCGTACTTACCGGTAACTT
Organism: Calotriton arnoldi; assembly: GCA_963921515.1. Taxonomy (NCBI): domain Eukaryota; kingdom Metazoa; phylum Chordata; class Amphibia; order Caudata; family Salamandridae; genus Calotriton; species Calotriton arnoldi. The sequence goes on from CAWUFW010007683.1 coordinate 590,158, forward strand.
GAATTTCCTTCATAGGCTAACATTGACTGGTTTCACTTGGAAATTCTTCTAAGTGTGGAGTTTTGGAACTTTATAATATTCCTCTAAAATCAACCAAAGTACGAATTCCATTTGACTCACCTGTTATCAGGAGAGAACCCAGTGCTGCATCTTTTAGCCCAGCACTGACCCTGAAAAGTAATTTTAACCGTACTTACCAGTAACTTATATTTTCTTCCATAGGAATCCATTGTCTGGTTTTCAGCAGAAAAGTTTCAAAGTGTCGATTTTCACAAACTAGAAATATTCCTTAAAAATCGCCTGTATGACTTAAACGCATTCTTTCAACTGTTTACAGGAGATGCACCAGTGCTGGATCCAGGATCCAACACTGAGTAAGAAAAAGTAACGATAACAGTGTTTACCTGCTAAGTGAATTTCCTTCCATAGGATAACATTGGTGATTCTATGAGAAAAAGTTTCTAAGTGTCAACTTTTAAAATACAATAATATTCCTTAAAAATCACTACTGTAACCAAAACGCTTTTACTCAACTGTTTACAGGAGATGTCCCAGGACTGAATCTAGGATCCAGTCCTGTGGTTAGAAAAGTAATCCATAAAGTAACTAATTGCATTTAACTAGAAATTCACATTGAGCTCAATGTTGCATTGTGTTTGAAATTGTGTTGCCCATTGCAACAAGTGTAACTACTGTACTTAAAACTCTATTGCCTATTTGCAAAGTATTTAAACTAAAGTAATTCATTCTGAGAAAGTATATTTTGTAATGTAATGTATAATGTAATTACAATGTAATTTAATAAATAAAATATCTAAAAAAAATAGTTTTAAAAAATGTAGTAAATCAGTATCAAAAAATAAATATAACAATTAATACATTTAAAAATTGTCATTTACAAAACCTTTGAATTCACTGAAAAACCATAGGTTTTAGGGGCGTTATAGTTAGCAATTAGCATTTAAAAAACCTTTGAAATTCACTGAAAAACCATAGGTTTCAGGCACGTTATAGTTAGAAATTAGCATTTAAAAAACCTTTGAAATTCACTGAAAAAACCATAGGTTTCAGACACGTTATAGTTAGAAATTTGCATTTAAAAAACCTTTGAAATTCACTGAAAAAACCATAGGTTTTAGGGACAGTTATAGTTAGTTGGACATTGCACTCGTACAAAACCCGTGAAATTCCCCCGTTATAGTTAGTTCAGCTAACTATAACTCGCGCCCCGCAATGCACTGCTGATGACGTCACATATTACATCACTCATGACATGGTCAGTGACATCACTGATGACATCACTGATGACATCTCAAATGACATCACTGATGACATCACTGATGACATCATCCACGTCATAATCTGATGCACCTCCTCACACCCTAATATAACCTTTGATACACCCACTCTAAATTACAGAATGCCATTCGCAAAACCATAGACACTCCAACACCAATAACTACATACCCACTCACTGATTCTTAGGTCTACACACACACATCCACTCACTCACCCGTACAGTCACTCATACTTATGGTCACTCAGTACAGGACTATCATATGCACTCTTACTCCTATATAGACACTCAAACACCGCCACTCATCCATAGAGGTACTCACACACCTAGTCAGTCATGTAAATAATTAAACACACTGCCATTTACTCACCTATACAGTTATACACACACTAGCTCACTTAATCATACAAATACTAGCACATTGTTATGCTCTTATACAAGCACACACTCATCCATACAGCCACTATCACAATCACTCACTCTCGCTTATAGCTATTTATATACTCCAACACACATATATACTGGCTTTCACATATGTAGTTACTCACACATGTACCACTGGGACATACATTCACTCACTAACACACTCTTACACACACTTACCCACCCATACAGTCTATCACAGATGCACTCTTGAAACCATCCACCCAGTGAATCACCCACTCACACATCTATGCACAGAGTCGCACACACCCCTCCCACACAAACACTCAGGCACCCATACAGATACTCAGACAACCATTCAATAACTCATATAGACACTCATGTAGCTATTTACAAACACATGCAGCCACTTACACAGCAACAGACAGACGGATAAAGACATTCACACAGTTTAGTCACTAACCCATGCATTTAGTAAGATACGTTTAATCACTCACTTATAGAGTCAGTCACGCACCTACTAAATCATCCATCCAGACACTTATACACCTACTCATTATTCAATACACCTTGGCATATATATTAAACATATTTAAACTTTATAGAAACCCACAGTCACGTGCATCATGTCATCAGTGATGTCATCAGTGATGTCACTGACCATGTCATGAGTGATGTAATATGTGACGTCATCAGCAGTGCATTGCGGGCGCGAGTTATAGTTAGCTGAACTAACTATAACGGGGAATTTCACAGGTTTTGTACGAGTGCAATGTCCAACTAACTATAACTGTCCCTAAAACCTATGGTTTTTTCAGTGAATTTCAAAGGTTTTTTAAATGCAAATTTCAAACTATAACGTGTCTGAAACCTATGGTTTTTTCAGTGAATATATATATATATATATTCACTGAAAAAACCATAGGTTTCAGGCACGTTATAGTTAGAAATTGGCATTTAAAAAAACCTTTGAAATTCACTGAAAAAACCATAGGTTTCAGGCACGTTATAGTTAGAAATTAGCATTTCAAAAATCTTAGAAATTCACTGAAAAAACCATAGGCTTCAGGGACGTTATAGTTAGTTGGACATTTCACTCATACAAAACAATAGAAATTCCACCGTTATAGTTAGTTCAGCTAACTATAACTCGCGCCCCGCAATGCACTGCTGATGACGTCACATATTACATCATTCATGACATGGTCAGTGACATCACTGATGACATCACTGATGACATCTCAAATGACATCACTGATGACATCATCCAGTGAATGTAGCTTTCTTTAAAATTTAAATATGTATTATATATATACCAAGCTGTATTGAAGAATGAATGGATGTATAAGTGTCTGGATGGAGGATTTAGTAGGTGTGTGACTGACTGTTTAAGTGAATGATTAAATCTATCTTACTGAATACATGGGTTAGTGTCTAAAGTGTGTGAATGTCTGTATCACTCTGTCTGTTGTTGTGTAAGCTGCTGCATTGGTTGGTCAGTAGCTACATCAATGTCTATATGGGTTATTGATTAGTTGCCTGCGTATTTGTATAGCAGACTTAGTGTGTGTGTGGTTGGGTGGGGGGTGTGTGACTCTGTGCATAGATGTGTGAGTGGTTGATTGACAGGGTATATGAGTTTAAGAGTGCATGTGGAAACAGTTGTATGGGTGGGTAAGTGTGTGTATGGGCGTCTTGGTGAGTGAATCGATGTCTCAGTGCACATGTCCAACTAAGTACATATATAAAAGGCAGTGTATGTGAGAGTTGATGTATAGAAATGTTAGATTTGGGGGTCTCTAGTTGGCAGAGGTAGGTACCTTTGTCCAAATAGGGACCCTTGCGTCTAGTCAGGAAAAGTAGGTACACTCCTGAAATAACCCCTGCTCACCCTCTTGGTAGCTTGCCACGAGCAGACAGGCTTAGTTCAGAGGCAGTGTGTAAAGCATTTGTGAACACATACAGTAATCAAGTGACAACACTACAAATGGACACCACACAGGTTGTATATTTATAAAAATAGGTATACTTTATATAGATTTATCACAAGACCATAAACGACAAAAATAATCCACAATACTGTCAAGAATGCTTAGTTCTGATCAAAAAGACTTAATTAAAGGTTCGGTGCGAGTCGGTAGCCTGCTCCGGCTACGGCGATGTCAAGAACAAACAGAGTCTAACAAATCCAGCTGACCGCGTCGAGACGGGCCAACCCAGCGTAGACAGACTCGGTCACAGCACCTTTTACTTGAAGCGGCAGGCACGGGCATGCGAGCCGGAAGGCTGTACGTCGCAATCGCGATGCAAAAATGGAAGCATTGCAGGACGCGTTGTCCCTCGATGCGGTGCAGGCAGCGGCTTGTTGACGTCGTCGAGACGGAGTCGGTGAGACCAGGGCCGTGCGTTGCAGGGCGAGACGGTGCTTCGATGCGGTGCGGTGACGGAGCCGGATTCGGGAGCTGGCGTCGATCAGTCCGGACAGCGGTGCGAGTCGGGCGGTGCGTCGCGAAACGTGCGAGCGGTGCCCAACTCCGGTGCGGTCACAGGACTCGAACTTAGCAGCAGTGACCGTGTCGGTCGGACCAGATGGATTCGGTGTAGCGAGGCGTTGCAAGGTGCGGTGCTCACAGGTTACGGTGCAGGCAGTGGCTCGTCGACGGAGTCGGTGAGACCAAGGCTGTGCGTTGCAAGATGCAGGCGTTGCTCGATGCGGTGCTAACAGGACACCGAGCCGGTCAGGAGAGTCGGTCACAGCTCCCTACCTCTGTAGCCACTGAAACAGAGTTTCCAGCAGCAATTCACAAAGGGGGTGAAGTCCAATGGTCCTGGGACTTCGATCAGGGGGCAAGCTCTCTTCCAAGCCCTTGGAGATCCTTCACAAGTTGATGAAAGTCACAGCAAAGCAAAAGTTCCTTTCTCCTTTCTTTGGCAGTCAGGCAAACCACTGCAGCCCAATCCCCAAGCAGCACTTCAGGCTTAGGGATAGTCTCTCCTCAGTTTCTTCTTGGTTCCGCTCCTCAGCAAAGGTTTCTTCTTGTTCCCAAAAGTGATCTAATTTCTTGGGATCTGGGTCCCAATATTTATACCCCAAAATCCTTTGTCCTCTGAGGGCAGAGGGGCCTTTGCCCAGTCCAAACCAGTTCTGGAGCACTCTGTTTACATGACTCCTTCTTTCCTTTCACAGTGCAGGGCAGAAACATCAGACGCCCCACAGGAGGTGGAGCCAGCATTGTGGAGGGAAAGCCCAGCCCTGGAGCACTTTGTTGACATGATTCCTTCTCTTCTTTCACTGTGCAGGGCAGAGACATCAGACGCACCACAGGGGGTGGAGCCAGCACTGTGGGGGGCAGGCACTGTGCTATTCAGGTCCCAGGTACAACTCCTCCCACCCATCTAGATGCAGATCTCTCTATTCACCACTGGGCTGACTCATTCTGTCTCCTGGAATCCCCAGCCCTGTCACTCAAAAACACCAGACAAGGAATACACAACCTAGCAGAGGCAGGCTTTGGATAGTTAGACAAGAAAATACCTACTTTATAAAAGTGGTATTTTCAAACACAGAATGTTAAAACCAACTTCACTAAAAGATGTATTTTATCATTCTGAGTTCAGGCGTATTAAACTCGAATTTCCACCATGTTCCCTGAGTCAGTTAGGATTATAAAATGTAATAATCTAACTGCCCATTCTGGCCTATGGAGAACAGGTAGCCTTGCAATAGTGAAAAACGAAAATGGCTGTAATTCACTATTAGGACATGCCACACACACCAGGGCATGTCCTACCTTATACTTACAATGCACACTGCCCTAGGGCCTACTTTAGGGGTGACCAACATGCAGTAAAGGGAAGGTTTAGGGCCTGGTAAGTGGGTGCACTCACCTAGTCGACATGGCAGCCCTAGGCTGCACACAGGCTCTGCAATGGTAGGCCTGAGACACACTTTACAAGCTGCTCCTGTGGGTGGCACAACCAGTGCTGCAAGCCCACCAGCAGCATTGGATTTACAAGCCCTGGGCACACTCAGTGCACTGTACTAGGGACTGACAAGTAAACCAATCATCCAATCATGGAGTCACTAATACACAACACAATTTATCATAGGGAGCACTTGCACTTTGGCACTGATTAGCAGTGGCAAAGTGCCCATGAGCATCTAGTCCAGCAAAAACATATCGACAACAGTGGAGGCATTATGAAAAAATGGAAGGGAGACCCACGCCAAGGATGCCAGGTCTAACACGTGTCCCCTCCAGCTGAAATGTGGGGAGAACTATCCTACCTCTAGGAGTTCTTATCACTAAGGCGGAAAAATCTGGACAGACCATCAGCATTGGCGTGTTCTGTACCAGGGCGGTGTTCCACCGTGAGGTCCATCCCCTGTAGGGAAATGGACCACCTCAACAGCTTTGGATTCTCACCCCTCATCTGCATCAACCATCGGAGGGGCTTGTGGTCTGTCTGAACCCGGAAGTGAGTCCCAAACAGGTATGGTCTCAGCTTCTTCAGTGCCCAGACCACAGCAAATGCCTCACGCTCAATAGCACTCCATCTCTGTTCCCGGGGAAGTAACCTCCTACTGATGAAGGATACAGGTTGGTCTAGGCCCTCCTCATTGATCTGTGATAGAACAGCCCCTACACCATGCTCTGAAGCGTCCATCTGAACAATAAACTCATTGGAGAAGTTGGGTGCCTGGAGCACAAGCGCCGTGCACATGGCAGTCTTCAAGGTGTCAAAAGCTTTTTGACAGGCGTCAGTCCAAATTACTTTCCTGGGCTGCTTCTTGGAAGTCAGCTCTGTCAAGGGGGCAACAATGCTGCCATACCCCTTGACGAATCTCCTGTAATACCCGGTGAGTCCTAGGAAGGCTCTCACCTCTGTCTGGGTCTTGGGGGGCTCCCAAGCCAGAATGCTATCAATTTTCGGTTGGAGGGGTGCCACCTGGCCGCTCCCAACCTGGTGTCCCAAGTACACCACAGAGCCCTGCCCAATCTGGCACTTACTTGCCTTGATTGTGAGGCCTGCCCTCCGCAGTGCCATCAACACTTCCCAGAGGTGGCGCAGATGTTCTTCCCAACTGGCACTGAACACTGCGATGTCATCCAGGTAGGCGGCACTGAAATCCTCCAGTCCAACCAACACCTGGTTGACCAACCTCTGAAAGGTGGCAGGGGCATTCTTCATCCCAAAGGGCATCACCCGGAACTGGTAGTGCCCATCTGGTGTGGAGAATGCTGACCTCTCTTTTGCCCCATCAGTCAAGGCGATCTGCCAGTACCCAGACGTTAAGTCAAACGTGCTGAGGTACCGCGCAGCCCCTAACCGATCTATGAGCTCATCAGCTCTGGGGATGGGGTGTGCGTCAGTCCTGGTGACGGAATTGAGTCCCCTTTAGTACACACAGAACCGGAGTTCTGGTGTGGCACCAGGCGCGGCAGCCTTTGGAACCAAGACCACTGGGCTGGCCCAAGGGCTGTTAGAGGACTCAATCACCCCTAGCTCAAACATCTTGGAGACCTCCTCCTTGATGCAGGCTCTGACCCTGTCAGTCACCCTGTAAGCCTTGTGCTTCACAGGAAGACTGTCCCCAGTGTCCACATCATGGACGCACCAATGAGTGACACTGGGAACCAGGGAGAACAGGTCAGGGAACTGTCCCAACAGCGGCGACAGTCACCCTGCTGCTCAGGTGTCAGGGAGGTAGAGAGGTTTACTCCCTCCACTGATCCATCTTGCTCTCGGGCTGACAGGAGGTCAGGAAGAGGCTCGGTCTCCTCCTCCATCCCATCATCTGTAGCTAGAGCATGCCCACTTGGGACCTCTCCAAGTGGGGCTTCAGGCGGTTCACATGCAGGACCCGCAAGGGGTTCCTGGGAGACTGCAAGTCCACCAAATAGGTAACTGGACTCTTGCGTTCCACCACCGAAAAAGGGCCGGTCCACCTATCCTGGAGCGCACAAGGCTCCACTGGGGCCATGACCCACACTTTCTGACCAGGCTGAAGCTCGACCAGAGTGGCATTCTGGTCGTACCACCGCTTCATCTCCTCCTGGCTGGCTTCCAGATTTGCCTCAGCAAGCTCTCTGAAACACCTAGTCTGGTTCCTGAAGGCCAGCATGTAACTGTATACATCCTGGGGAGGTTTCCTGGGAGATTGCTCCCAGCCTTCCTTGACCAAGCTCAGAGGTCCTCGCACCGGGTGTCCATAGAGGAGCTCAAAGGGGCTGAACCCTAGAGACTTCTGTGGCACCTCCCGGTATGCAAACAACAGGCAAGGTAAGAGGACGTCCCATTTACGCCTCATGGGTTCTTCCAGACCCATAATCATGCCCTTGAGGGTCCGGTTGAATCTCTCAACCAGCCCATTTCCTTGAGGGTGGTAAGGAGTGGTGAACTTGTAAGTTACACCGCACTCCTGCCACAGGGACTTCATGTACTTGGACACGAAGTTGGTACCTCTGTCAGACACCACCTCTTGAGGGAATCCTACACGTGAGAAACTTCCCATCAGTGCCCGTCCCACCACGGGGGCCGTCACTGTCCTCAGAGGGATGGCTTCAGGGTACCGGGTGGCATGGTCCACCAAGACCAGGATAAACCTGTTGCCCATGGCTGTCTTGGGGTCCAGTGGCCCCACAATGTCAATACCCACCCGTTCAAAGGGGGTGCTGACCACAGGGAATGGTTAGAGAGGAGCCTTCTGCTTCCTCCCACTCTCTCCACTTGCCTGGCAAGTCTGGCATGTCCTGCAGTGAGTGGCGGCACTCCTGCGCATCTGGGGCCAATAGAAATGGGTGACAAGCCTTTCAAAGGTCTTGTCCTGCCCCAGATGTCCTGCTAACGGTACATCATGAGCCAACCCCAGTAGGAAGGCTCTGAAGCGCTGGGGTACCACCAGCACACGGGCTGACCCAGGCTCAGCAACCTTAGGCTCTGAATACAGGAGACCATTCTCCCAGTAAATCCAATGTGACCCAGACTGATCACCTGCTGCCTGGTCTGTGGCCTGTTGCCTCAGACCCACGAGAGAAGGGCATGTGTTCTGCTCCTCGCAGAACTCTTCCCTGGAGGGTCCTCCTTCTTGCTGCCAATGGGTCAGCTCAGGTAGGCCCCCAGTTCAGCTACCTGTTCCCCTGTACGCTCCAGGGCATCCCCCTCAGGGTCTACCTCTTCCTGGACCGTGGGAACTTCGGGGCCGGTTTCCCGCGCCCCTGCCTCCTCTCTCTCCGGCAGGCACCTGGGCCTCCCTTTCAGGCTCCAGGTCCTCTTGAACATCTTTAGCTGCCATTGACCGGGTGGTCACACATGCCCAATCAGGCAAGCCCAACATTTCTAAATGCGCACTCCGCTCCACCTTAGCCCAAGGTGAGCTCTCCAAATCGTTCCCTAACAAAGTCAACAAGCATGGCTGGCCTCACAGGTACTTGAAGAGTACCCGAGACCCCCCACTCAAAGGGAACCTGAGCCACCTTGCAGTGACTCTCTGTGTTGTCAGCGGCAACAACTGGATAGAATGCATCAGGGACAACCTGCTCTTTAGACACCAGGTGACACTTGACAGCTGTCACACTGGCTCCTGTGTCTCTCAGAGCCTCCACCCTATGGCCATTGATGGTCACCCACTGCCTGTATTTTTAGTGTTATCAGGCAGCTGGGTCCTAGGGACCATCTCAGAGTCTCCTAATGAGACAAGGGAAAACACTGTGGGATCCCCCACCTTGGGCACCCCACTCCTCCCCCAGGACTACACTAGCCAACTGCCGGGGACTGCACCAGTGGGTGCTGGTTTTCCATGCAAAGGGCAACGAGGATCGTTTGCCTGGTGGCCAGGGGCGCCACACTTGTAACACACCAGTGGTCTCTGGTGAACAGGGGGCCTGTCAGGTCCACTGGCTTCTTCTCAGGGGAGGCTGGGAACCTTTCCCTTGGTTCCCTTGGGGTCTACTTTGGGGCCCTTTATGGAACTCCCTCTGTTTACCCTTGTCCCCCCACTCTTCTGCTGGGGACCCTGCCCACCCTTGGCGGAGTCTCCCACGTGACCCTTGTGGACCCGGGTACTCACCCAGCGGTCCGCCTCCTCAGCAAGCTGCCTAGGGTTAGTCAGCTTACTATCAATCAGGTGCTGGCGTAGCTCAGGAAAACAATTACTGGACAAGTGCTCCCATGCAATCAAATCAAAGAGCGCCTGAAAATCAGTCGCTTTGCTTCCCTTTACCCAACCATCCAAGGTTCTGCAAAAAAAGGTCACATATTCAACCCAGGTACTGACTTCAATCTTCTTACAGTTCCTGAACCTCTGCCTATAAAGCTCAGGGGTCAAACCATACCTAGTCATTAAAGCATCCTTCATGTGGCTGTATGAATTATAGACTTCAGAGGGCAAATCCAACAAGGTATCCCGCCCTTCACTCAGGAACCGCCGCCACAACCCCCCTCCCCAATCCTTCTCAGGGACCCGGTGGGAAGACATGGCTACCTCATAGGCTTTGAACCACTGCCCAATGTCATCATTTTTAAAAACTCCTTCACCACATCTTTGGGAATATACACCCTAGCTTCAACAGGCACAGGAGGTACACTGCCACCAGAGGGAGTAATCTCTAAGCTTTTGGCCTTCAATTCCAACTCCCTCAAAACCTTCTCATGTTCAAACTGCATTTTCTTTTCTTCTAGGGCTAATTTCCTAGTTTGCATTTCAAATTCTAACTGCCCATTCAGCTTGAGCTTGGTCAGCTCCATTTCGTGCATCCTACTCTCTTTCCTGTCCTCCAACTCTTCTGGAGACAGACCTCTGGCAGAAACACTGCTACCTACTGGGGAAGGTGGTCTTCCAGCCCCTAGACCCAATAGCCCCTCCAGCTGCCCTTCTGCATTCTCAGCCCCTCCACAGGGGCACTCCTTGATTCGACCCAGGCCCTCAGCGCCTTTTGGAGGTCCTCCTTCCTGGAGAGCCCGGTCATGGACACTTTAAACTTTTTGCAGAAATGCTTGAGCTGCTTGAGGGTGTAGCATTCTAGCCTCTCCTCTTCCCAATCACACTCAACAGAGGCTACTGATGCTGGTTTCTCCATGGTGATTAAACTTGGCAGTTGCAAAAATAGAAAATCCCAGAACAATTGCTAACAAAGAGTATGTGGTTGCGTTTTGGTCTGCACTCACTAGGTAGTGTTGACCAATTACTGTACATGAGTCACAAATGCAAGTCCAAAATCCTCACCGCTGACCACCAATGTTAGATTTGGGGGTCTCTAGTTGGCAGAGGTAGGTACCTTTGTCCAAATAGGGACCCTTGCGTCTAGTCAGGGAAAGTAGGTACACTCCTGAAATAACCCCTGCTCACCCTCTTGGTAGCTTGGCAGGAGCAGACAGGCTTAGTTCAGAGGCAGTGTGTAAAGCATTTGTGAACACATACAGTAATCAAGTGACAACACTACAAATGGACACCACACAGGTTGTATATTTATAAAAATAGGTATACTTTATATAGATTTATCACAAGACCATAAACAACAAAAATAATCCACAATACTGTCAAGAATGCTTAGTTCTGATCAAAAAGACTTAATTCAAGGTTCTGTGCGAGTCGGTAGCCTCCTCCGGCTACGGCGATGTCTTGAACAAACAGAGTCTAACAAATCCAGCTGACCGCGTCGAGACGGGCCAACCCAGCGTAGACAGACTCGGTCACAGTACCTTTTACTTGAAGCGGCAGGCACGGGCGTGCGAGCCGGAAAGCTGTATGTCGCGATCGCGATGCAAAAATGGAAGAGTTGCAGGACGCGTTGTCCCTCGATGCGGTGCAGGCAGCGGCTTGTTGACGTCGTCGAGACGGAGTCGGTGAGACCAGGGCCGTGCGTTGCAGGGCAAGACGGTGCTTCGATGCGGTGCTGGCAGGTTGCGGTGCGGCGACGGAGCCGGATTCGGGAGCTGGCGTCGATCAGTCCAGACAGCGGAGCGAGTCGGGCGGTGCGTCGCGAAACATGCGAGCGGTGCCCAACTCCGGTGCGGTCACAGGACTCGAACTCAGCAGCAGTGACCGTGTCGGTCGGACCAGATGGATTCGGTGTAGCGAGGCGTTGCAAGGTGCGGTGCTCACAGGTTACGGTGCAGGCAGCGGCTCGTTGACGGAGTCGGTGAGACCAAGGCCGTGCGTTGCAAGATGCAGGCGTTGCTTGATGCGGTGCCAACAGGACACCGAGCCGGTCGGGAGAGTCGGTCACAGCTCCCTACCTCTGTAGCCACTGAAACAGAGTTTCCAGCAGCAATTCACAAAGGGGGTGAAGTCCAATGGTCCTGGGACTTCGATCAGGGGGCAAGCTCTCTTCCAAGCCCTTGGAGATCCTTCACAAGTTGATGAAAGTCACAGCAAAGCAAAAGTTCCTTTCTCTTTTCTTTGTCAATCAGGCAAACCACTGCAGGCCAATCCCCCAAGCAGCACTTCAGGCTTAGGGATAGTCTCTCCTCAGTTTCTTCTTGGTTCCGCTCCTCAGCAAAGGTTTCTTCTTGTTCCCAAAAGTGATCTAATTTCTTGGGATCAGGGTCCCAATATTTATACCCCAAAATCCTTTGTCCTCTGAGGGCAGAGGGGCCTTTGCCCAGTCCAAACCAGTTCTAGAGCACTCTGTTTACATGACTCCTTCTTTCCTTTCACAGTGCAGGGCAGAAACATCAGACGCCCCACAGGAGGTGGAGCCAGCATTGTGGAGGGAAAGCCCAGCCCTGGAGCACTTTGTTGACATGATTCCTTCTCTTCTTTCACTGTGCAGGGCAGAGACATCAGACGCATCACAGGGGTGGAGCCAGCACTGTGGGGGCAGGCACTGTCCTATTCAGGTCCCAGGTGCAACTCCTCCCACCTATCTAGATGCAGATCTCTCTATTCACCACTGGGCTGACTCATTCTGTCTCCTGGAATCCCCAGCCCTGTCACTCAAAAACACCAGACAAGGAATACACAACCTAGCAGAGGCAGGCTTTGGATAGTTAGACAAGAAAATACCTACTTTCTAAAAGTGGTATTTTCAAACACAGAATGTTAAAACCAACTTCACTAAAAGATGTATTTTATCATTCTGAGTTCAGGCGTATTAAACTCGAATTTCCACCATGTTCCCTGAGTCAGTTAGGATTATAAAATGTAATAATCTAACTGCCCATTCTGGCCTATGGAGAACAGGTAGCCTTGCAATAGTGAAAAACGAAAATGGCTGTAATTCACTATTAGGACATGCCACACACACCAGGGAATGTCCTACCTTATACTTACAATGCACCCTGCCCTAGGGCCTACTATAGGGGTGACCAACATGCAGTAAAGGGAAGGTTTAGGGCCTGGTGAGTGGGTGCACTCACCAAGTCGACATGGCAGCCCTAGGCTGCACACAGGCTCTGCAATGGCAGGCCTGAGACACACTTTACAAGCTGCTCCTGTGGGTGGCACAACCAGTGCTGCAAGCCCACCAGCAGCATTGGATTTACAAGCCCTGGGCACACTCAGTGCACTGTACTAGGGACTGACAAGTAAACCAATCATCCAATCATGGAGTCACTAATACACAACACAATTTATCATAGGGAGCACTTGCACTTTGGCACTGATTAGCAGTGGCAAAGTGCCCATGAGCATCTAGTCCAGCAAAAACATATCGACAACAGTGGAGGCATTATGAAAAAAATGGAAGGGAGACCCACGCCAAGGATGCCAGGTCTAACAAGAAATTACTGTACGTGAGAGTCAGTGATTGTGAGAGTGGCTGTATGTATGAGTGTATACTTGTATTAGTGATTCTATAAGAGACTAAGTATGTGTTACTATCTGTATGAATAAATGAGGTGGTGTGTGTATAACTGTGTAGGTGAGTAAATGGAACTGTGATTGATTCTTTGCATGAGTGACTAGGATGAGTACATAACTGACTAGGATGAGTGCTGGTGTGTCAATGTCTATATAGGTGTATGAGTGCATTTGATAGTGTTCTATTGATCAGTGACTGCATGTGTGACTGATTGTATGGGTGAATGGGTAGATGTGTGTCTAGACCTAGGAATCACTGAGTGGGTATGTAGTAACTGGTATTAGTGTGTCAATGGTATCAAAAATGGTAGTCTGTATTTTACAGTGAGTGTATCAAAGGTTATATTAGTGTGTGACGAAGTACATCAGATTGTCACATGGATGATGTCATCAGTGATGTCATTTGACATGTCATCAGTGATGTCATCAGTGATGTCACTGACCATGTCATGAATGATGTAATATGTGACGTCATCAGCAGTGCATTGCGGGGCGCGAGTTATAGTTAGCTGAACTAACTATAACAGTGGAATTTCTATGGTTTTGTATGAGTGAAATGTCCAACTAACTATAACGTCCCTGAAACCTATGGTTTTTTCAGTGAATTTCTAAGGTTTTGAAATGCTAATTTCTAACTATAACGTGCCTGAAACCTATGGTTTTTTCAGTGAATTTCAAAGGTTTTTTAAATGCCAATTTCTAACTATAACGTGCCTGAAACCTAAGGTTTTTTCAGTGAATTTCAAAGGTTTTTTAAATACTAATTTCTATCTATAACGTCCCTGAAAGTATGTTTTTTTCAGTGAATTTCAATTTTTTTTTAATGCTAACTTCTAATTATAATGTTTATTTAACCTATAGTTATTTCCGACACCCAAGAAGGACACAACACCCACTGCCACAACCGTCAGGACCTCCCCCGTACCACCCCTCTCCCTACTGTAATTTTTTTTTATTTGTTATTTAAACTATATAATGTCTTCTTGTTTTTTAAATATTAAACAACTACATACAGTATGAAAGGGAGCCCAGCCCAAAGCCACATCTGAAGACCAACACATGTCATAGACCTACTGATCAAGCAGCTCCGACACCCAAGAACGCCACAACACCCACCACCACCCCCAGGCCCCCCCTACCACCGAGGCAGAGCAGAACAAGACAGCGAACTTTCCGAAAACGGCATGGCCCCTCAGCCACACAATAGCTGAATATTGGGACAGGTGTGAACAAACTATATGTGAAGGAAGCAATTAACCCATGTTTAACAATGCACACAATGCAAAGTGTAGCGGTAATGTGCTGGACACATCTCAGTATGCAGAACACACACCTCTCCATGTGCACAAATACTACTGGTGCTTGTAGTGTTGTGGACAGTGGACCTAACCATGTTACGTCAAACACTAGGGAAGATCCCAGTCATGTAGCTGTGTCGTCCCCCCCTGTAAGCATAAGCATAACCGGAGTGGGCTGGTCTGACGTACGCCACTTCAGCGTAGGAGTGTGAATAAATAGGCCGGAGCTCTGGGCGTGGTTCACTTGTGGGAAGGCCAAAGCGTCTGCCAGGGCGTCGCCCCTCACCCTGCCATGAGGCTGCCAACATGACCGCCAGCCTCCTCAGCCGATTGCTGGCTTCCGCCACACAGGCCCCCAGCGGCACAGCACCACGGACTTATGTCTGAACAAACTACTGCCTTCGATATACACTGCGGACAGCAAGGCTCAAAATTCAGATCGAGTCGCGATTGCAGATGACGCAGTCCCGTAGGCAAGAGACATTGCTGAAGTCAACAACACATGGCTGTGGGCCCTTCCTGACCGCTGCCTCCGGCCTACACTGCGGTCAGTAGGGCTCACAATTCAGATGGAGTTGAGATTGCAGATGACGCAGTCCAGTAGGCAAGAGACATTGCTCAAGTCAACAACATTTGCCTGTGGGCACTTCCTCACCGCTGCCTCCTGCCTCCACTGTGGTGAGTAGGGCTCACAATTCAGAGCGACTCGCGATTGCAGATGACGCAGTCCAGAAGGCTACAGACATTGCTACTGATGGAGCAGGGTAAATAAAAATAATTTGTACCCCCACCCTCTTTTGAAAATTAATGAGTTTAATGAATTAACAATACTAATTGTTAAATGGAGCATGAATTAATCAACCATTGCACCTTTAGTAAACACTACATAAAGGGTAATCTGCAAGTTTGTGCAAAATCTAATTTATTTACAATTGTAAAGTTGACTAACCCTAATATTGTGATTTGCGTACTAATTAGAATAAAATTGCATGATTTATGCTATGTAGTAGATTTGTATTGTGGCAAAGAATGCAGATGGTAAGTAAAATGGCTTTAAATGTCGCTACTGCTAGGTAACACCTAACATGGGTCTTTAGAATGACGGGTGGTAAACAGAAAGGCTTATTTTCTTTGTTTTAATTTTGATTGTGTTTGTTCTTATGATAGTTCGTTTGGGCCTGTTAGGCCAGGCTGTGAAAATGGCTGCCGAGACAGATGCAGTCACGTGACGAAGCCAAAAGATGGCCTCTAAGCGGAAGAAATAAAGGAGCTGAACCACGTGGGTACAGCCCGTGCACAGAGTGAGAAATGTCAAGGTCACGCTGACCTGCCATAAGGAGGGTGCCAAGAAAGACTCAGTGTGTATTTGTGGGAATAAATGAGAAAAGTACATGAGCAACAATGGACTAACTAAATTGTGACCATCGGGTTCGCAAAAAAATGAATGGACAAATTGGTCTGCTTTTACCCAAAGGTCATGGGAATCATTGAACTCTTAACCATCCCCGAAACCAGTTTGAACAAGGAAGGCGATGAGGTGATCATCACCACCCCTCAAATGGACCAATTAGCGTAATTCCTGGCCCTATGGATTGCAACATTTTGTGTAGTAAGCTAGAAGTAGGGTATAAAAGGGAACTGCTCTTATGTGGGAGTTGTTGTTGCTGTTGCTGCTGCTGTTTCTATAAGCTACTTCTTTGAGTTGCCTTTTTGCTGCTGTTGTGATCGTGGATATTGATGCTATTGCTGCCATTGACTTCGAACTTGACTGGGGAAGGAACGAGACCGTTGGGGGAAAATCTGTACGGGAGGTCCCGTCGAGGAGGCCATTTAGTGGGACAGTCAGCCAGTTTGGGAGTCTATTCTGTGATCTACGGTTTATCTCCTTTTTGGTGAACCATTCCTATCTGCATCTAAATGGGTAATGCATAAGTTTAATTTCTTTTTAGAATTTCTTATATAAATTTTATGAATGTATTAAAGTGATTAATAAACTAAGAATCTCACCTGTGCAAGTAAGAAATTAGATAAAAATTTCATTCTAATTAACGATGAGTCTGTGGTTCTTTAGTTCAATAATAAGTGTAAAGTTTAACAGGTTTTATAGTGATTGAGCTGGTCTTAATCACCATCAACTTATTCTACTAGTTGGTCCATCGACCAAAGAGCGGAATACCTTGATGTTTGGAATCGACAGGATCAAAAGCTAATGCTTATGATGTCTGATGCTTTATTCTGTCTACATTAACAAGGTATCCCGTTCCTCCAACAACACATTTTCTCTCTGGTGTGGAATCCAGTGAGTGAATGAAGGTATGATATGCGGTGTTATGGGCCCCACCGTCATATGGTTTAATAGAAGTGAATGATTTACCTGGATTCGTGTCCTGGGGAGACATTTATATTAACTGCGCTGGATCAGATTTCTTGGTAGCAGAGTTATGGTTTCTATAGATTAGTTTGGTGATTATTGATTATTGATTATTGATGTCTAACACTTCGTGTCTAATTGTATTATGTTATGTGTAAGTTGAAATCTTGAAGCTTCTGGGAAGTAGGAAGTGGACACGTGTGGCAAAGAGAAGTCACATGGAATTGTGCATTGTCTGATTTTTCAGAATTGGTGATAACACAGGATTGAGTTATGATAGGGACATTTCATGTATAAAACACGTATGAGTGAAATAGCAACAGGTTTTCTTGTGAAACTCTGGCCTTAATTCTCAGGAGCAGTGTAGTCTCCACATGTGTTTTATCCCCAGAGAAACGGGTTTACCCCTTGCTTGAGAGAAGG
Source organism: Calotriton arnoldi (assembly GCA_963921515.1). Classification (NCBI taxonomy): domain Eukaryota; kingdom Metazoa; phylum Chordata; class Amphibia; order Caudata; family Salamandridae; genus Calotriton; species Calotriton arnoldi. Next base: position 607,734 of record CAWUFW010007683.1, read on the forward strand.
GTAAGGTAGAGAGAAGTGCTACGCTTATCGAACAAAACAGTATTCTTGCAAGATAGAGCAAACTATTCCTTTTGTTAAGCGAAAACAGACAATGGTAATGTGTTTTATGTTGTAACTAATATAATTCAGTCGAGAAAAGACGGTAAGAAAACTGCCGATAAATATTGTAAAGAAGGGGTCAGAAAAGACAGGAGTAGTACTGACGTCAACAATGACCGCACTGGTATTGGCCAGCTGTGAGAAAACGAAGAGCATCCTGATTGGTGCGTTGGTGTGAAGACGCTCTGGTATTGGTCAGCTAGGAGTGACGTAGAGTTTTCGGATTGGTGCGTTGGTGTGAGACGCGCTGGGATAGGTCCGAATAGCCAAACAGTAGAAAGAACAGCGTAGTGAAGAATTTTATGAGTTTATTGGAGAGAAAGAATCGAGCAATATGGCTTATTATGAGTATGGTAGAGAGAAACAGTCATGGATGACAAAGATTAAAAACTTTTTCAAGAAAGACAAAAAGGTAGTGACTAGGGAAGGAGAAGTACTTCCTCCGCCAAAGACACCAGCATCTCATATGATGTTGAAATATGGCTATCATACTTGTATTTGGTTGGAAAATTGGACCAAATATACTCAGAACGATGGAGTATTAGCGTTCCCAGAAAATGGTTCGTTTAGCACGGCTATACTTCGAATTTGAGAGAGAAAATGATGAAACTTGAACCGAGACCTAGACCAACACAGTTTGAAGCGTTAGGTGAATGGGAAGATGAGATGTATGAAAGAGAAAGACACAGAGGTGCAAAGAATTATAGTTTAGTCCATGGAAGAGTATGGGGAATGAATCATGAAGACAGAATGAGACGATGGAGATATGCTAATATGATGGATGTCAGAACGGTTGAAGAAGTAACAGGAAGAAAGTGTACAGAGAAAAAGAAACATGCAGTAGCGGAAAGGTATGGGTATGGAGGTAGCAACACAGAGGATGAGTTGCTGGAAGACATTTTTAACAGAAAACCACCTCCATATCAACAGAATTCTGCGTTGGTGACACCAAATGCACCACCTATGGAAACTGTGATGAATAAAAGCCCTGAACGAAATTATGAAATAAATAGGTCTTATGAAAAATCTGAAACTCCCCAGAGTGCAAAGCCTGATAGTGGTAATACAGCTGAGTTAGCAAGAACCACAAGAGAATTGACTGAGAAAATAAGAGAATTAACTATGAACATGGAAGCCGTGACTGTGCCAGTGACAATAGGACCAGTAATACCGGTATTTGAAAACCAAAGAATAGGTGAGCATTCCTTGACAATTCCAATGAACTCGAATATGCAAAGAATGAGAGAAGGAATAATCCCAGAAACTAGAGAGACAAGAGATCCGGTTGGCTCATATAGATCGAGTCCACCTACAAATTTGACGGTTAATGAGAGTCAGATAAATAGGATCCCTATGGGAACTGAGTCAGCAACTGAGACCCCAGAAAGAAGTACAAATTGGATAGAAATAAATACCTGTAGGTCCGACTCCAGAAGAATTAAATGAGTGGATGAGGAATTTACAGAAGAAAGATGCAGAACCACAACCGTTGGATGTAATCAGATTAAAGATAGACATGGAAGAGTTGATTTTAGGGACTATTGGTACAGATAGATTGAAAACATATCAAGACGATGAACTCATGGTCATGTGCAAGAGTGTTACTTGGAGAGCTAGGAATTTGCATGAAAAATTGGAAGAAACAGCGAATGAACTGGGAGTAGAATTTGGAAAGATCAGAGTACTGCAGAAACCGTATAGGGTAGATTTTAGTGAAAAAGATATAGGAAATCTGAACACATCAGGACAATTAACTCAGATAAAGGAACTGATTGTGTTATTGAGAAAATGGGGAGATGTGGACAGATGGAGGAGCAGAAGGATAAGAAGAAAGGAGGGAACAACCGATAAAGCATCGTTGGCTTTTCCAGTAAAGGAAAAGGAACCAATAGCAATGGAATACCCGATGAGGGAAACTCCAGGAGGAAGCTATATACACGTTCCATGGTCCAGACAGGATATATTGTCATTTACAAATGACTTCCCAAGATTGAGAGAGAAACCCGTAGAATGATATAGACAGGTAGAAAGATTTGTAAAAGTTTCAAAGGTGTTGTGGGAAGATCTGGATGAATTGTTTGAGATTGTAGTACCAGCAGACTTATGGACAGAGTGTAAGTTTACAATTGATTGGCCGAAGGAAGAATATCCTAGAGATGCAAAAACTGGAGCCCCAGGTACAGAGGTAATGAGAAAGTATGAACAAGCCATCACGTTTTTGAAAAATAAGATTCCACCGAAAGAAACAGATTGGGTAAAGATTGATAGTACAACTCAAGAAAGTAAGGAATCTGTACATGCCTACTACGAGAGGTTGCTTTTGGTTTTCAAACAGTATAGTGGTTATGAGACGTTGAGTGAAAAGGACATGAGTCATTTTGTATACAGATTTGTATATGGATTGAAACCAGAAATAAGTGAAATGATTAAGCAGCATATGTTGTGTTGGCAAAATAGCACTGTAGATGAGGTATTAAGGGATGCCAAATATTGTAGTGATGACATCGAGTGTAGACAGCGTAAACTAAAAGAAAAAGCGATGTGGGCACAAGTAAAGGTTGCAGAAAAGCAAGAGGCTCAAATGAATAATCAGTCTAGTGATGCAGGACAAACTAAATCCAAACCGAATATAGGTAAGGGAAAAGGTCAAATGAGTATAGAAGAGGCTAAAAAGAAATGGCCATGCCATAATTGCGGAAAGTTAGGGCATTGGAGAAACAAGTGTAAATTTCCTCCCAAAGCTAATACTGAAAATCAACCATTAAATCCACAGGTGCAGAATGAGGTGAGTTACCAACAGCTGCAACAACCGCAGGTAGTTACTCAACAGAGTCAGGTGCCACAACCACCTCTTCCTAAGAGTGTAAACCCCCAGAGATACAGTGCAGAAACAGGATTCTACGGAGGAGAGCAGGTAACAAAATTGCCGCGCGCAGCTGCAGTGTCGCAGTATTGGTTACGACAGGATGGAATGAATCAGATGAAAGTTTATGACGGTGCCTAGGAGAGGAAGAAGAGTGCGTGCTTGGCGCAACTCTAGAGGTAGATCAGTCAGGTCCATTTGTGGATGGAGAAGTGAATGGTGTTAATGTTACATTCCTTGTGGACACTGGAGCTACCCGTTCTACTGTTAGATCAGTGGAAATTCCAAACCTTCCTCTCTCAGGAGAATATATCCAAGTTGTAGGTGTTTCAAACCAACAGATTAAAGCACCTCTTACCAAACCAGTAGAGGTGAAAGTTGGACCATTCAAAGAAATGCATTGGTTTGTGGTATGTGATTGTAGTCCTGTAAATTTGCTAGGACGTGATATGCTTTGTAAAATGAATTGTACCATCTATTGTACCCCGGATGGTATTGCTTTTCAGACACCAGATGAAGGTGTCCTGTATAAAATGACAATGGCAGAACTAGAACCAGGAGTAAATTACATGTTTCCTGTGTTTGACGCAGAGAAAATCCCAATTGAATTGAAAGAAACAGTCAGATCTGATGTATGGGATCTCACCGGTGAAGACGTTGGGTTAATGAGAGGAGCAGACCCTGTAAAGATTACTATAAGAGAAGGAATACATTACCCAAATACTCCACAATATAAATTAACGCCAGAAATTATTGAAGGAATAACCCCTGTAGTTAATAAGATGATTTAACAAGGAATTTTGAGAGAGTTAATGAGTAGTCCATGTAATTCACCAATAATGGGGTTGAAAAAGCCGAATGGGGCATATAGGATAGTACAGGACTTGAGGAAGGTAAATAAAATTGTTGTCCCCTGTTGTCCAATTGTGCCAAACCCCGCTGTAATATTATATCAGATTCCACATGATGCAGAATGGTACACAGTTATTGAATTGTGCCATGCATTCTTTTCCATTCCGTTGCACCCAGACAGCCAGCCATTATTTGCGTTCCGGTTCGGAGAGCATATTTTGGCATGGTGCCGAATTCCTCAAGGGTATACAGAAAGTCCCTCAATCTTTAATCAGATCCTAAAGAAATCATTGGAAGATTTAAAAATGCCTGAAAAATCTGTGATGGTTCAGTACATTGATGACCTATTGGTGGCATCAAAGACTAAAGAAGCATGTGTTATGGACACAATTGCTCTACTGAATCATTTAGCAGAAGGAGGACACAAAGTGTCCCCGTCAAAACTGCAATTTTGTCAGCAGGAAGTACAGTATCTAGGTCATAAGATTGAAAAAGGGATGCGAAAAGTGACGACAGAAATAATAAGGATTATCCGAGGAATGAGAGCTCCGATGACACAGAGAGAGGTGAGAATGTTCCTTGGAATGGTTGGATATTGCCGACAATGGATAAGTGGATTTTCATTAATTGCAAAACATTTACAGCGACTGACAAAAAGAGATGTCAGAGATCCGATTGAATTGAGTGAGGAGGAAATGAAGGCTTTCAAAGAACTGAAAACAAAGTTGTGTGAGGCACCGGCATTGGGAATGCCTGATTATGAAAAAGAATTTGAGCTGTATTGTAGTGAAAGAGATGGATGTGCATTTTCGGTGTTAGTGCAAAGGCATGGAAAAATGAAAAGACCAATTGCTTATTTTTCAGCTGTTTTAGACCCAGTAGCAAAGGCATTGCCTGGATGTCTGAAAGCAGTAGCTGCTACATGTGTGAGTCTGGAACAGAGTGAAGGCATTGTGATGGGATATCCATTGAGAGTATATGTTCCACACTCTGTTGAAATTCTTCTGACTAGAACCAAAACCCAATTCATGACACATAGTCGGCTGACTAGATATGAAAAGGTGATTTTGAGTGCAGACAATGTAACCATTGATAGATGCACAAGTGTGAATACTTCAACTTCACTGCCAGATAAAGAAAATGTAGGAGTCAAAGATGAAGTTGATCATAGGTGTTTGGATGTGCTTGAATTTTGCACGAAGCCTCGCCCAGATATTAAAGATGAGCCCTTAAAAGAACCAGGTTACGTAATGTTTGTGGACGGGTCATGTCTGAGAACGAGTGAAGGAGTTTTAAGTGCTGCGTATGCTGTATGTACAGTAGCAGCTATAATGTAAGCATCTTGTTTGAGAGGGATACGTTCAGCCCAAGTGGCTGAGCTGATTGCTCTGATTCAGGCGTGCAAACTGGGAAAGAATGTCCGAATTACGGTGATCACGGATAGCTGGTATGGTTTCGGAGTGGTCCACAATTTTGGACAGATCTGGTCTCAGAGAGGTTTCTTGACGTCTGCAGGAACTCCTATCAGAAACGGTGAGTTTGTGAAGAAATTGCTTGAGGCGATACAGCTGCCTAAACAGATTGCAGTGGTGAAATGCGCTACACACAAAAATGGAGCTTACTATATTTCAGTGGGAAATAAATATGTCGATGAAATAGCCCAATATTGTGCCAGAAATATGGTCTCACTGAATCGGAGGAGAGAAAAAGAGAATGTTTCATGTCCCTTGCTATTTACTAACGTGGTTGAAACCTGGGATGAGGTAAGGCAATTACAGGAAGAGGCCAATGAAGAGGAGAAAGATGGTTGGATAAAAGCAGGTTGCAGACAAAGAGAGGAAGATGACATTTGGGTTTATAGAGATGAAAGACCAGTTATGCCTGATAGCATGATTTCTAATATGACACGGATGTACCATGGACAAGCTCACATTGGTAGGGATGCCATGATCAGACTTTTCAGACAGACTTGGTACAACCCAAAATTCAGAGCTATAGCTGAAAGTCTTTGTCAAAGATGTCTTACATGCCAACAGATAAATCCAGGAAGGAAAACAGTAGTGAGTTTAGGGACAATAGGACGTGAAGGAGGTCCTTTTACCAGAATGCAACTAGATTTTATTGAAATGCCCCCGAGCAATAGATTTAAATATGTTCTTGTGGTCGTTTGTTTGTTTTCTCATTGGGTGGAAGCCTATCCGACAAGAAGGAATGATGGAGTTACTGTGGCTAAGCTCCTACTGAGAGAATTCATTCCGAGATATGGTTTTCCAGTAACGATCGAAACAGATAGAGGAACACATTTCCAAAATGAACTAATTAAATTGATATGTGAAGCACTTGACATACAACAGAAATTACACTGTGCCTACAGACCAGAAGCTTCTGGAGTGGTAGAGCAAGTAAATGGAACAATAAAGAATAGGCTAGGGAAAATGTGTCAAGCCACAGGACTCAAATGGCCAGATGCCCTGCCATTGGTGCTGATGACTATCAGAAGCATACCTGACAGAAAAACAGGTCTGAGTCCTCATGAAATAATCATGGGACGAGCAATGAGACAAGCACATGTACCTGTCAACAAACTGCTGACTATAACTGATGATCTTGTATTGGACTATTGCAAAGGATTGGCTGATGTGGTACATTTTGTGTTTCATCAGGTTGGACCGGATGCGACCACTCTTGAAAGAAAACCAGCTCATGATTTGAGTCCAGGAGACTGGGTCCGCATCAAAGTCCACAGAAGAAGAAACTGTTTGGTTCCTCGCTGGGATAAGCAACGTCAAGTGATCCTGGTGACAACAACTGCTGTAAAATGTGCAGGTGTGAAAAATTGGGTTCATGCCAGTCACACCATCAGAGTTCCAGATCCTGAAGCTTGACCTGTAAGTCGACATCTGGAGATATCTGATACCAGTTCAGCATCCAAAGCAGAACCTGAGACAAGCAGAGTTCCAGATCCTGAAGCTCAACCTGAAAGTCGACATCTGGAAGAAACAGGTACAATTTTAACAACTGAAGAAGAATCTGAAACGATCAAAATTCCAGATCTTGAAGCTCGACCTGTAAGTCGACATCTGGAAATATCGGATACCAGTTCAGAATCTGAAACAGACCAACCTGAATCTGATGAGAGACAAAAGAGAAAAACATAAAACTGACATTCTAGAGAAAGAAACTGAACCAAGAGACAGTGTCGAAGAACAACCAAGTACAAGTTATGGAAGAATTCCTCCAGAGATAGTTGAGCTAACTGAGGGAGACTTAGATTCAGATAGAGAGATAGGAGAAATTCTGGAAGAAACTCGAGGATTAGAAGGGACAGACCAACTAATAGAAGAAACACAGGGAAATTTAGATTCAGATAGAAAGATTAAAACAAATGCGGAAGACAATCGAGGAGGGATAGAATCAAATGTCCCAACAGAAGAGATACAAGAAGGTTCAGATTCAGATAAAGAAATCGAGATCATAAGGTTCAAGTGTGAGGAAGTGAAGTAAGGTCTGAGACAGAATCAGAAGAAAGTGAAGAAGAAAGAAAGCAAAGACTAGGACCAAGAAAGAGAACTTGGAGAGCTGAACGAGAGGAAGAGGAAAATGAACTAAAAAGGCCAAGAAAAGGAGACAATTGGCCCCACGAAGTTAAAAGACTGAGCTATAAGATAATAAATTTGAACAGAGATGATGCGGAACAAGTAAATGAAATAACGAGTCAAAAAGGACAAGGACAATTACAAAAAACAAAAAGAGTGAAAAGACCTAACTTGAAATATAAGTCACCTGAGTGGCTATACATCGCATTGACCGATATTAAAGAAGAAGATAACAGTCACGAAAGCCCAGACGAAAGCAATAAACCAATGGGTGAAAGTAAATTGCACCAAAACTGAAAAGACAAACCACGAAAACCGGACTGGACACAAAAACCGAACAAGACAAGGAGGAGTTCTGGAAAGAGCTGAAGAAAGCACCGAAACGAGACAAAGTAAACGGTAGCGTGACAGAAAAGTAATTCTGAGGTGTGGTGACACATTTTCTGTACATATAAATATATATATATATATATATATATATATATGTGCATATATATATATATATATATATCTAGATAATAGTACAACATGGTAGACACTGAGAATAGAAGATCTAGATGTGAGTTTTTACGTAGATGGTGTAAAATGTGTTTCTTTTGTACAGGATTACTGATATTTATTTGGCTTATTTTAGCCATAGTAATACCAGTTAGGTTAATTGTAGAAGAAACGTCTGTAAAAGGAAATAACACGAAAAGAATAAAGAAGCTATCACACAAAACACTGCAGCTTTAGTAGATAGTACTGATTTACATAAGGATAAGTCTATAACTGATTTCTCCAAGAATGTCTTCAATGGATGTGAAGGATTGCTATGTTTGTATGAAGTTACCTGCGTCTGTCACAGAAGGTGTGACTTATCATAACCTTCCTTTGACGTATGGGATAACTTGTAGTGTTCTAGCTAGTTTATTTTATAAAACAGGTAGATTAGAACATTATTATACCGATATAGACACTGTTTTTGCTAAAATTCCCATAATTCCTGAATTAACTAAGGTGAAAGTTGCGAAAATGTTTGGAGAATTTTTCTTAGAAAATAAAGACCTAACATTAGAGTATATAGTTAGACACAATATTACCTGTGAACTAAAGAAAGAAGAAAAGAGTTTCTTGGATATGGTAGAAAACAGAAGAGTTAAATTTCAGAGAAAGGTAGCAGAAGAAAAGGTAAAAACACCCCTTTGGGCGTTTGAAGAGAAAAATGAACAAGCATTGGCATAGCCAATAGGTCTCGCCTTTGGGGCCTTATAAGTGTTTAGCCAGAGCTATTGACTTTGCCAATGTCTTCAAGCTGTGCTGTAGAGAAGTGTGGCTGCTGTGCAGCATGCTGAAAAGTTATAATAAAAAAGTGTCAGAAGCATTTTTGTTACTTTATATATGACCAAGAAGGCATTATGTAAAACTGAACGACCATATTAAAAAAGTATTTACAATAAAAATTTCCTCAGTTTTCTTTTGTTCTTGCAATGCTGGCAACTTGTTTCTGCCTATTGCAATGGTTATTTGTTAAAGCTTTTTTTTTTTTGAGGGGCATAAACAATCGGAGGGTGAAGGTTGGGAACTAGTACCTGTATTATAACACTAGCAGCGGCCAGACGCTAGGGGAGAATCAACAGATGCCAGATTCCGAGAGCAGGCTGAGGTGGTGCTGAGTGATGCTGAGGTGGTAGTGGTGGTGGTGGTGACTGTTGCGGAGACGATGCTGAGGTGATGCTGAATGATACTCAGGTCTTGCTGAGTGATACTGCTGTGGTGCTGAGTGATGCTGTGGTGGTGCTGAGTGATATTGTCTTGGTGCTGAGTGATGCTGTGGTGGTGCTGAGTGATATTGTCTTGGCGCTGAGTGATGCTGTGGTGGTGCTGAGTGATATTGTCTTGGTGCTGAGTGATGCTGTGGTGGTGCTGAGTGATATTGTCTTGGTGCTGAGTGATGCTGTGGTGGTGCTGAGTGATATTGTCTTGGCGCTGAGTGATGCTGTGGTGGTGCTGAGTGATGCTGTGGTGTCCCTGAGTGATGCTGTGGTGGCCCTGAGTGATGCTGTGGTGGTGCTGAATGATGCTGTGGTGGTGCTGAAGGATGCTGTGGTGGTGCTGAACGATGCTGTGGTGGTGCTGAGCGATGCTGTGGTGGTGCTGAGCGGTGCTGTGGTGGTGCTGAGCGATGCTGTGGCGGCCCTGAATGATGCTGTGGCAGCGCTGAGTGATGCTGTGGCGGCGCTGAGTGATGCTGTGGTGGCGCTGAGTGATGCTGTGGCGGCGCTGAGTGATGCTTTGGTGGCGCTGAGTGATGCTGTGGCGGCGCTGAGTGATGCTGTGGCAGCGCTGAGTGATGCTGTGGCGACACTGAGTGATGCTGTGGTGGCGCTGAGTGATGCTGTGGTGGCACTGAGTTATGCTGTTGTGGCGCTGAGTGATATTGTTGTGGCACTGAGTGATGCTGTGGTGCTGCTGTGGTAGTTCTGAGTGATGCTGTGGTGGTGCTGAGTGATGCTGTTGTGGCGCTGAGTGATGCTGTGGTGGCGCTGAGTGATGCTGTGGTGGCGCTGAGTGATGCTGTGGTGGTGCTGAGTGATACTGTGGTGGTGGTGAGTGATGCTGTGGTGGTGCTGAGCGATGCTGTGGTGGCGCTGAGTGATGCTGTGGCGGCGCTGAGTGATGCTGTTGCGGTGCTGAGTGATGCTGTGGTGGCGCTGAGTGATGCTGTTGTGGCGGTGGCCCTGAGTGATGCTGTGGTGGTGCTGAGTGATGCTGTGGTGGCGCTGAGTGATGCTGTGGTGGGTGGTGGTGCTGGGTGATGCTGTGGTGGCCCTGAGTGATGCTGTGGTGGCCCTGAGTGATGCTGTGGTGGCCCTGAGTGATGCTGTGGTGGCCCTGAGTGAAGCTGTGGTGGTGCTGAATGATGCTGTGGTAGTGCTGAATGATGCTGTGGTGGTGCTGAATGATGCTGTGGTGGTGCTGAGCGATGCTGTGGTGGTGCTGAGCGATGCTGTGGTAGTGCTGAGCGATGCTGTGGTGGTGGTGAGCGATGCTGTGGTGGCCCTGAATGATGCTGTCGCGGTGCTGAGTGATGCTGTGGTAGCGCTGAGTGATGCTGTGGCGGCGCTGAGTGATTTTGTGGCGGTGCTGAGTGATACTGTGGCGGCACTGAGTGATGCTGTGGTGGCGCTGAGTGATGCTGTGGCGGCGCTGAGTGATGCTGTTGCGGCGCTGAGTGATGCTGTGGTGGCGCTGAGTGATGCTGTGGTGGCGCTGAGTGATGCTGTGGTGGCGCTGAGTGATGCTGTGGTGGCGCTGAGTGATGCTGTTGTGGTACTGAGTGATATTTTTGTGGCACTGAGTGATGCTGTGGTGATGCTGTGGTAGTTCTGAGTGATGCTGTGGTGGTGCTGAGTGATGCTGTGGTGGCGCTGAGTGATGCTGTGGTGGCGCTGAGTGATGCTGTGGTGGCGCTGAGCGATGCTGTAGTGGTGGTGAGCGATGCTGTGGCGGTGCTAAGCGATGCTGTGGCGGCGCTGAGTGATGCTGTGGCGGCGCTGAGTGATGCTGTGTTGGCGCTGAGTGATGCTGTGGTGGCGGTGGCCCTGAGTGATGCTGTGGTAGCGGTGGCGCTGAGTGATGCTGTGGTGGCGCTGAGTGATGCTGTGGTGGCGCTGAGTGATGCTGTGGTGGCACTGAGTGATGCTGTGGTGGCGCTGAGTGATGCTGTGGTGGCGCTGTGTGATGCTGTGGTGATGCTGAGCAATGCTGTGGTGGTGCTGAGCGATGCTGTGATGGTGCTGAGCGATGCTGTAGTGGTGCTGAGCGATGCTGTGGTGGTGCTGAGGCTTGCTGTGGGGGTGCTGAGTCATCCTGTGGTGGTGCTGAGTCATCCTGTGGTGGTGCTGAGTGATGCAGTGTTGGCCCTGAGTGATGATGTGGTGTTGCTGAGTGAAGCTATGGTGGTGCTGAGTGATGCTGTGGTGGCGCGGCGTGATGTTGTGGTGCTGCTGAGTAATGCTGTGGTGGCGCTGAGTGATGCTGTTGTGGCGTTAAGTGATGCTGTGGTTGTGCTGAGTAATGCTGTGGTTCCACTGAGTGATGATGTGGTTGCACTGAGTGATGCTGTGATGGCGTTGATTGATGCTGTTATGGCGTTGAGAGATGTTGTGTTGGTGCTGAGTGATGCTGTGCTGGCTCTGATTGATGCTGTGCTGGCTCTGATTGATGCTGTGGTTGCGCTGAGTGATGCTGTGGTGATGCTGAGTGATGCTGTGGTGTTGCCGAGTGAGAGATAGAGTGAAGATATAATGCCCAATTAGAGAGGGTGGTGAGAGAGAAAGAGAGAGAAAGGGTGTACATAGAATAAAGAGTGGAGTGGGATAGAGAGAGAGAAAGAAGGGGAGAGAGAGTGAATGAAAGAGTTTGAAAGAGAAACAGATAAAGGGGTGAGAGAGAATGAAAGGCTAAAAAAGATAGAGAGGGGAGAGTTAATTAAGTAGAGAGAGAATTAGAAAGGGAGAGAGAGAGAAGGAGAGAGACAATAAGAGTGGGGGTGTGGAGTTTAAATAGAGTGAAGAAGTGACGCGGAAAAAGTAACCTTAAATATAGCTTTGTGCTTTGCGCAAATAAATATAAAAAAAAAACAGAGTGAGACAAAAATACTGGTAATTAGGCTGTGACTCCCAATATAAAACAAATAGCGATATAAGGTGAAATCAACCCACCGAAGCAATATTTCTAACTAGACAAAAAAAAGCTTTAATTTCAATGCTAATCGCTGTTGTTTTTCATGTGACTGTAGTCCAGGGCCGTCAGTTGGTAATGTGAGCTGCTGCTGCGATTGAAACATCAGAGTCCAGAGAGTTAATGAGCCATGACGAGGAAATGAGGAAGAGATAGGAAACCCAGATGGCAGCTGCGCGCGTGCACGCTATCGTGAACGCAAGCTGGTCGCCAGCCGAAAGCCAGTGGGTTTGCACTTCCAAAACCCGCTTACTAAAACTCTCGGCCAGACCAGCGCAAGCGCCGGTGCAGGGCGAGACCTAAAAATGAGAAACTAATGCAGCTATGGTTCTAGATTGGCCCCAACAGGTAAAATTGTGTATTAGCAGAAGTAAAACAATATATGATAACTATTTTGTGGGTTCCAGTGAATGCCGAGATACATACAAAATTTTAGGAGGATGGGGATTTAAAGGTGGAAAAGATCCAGTATTTCCAGGGATCTATTACATTTGCGGAAATAGAGCTTATTATAGGTTGCCGGACCATTGGTACGGAACGTGTTATTTAGGCCTGGTGTTTCCAAAGATTTTTCATGTGGAGAGAGGAACAAAAGGAATACATGAGATAGGTACAATATTATCACATAGAAGGAGGGAAAGTTTTTAAAAAATAGTAGGTGACATTTTTGGAGCAGTGATACCAGCAGTGGGAATATCTTTGAATGCATACAAAATTCGGAAATAGTCTACAGTAGTAGATCGTTTATCAACGAATACTGCTGGAGGGTTCTTGATGGTAAATACCGAAATGGTTGCCATGAGACCTATGGTAATGCAAAATCGACTTGCCCTTGACATTCTTTTGGCAAAAGAGGGTGTAGTCTGTGGAATGCTGAAAGTCCAACATTGTTGCACTTACATTCTAGACAAAAGTGAGAATATACAGAAGTTTATAAAGAATATTACTGATTTGCACAAAGAAATTGTCCCACTGGAGGTTGAAGGTGTTTGGGAGAAACTTGGTAAGAGTTTTTCCTCAATGCAAAAACGGTTCACAGAAATAGGTAGTTCTCTTATTGGGAAGATACTAATATCAGTAACAGTGGTAATTGTGATAATGTTATTAGTGAGATTAACATATGTGTGTATTAAAAGGAGAAGAAGAGAAAATAGAATACAAAGAGAAAATGGGAAAATTAAGAAAGAGAACGAGAAATGGGAGAAATAGAATTGGAAGAATTAAAAGAGAACATGTACAAAAGGTCTAAAAGACAAAATGAGAAAAACACCATTGTATGAACTAACAAAAGCAAGTGGACAAGAAACATTTATCTGATAAATTGTGGGATGGGTTTTAGTGGTGATATTAAAAATCACCAAAGGGGGAATTGATGGAGCAGGGTAAATAAAAATAATTTGTACCCCCCCTCTTTTGAAAATTAATGAGTTTAATGAATTAACAATACTAATTGTTAAATGGAGCATGAATTAATCAACCATTGCACCTTTAGTAAACACTACAATAAAGGGTAACCTGCAAGTTTGTGCAAAATCTAATTTATTTACAATTATAAAGTTGACTAACCCTAATATATTGTGATTTGCGTACTAATTAGAGTAAAATCGCATGATTTATGCTATGTAGTAGATTTGTATTGTGGCAAAGAATGCAGATGGTAAGTAAAATGGCTTTAAATGTCGCTACTGCTAGGTAACACCTAACATGGGTCTTTAGAATGACGGGTGGTAAATAGAAAGGCTTATTTTCTTTGTTTTAATTTTGATTGTGTTTGTTCTTATGTTAGTTCGTTTGGGCCTGTTAGGCCAGGCTGTGAAAATGGCTGCCGAGACAGATGCGGTCACGTGACGAAGCCAAAAGATGGCCTCTAAGTGGAAGAAATAAAGGAACTGAACCACGTGGGTACAGCCCGTGGACAGAGTGAGAAATGTCAAGGTCACGCTGACCTGCCATAAGGAGGGTGCCAAGAAAGACTCAGTGTGCATTCGTGGGAATAAATGAGAAAAGTACATGAGCAACAATGGACTAACTAAATTGTGGCCATCGGGTTCGCAACAAAATGAATGGACAAATTGGACTGCTTTTACCCAAAGGTCATGGGAATCATTGAACTCTTAACCATCCCCGAAACCAGTTTGAACAAGGAAGGCGATGAGGTGATCATCACCACCCCTCAAATGGACCAATTAGCGTAATTCCTGCCCCTATGGATTGCAACATTTTGTGTAGTAAGCTAGAAGTAGGGTATAAAAGGGAACTGCTCTTATGTGGGAGTTGTTGTTCCTGTTGCTGCTGCTGTTTCTATAGCCTACTTCTTTGGGTTCCCTTTTGCTGCTGGTGAACCATTCCTATCTGCATCTAAATGGGTAATGCATAAGTTTAATTTCTTTTTAGAATTTCTTATATAAATGTTATGAATGTATTAAAGTGATTAATAAACTAAGAATCTCACCTGTGCAAGTAAGAAATTAGATAAAAATGTCATTCTAATTAACGATGAGTCTGTGGTTCTTTTGTTCAATAATAAGTTTAAAGTTTAACAGGTTTTATAGTGATTGAGCTGGTCTTAATCACCATCAACTTATTCTACTAGTTGGTCCATCGACCAAATAGCGGAATACCTTGATGTTTGGAATCGACAGGATCAAAAGCTAATGTATATGATGTCTGATGCTTTATTCTGTCTATTTTAACAAGGTATCCCGTTCCTCCAGCAACACATTTTCTCCTTGGTGTGTAATCCAGTGAGTGAATGAAGGTATGATATGCGGTGTTATGGGCCCCACCATCATATGGTTTAATAGAAGTGAATGATTTACCTGGATTCGTGTCGTGAGGAGAAATTTATATTAACCGCGCTGGATCACTACCAGTGCAGCCAGCCCAGACCACGTATCATCGCTAACTGCGCACACGCTAAGTGTTTCAAGTACCACCAACTCTATGCAGCTCAAGTCAACGCCACGTGGCTGTGGGCCCTTGATGACCGCTGCCTCTGGCCTACAATGCGGTTAGCAGGGCTAACAATTCAAGATTAGTGCCAATGCTAATTGTGTAAGAGAGTATAATCAGTTAAGAAGACTGTATGCTCCCAATCTGTGCAGCTCAAGTCAATGTCACGTGGCTGTGGGCCCTTGCTGACCGCTACCTCTGGCCTACACTGCGGTCATCA
Organism: Calotriton arnoldi; assembly: GCA_963921515.1. Taxonomy (NCBI): domain Eukaryota; kingdom Metazoa; phylum Chordata; class Amphibia; order Caudata; family Salamandridae; genus Calotriton; species Calotriton arnoldi. Next base: position 623,041 of record CAWUFW010007683.1, read on the forward strand.
GGGCTCACAATTAAAATTAAGTCTTGATTCATTAATTACAGAGTCCAGTAGGCAAGTAACTATCACAGGCCTAAAATCTACATAATATCCTTTTAGTATCCTTGCTTCAAGAACTTTTTTCTATCAGTTATAGCTTTAGTACAATTACCAAATTCATCTTCAAGTGCAAACGAACACTCATTAGCAGTCTACACTGCAGGCAGCAGAGCTCGCAATTCGAATTTTGGACACGTGGTGCCACTAACCCTGTTCAACACAAGCCGCCACACGTGGTGCCACTAACCCTGTTCAACACAAGCCGGCGACACGTGGTGCCACTAACCCTGTTCAACACAAAAGCCGATCCCACATGTGGAACTGTGTCCTGAGTCCTGAATGGCAGTGACCCCAAGTCCGTGGCAGCGACCACAGCACCAGACTCCCTTCGATCAGTGAGGCATATTTCCATATGCAAGGCCGGCTACAGGTGATGGCACTAACCCTGTGCAACACAAGGCGCGACACGTGGTGCCACTAACCCTGTTCAACACAAGCCGATCCCACATGTGGAACTGTGTCTTGACTCCTGAATGGCAGTGACCCCAACTTCGTGGCAGCGACCACAGCACCAGACTCCCTTCGATTAGTGAGGCGTATTTACATATGGAAGGCCGGCGACACATGGTGCCACTGAACCTGAACTACGCAGGCCGGTGGGGCCACCAACCTATGCACGTGGCTGTGGGCCCTTGCTCACCGCTACCTCTGGCCTACACTGCGGTCAGCAGGGCTCACAATTCAGATACAGTCGCGATTGCAGATGACGCAGTCCAGTAGGCAAGAGACGTTGCTCCCAGTGCGGCCCGTCCGCACCAAGCAGCATCACAGGCTCATACATTCTCAATGCTTCTGGTGCCACTAACTGTGCACCTCAACTCAACGCCACGTGGCTATGGGCCCTTGCTGACCGCTATCTCTGGCCTACACTGCGGTCATCAGGGCTCACAATTAAAAGTCTTGATTCATTAATTACAGAATCCAGTAGGAAAGTAACTATCACAGGCCTACATAATATCCTTTTAGTATCCTTGCCTCAAGAACTTTTTTTATATCAGTTATAGCTTTAGTACAATCACCAAATTCATCTTCAAGTGCAAACGAACACTCATTAGCAGTCTACACTGCGGGCAACAGAGCTCTCAATTCGAATTTTGGACATGTGGTGTCACTAACCCTGTTCAACACAAGCCGCCACACGTGGTGCCACTAACCCTGTTCAACACAAGCCGGCGACACGTGGTGCCACTAACACTGTTCAACACAAGCCGATCCCACATGTGGAACTGTGTCCTGAGTCCTGAATGGCAGTGACCCCAACTCCGTGAGAGAACCACAGCAGCATACTCCCTTCGATTAGTGAGGCGTATTTGCATATGGAAGGCCGGCGACACATGGTGCCACTAACCCTGTTCAACACAAGCCGATGCCACATGTGTAACTGTGTCCTGAGTCCTGAATGGCAGTGACCCCAAGTCCGTGGCAGCGACCACAGCACCAGACTCCCTTCGATCAGTGAGGCATATTTCCATATGGAAGGCCGGCAACACGTGGTGCCACTAACCCTATTCAACACAAGCCGATCCCACATGTGTAACTGTGTCCTGAGTCCTGAATGGCAGTGACCCCAAGTCCATGGCAGGAACCACAGCACCAGACTCCCTTCGATCAGTGAGGCATATTTCCATATAGAAGGCCGGCGACACGTGGTGCCACTGACCCTGTTCAACACAAGCCGATCCCACATGTGTAACTGTGTCATGAGTACTGAATGGCAGTGACCACAACTCCGTGAGAGAACCACAGCAGCAGGCTCCCTTCGATTAGTGAGGCGTATTTGCATATGGAAGGCAGAGCGACACATGGTGCCACTAACCCTGTTCAACACAAGCCGATCCCACATGTGTAACTGTGTCTTGAGTCCTGAATGGCAGTGACCCCTTCGATTAGAGCTCGCAATTCGATTTTTAAATGCTAATTTCTAACAAGAAGATTGTACTCAGAAAATACAACACTTTGTCAGTGTATTCTATACTTATTTCATCTTTTCATGATACGCCTACACTGCGGTCAGTAGGGCTCACAATTAAAATTAAGTATTGATTCATTAATTACAGAGTCCACTAGGCAAGTAACTATCACAGGCCTAAAATCTACATAATATCCTTTTAGTATCCTTTCTTCAAGAATTTTTTTTTATATCAGTTATAGCTTTAGTACAATCACCAAATTCATTTTCAAGTGCAAATGAACACTGATTAGCAGTCTACACTGCGGGCAGCAGAGCTCGCAATTCCAACTTTGGACACGTGGTGCCACTAACCCTGTTCAACACAAGCCGCGACACGTGGTGCCACTAACCCTGTTCAACACAAGCCTGCGACATATGGTACCACTAACCCTGTTCAGCGCAAGCCGCGACACGTGGTGCCACTAACCCTATTCAACACAAGCCGGCGACAGGTGGTGCCACTAACCCTGTTCAACACAAGCCAATCCCACATGTGGAACTGTGTCCTGAGTCCTGAATGGCAGTGACCCCAAGTCCGTGGCAGCGACCACAGCACCAGACTCCCTTTGGTTAGTGAGGCATATTTCCATATGCAAAGCCGGCGACACATGGTGCCACTAACCCTGTACAACACAAGGCGCGACACGTGGTGCCACTAACCCGGTTCAATACAAGCCGATCCCACATGTGGAACTGTGTCCTGAGTCCTGAATGGCAGTGACCCCAACTTCGTGGCAGCGACCACAGCACCAGACTCCCTTCAGATTTATTTGTTGTTGTTTTCTTTAAATAAAATGTTTTATATGTAAACCTATACATGACTAAGATTCTTGTTTGTCCAACCGCACAGGGACACTTCCGGGCCCAAGAAGGTTGTTGGGGGTATGTTGGTAATGTGAGAAGAGGGTGCGTTACCTGCTGATGTGGGGAGAGGCAGCGTGAAAGGGGTATCTCTCACAGAAAGAACTCCGATATGTTTTCAGAAATGCCTCGGACAGATGCCAGCTGACGGACTGAATCACAAAATGGTTTTTCAATGCTTATGTAGTGTGAGTTATGAACAGTTCGCACCCAGGCTCGCAGAGGGACAACTGCGGCCCGTCCGCTCGACTCACACACGCAGTACTACGACCTGTCCGCTCCCAAAGGAACAGCAGCGTAGTACCTCGCAGAGGTACAGGCACAGTAGCGTACTAGCTCGCAAACGTAGAGAGCTGCGAGCCGATGGACTGGCTTCTAAAGGCATAGCTGCGAAGTGGTGATGTTGGGCAGACGGAGCGTGAAAGAGTTATCTCGCAGAAACAGAGCTCCGGTATATTAAATTGCCCCTGAGACCTTTCTTTTATATATTCACTCGATGCAAGAAAGCGCGCTTTCTGGACCAAGACCTTTCTCCCTGCCAAATTTGGCGTAATTCCGTTCAGCAGTTTGACCTGTAGCCTTGTCTAAAGTTTCCTATGGAAAATCCATTGAGAAAACACGTTTTCACACCCCCACTTAGCTACCTGTCGCAGGCGTACTCGCTGTTGGTGTGCAGGTCAGTGGTCTAGTTGTCAACATGTCACGGCCACTCCCTGAGGGCAGGTTTGCACACACACCACACCCATCCGGCACATGCGTCACAGGCCATGTGACCACGCAAATATAATGGATCCACAACGTCACATCCTTTATTGCCCGTGGTGACTAGATGGTGGACGCTCCATGGGTCGCAATCATAAAGACTCATGAAAAGTTGCGCAGAGGGTTAGTCGCACCCTGAGCAGTATGGCCGTCAGGGGCCTATTACCACGTGGCGCAGACTTGATTTCCACAGGGTTATTGCCACCCGAAGCTGATGTGGCTGTCAGGGGCCTACCACCACGTGGCGCGGACTTGAGTTGCACAGGGATACTGCCACCCGAAGCTAATGTGGCCGTCAGGGGCCTACCACCACGTGGCGCGAACTTGAGTTGCACAGGGTTAGTGCCACCCAAAGCTGATGTGGACGTCAGGGGCCTTTGACCACGTGGCACAGACTAGAGTTGCACAGGGTTAGTCGCACCCTAAGTTGTATGGCCATCAGCGGCCTACCACCACGTGGCCCTGACTTGCGTTGCGCATGGTTAGCGGCACCAAAAGCTGATGAGGTCTCCACCATTGATGACTCAGGACTCAGCGACATGTGTGAGATCTGCCGGTCCGCGGAGAAGCTGATGCGGACTCTTCCATTCATGACTCAGGACTCAGCGACATCTGTGAGATCTGCCGGGCCGCGGAGCTTTGACGGGCACGTGGAGTGCCCACTGGTAGACACTCCGGTGGCAGCAGGTAATTATTTGGTCATGGATGCGCAGGGGCGGCAGTATCTCTTTTTCTCTCTCTCTCTCTCTCTCTCTCTCTCTCTCTCTCTCTCTCTCTCACTTCCCTCTCTTCACTCTCTCTCTCACTCTCTTCCTTCCTTTTCTTCTCTTTCTCTATCTCCATTCTCCCTTTCTCACTCCCTTTCTTTCTTTCCTTCCCTCTCTTTTTCTCTCTGGCTTTTTTTTTCCTTCTCTGTGTCTCACTCCTTTGATATGCGCATTACACATGTCCTTATTTTGTGCTTTATTTTCCAGGCTGTGTCGTCGACATTTATGATCTCGACAGGACTCTTCCGCCTTGTTGTTTTGAGTTCAGTTTGTTAAATGTAGTTTATCCTTTATATATACGTTTACGAAAAAATAAAGTTTGATTAAAAAAAAAAATCAATAAAGTTTTTGGTTGTTACTTAAGTGCTGTGTGACTCTTTCTCATTCTTATTACTGTTATTTCGTGGTGTCCACCATGGTGTTAAATTTTGGGGCAGTTATCACGGGAATACTGGTGATGTCTGCAGTTTGCACCAGCTTCTGAATAGTGTGTTATATTTATCTCAACTTTAGTTGCATTAAAGTGCTGATAATGAAATGCAGAGTAGGCGTTCCAGTGCAAAAATACACGAAGTGCACCTTTGCGATTTATTCTAAATACTAAAATCCTGTATTGAATTGCACTGTGGTAGTGGGTGCACTTACAGTGTACACACAAAATCAATGAAGAAATTTAATTGTATTTATATTGATTGGGAATAGTGGGTCAGGTGCTGGATCTTGACGGGATACACTGCCCAGTTTGTTTATTTATCTGTACACGAAAAACCACATCAGAACTTTGACAACTGCGATGCGAAACAAATTCCGGCAATAAGCCGCGTTAGCACCAGGGATTTTACACCTGCTTTCTGCTGGGGTTAAGCAGGACGACTACCTGCAGCATGAAAGGGAACACAGCCAAGAGCCACACCGAAACACCCACAGGTGCCATACAGTCAATGAGCATGATACACGGATACCCATGAGGTCCACAACACTCAAAGCAACAACCCCAGGTCCGCCAACGCCCCCGAACCAGCATCTGAGCAAGTGTGTCCGTGTGGTCATTGTGTTAGCATGATAGGCACCGGCCCTGCGACATCACAGTGTCAGTGGACGTTGCCATGTCACCTCAGCGTTGGCAGTGAGCCTGGACATGTAGCTACGCATGCATCCTCCTGCATGCACAACAGGCGTGTGCTGGTCTGGCGTACACAGGTCAGCGCAGGGGTCTACCTATCCGGCAAGGGGAACAGGGTGTCTCGGACATGTCCGTGTTCAGGAAGTGCGGTAAGTGTGTCTCTGTGTTCTGGTGTGGTCGCCACAAGGGCCGCAGCAGTCGATGTTGTACAGTGGCATGCACCACCTCCAAACTGCAGTCTCACGGTGTGGTTGGAATGCCGCAGGACATGCGCGAATAGGCATTACAATGGTGTGCCGTAGGAGTGCACGGGATACAACAGTGCACCGTACAAAAATGTGGGGGCTCGTGGGAGGGAGGAGCAGCTGTTTGGCAACGTAACACACAGTGATCCCGCCCATTTGCCACATGCTGGGCATCTCATCCATGATGACCAGGGTCGCAGACATCCCACAACACCCACGGCCGGCCTTTGTACACATCCTGTATGAATGCAGCTGGAGAACTTACTGTAGGGATGAAAGGTTCTTTGTCTGAGCTATCTTGCAGTAGCACATCTGCTGCTCCGAGAAGGAACTTGCAAGTGGCCAGCCCCCCTGACAGATACGATAATATTTTCATCCATCTCCCACACTACGCACTGCCCGATTTGAGAACAACGAGTACACATCCCACACTCAAAAGTCCTTCGTCATAGTTAGCGTGCGTGAAATGGCCTTCACACGTACTCCCACCACACCCCTGCCCTGCACCCATGGCACACAGACCCGGCTCATTGCACCAAGCTGTGCCATTTCATCCACAAGACTGGCACACGGCAAGCCAGTGCAGCTCAAACAAAGCCACTGACGCAATGGCAGAGCATCCCGAACACATGGTCGACTCCATGCTCGTCCACCTATACCTTGCACGTCTGCTGCATGTCCTGGGTACACTGCATTTGGCAGTACTGTGGATCACTTACCGGCTGTGCTTCCGCATTGTGGATGTCACCTTCATTCAACCTGTATTGCAATGTCACATGTGCCTATCCGAGTGGTGCATGGACGTGTGCCTCTCCAACGAGTGGGTAGCTGAGATGGATTACGACAGGTGTGTGCGCCCCTGATGGCCCACGACCAGGACTGTCATGGTGATGCCCGTTTATGGCATGCATGGATGTTTGGCATGCATGTTGGGAACTGGGCCTGGGAGATTGCACGTGTCGTAGTATGCAGTGAGCAAATTGGCCCACTTCCCGATTCTGCTTTGGTGCACATTGGGTACAGTGATTGGAGTCAGCACATCTGTCCCGGTCAGCTGATGGATTACGTCGACGACATGTCAAATATTGTGGCCAACCATCACTCATTAGAGATAGTGGCTTACGCAGCTGCACTCGCGTTCATGGACGAGTGACGAGGTACCTCCAACCACGACTCGATGTGCCACATTGCACGTGTCCCTCCGCATCATTGCACGTTGTACATCTGGTCATATGTCCCAAAACAACAGTGGACATGGCTGCATTGGCGTCGAATCATGTCCGAAGCGCGGACAACCAACGCTGCTTGACACTGACGTGTGTTGGTGATGGACTACCCCGAGGTGAACATGGACGTTTTCCTACGTTCCTTATTCAGCCATGCTGCTGCATTTCTCTGCATATCGTGGCACTACTCTTGGCCGTACTGACACGCACTTTTTTTATAAAGTTTCCACATTTTCACTTGTCTCCAAATGTGTAGTGTCTTTATTTGTATGCCAATGTGTGTGTCACGGACTCTCTGGCTGTCTGCCATACGTGAATTGCTACCCCATCCGGACAGTGGGTTTGTACTTATGCGTTCTCATGTGCCTGTTTCGTACTGACGCTTTTGGACGCTTATCCACCTCAGGCGAGTGCATTTGTGTCCTGTGTTCGATTGTGCGAATCTTTGTGTTTGGACAACATTGTGTTGGATGTTGGTGTAATTTGCTTCCTATGTGTGTGTGCTGCATTGTGTGTGAGATGTCCCTTCATGTGAGCTTTTGTTCACCCTTCTCCCTTTCCGGCAGTGTGGTTTTCACTTCTATGCTTGTTCAGTGGTGTGATGTTGGCGGGTTGTGTGACTTGTGCTCCTTGTTGGTGTGTTTCATTTTGGCCATGGTTTGTCTATAGTTGTGCTGTACTTAATTGTGCATGTGTACCATTGTGGCCATCTTCCCCCGTCCCCCCACTCCCTGCTTCTTCCTCTTCCTGGTGCTGTTGTTCTGTAATTTTGTTGCTCCACACATAAATACATGTAATGAACAAATTAGAATAGTTCTTTGATTCTTTTAGGTTTCAAAACTTCTCTCTATTGTTTTTTTTTTAATTTTCCATATAAACAGTTTTTTTAATATTCAAGGACACATAGAAGTCAGAAGTGCAACGTATTCTATCAACACACTTTCTAGAACATTCTACAACACGTGCAGGTTAAAAGTTCATCAATTTTTTTAAACCTAACGATATTTTTTTGCAACATTTTCTCAAACATTTAACGGCACGTGCAGGTTAGAGGGTGGGAAGAGGGTGCATTACCTGCTGATGTGGGGAGAGGCAGCGTGAAAGGGGTATCTCTCACAGAAAGAACTCCGATATGTTTTCAGAAATGCCTCGGACAGATGCCAGCTGACGGACTGAATCACAAAATGGTTTTTCAATGCTTATGAGTTATGAACAGTTCGCACCCAGGCTCGCAGAGGGACAACTGCGGCCCGTCCGCTCGACTCACACATGCAGTACTATGACCCGTCAGCTCCCAAAGGAAAAGCAGCGTAGTACCTCGCAGAGGTACAGGCACAGTAGCGTACTACCTCGCAAACGTAGAGAGCTGCGAGCCGACGGACTGGCTTCTAACGGCATAGCTGCGAAGTGGTGATGTTGGGCAGACAGAGCGTGAAAGAGTTATCTCGCAGAAACAGAGCTCCGGTATATTAAATTGCCCCTGAGACCTTTCTTTTATAATTTCACTCGATGCGAGAAAGCGCGCTTTCTGGACCAAGACCTTTCTCCCTGCCAAGAAGATTGTACTCAGAAAATACAACACTTCGTCAGTGTATTCTACACTTATTTCATCTTTTCATGATACACCTACACTGCGGTCAGTAGGGCTCACAATTAAAATTAAGTATTGATTCATTAATTACAGAGTCCACTAGGCAAGTAACTATCACAGGCCTAAAATCTACATAATATCCTTTTAGTATCCTTTCTTCAAGAACATTTTTTATATCAGTTATAGCTTTAGTACAATCACCAAATTCATTTTCAAGTGCAAACGAACACTCATTAGCAGTCTACACTGCGGGCAGCAGAGCTCGCAATTCCAACTTTGGACACGTGGTGCCACTAACCCTGTTCAACACAAGCCGCGACACGTGGTGCCACTAACCCTGTTCAACACAAGCCTGCGATTTATGGTACCACTAACCCTGTTCAGCGCAAGCCGCGAAACGTAGTGCCACTAACCCTGTTCAACACAAGCCGGCGACACGTGGTGCCACTAACCCTGTTCAACACAAGCCAATCCCACATGTGGAACTGTGTCCTGAGTCCTGAATGGCAGTGACCCCAAGTCCGTGGCAGCGACCACAGCACCAGACTCCCTTTGGTTAGTGAGGCATATTTCCATATGCAAAGCCGGCGACACGTGGTGCCACTAACCCTGTACAACACAAGGCGCGACACGTGGTGCCACTAACCCGGTTCAATACAAGCCGATCCCACATGTGGAACTGTGTCCTGAGTCCTGAATGGCAGTGACCCCAACTTCGTGGCAGCGACCACAGCACCAGACTCCCTTCAGATTTATTTGTTGTTGTTTTCTTTAAATAAAATGTTTTATATGTAAACCTATACATGACTAAGATTCTTGTTTGTCCAACCGCACAGGGACACTTCTGGGCCCAAGAAGGTTGTTGGGGGTATGTTGGTAATGTGGGAAGAGGGTGCGTTACCTGCTGATGTGGGGAGAGGCAGCGTGAAAGGGGTATCTCTCACAGAAAGAACTCCGATATGTTTTCAGAAATGCCTCGGACAGATGCCAGCTGACGGACTGAATCACAAAATGGTTTTTCAATGCTTATGTAGTGTGAGTTATGAACAGTTCGCACCCAGGCTCGCAGAGGGACAACTGCGGCCCGTCCGCTCGACTCACACACGCAGTACTACGACCGGTCCGCCTCCAAAGGAACAGCAGCGTAGTACCTCGCAGAGGTACAGGCACAGTAGTGTACTAGCTCGCAAACGTAGAGAGCTGCGAGCCGATGTACTGGCTTCTAACGGCATAGCTGCGAAGTGGTGATGTTGGGCAGACGGAGTGTGAAAGAGTTATCTCACAGAAACAGAGCTCCGGTATATTAAATTGCCCCTGAGACCTTTCTTTTATATATTCACTTGATGCAAGAAAGCGCGCTTTCTGGACCAAGACCTTTCTCCCTGCCAAATTTGGCGTAATTCCGTTCAGCAGTTTGACCTGTAGCCTTGTCTAAAGTTTCCTATGGAAAATCCATTGAGAAAACACGTTTTCACCCCCCACATAGCTACCTGTCGCAGGCGTACTCGCTGTTGGTGTGCAGGTCAGTGGTCTAGTTGTCAACATGTCACGGCCACTCCCTGAGGTCAGGTTTGCACACACACCACACCCATCCGGCACATGCGTCACAGGCCATGTGACCACGCAAATATAATGGATCCACAACGTCACATCCTTTATTGCCGGTGGTGACTGGATGGCGGACGCTCCACGGGTCGCAATCATAAAGACTCATGAAGAGTTGCGCAGAGGGTTAGTCGCACCATGAGCATTATGGCCGTCAGGGGGCTACTACCACGTGGCGCGGACTTGAGTTCCACAGGGTTATTGCCACCCGAAGCTGATGTGGCCGTCAGGGGCCTACCACCACGTGGCGCGGACTTGAGTTGCACAGGGTTACTGCCACCCGAAGCTAATGTGGCCGTCAGGGGCCTAACACCACGTGGCGCGAACTTGAGTTGCACAGGGTTAGTGCCATCTGAAGCTGATGTGGCCGTCAGGGGCCTTCGACCACGTGGCACGGACTTGCGTTGCGCAGGGTTAGCGGCACCAAAAGCTGATGAGGTCTCCGCCATTGATGACTCAGGACTCAGCGACATGTGTGAGATCTGCCGGGCCGCGGAGAAGCTGATGCGGTCTCTGCCATTCATGACTCAGGACTCAGCGATATCTGTGAGATCTGCCGGGCCGCGGAGCTTTGACGGGCACGTGGAGTTCCCACTGGTAGACACTCCGGTGGCAGCAGGTAATTATTTGGTCATGGATGCGCAGGGGCGGCAGTATCTCTCTCTCTCTCTCTCTCTCACTTCCCTCTCTTCACTATCTCTCTCACTCTCTTCCTTCCTTTTCTTCTCTTTCTCTATCTCCCTTCTCCCTTTCTCACTCCCTTTCTTTCCTTCCCTCTCTTTTTCTCTCTGGCGTTTTTTTTTCCTTCTGTGTGTCTCACTCCTTTGATATGCGCATTACACACGTCCTTATTTTGTGCTTTATTTTCCAGGCTGTGTCGTCGACATTCATGATCCCGACAGGACTCTTCCGCCTTGTTGTTTTGAGTTCAGTTTGTTAAATGTAGTTTATCCTTTATATATACGTTTACGAAAAAATAAAGTTTGATTAAAAAAAAATCAATAAAGTTGTTGGTTGTTACTTAAGTGCTGTGTGACTCTTTCTCATTCTTATTACTGTTATTTCGTGGTGTCCATCATGGTGTTAAATTTTGGGGCAGTTATCACGGGAATACTGGTGATGTCTGCAGTTTGCACCAGCTTCTGAATAGTGTGTTATATTTATATCAACTTTAGTTGCATTAAAGTGCTGATAATGAAATGCTGAGTAGGCGTTCCCGTGCAAAAATACACGAAGTGCACCTTTGCGATTTATTCTAAATACTAAAATCCTGTATTGAATTGCACTGTGGTAGTGGGTGCACTTACAGTGTACACACAAAATCAATGAAGAAATGTAATTGTATTTATATTGATTGGGAATAGTGGGTCAGGTGCTGGATCTTGACGGGATACACTGCCCAGTTCGTTTATTTTTCTGTACACGAAAAAACCACATCACAACTTTGACCAGGTAGGTCGCTCCCCCACCACACAGCTCCGCCTGTGTTGTCTGCCCGCTGCTCCTGTAGGTAAGATCGCCCTCCGCTTGTGGCCCCGGTGCCCGTTTTTGTCTGCTGTCCCCCTGTTTTTCCTTTCTGTACCCCTCGCTGCCCCACTGTTGTTGTGCCCGTGATTTTGCCTGCTCTCCCCCTGTTTTTCCTTTCTGTGCCCCTCGCTGCCCCACTGTTGTTGTGCCCGTGATTTTGCCTGCTCTCCCCCTGTTTTTCCTTTCTGTGCCCCTCGCTGCCCCACTGTTGTTGTGCCCGTGATTTTGTCTGCTGTCCCCCTGTTTTTCCTTTCTGTGCCCCTCGCTGCCCCACTGTTGTTGTGCCCGTGATTTTGTCTGCTGTCCCCCTGTTTTTCCTTTCTGTACCCCTCGCTGCCCCACTGTTGTTGTGCCCGTGATTTTGCCTGCTCTCCCCCTGTTTTTCCTTTCTGTGCCCCTCGCTGCCCCACTGTTGTTGTGCCCGTGATTTTGTCTGCTGTCCCCCTGTTTTTCCTTTCTGTACCCCTCGCTGCCCCACTGTTGTTGTGCCCGTGATTTTGCCTGCTCGCCCCTGTTTTTCCTTTCTGTGCCCCTCGCTGCCCCACTGTTGTTGTGCCCGTGATTTTGTCTGCTGTCCCCCTGTTTTTCCTTTCTGTGCCCCTCGCTGCCCCACTGTTGTTGTGCCCGTGATTTTGTCTGCTGTCCCCCTGTTTTTCCTTTCTGTGCCCCCGCTGCCTCTCGCCACTCCCGCCGCTGCGTTCCCTGCGGCCCCGCCCCCTGACTGCCCATTCGCTGCCCCTGCCTCCCGCCTCCCAGCTGCTCCTCCCTCCCACCTCCCCATAAATGGCGGCCGCTGCACGGTGAGGAGAGCGACCCTTGACCTTGCCAGGTAGGTCGCTCCCCCACCACACAGCTCCGCCTGTGTTGTCTGCCCGCTGCTCCTGTAGGTAAGATCGCCCTCCGCTTGTGGCCCCGGTGCCCGTTTTTGTCTGCTCTCCCCCTGTTTTTCCTTTCTGTGCCCCTCGCTGCCCCACTGTTGTTGTGCCCGTGATTTTGTCTGCTGTCCCCCTGTTTTTCCTTTCTGTACCCCTCGCTGCCCCACTGTTGTTGTGCCCGTGATTTTGCCTGCTCTCCCCCTGTTTTTCCTTTCTGTGCCCCTCGCTGCCCCACTGTTGTTGTGCCCGTGATTTTGCCTGCTCTCCCCCTGTTTTTCCTTTCTGTGCCCCTCGCTGCCCCACTGTTGTTGTGCCCGTGATTTTGCCTGCTCTCCCCCTGTTTTTCCTTTCTGTGCCCCTCGCTGCCCCACTGTTGTTGTGCCCGTGATTTTGTCTGCTGTCCCCCTGTTTTTCCTTTCTGTGCCCCTCGCTGCCCCACTGTTGTTGTGCCCGTGATTTTGTCTGCTGTCCCCCTGTTTTTCCTTTCTGTGCCCCCGCTGCCTCTCGCCACTCCCGCCGCTGCGTTCCCTGCGGCCCCGCCCCCTGACTGCCCATTCGCTGCCCCTGCCTCCCGCCTCCCAGCTGCTCCTCCCTCCCACCTCCCCATAAATGGCGGCCGCTGCACGGTGAGGAGAGCGACCCTTGACCTTGCCAGGTAGGTCGCTCCCCCACCACACAGCTCCGCCTGTGTTGTCTGCCCGCTGCTCCTGTAGGTAAGATCGCCCTCCGCTTGTGGCCCCGGTGCCCGTTTTTGTCTGCTCTCCCCCTGTTTTTCCTTTCTGTGCCCCTCGCTGCCCCACTGTTGTTGTGCCCGTGATTTTGTCTGCTGTCCCCCTGTTTTTCCTTTCTGTACCCCTCGCTGCCCCACTGTTGTTGTGCCCGTGATTTTGCCTGCTCTCCCCCTGTTTTTCCTTTCTGTGCCCCTCGCTGCCCCACTGTTGTTGTGCCCGTGATTTTGCCTGCTCTCCCCCTGTTTTTCCTTTCTGTGCCCCTCGCTGCCCCACTGTTGTTGTGCCCGTGATTTTGTCTGCTGTCCCCCTGTTTTTCCTTTCTGTGCCCCTCGCTGCCCCACTGTTGTTGTGCCCGTGATTTTGTCTGCTGTCCCCCTGTTTTTCCTTTCTGTACCCCTCGCTGCCCCACTGTTGTTGTGCCCGTGATTTTGCCTGCTCTCCCCCTGTTTTTCCTTTCTGTGCCCCTCGCTGCCCCACTGTTGTTGTGCCCGTGATTTTGTCTGCTGTCCCCCTGTTTTTCCTTTCTGTGCCCCTCGCTGCCCCACTGTTGTTGTGCCCGTGATTTTGTCTGCTGTCCCCCTGTTTTTCCTTTCTGTGCCCCTCGCTGCCCCACTGTTGTTGTGCCCGTGATTTTGTCTGCTGTCCCCCTGTTTTTCCTTTCTGTACCCCTCGCTGCCCCACTGTTGTTGTGCCCGTGATTTTGCCTGCTCTCCCCCTGTTTTTCCTTTCTGTGCCCCTCGCTGCCCCACTGTTGTTGTGCCCGTGATTTTGTCTGCTGTCCCCCTGTTTTTCCTTTCTGTGCCCCTCGCTGCCCCACTGTTGTTGTGCCCGTGATTTTGTCTGCTGTCCCCCTGTTTTTCCTTTCTGTGCCCCCGCTGCCTCTCGCCACTCCCGCCGCTGCGTTCCCTGCGGCCCCGCCCCTGACTGCCCATTCGCTGCCCCTGCCTCCCGCCTCCCAGCTGCTCCTCCCTCCCACCTCCCCTTAAATGGCGGCTGCTGCACGGCCGCGCAGCGGACGTGCGCAGCGGGCGCGCCGCTGGCGCGCCGAAGGCGCGCCTAAGGCAAGCCCGTCTGCGCCCGTCCGCGACTGGACCGCGCCCAGCGCCAGAACCCCTGGAACCCACCAACGCAACACTACTCGACGGACCTACGACGCCGCCACACTCACCGCACTCAATGCCGGCCGGAACCCTGCCTGCTACCGAGCCTCACCGAGACGCACCCACGGACCCTTCGCCTGCCAAGCCTGCCGATTCACCTGCCCCCGGACGTGCACCACCTCCGCCAAGTCGAGCAACAGCAGCAACCACCTGAAATGCATCCTGCTGAACACCCGCTCCGTCCACAGGCACGCCGTGGAACTCTGGGACCTGCTCGACGCAACAGCACCGGACATCGCCTTCCTCACCGAGACCTGGATGAACGCCTCCTCAGCGCCCGACATCGCCATAGCCATCCCGGATGGATACAAGATCACCCGGAAGGACCGCGTCAACCAGACGGGAGGAGGCATCGCCATCGTACACAAGAACACCATCCGCATCTCGACTAACTCCGACGAGACCTTCTCCGCCGCCGAACACCTACACTTCCAGATACACACTGACCCCAAGACCACCCTCCGAGGCACCCTCATCTACAGACCCCGGGACCACGCACACTATTCAGCGAAGACATCGCAGACTTCATCAGCCCGCACGCCATGCCCTCAGCCGACTACATCCTCCTAGGGGACCTCAACTTCCACCTGGAGAACAACAACGACAGAAACACCACCGCCCTGCTGGACAACCTCGCCAACCTCGGACTCAAGCAACTGGTGAACACGCCCACCCACTACGCCGGCCACACGCTTGACCCCGTCTTCTCGTCCAGCAAGCACATCTCCTTCAGCCACGCCACCGGACTCCACTGGACCGACCACAGCTGCGTCCACTTCAGCTTCAGAAAGACTGCGACCCACCACCACCCGCAACAGGCTCCCCGCCGGAGCTGGAGCAAGATCACCGCCGAGCAGCTCACCGCCTCCCTCAGCCAGAACACACCCACCAACACAACGGACCCAAACAAAGCAGCCAGCAACCTCGCCAAGTGGCTGACCGCCTGCGCCGACGACCTCGCACCACTAAAAACCCTCCCAGCAGACCCGGAAGCAAGAAAACCCCTTGGTTCACCAACGAACTCAAGGAATCCAAGAAGAACTGCCGCACTCTCGAGAAAACCTGGCGACTCGACCAGACCACAGACAACAGGACCGCCCTCAAGCACGCCACCCGCAAACACCACCAGCTGATCCGTGCCACCAAGAAGTCGGCACTCAAAGAACGACTGGACAACAACGCCCATGACAGCAAGGAACTTTTCAGCATCGTCAAAGAGTTCTCCAACCCCAGCGCCGGAAACAACGACATCACCCCTCGCAAGACCTCTGCAACTCACTCTCCGCGTTCTTCCACCGCAAGATCACCGACATACACAACAGCTTCGACGCACAAACAACGCACCCTACCGCCGAACCAACGCCCGCCACCACCACCCTCTGCAACTGGACCCCGATCAGCACCGAAGACACCACCCGCACGATGAACTCCATCCACTCCGGATCACCAACCGACCCCTGCCCACACCACGTCTTCAACAAAGCCGACGCCACCATCGCACTCCATCTCCGGGACATCATCAACTCCTCCTTCCACACCGCCACCTTCCCGGAGAGCTGGAAGCACGCCGAGCTTACCGCCCTCCTGAAGAAACCAACGGCGGACCCCACCGACCTCAAGAACTACCGTCCCATCTCGCTCCTTCCGTTTCCGGCCAAAGTCATCGAGAAGACCGTCAACAGACAGCTTGCCGCCTTCCTCGAGACGAATGGATCCCTCGACCCCTCGCAGTCCGGGTTTCGGGCCAACCACAGCACCGAGACCGCCCTTATCGCAGCCACCGACGACATCAGAACCCTAACCGACAACGGGGAAACAGCTGCCCTCATCCTCTTGGACCTCTCTGCGGCGTTCGACACCGTCTGCCACCGCACCCTAGTGAAGCGCCTCAGCAACATCGGAATCCGAGAGAAAGCACTGGAATGGATCATCTCGTTCCTCGCCGGAAGAACCCAGAGAGTCCGCCTCCCCCGTTCAGATCCGAAGCCACCGAAGTCATCTGCGGCGTTCCACAAGGATCCTCACTCAGCCCAACCCTCTTCAACGTCTACATGAGCCCCCTCGCAGCCATCGCACGCCGACACAACCTCAACATCATCTCCTACGCCGACGACACCCAGCTGATCCTCTCCCTCACCAACGACCCCACCACCGCCAGAGCCAACCTACACGACGGGATGAGAGACGTCGCCGACTGGATGAGGAACAGCCGCCTTAAACTGAACTCAGATAAGACGGAAGTCCTCATCCTGGGCTCATCACCCTCCGCCTGGGACGACTCCTGGTGGCCCCCGGCCCTGGGCACCGCGCCCAAGCCAACGGACCACGCACGCAACCTGGGCTTCATCCTGGACTCCTCCCTGTCGATGACCAGACAAGTCAACGCCGTCTCATCTTCATGCTTCAACACCCTGCGCATGCTCCGCAAGATCTTCAGATGGATCCCCACTGAAACCAGGAAGACCGTCACCCAGGCACTCGTCACCAGCCGACTGGACTATGGGAACACCCTCTACGCCGGAACCACAGCCAAACTTCAAAAGAGACTCCAGCGCATCCAGAACGCCTCCGCACGACTCATCCTGGACATCCCCCGACACAGCCACATCACCGTGCACCTGAAAGACCTGCACTGGCTCCCCGTCAGCAAGAGAATCACGTTCAGACTCCTCACTCACGCACACAAGGCCCTCCACGACCTGGGCCCAAAGTACCTCAACGACCGCATGACCTTCTACACGCCCACACGCCAGCTACGATCAACCAGCCACGCCCTCGCCACCGTACCACGCATCCGCAGAACCACCGCCGGAGGAAGATCCTTCTCCTACCTGGCAGCCAAGACCTGGAACTCCCTCCCCACTCACCTTCGGCGAACCCAGGACCATCTCTCCTTCAGGAAGCAGCTCAAGACCTGGCTGTTCGAGCAGTAACTTACCCCCTCCCCCAGCGCCTTGAGACCCTCCCGGGTGAGTAGCGCGCTCTATAAATGCCGTGATTGATTGATTGATTGATTGACAACTGCGATGCAAAACAAATTCCGGCAATAAGCCACGTTAGCACCAGGGATTTTACACCTGCTTTCTGCTGGTGTTAAGCAGGACGACTACCTGCAGCATGAAAGGGAACACAGCCAAGAGCCACACCGAAACACCCACAGGTGCCATACAGTCAATGAGCATGATACACGGATACCCATGAGGTCCACAACACTCATCGCAACAACCCCAGGACCGCCAACGCCCCCGAACCCGCATCTGAGCAAGTGTGTCTGTGTGGTCATTGTGTTAGCATGATAGGCATCGGCCCTGCGACATCACAGTGTCAGTGGACGTTGCCATGTCACATCAGCGATGGCAGTGAGCCTGGACATGTAGCTATGCATGCATCCTCCTGCATGCACAAGTGGCATGTGCTGGTCCGGCGTACACAGGTCAGCGCAGGGGTCTACCTATCCGGCAAGGGGAACGGGGTGTCTCGGACATGTCCGTGTTCAGGAAGTGCGGTAAGTGTGTCTCTGTGTTCTGGTGTGGCCGCCACAAGGGCCGCAGCAGTCGATGTTGTACAGTGGCATGCACCACCTCCAAACTGCAGTCTCACGGTGTGGTTGGAATGCCGCAGGACATGCGCGAATAGGCATTACAATGGTGTGCCGTAGGAGTGCACGGGATACAACAGTGCACCGTACAAAAGTGTGGGGGCTCGTGGGAGGGAGGGGCAGCTGTTTGGCAACGTAACACACAGTGATCTCGCCCATGTGCCACGTGCTGGGCATCTCATCCATGATGACCAGGGTCGCAGACATCCCACAACACCCACGGCCGGCCTTTGTACACATCCTGTATGAATGCAGCTGGAGAACTTACTGTAGGGATGAAAGGTTCTTTGTCTGAGCTTTCTTGCAGTAGCACATCTGCTGCTCCGAGAAGGAACTTGCAAGTGGCCAGCCCCCCTGACAGATAAGATAATATTTGCATCCATCTCCCACACTACGCACAGCCCGATTTGAGAACAACGAGTACACATCCCACACTCAAAAGTCCTTCATCGTAGTTAGCGTGTGTGAAATGGCCTTCACACGTACTCCCACCACACCCCTGCCCTGCACCCATTGCACACAGACCCGGCTCATTGATCCAAGCTGTGCCATTTCATCCACAAGACTGGCACACGGCAAGCCAGTGCAGCTCAAGCAGAGCCACTGACGCAATGGCAGAGCATCCCGAACACATGGTCGACTCCATGCTCGTCCACCTATGCCTTGCACGTCTGCTGCATGTCCTGGGTGCACTGTCTTTGGCAGTATTGCAGATCACTTACCGGCTGTGCTTCCACATTGCGGACGTCACATGCGTTCAACCTGTATTGCAATGTCACATGTGCCTATCCGAGTGGTGCATGGACGTGTGCCTCTCCAACGAGTGGGTAGCTGACATGGATTACGACAGGTGTGTGCGCCCCCTGTTGGCCCACAACCAGGACTGTCATGGTGATGCCCGTTTATGGCATGCATGGATGTTTGGCATGCATGTTGGGAACTGGGCCTGGGAGATTGCAGGTGTCGTAGTATGCAGTGAGCAAATTGACCCACTTCCCGATTCTGCTTTGGTGCACATTGGATACAGTGGTTAGAGTCAGCACATCTGTCCCATTCAGCTGATGGATTACGACGACGACATGTCAAATATTGTGGCCAACCATCACTCATTAGAGATAGTGGCTCACGCAGCTGCACTCGCGTTCATGGACGAGTGACAAGGTACCTCCAACCACGACTCGATGTGCCACATTGCACGTGTCCCTCCGCATCATTGCACGTTGTACATCTGGTCACATGTCCCAAAACAACAGTGGACATGGCTGCATTGGCGTCGAATCATGTCCGAAGCGCGGACAACCAACGCTGCTTGACATTGACGTGTGTTGGTGATGGACTACCCCGAGGTGAACATGGACGTTTTCCTACGTTCCTTATTCAGCCATGCTTCTGCATTTCTCTGCATATTGTGGCACTACTCTTGGCTGTACTGACACGCTTATCCACCTCAGGCGAGTGCATTTGTGTCCTGTGTTCGATTGTGCGAATCTTTGTGTTTGGACAACATTGTGTTGGATGTTGGTGTACTCTGCTTCCTATGTGTGTGTGCTGCATTGTGTGTGAGATGTCCCTTCATGTGAGCTTTTGTTCACCCTTCTCCCTTTCCGGCAGTGTGGTTTTCACTTCTATGCTTGTTCAGTGGTGTGATGTTGGCGGGTTGTGTGACTTGTGCTCCTTGTTGGTGTGTTTCATTTTGGCCATGGTTTGTCTATAGTTGTGCTGTACTTAATTGTGCATGTGTACCATTGTGGCCATCTTCCCCCATCCCCCAACTCCCTGCTTCTTCCTCTTCCTGGTGCTATTGTGTCTGTAATTTTGTTGCTCTACACATAAATACATGTAATGAACAAATTAGAATAGTTCCTTGATTCTTTTAGGTTTCAAAACTTCTTTCTATTGTTTTTTTTTAAATTTTCCATATAAACAGTTTTTTTAATATTCAAGGACACATAGAAGTCAGAAGTGCAACGTATTCTATCAACACACTTTCTAGAACATTCTACAACAGGTGCAGGTTAAAAGTTCATCAATTTTTTTAAACCTAACGATATTTTTTTGCAACATTTTCTCGAACATTTAACTGCACGTGCAGGTTAAAAGTTCACATTTGTTTTAAGTTCGAACAGTGCCTTCCAAATGCAAGTAGTAGGTGCGGTTGAGTTGAGCAAATTTTATCCTATGATATGTACTCCACGTTTAAACTGCTTTTTCTTAACCAATCACAAAGATGCTTTTCCACCAAACGAATGTGCACCCTACTTTTAAAAAACAATGCTTTTCATCTCCCAATCAGGTATCGTTTTGTATGGCAAAAAAAGTAGTTCCCCATCTTTAAACATATCTCTTATTCTACGAATGGACTGCATGAGCTACAGACATCTATCCATTCCTCCCAGCCATACCTTCAAAATGCTAGTGTGGATCGTAGGACATAGCTATGTTTTCTGGTGCAAGAGGTATGCAGAATAGAGACGTATTGACTTAGACCTAGGTTTACAAAATGTGGACATTAAATGGTTTGGACAAAGAGGATTGAAGTGGCACCAATTGTTGCCTTTGGTTAAAACCTGTTTGCATCTCTAACACCCTGACCTCATGATTGAGCACTGTGGTGGAAACGACCTAGGCACATTGATTGGGGTAGGTTTGGAAATGCTAATGAAGGACACCTTTCGACAATTGATATTGCTTTTGCCTCAAACTGTCTTTGTATATTCCAATATATGCCAAAGACAGAAGTGGAAATGGTCAAACCAATTTTGTCCTCAGATTGAAAAATCTAGGAAGAATGTCAACAAAGCTGTGTCTGCATACCTCAGAGACCATAGAATGGGGTCGATCTACAACAATAACATACGTTTTCATATGGCTGATATCTACAGAAGTGATGGAGTACACTTCACAGATCAGGGAAATCGAGTTTTTCTGAATAACCTGAAGCTGTGCATCCGCACTTATATGTAGCTCCAACTAATAAACACAAGGGCTCTTTTTAGAGCCGCCTTATATTCCCAATATCGGTTCGCAGAGTGACAGCTGCGATCCGGCTAGCACAGGGACACCTGCGGGCCATCGAGCAGCCTCGCAGAGGGACACCTGCGGCCCGTGGGCTCGGCTCGCACAGTGTGAGCTTCTGGCCGTTGGCTCGCAAACGCACACCAGCGTGCTGGCTTGCAGCGGGAGAGCTCCGGTCTAACTCGTAAAGGGACACCAACGGGCCAACCGCCCTGCTAGCAGACACACACCTATCACCTAACGGACTAACTCGGACATGTACAGCTAGGGACACGACGGCTCACAGACGCACAGCTGCAAGCCGACGGACTGCTACTGTTTTATGCTTTAGGGTAGTACAGTGGTGTTTGGGTAGTGTAGGGGGTTGTGCTGGGGGTAGTATTTTAGGGTTTAGTGTAGTGCAGTGGTGTTTGGGTAGGGTGTCGTGCTGGGGGTAGATTTAGGGTTTAGGGTAGTGCACTGGTGTTTGGGTAGTGTAGGGGATCGTGCTGGGATAGTGTTTTCGAGTTTACGACAGTGCAGTGGTGTTTGGGTAGTCTTTGGGTAGTGTAGGGGGTCGTGCCGACAGACTGACTCACAGAGCTCCGAGCCGACGGACGGGCTTCTAAAGACATAGCCGCGACCTGGTGATATGAGGAGAGGCAGCCTGAAAGGCATATCTCACACAGACACAGATGCCAGTGTAGCCTCGCAGAGGTAAAACTAGGAACCTGATGGCTTCTACACGGAGAGATGCGAGCTGACGGAGTAAATCACAAAATGGCTGCCAACACTTCCTGGTTTCAACCATTCACAACCAATAAGCTGCAAGCTGCTGCTTGTAACCCCTCAGCCAATCACATGTCAGAATTCTCAAATATCGATATCTGTAAAATTTGATATTTCTCAAAAACTACTGAACGGATTTACACCATTTAAACAAAAGCGTGCTTTCTGGACCATCACCTTTCTCCCTGCCAAATTTGGCATAATTCCGTTCAGCATTTTTACCAGTAGTCTTCTGTAAAGTTTCATATGGAAATTGCATGGAGAAAACACGTTTTAGGACCCTCTTTTTCTCAGCCCCTCCTACACCATTCACCCCCAAACTTTCAATATAAGAGCTAATCCAAAAAGAGAAACTTTTGGATAATTTCATAAAGATTCGTCAAACGACGCCAAAGTTACAAGCACATACAAGGCTCCAGAAGGGGGCCGCGCAACCCCCTTCCAACATAGGTGAAGCCCCGGGCTGCGCGGACCCCAGCGGCCCCCACCATCCCTGCGAGCCCCTGATATTATTTTTTGAGAAATAACCCCGCAACATAGCCCACCCAAGGGCCTCATTAAAATAAAACGCGAGAACCCGCGACCCCAGCGCGAATTTGTGCCGATTTTCTTTTTTTTTTTTTAAATGATTTTTTGGGCCTTTGGGGTCCTCCTGGGACCCCCTGAGCAGACCTAGTGGGTCAGGGTTTTCTACCCTGCCCCTTCTCTTGTTTTATACCTTTGTTTCTCCGTTTTCGGGTGACTCGCTTCTACCGAGCCACAAGATGGCTGCCAACACTTCCTGGTTTGGAGTGCTAGCAGCCAATCACTGTGAATCTCGCGCACGCGACTTAGGCTCCGCCCAGATATCGAAACTTTATTTTTCTAATTTCTCAGCAACTACTGAATGGATTTACACCATTTTTAAAAAGGTCGCTTTCTGACCCAAGCACTACCTTTCTACCAAATTTTTAGTAATTCCGTTCAGTAGTTTCGGCTGTAGCCCTGCGCAAAGTTTCCTATGGGAAATTGATTTTTTGACTCTTATTTTTTGATTTTCTCAAAAACTACTGAACGGATTTACACCATTTAAAAAAAGGTCGCTTTCTGAACCAAGCTCTACCGTTCTGCCAAATTTGGGGTAATTCCGTTCAGCAGTTCGAGCTGTAGCTCGTCGCAAAATTTCCTATGGAAATTAACATGGAGAAAATGAGTTTTGGGACCCCCTTTTTTCTCAGTCCCCGCTTGACGAATCACCCCCAAACTTGCAGGATAGGAGCTGACCTGGATCGACTTTTTTTGGAGAATTTCAGGAAGATTCATCAAACGACGCCAAAGTTATTAGCAAATCAAAAAATGCTTTTCCTTTGGAAACTAGGTTCTAACTATAACTACCTACTGGTGACCGCCAGTAGGTAATATATATATGTATATATATTCACTGAAAAAACCATAGGTTTCAGGGACGTTATAGTTAGTTGGACATTTCACTCGTAAAAAACCATAGAAATTCCCCCGTTATAGTTAGTTCAGCTAACTATAACTCGTGCCCCGCAATGCACTGCTGATGACATCACATATTACATCATTCATGACATGGTCAGTGACATCACTGATGACATCACTGATGACATCTCAATTGACATCACTGATGACTTCACTGATGACATCATCCAGTGACTGTGTGTTTCTGTAAAGTTTAAATATGTTTTATATATATGCCAAGGTGTATTGAACAATGAGTGGGTGTATATGTGTCTGGATGAAGGATTTAGTAGGTGCGTGACTGACTGTATAAGTGAGTGATTAAATGTGTCTTACTAAATGCATGGGTTAGTGACTAAACTGTCTGAATGTCTGTATCAGTATGTCTGTTGTTGTGTAAGCTGCTGCATGTGTTGGTCAGGAGCTAGATGAGTGTCTATATGGGTTATTGATTGGTTGCCTGAGTACTTGTATGGGAGACTGAGTGTGTGTGTGGGTGGGTGGGAGGTGTGTGACTCTGTGCATAGATGTGTGAGTGGTTGATTCACTGGGTGTATGGGTTCAAGAGTGCATGTGGAAACAGCTGTATGGGCGGGTGAGTGTGTGTATGGGTGTGTTGGTGAGAAATTGGATGTCTCAGTGGTACATGTCCAAGTAACTACATATGTAAAAGGCAGTGTATGTGAGAGTTGGAGTATATAAATGACTATACGTGAGAGTGAGTGATTGTGAGAGTGGCTTTATGGATGAGTGTGTACTTGTATCAGTGATTGTATAAGAGAGTAAGTATGTGTTAGTATATGTTTGAATAAGTGAGGTGGTGTGTGTATAACTGTATAGGTGAGGAAATGGGAGTGTGATTGATTCTTTGCATGACTGACTAGGTGTGTGAGTAACTCCATGAATGAGTGGTGGTGTGTGAGTGTCTGTATAGGTGTATGAGTGCATATGATAGTGTTGTATTGATGAGTGACTGTATGTATGAGTGATTGTATGGGTGAACGAGTGGATGTGTGTGTAGACCTAGGAATCAGTGAGTGCGTATGTAGTAACTTGTATTGGTGTGTCGATGGTTTCACAAATGGTAGTCTGTATTTTTCAGGGGGTATCAAAGGTTATATTGGAGTGTGAGGAGGTGCATCAGATTTTCACGTGGATGATGTCATCAGTGATGTCATTTGAGATGTCATCAGTGATGTCACTGACCATGTCATGAATGATGTAATATGTGATGTCATCAGCAGTGCATTTCGAGGCGCGAGTTATAGTTAGCTGAACTAACTATAACGGGGGAACTTCTATGGTTTTGTACGAGTGAAATGTCCAACTAACTATAACGTCCCTTAAACCTATGGTTTTTTCAGTGAATTTCTAAGGTTTTTTAAATGTTAATTTCTAACTATAACGTGCCTGAAACCTATGGTTTTTTCCAGTGAATTTCAAAGGTTTTTTAAATGCTAATTTCTAACTATGCCTAGAAAGGTAGGACATGTGAAGAAAGAAGAAGAAAAGCACAGAAAGAAGCAAGACAAATGCAGAAAGAGGCAACAGAAGTCCAGAAAGACGAAGAAAAGTGCAGGAAGAAGCAAGAGATGTGCAGAAAGAACCAACAGAGGAGCAGAAAGACCTCCTGTGCCCCCAACCTTTTACTGACGGGTACTGGTGGTAACTGACTGACTAACCAGGACCGGAGCCAGTGCTATGCTAAAAGACACTTAGAATACAATGAAAACACCTACATACACTAGGGAATACTATGCGTTGGGGTACCCCTGTGATTAGCATGACCTTCTCTGTATTTGCCATGAGTTAGTGCCTGGGTCATTGCATGAGTACATGGGTACTGAGTGGATGATTAGAGTACTGCAAGGAGAGTGCATGGTGAATTTATAAGTGCTTGGGTTTTGGCGGAGTGATTGGATAAGTACATGGTGCTGGCTGGGTGATTGGAGGAGTGCATGGGTAGTGACAAGGAGATGGCTGGACTACATCAGTAGTGCTTAGGGGATTGTAGCAGTGCATGTGTTAGTGCCTGGGTCATTGCATGAGTACATGGGTAGTGACTGGATGATTAGAGTGCTGCAAGGACAGTGCATGGTGAATTTATAAGTGCTTGGGTTTTGGCGGAGTGATTGGATAAGTACATGATGCTGGATGGGTGATTTGAGGAGTGCATGGGTAGTGACATGGATTTCTGGAGTGCATGGGTACAACCTGGGTAATTGAAGGAGTGAATCAGTACTGTGTAGGTGGTTAGAGATCTGCATGGGTAGTGCACAGGGGATTGTAGCAGTGCATGTGTTAGTGCCTCGGTCATTCCATGAGTACATGGGTACTGACAGGAAGATTAGAGTACTACAAGTAGAATGCATGGTAAATTTATAAGTGCTTGGGTTTTGGTGGAGTGATTGGATAAGTACATGGTGCTGGCTGGGTGATTGAAAGAGTGCATGGGTACTGACAGGGCGATGGCTGGACTGCATGGGTAGTGCTCAGAGGATTGTAGCAGTGCATGTGTTAGTGCCTGGGTCATTGCAAAAGTACATGGGTACTGATTGGATGATTAGAGTACTGCAAGGACCGTGCATGGTGAATTTATAAGTGCCTGGGTTTTTGCGGAGAGATTGGATAAGTACATGGTGCGCGCTGGGTGATTGGAGGAGTGCATGGGTAGTGACAGGGCGATGGCTGGACTGCATGGGTACTTCTCAGGGTATTGTAGCAGTGCATGAGTTAGTGCATGGGTCATTGCATGAGTGCATGGGTAGTGACTGGATGATTAGAGTGCTGCAAGGAGAGTGAATAGTGAATTTATAAGTGCTTGGGTTTTGGCGGAGTGATTGCATAAGTACACACATGTCACATCAGGCCCCGCCCTCCCTTCACCACTGTGCAAACTAGCCCGTTGGCGGGTTTTAAGTTGGGGGATTAATTCCCCTTGAATCCTTTGGGTCCCTGGGGGCCAACTAGCCCACCAGGTACCTCCAGTAAGCGCCACAGAGCTGCGTTGCAGAGAGGTGGTCTGAGGCCACGCTCCTTTTTCACCTCTCTGCAACGCAACTCTGTGGTACTTACTGGACGTACCTGGTGAGCTAGTTGGCCCCCAGGGACCCTCAGGATTCAAGGGGACTTAATTCCCCAACTTAAAATGCGCCACAGGGCGCGTTTGCACACTTGTCACATCAGGCCACGCCCCTCCCTGCACCACTGTGCAAACGCACCCCCTGGTGCGTTGTAAATAGGGGGATTAAGTCCCCTTGGGTCCTGAGGGTCAGTGTTATGTTGTATGTGTTGGTATTGAGTTTATGCTGAGAGGTAAGGAACGACACCTGTCTCTCTCAGCATTTTGAAAAAGTAAAAATCTGGCTGCGCTACATCGACGACCTCTTCCTGATATGGGAAGGGAGCGAGGAGGAAGCCACAGAGTGGGTACTTAATAGAGCGGTTTCCAAACTAAAAGACATTGATAGACAGAGCACATTGAAGGAAAAAGAAAGGAGTAATGACTCCCATGAGACACAAGTCATTCTCACGTACAATAACAGTTCACGTAAAGTACAAAAAATTCTCAATGAGAATTGGAATATCCTCAAGAGCGATCACGTAGTGGGCCCTACAATTAGCGATAGACCTAGAATCACGTATCGCAAAGGCCGCAGCCTCAGAGATATCCTGATGCATGGCGATATCACTGAACGACAAAATACGGCAATGCACAACCTTAAAGGTTTTTACCCTTGCGACCACTGCAAGGCGTGCAAAGCAAGCCATATGGTCAACGAATTTAGTGTACCAGACTCTAAAAAGAAAAGAACAATTTCACAATTCCTAACATGTAGCACTACATATGCCATATACATCTTGGTATGTCCTTGCCGGAAACGCTACGTAGGGAGTACAACTCATACGGCCAAGAAAAGGGTCCTTGAACATCTTAGGGCCATAAACAACAAGGACCCTCACTACCCGGTTGCGAAACACTTCGCTGAGTACCATCTCTCCAACAGCGCACTCCTCAGCTACTTTATTATTGAACAAGTACTAGGCAGCCCGAGAGGAGGGAACAGGGAGCTAAAACTCAGGAAAAGGGAATCCAAATGGATCCTGGACCTTGAGACACTGCAATACTTTTCTAGGTTGTTCGTGAATCCATGATGTGTGATAATGTAACTGCTAAATTGTAACTGCTAACTGAGAATTTTTCCAATAGATTGCAGTACATGATTAGTTGGTTAGAGCTTACATTTTAATCTAATAATTTTTTTCTTATTTCTTTCACAGGAGGAAAGGAAGGGGCCCACCGACTACTTACGGGCACTTCACGGGCCACTTACCCTTTTCTTCACCTCTACGATGAGTGCACTACCGATTTATAGATAAGACTTTTCTCTAATTATTTCACTTATAGTCACTGTTCCTGTTGTTTGTCTATAGACAGTACTGGGTATTATGGAGGTACTGCCACTTGGCGACAGTATTGAGTTCACATATTCTTGCATGAAATATAAATCTCTGCTCTTTCAGGATTAGCAACTGCCACTAGGCGCAAGTATTGTTGGGTCCACTCGCGATAAAAGTCAGAGTATGTAATCTGACATGTTCCGGTCTGTATTCGGTACCGGAGCGTTTGTGGGTGCATATATGTAATGTAACCACTAGGGCAATCGCAACCCATCTACAAAGGCTTATAAACTAATTATGCTACATAGACTGCAGTAGCACGTAATACTGTGCTTTACAGACATGTCTCACTTCTACTTTCATTTTTACTTTTCTCTGTCAACACTTAGTTCTATATTATGACAATAATAATGTAGAAGCGCTTTGTACCAGTTTACGACTGTGTAAATACGTGTAACAAATCAGAACATACTGTTGTAGTGTATACTAGTTACTTTAAGATGGCCGCCACTGTTTATATGCAATTGAACAGTAATATGATGTCCTCTTTCTATGTCCAGTACTGAGGCTATGTATTCACTGCTTTTCACCCGGCTCTTTTTGTGATCAAGGAAGTTTTCTTCTGAAACGCGTAGCCTTGAGTTTAATAAACTACCCTGACAAGGGATTCTGAAAGCGCATATTATTGAATTTGGGTCTAAAATATATATATATATATATATATATATATATATATATATATATATATATATATATATATATATATATATATATATATATATATATATACTAGCGGGGCCGAGAAATAGGGGGTCCCAGAACGCGTTTTCTCCACTTTAATTTCCATAGGAAACTTTAGACACGGCTACAGCCCGAACTGCTGAATGGAATTACACCAAATGTGACAAAAAGGTAGTTATTGGTTCAGAAAGCACTCTTTTTGTTAAATGGTGTAAATCCGTTTAGTAGTTCCTGAGAAATTCAAACATTTCTCAGATATCCAAGTGGAGAGGCGGAGGATCCGTGAACCCTCTCGATCTCGAGCTTGCAAACTGATTGGCTGCCAACAGTTTCAACCAGGAAGTGTTGACAGCCATCTTGAGACTCGGTTGAAGCGAGTCACAAGAAAAAAGGTAAAAAATGGATTAAAAAGGAGAAAAGGGGGTAGGGTAGAAACACCCTGTCTCACAAGGACCCCCAGGGCCAAAAAAAGCATTTTTTTAACATTTTTGTCAGGATTCGCGCAAATCCTGCAGAATTTTTTTAAAACGAAGCGCGGACTCCCACGCTTTGTTTTTTTTTCAAGCACCCGGGTGGGCCAGGCCCCAGGGGGTTATCATAAAATGTATGCAGGGGGCTACGAGGCCCCCCACAGGCCCAGGGAACGTCACCTCCCCGGGCCTATTTTTCTAATTAAAGTGCATGGGGGTATCCTGTCCCCGAACACAGCCCCGAGAACAACAACCTCCCTGGTGCTCTGTTTGTAAAATGGAGGGGGCCACACGGCCCCCTCCAGCCCCGAGGACCGCAACCTACCCGGGGGTCTGTTTGTAAAATGCGGGGGGACACGCTGCCCCCAGCAGCCCTGGAGACCGCCACCTCCCCTGGGCTATTTTTTTAATGAAATGTGGGGGCTCAAGCCCCCCACAGCTCCGCAGACCACCACCTCCCTGGGGCACTAATTAGGAAAATGTGGGGTCCGTTGCGGATCCCTAGCCCCAGAGACCACCACCTCCCCGGGGCTTCACACAAGATGGGAGGGGGGCCACACGGCTCCCCTCCAGGAGCCCTCCATGGCCCTGAGGACCGACAACCTCCAGGGCCGGCTCCAGCAATGTCCCAGTGTGCCCACCCCGGGACATTGCAGTTTGCTATGGCATGGCGGGAGCAAAACAATCAATATATATCACTTTAATGATCAATGGGCTCCTCCTTTTCTGGTGGTCAATGCGTTTAGACCCCTTTATTTGGGTCTCATCAGGATGGGGGTATGAGGAAGGACCTATAATACAATTATACAATGTGTACATACATTACTGTACATCTACATACCTACAGAATGCTTCAAGTTCTAGTTAGTCACTTTGATGGTGTTATGTTTCCATGCACTTTCACCAAGAAGTGCTCTAGTATCAGTGAGAGTGTAAAGAAGGGGAAACATCCACTAACGACATCCACACGTGTACTTGAAATCACAACGTGTTACTTAAGTATTATATACCCTACATGTAATCCATCACCCAAAACGTGGAGTCATCTTGTGTTATGTATTAGGTGTCCACTTGCAATTCATGCAGTGAGAGACTAAAAATAGAATGACCTAAACCGATAAAAATATAAGTAACATGAATGGCGCTCACTTACAACTAATGTCTGGGGGCCGTGAAAGATACAAAGCGGACGCTCCTGACATCAATGAGCGTATCATCACACTGGATTCCCGGTCCAGTCTTATTTCTGAAGTACAAAAAGAGACACTGGTCACCAACGTGACAGCATGGAAAGGAAATCTTTAAGTGGGTGACAAGTGCGAGCTGGAAGATTACCTTACATATTCTTTTCCGAACAAAAATCCAGGCCGTGTATTCACTTGCCACTCCTAGACCAGTACTCGCTAAGAAACAGTAAAGGGTAGAACGGGCTTACTATAGTCTGTCGACGCAATCACAGGGAATAAACAAGCACGGCGGGAAGAACACTCACCCGTATATCAAATCCAATGCTCTTTATTCTGAGGCACTCCGCATATGTCACGAGCCCTGCAGCGCCGAGTCCGTTGCGTACAAAACGCGGCCGGCGGTAAACCGATAAGTATCCAGTTAGAGTCACATGCATATCTAACTAGTAAAGCTGGAAGAAATACTTCAGCGTGGGAAAATATATTCCAACTAATCCTGTTACTACAGAATATCGAGCGAAAAATTAAAAGTGCAATTACGTTGTTGCATTAAAAAAGGGGGAAGGGGGCAAAAATATAATATATGTGTAAGTTAATATCCCATGAGTAAAGAAAAACTACAGGTAATAGTACATGAATTACACAAATAGAACCTTTATCCCAAAGTGCATGGAAACTTAGGGACTAAATGGAAATGCTACACTTCTGTGGATGCACCACCTAATAACCAAACACGCTCTACGTTCATCAATACAGTGCACAGTCTCAATATATATAGTACAAATAGACAACTTAGCGTTTGGTCATCTCCAAGGAATATCATCACAGAAAAATCATATTTATATCAATATATACAAATGATACGTACATTCTGAGATATTATTTAGTTTTGTCTCTTCCTGCACCTCTCTTGCTTCCTCCTGCACCTCTCTTGCCTCTTTCTGCACTTCTCTTGCCTCTTTCTGCTCCTCTATTGCTTCTTTCTGCACCTCTCTTGCCTCTTTCATCACTTCCCTTCCTTCTTTCTGCATCTTTCTTCCTCCTTCTGCACTTCTCTTGCTTCTTTCTGCATTTCTGATGCTTCTTTCTACATCTTTCTTCTTCGTTCTGCACTTCTTTTGCCTCTTCTGTACTTCTCTTGCCTCTTGCTGCACATCTCTTCCTCTTTCTGCACCTCCCTTCATCTTTCTGCACCTCTCTTGTTTCTTTCTGCACATTTCTTCTTTATATGCACTACTCTTGCCTCTTTCTGCACATCTCTTGCTTCTTTCCACACCTCTTTAGTCTTTCTGCATCTCTCTTGCCTCTTTCTAAACTCCACTCTCTTTTTCTGCACCTCTCCTGTTTCTTTCTGCACTTCTCTTGCTTCTTTCTGCACTTCTGTTGCTTCTTTCTCCACCTTTCTTCCTCTTTCTGCACTTCTCTTGCCTCTTTCTGCATTTCTGTTGCTTCTTTCTGAACCTTTCTTCCTCTTTCTGTACTTCTCTTGCCTCTTTCTGCACTTCTCTTGCTTCTTTCTGTACCTTTCTTCCTCTGTCTGTACTTCTCTTGCATATTTCTATACATCTCTTCCTCTTTCTGCAGCTCTCCTCCTTCTTCCTGCACCTTTCTTGCCTCTTTCTGTGCTTCTCTTGCCTCTTTCTGTGCTTCTCTTGCTTCTTTCTGCACTTCTCTTGCTTCTTTCTTCACCTTTCTTCCTCTTTCTGCGCATTTCTTCCTCTTCCTGCACCTCTCTTGCTTCTTTCTGCACTTCTCTTGCTTCTTTCTGCATCTTTCTTCCTCATTCTGCACTTCTCTTGCCTCTTTCTGCACATCTCTTCCTCTTTCTGCACCTCAATTCTTTCTGCACCTCTCTTGCTTCTTTCTGTAACTCTCTTGCTTCTTTCTGCACCTCTCTTGCCTCTTTCTGCGCTTCTCTTGCATCTTTCTGCACATTTTTTCTTCCTCTTTCTGCACCTCTTTTGCTTCTTTCTGCACCTCTCTTGCTTCTTTCTGCACTTCTTTTGCTTCTTTCTGTGCATTTCTTCCTCTTTCTGTACCTTTCTTCCTCTTTCTGCAACTCTCTTGCCCCTTTCTGCACTTCTCTTGCCTCTTTCTGTGCCTCTCTTGCCTCTTTCAGCACATTTCTTCCGTTTTCTTCACTTATCTTGCCTCATTCTGCACCTCTCTTTCTTCTTTCTACACGTTTTTTTTCCTATTTCTGTACATCTCTTGCTTCTTTCTGCAGCTCTATTACTTCTTTTTGTACCTCTCTTGCTTCGTTCTGCACCTCTCTTGCCTCTTTCTGCTCTTCACTTGCCTCGTTCTGCACCTCACTCTCTTCTTTATGCACCTCTCTTTCTTCTTTCTGCACCTCTCTTGCTTCTTTCTGCACTTCTCCTGCTTCTTTCGGCACCTTTCTTACTCTTTCTGTGTTTTTCTTCCTCTTTCTGCGCCTTTCTTCATCATTTGGCACCTTTCTTACTCTTTCTGCAGTTAACTTAACTCTTTCTGCACCTCGCTCGCCTCTTTCTGCACCTCTCTTGCCTCTTTCTGTAACTCTCTTGCTTCTTTCTGCACCTCACTTTATTCTTTCTGCACCTATCTTGCCTCTTTCTGTACCTCTCTTGCCTCTTTCTGCACCTCATTCTCTTCTTTCTCTACCTCTCTTGCTTCTTTCTGTACCTCTCTTGCTTCTTTTTGCAGTTCTCTTGCTTCTTCCTGCACTTCTCTTGCCTCTTTCTGCGCCTTTCTTCCTCTTTCTGCACCTTTCATCCTCTTTCTGCACCTTTCTTCCTCTTTCTACAGTTCTCTTGGTTCTTTCTGCAATTCTCTTGCCTCTTTATGCACCTCTCTTGATTCTTTCTGCACTGCTCTTGCTTCTTTCTGCATCTTTCTTCCTCGTTCTGCACTTCTCTTGCCTCTTTCTGCACACCTCTTCCTCTTTCTGCACCTCATTTCTTTTTGCACCACTCTTGCTTCTTTCTGCATCTCTCTTGCTTCTTTCTGCACCTCTCTTACCTCTTTCTGCCCTTCTCTTGCATCGTTCTGCACATTTTTCTTCCTCTTTCTGCACCTCTCTTGCTTCTTTCTGCACTTCTCTTGCTTCTTTCTGCACTTCTCTTGCTTCTTTCTGTGCATTTCTTCCTCTTTTGCGCCTATTCTGAGGAATCGCCATCGTCCACAGGAACACTCTCAGAGTCTCGACCAACACCAACGACACCCTCAGCACCGCCGAACACCTGCACTTCCAGATCCACACCGATCCCAACACCACCCTCAGAGGAACCCTCGTCTACAGACCCCCCGGACCCCGACCACAGTTCAGCGACTCCATCGCCGACTTCGTCAGCTCACACGCCGTCGCCTCCACGGACTACATCCTCCTCGGGGCCCTGAACTTCCACCTCGAGAAAAACGACGACACCAACTCCACCACCCTGATCGACAACCTAGCCAACCTCGGACTCAGACAACTCGTCACAACACCCACCCACTCCGCCGGTCACACGCTTGACCCCATCTTCTCCGCAAGCCCCCACATCTCCTTCAACCACACCACCGAACTCCACTGGACCGACCATCGCTGCATCCACTTCACCTTCAAGAAACCCACCACGCACCACCGCACCCAACAGATGCCCTGCCGCTGCTGGAGCAAAGTCACTGAAGACCAGCTAACCACCACCCTCGCCCAGAGCCCACCCACCGACCCCACCAACCCCGACACCGCCCCGACACCGCCGCCCGCAACCTCAGACAGTGGATCAACGACTGCGCCAACACCCTCGCCCCGATCAAGAAACCCTCCAACAGTCACACCAACAAGAAAGCCAGCTGGTTCACTGAAGACCTCCGGGCCTCCAAGCAAACCTGCCGAAAGCTGGAGAAGATCTGGCTCCGTGAACAAACACCGGACAGCCATGCAGCCCACAAGAACGCCACCTGCAGACACCATCACCTCATCAGATCCGCCAAAAGGGCCTCCTTCAAAGACCGCCTAGACAACAACGTGCACAACAGCAAAGAGCTCTTCAACATCGTGAAGGAACTCTCCAACCCCAGCTCCAACACCAACGACGTCCCACTCTCGCAAGACCTGTGCGACTTGCTGGCCACCTTCTTCCACCGCAAGATCGCAGACATCCATGACAGCTTCAACGCCACGACCGCCCCGACAACCACTGAGACCTCCGCCCCCACAACCACCATCTGCACCAACCGCCTGCTCTCCTGGACCAACATCAACGACGACAACACCATCAAGATCATGAACACCATCCACTCCGGATCTCTGTCAGACCCATGCCCACACCACATCTTCAACAAAGCCAGCACAGCCATCGCACCCCATCTCCGGAAAGTCATCAACACCTCCCTCGAGACAGCAACCTTCCCGGAGAGCTGGAAGCACGCCGAGATCAACGCCTTACTCAAGAATCCCAAGGCGGACCCCAAGGACCTCAAGAACTTCCGGCCCATCTCCCTGCTCCCGTTCCCGGCAAAGGTCATCGAGAAGACCATCAACAAACAACTGACCCGCTACCTCGAGGAGAACAACATCCTGGACCCTTCCCAGTCCGGGTTCCGCAGCAACCACAGCACCGAGACTGCCCTCATCGCCGCCACCAATGACATCAAGTCCCTGCTGGACAACGGAAAACGGCGGCCCTCATCCTCCTGGACCTGTCAGCCGCCTTCGACATGGTCTGCCACCACACACTACGAACACGCCTCCACAATGCCGGG
Organism: Calotriton arnoldi; assembly: GCA_963921515.1. Classification (NCBI taxonomy): domain Eukaryota; kingdom Metazoa; phylum Chordata; class Amphibia; order Caudata; family Salamandridae; genus Calotriton; species Calotriton arnoldi. The sequence goes on from CAWUFW010007683.1 coordinate 657,933, forward strand.
ATCCAAGAGAAGGCCCTGGACTGGACCACCTCCTTCCTCTCTGGCAGAACACAGAGCGTCCGCCTTCCCCCTTCCGCTCCAAAGCCACCGAGATCATATGCGGCGTACCCCAGGGCTCTTACCTCAGTCCAACTCTGTTTAACATCTACATGGCACCGCTCGCCTACGTCGCCCGTCGGCACAACCTCAACATCATCTCCTACGCCGATGACACCCAGCTGATCCTCTCCCTCACCAAGGACCCCCACACCGCCAAAACCAACCTTCACGAAGGAATGAAGGCCGTGGCTGAATGGATGAGGAACAGCCGACTGAAGCTGAACTCGGACAAGACGGAGGTCCTTAACCTCGGATCCACCCCTTCGGCCTGGGACGACTCCTGGTGGCCGACTGCACTGGGAACTGCCCCAACACCCACCGACCACGCACGCAACCTAGGGGTCATCCTCGACTCCACCCTCTCCATGACTAAACAGGTCAACGCCGTCTCCTCCGCCTGCTTCAACACCCTCCGCATGCTCTGCAGGATCTACAAGTGGATCCCCACTGAAACAAGAAGAACGGTCACCCAGGCCCTCGTCAGCAGCAGGTTGGACTACGGAAACGCCCTCTACACAGGAGCCTCAGCCAAACTCCTGAGACGGCTCAAACGCATCCAGAACGCCTCTGCAAGCCTGATCCTCGACATCCCTCGCCACAGCCACATCACACCCCACCTGAGAGACCTGCACTGGCTCCCGGTCAACAAGAGGATAACCTTCAAACTCCTCACCCACGCACACAAGGCACTCCACAACACCGGACCAACGTACCTCAACAGACGACTCAGCTTCTACACCCCCACCCGCCAGCTCCGCTCCGCCGACCTCGCCCTCGCCACTGTCCCCCGCTTCCAAAGAGCGACCTCCGGTGGCAGATCGTTCTCCCACCTCGCCGCCAAGACCTGGAACACCCTCCCCATCCACCTACAGCAGACCCAAGACCTGCTGACCTTCAGAAAACTCCTCAAGACCTGGCTTTTCGAGCAGTAGCAGCATTCCCCACCCCAGCGCCTTGAAACCCTCATGGGTGAGTAGTGCGCTTTACAAATGATATGATTGATTGATTGATATCTTCCTCTTTCTGCTCCTCTCTTGCCCCTTTCTGCACTTCTCTTGCCTCTTTCTGCACCGCTCTTGTCCCTTTCAGCACATTTCTTCAGTTTTCTGCACTTATCTTTCCGCATTCTGCACTTCTCTTGCCTCCTTCTGCACTTCTTTAGCCTCTTTCTGCACCTCTCTTGCTTCTTTCTGTACTTCTCTTTCTTTTTCTGCACCTCTCTTGCTTCTTTCTGCACATTTTTTCCTATTTCTGTACATCTCTTGCTTCTTTCTGCACCTTTTTTTGTTTTGTAACTTTCTTGCTTTGTTCTGCACCTCTCCTACCTCTTTCTGCTCCTCACTTGCCTCGTTCTGTACCTCACTCTCTTCTTTCTGCACCTCTCTTTCTTCTTTCTGCACCGCTCTTGCTTCTTTCCTTCCTTTTCTTGCTTCTTTCGGCACCTTTCTTCCTTTTTCTGTGTTTTTCTTCCTCTATCTGCGCTTAACTTGACACTTTCTGCACCTCTCTTGCCCCTTTCTGCACCTCTCTTGATTCTTTCTGCAACTCTCTTGATTCTTTCTCTGTACCTCACTTTCTTCTTTCTGCAACTCTCTTGCTTCTTTCTGCACTTCTCTTGCTTCTTTCTGCACCTATCTTGCCTCTTTCTGCACCTCTCTTGCCTCTTTCTGCAGCTCATTTTCTTCTTTCTCCACCTCTCCTGCTTCTTTCTGCACCTCTCTTGCTTCTTTCTGCACCTTTCTTCCTCTTTCTGCACTTCTCTTGCCTCTTCTGCATTTGTGTTGCTTCTTTCTGCACCTTTCTTCCTCTTTCTGTACTTCTCTTGCCTCTTTCTGCATTTCTCTTGCTTCTTTCTGTACCTTTCTTCCTCTTTATGTACTTCACTTGCATCTTTCTATACATCTCTTCCTCTTTCTGCAGCTCTCCTCCTTCTTCCTGCACCTCTCTTGCCTCTTTCTGTGCTTCTCTTGCCTCTTTCTGTACTTCTCTTGCTTCTTTCTGCACTTCTGGTGCTTCTTTCTTTGCCTTTCTTCCTCTTTCTGCGCATTTCTTCCTCTTTCTGCACCTCTCTTGCTTCTTTCTACACTTCTCTTGCTTCTTTCTGCATCTTTCTTCCTCGTTCTGCACTTCTCTTGCCTCTTTCTGTCAATCTCTTCCTCTTTCTGTACCTCATTTATTTCTGCACCTCTCTTGCTTCTTTCTGCAACTCTCTTGCTTCTTTCTATACCTCTCTTGCCTCTTTCTGCGCTTCTCTTGCATCTTTCTGCACTTCTTTTGCTTCTTTCTGCCCATTTCTTCCTCTTTCTGCACCTCTCTTGCCCCTTTCTGTACTTCTATTGCCTCTTTCTGCACCTCTCTTGCCTCTTTCAGCACATTTCTTCCATTTTCTGCACTTATCTTGCCTCATTCTGCACCTCTCTTGCTTCTTTCTGCACGTTTTTTCCTATTTCTGTATATCTCTTGTTTCTTTCTGCACCTCTCTTGCTTCTTTCTGCACTTCTCTTGCTTCTTTCTGCACTTCTGTTGCTTATTTCTGCATCTATCTTCCTCCTTCTGCACTTCTCTTGCATTGTTCTGCACTTCTCTTGCTTCTTTCTACATATTTCTTCTTCTTTCTGCACTTCTCTTGCCTCTTCTGCACTTCTCTTGCCTCTTTCTGCACATCTCTTCCTCTTTCTGCACCTCCCTTCATCTTTCTGCACCTCTCTTGTTTCTTTCTGCACAATTCTTCCTTTTATGCACTTCTCTTGCCTCTTTCCGCACATCTCTTGCTTCTTTCCGGACCTCTTTCCTCTTTCTGCATCTCTCTTGTCTCTTTCTAAACTCCACTCTCTTTTTCGGCACCTCTCTTGCTTCTTTCTGCACTTCTCTTGCTTCTTTCTGTACATTTCTTCCTCTTTCTGTGCCTTTCTTCCTCTTTCTGCTCCTCTCTTGCCCATTTCTGCACTTCTCTTGCCTCTTTCTGCACCTCCCTTGTCTCTTTCTGCACTTCTCTTGCCTCTTTCTGCACCGCTCTTGCCCCTTTCAGCACATTTCTTCAGTTTTCTGCACTTATCTTTCTGCATTCTGCACTTCTCTTGCCTCCTTCTGCACTTCTCTAGCCTCTTTCTGCACCTCTCTTGCTTCTTTCTGTACTTCTCTTTCTTTTTTCTGCACCTCTCTTGCTTCTTTCTGCACATTTTTTCTTATTTCTGTACATCTCTTGCTTCTTTCTGCACCTCTCTTTTTTGTTTTGTAACTTTCTTGCTTTGTTCTGCACCTCTCCTACCTCTTTCTGCTCCTCACTTGCCTCGTTCTGTACCTCACTCTCTTCTTTCTGCACCTCTCTTTCTTCACCGCTCTTGCTTCTTTCTGTACTTTTCTTCCTTCTTTCGGCACCTTTATTCTTTTTCTGTGTTTTTCCTCTTTCTGCGCCTTTCTTCATCATTCGGTACCTTTTTTCCTCTATCTGCGCTTAACTTGACACTTTCTGCACCTCTCTTGCCCCTTTCTGCACCTCTCTTGCTTCTTTCTGCAACTCTCTTGATTCTTTCTCTGCACATCACTTTCTTCTTTCTGCAACTCTCTTGCTTCTTTCTGCACTTCTCTTGCTTCTTTCTGCACCTATCTTGCCTCTTTCTGCACCTCTCTTGCCTCTTTCTGCAGCTCATTCTCTTCTTTCTCTACCTCTCTTGCTTCTTTCTGCACCTCTCTTGCTTAATTCTGCACTTCTCTTGCTTCTTTCTGTACTTCTGTTGCTTCTTTCTGCACCTTTCTTCCTCTTTCTGCACTTCTCTTGCCTCTTCTGCATTTGTGTTGCTTCTTTCTGCACCTTTCTTCATCTTTCTGTATTTCTCTTGCCTCTTTCTGCATTTCTCTTGCTTCTTTCTGTACCTTTCTTCCTCTTTCTGTACTTCTCTTGCATCTTTCTATACATCTCTTCCTCTTTCTGCAGCTCTCCTCCTTCTTCCTGCACCTCTCTTGCCTCTTTCTGTGCTTCTCTTGCCTCTTTCTGTACTTCTCTTGCTTCTTTCTGCACTTCTGTTGCTTCTTTCTTCGCCTTTCTTCCTCTTTCTGCGCATTTCTTCCTCTTTCTGCACCTCTCTTGCTTCTTACTACACTTCTCTTGCTTCTTTCTGCATCTTTCTTCCTCGTTCTGCACTTCTCTTGCCTCTTTCTGTCAATCTCTTCCTCTTTCTGTACCTCATTTATTTCTGCACCTCTCTTGCTTCTTTCTGCAACTCTCTTGCTTCTTTCGATACCTCTCTTGCCTCTTTCTGCGCTTCTCTTGCATCTTTCTGCACATTTTTTCTTCCTCTTGCTTCTTTCTGCACCTCTATTGCTTCTTTCTGCACTTCTTTTGCTTCTTTCTGCCCAGTTCTTCCTCTTTCTGTGCCTTTCTTCCTCTTTCTGCACCTCTCTTGCCCCTTTCTGTACTTCTCTAGCCTCTTTCTGTACCTCTCTTGCCTCTTTCAGCACATTTCTTCAGTTTTCTGCACTTATCTTGCCTCATTCTGCACCTCTCTTGCTTCTTTCTGCACGTTTTTTCCTATTTCTGTATATCTCTTGTTTCTTTCTGCACCTCTCTTGCTTCTTTCTGCATTTCTCTTGCTTCTTTCTGCACTTCTGTTGCTAATTTCTGCATCTATCTTCCTCCTTCTGCACTTCTCTTGCATTGTTCTGCACTTCTCTTGCTTCTTTCTACATATTTCTTCTTCTTTCTGCACTTCTCTTGCCTCTTCTGCACTTCTCTTGCCTCTTTCTGCACATCTCTTCCTCTTTCTGCACCTCCCTTCATCTTTCTGCACCTCCCTTCATCTTTCTGCACCTCTCTTGTTTCTTTCTGCACATTTCTTCCTTTTATGCACTTCTCTTGCCTCTTTCCGCACATCTCTTGCTTCTTTCCCAACCTCTTTCCTCTTTCTGCTCCTCACTTGCCTCATTCTGCCCCTCACTCTCTTCTTTCTGCACCTCTCATTCTTCTTTCTGCACCTCTCTTGCTTCTAATGAGTGAGATTCTTAGTTTATTAATCACTTTATTACACTTCAATAGCATATGAGAAATACATTTTTAGAAAAGATTAAATGCATACCCTTTTGTTGCGGTTTAGGAAAATTCATCAAAGCAGATCACAGCATTGAACTCCCAAAACTGACAAACTGTCCCTCTAACAGCCTCCTGGACGGACCTCCCTTACAGGTTTTCCACATCGTTCTCGTTCCTTTCCCCGTCAAAGTTTAAAGTTCAGAAAAAGAATTCTCCAAAGAAAAAGTGGCCTATAGAAAATGGCAGCAGCTTCATCAGTATCACGCTCAGGGGTCGATTCCGATGTCGGCCGGAAGCACACCTAACAGTATTCGTTCGGAAAAATACCAGCCGAACGCGTGTTTTCCGACCGACTCGAACACTCTACCGAACGAACAAGTACGATGCGCATAGCAGGCCAGATTCTGAGCGAGCCATACTTACCCATTCCAGCCCCTGTTCTCCGCCCGAAACGGATCCGTAAACGCCGAATCGAGTCGCACGGAAGCAAATACACAGCACCTTCTGGCCGGACTAGTACGATGCGTCTTCCGTACGCTCCAAACTCGTCGATACGTCCGGCACGTTTGAGCATCCAGAAGAGCCGCACATAAGCTCCGATTCGCGCCACAAGAAGATCCACGGCTACGAGACGAACAAGCCAGCGACGAGTATGAGTCGAAGACACGCGAAACCCGGCCGAGACGACCCAATCATGAATCCCATCGCGCAGGTCCTACCAATACTCTACATCTATTACCGGGACCGGCACGGACGCCTTCGGCGCAGACGGTAAGTCAAACACCCACACCACAAACAAAGGACACGTACACGAAATATGTCACACACACATACGGATGCACAAATGACGTACACCAACAACAGCAGAACCATAGGGGTGGGATGGCCATCACCAATGCCATACACACCCATAGGGGGATGGATGCCTGCCACTAACACCACCCCTACTCAGGGGGGGCTGGATGCCTGTCACTACTACCATCCCCACTTATGGGGGGATGGATGCCTGCCACTACTACCATCCCCACTCATGGGGGGATGGATGCCTGTCACTACTGCCATCCCCACCCATAGGGGGATGGATGCCTACCACTACCACCACCCCTACTCAGGTGGGGCTGGATGCCTGTCACTACTACCATCCCCACTCATGGGGGATGGATGCCTACCACTAACACCACCCCCTCCTCAGGGGGCTGGATGCCTGTCACTACTACCATCCCCACTCATGGGGGGATGGATGCCTGCCACTACTACCATCCCCACTCATGGGGGATGGATGCCTGTCACTACTGCCATCCCCACCCATAGGGGGATGGATGCCTACCACTACCACCACCCCTACTCAGGGGGCTGGATGCCTGTCACTACTACCATCCCCACTCATGGGGGATGGATGCCTACCACTAACACCACCCCTACTCAGGGGGCTGGATGCCTGCCACTACTACCATCCCCACTCATGGGGGGCTGGATGCCTGCCACTACTGCCATCCCCACCCATAGGGGGATGGATGCCTACCACTACCACCACTCCTACTCAGGGGGCTGGATACCTGTCACTACTACCATCTCCACTCATGGGGGGATGGATGCCTACCACTACTACCACCCCTACTCAGGGGGCTGGATGCCTGTCACTACTACCATCCCCACTCATGGGGGATGGTTGCCTACCACTACCACCACCCCTACTCAGGGGGCTGGATGCCTGTCACTACTACCATCCCCACTCATGGGGGATGGATGCCTACCACTACCACCACCCCTACTCAGGGGGGATGGATGCCTACCACTAACACCACCCCTACTCATGGGGGCTGGATGCCTGTCACTACTACCATCCCCACTCATGGGGGGATGGATGCCTGTCACTACTGCCATCCCCACCCATAGGGGATGGATGCATACCACTACCACCACCCCTACTCAGGGGGCTGGATGCCTGTCACTACTACCATCCCCACTCATGGGGGATGGATGCCTACCACTACCACCACCCCTACTCAGGGGGCTGGATGCCTGTCACTACTACCATCCCTACTCATGGGGGATGGATGCCTACCACTACCACTACCCCTACTCAGGGGGCTGGATGCCAGTCACTACTACCATCCCCACTCATGGGGGATGGATGCCTACCACTACCATCACCCCTACTCATGGGGGATGAATGCCTACCACTACCACCACCCCTACTCAGGGGGGCTAGATGCCTGTCACTACTACCACCCCTACTCAGGGGGCTGGATGCCTGTCACTACTACCATCCCCACTCATGGGGGATGGATGCCTACCACTACCACCTCCCCTATTCAGGGGGATGGATGCCTACCACTACCACTACCCCTACTCAGGAGGGGCTGGATGCCTGTCACTACTGCCATCCCCACCCATAGGGGGATGGATGCCTACCACTACCACCACCCCTACTCATGGGGGGATGGATGCCTACCACTACCACCAACCCTACTCAGGGGGCTGGATGCCTACCACTACCACCACCCCTACTCAGGGGGATGGATGCCTACCACTACCACTACCCCTACTCAGGAGGGGCTGGATGCCTGCCACTACTACCATCCCCACTCATGGGGGGCTGGATGCCTGCCACTACTGCCATCCCCACCCATAGGGGGATGGATGCCTACCACTACCACCACTCCTACTCAGGGGGCTGGATACCTGTCACTACTACCATCTCCACTCATGGGGGATGGATGCCTACCACTACTACCACCCCTACTCAGGGGGGCTGGATGCCTGTCACTACTACCATCCCCACTCATGGGGGATGGTTGCCTACCACTACCACCACCCCTACTCAGGGGGCTGGATGCCTGTCACTACTACCATCCCCACTCATGGGGGGATGGATGCCTACCACTACCACCACCCCTACTCAGGGGGGGATGGATGCCTACCACTAACACCACCCCTACTCATGGGGGGCTGGATGCCTGTCACTACTACCATCCCCACTCATGGGGGGATGGATGCCTGTCACTACTGCCATCCCCACCCATAGGGGGATGGATGCATACCACTACCACCACCCCTACTCAGGGGGGGCTGGATGCCTGTCACTACTACCATCCCCACTCATGGGGGGATGGATGCCTACCACTACCACCACCCCTACTCAGGGGGCTGGATGCCTGTCACTACTACCATCCCTACTCATGGGGGATGGATGCCTACCACTACCACTACCCCTACTCAGGGGGGCTGGATGCCAGTCACTACTACCATCCCCACTCATGGGGGATGGATGCCTACCACTACCATCACCCCTACTCATGGGGGGATGAATGCCTACCACTACCACCACCCCTACTCAGGGGGGGCTAGATGCCTGTCACTACTACCACCCCTACTCAGGGGGGGCTGGATGCCTGTCACTACTACCATCCCCACTCATGGGGGGATGGATGCCTACCACTACCACCTCCCCTATTCAGGGGGGATGGATGCCTACCACTACCACTACCCCTACTCAGGAGGGGCTGGATGCCTGTCACTACTGCCATCCCCACCCATAGGGGGATGGATGCCTACCACTACCACCACCCCTACTCATGGGGGGATGGATGCCTACCACTACCACCAACCCTACTCAGGGGGGGCTGGATGCCTGTCACTACTACCACCCCTACTCAGGGGGGGCTGGATGCCTGTCACTACTACCATCCCCACTCATGGGGGGATGGATGCCTACCACTACCACCACCCCTACTCAGGGGGGATGGATGCCTACCACTACCACCACCCCTACTCAGGGGGGGCTGGATGCCTGTCACTACTACCATCCCCACTCATGGGGGGCTGGATGCCTGTCACTACTACCATCCCCACTCATGGGGGGATGGATGCCTGCCACTACTATCATCCCCACTCATGGGGGGCTGGATGCCTGTCACTACTACCATCCCCACTCATGGGGGGATGGATGCCTGCCACTACTACCATCCCCACTCATGGGGGGCTGGATGCCTGTCACTACTACCATCCCCACTCATGGGGGAATGGATGCCTGCCACTACTCCCACCCCTACTCATAGGACGGGTAATGCATGACACGACCAGCATACTCCCACATAAGGACTGTCTGAAAATTACCTCCCACCCCCAACACCATGACACGCGTGTGTAGTCTGTGTCAAATGCATACAACACTGAACATGACATTGAACATACAATGTGACCCCCTATCACATGTGTCACACATAATTATGTGTGTGGCCTACACAATGCAAGCAGACCATGACCACTGTGGCAATGTGGCCCAAAGCCCCATCACCACAGTATCCAAAAGGTAAGTGTGTGCTCCATAGCTGAAGCACATTTTGAACAGTGTGGCAATGGGGCCCAAAGCCCCCTCACCACAGTGCCAAAAAGGTAAGTGTGTGCACCATAGCTGAAGCACATTTTGAACAGTGTGGCAATGGGGCCCAAAGCCCCCTCACCACAGTGCCCAAAAGGTAAGTGTGTGCACCATAGCTGAAGCACATTTTGAACAGTGTGGCAATGGGGCCCAAAGCCCCCTCACCACAGTGCCCAAAAGGTAAGTGTGTGCACCATAGCTGAATCACATTTTGAACAGTGTGGCAATGGGGCCCAAAGCCCCATCACCACAGTGCCCAAAAGGTAAGAGTGTGCACCATAGCTGAAGCACATTTTGAACAGTGTGGCAATGGGGCCCAAAGCCCCATCACCACAGTGTCCAAAAGGTAAGTGTGTGCTCCATAGCTGAACCACATTTTGAACAGTGTGGCAATGGGGCCCAAAGCCCCCTCACCACAGTGCCCAAAAGGTAAGTGTGTGCACCATAGCTGAAGCAAATTTTGAACAGTGTGGCAATGGGGCCCAAAGCCCCCTCACCACAGTGCCCAAAAGGTAAGTGTGTGCACCATAGCTGAAGCACATTTTGAACAGTGTGGCAATGGGGCCCAAAGCCCCCTCACCACAGTGCCCAAAAGGTAAGTGTAATCCTGGTAAAAGCTGCAAAAACAAAACTGCATGGATTATTCCTGGTCACACAACACCAAACACTACAGTAGCATTGTAGTGCTTGTGTCCCATAGCAACATAGATTGTGTGAGGCAAGCAGTGCAGTGCCAATGACACATCGTTTTGGCCATGTGCACACAAACATCACCCATGGGGGCCCACATTGTCTACATTCACAAATAACAGAAGTGACCATCATAATGCAGACCCACATATCTGCACCAATGGACACACAAATGTAGACATCCTGTGGAGACAGTAGATGTCAGGTGAACAAATACCATACCATGGCAGCAATGGGACATACTAACCATGATCAATGTGCTGACTGATGACCTAGGAGTCCCAGGGCCAGCAGGGGAAAGCCAACAAACAACATACAGCCAATGGCAAACTAAAGATATGCCAATGAAGTGGTGCAAATGCACAAACACACAGGCAGACTCACACTGCATATCAAACACAACAGGTGAGGGGGGTGGTGTGCCAGTGTCCCCAGGAAAACACACAACACATGAGGAGGCCTGAATCACTAATACACAGATGTCAACACAGTCACATACAAAAGTAACTCATGGATCGGATTCCCCTATGTGGGCAAACAGGCATTGTGAGATGAGAGGGAGCCCAAATTACACATGTCACACAAGCTTGTAGTAACAGCAACTAACACAGCAAGAGACAGACCCACCACAGCACTCCCCCCAGGGACCCCACATTGTGGTGACACTAGCCTGCATGACAATCACACTGTGATGAGAAAGGTAGATGTCATCCACACTGTCAACCACAGCCATGTGTCCTGAGCAACAAACTACCATCACACCTATACAAGCACAAAGCAATCAGCACGGCCTGCCAGCCAAGGACAATATGGAGGTAGTGCCCTAGCCGTGCAACAACTCACATTTGCACACACTCAACGCCACACACCTTGATCTCCACCAATGTGCAGCAGTGAAGCTCACATGGACTGCTGACATTGCACATGCACCCATGACAATCCCAGGGGTGGTGGGGGGAAATAAGGTGCAGAAACCCATCACACATGGCCAGTCAACAAGACTCGTGAATGTCTGACACACTGCACAGTATGCCGTACATGGGCATGACGTGAAATCCACCCCAAACAATGGGATCTGGCCATAGTCACACACCAATGAAGAAGCCAAGGTGACCCACAAAGGACACACATAGACAACTTCCAACATTGCAGCTCTGACCCTGAGGAGTGGCATCAGTCACACACACAACGTGTCACAATCACTGAAAGCATACACAGACAGAAAATCACATTACTCGTGTAACCAACAAGTGCCAAGAGGAATCCTGACTGTGTCCCATCTGCGTTTGCCCACATCCCCAGCCCTGACAACAAAGACAACTAGGGATGACAACCTCATGAACATTAGTTTGCCATGCACTCACATCCCGGAGAAACCAGGTCCAAGATGCTGGATGAACACAGAACAACTCAGCAAGCATAACAAACAGGAACATCCGTAGGGACACAGCCTGTGTAGGAAAAGGGAAGGGAACACGCACAGACATGCTTACACAACACACAACATGGGCTCAGGCTATATCACGGAATCACGCACTGCCATGAGGGCACTCCACTCCTGTGGACGGCCCGCTGTGCCAAACATTGTCTGTGCACGACTCAAACATGTCAGCAGAACACTCGCTCAGTGAGTCAACAACTACAACACACTGAAGGCTCTGCTCACATCAGCCTGGGCACGGGAGTGTCACGTCAGTCATCTGCATACACCCAAGACACGTGTCAAGCAACTTGCATAATGTACACAGATGAGTCCTCCAAATTTGATGTGCTAAACTGCATGTCCATTGGAGACGGGCACACAGTCAGGGTACTAGAAACATTGGACAGTGGTAAGCCCATCAGATGTGCATCAGTGTAAGACAAAGATAGTAATCTAAAAATGCTAAACGTACATCCCTGTGTCAAATGCTGAACATTACACCCTCAGACTGCAGCAAAGGATGCTATAGATCCAGACTACATTAGGACACATATCCCATGGACCACATGGAGCCCATCACAGCAAAACTTCATTTTCCTGATCTGAACACTATTACAACAGCAAATGCATGATTCTACACATCTACATCATGTACCTCCAAAGATTAACCACAAGTAAACAAAAAGAGGCTTTATTCAGCAAGTGTGCAACTCAAATCAAAAGTCCAAAATAAACTAAGGCCAATGGCCAGTCCAAATACACAGTTCCAACAGGGTAATGTGTGACAACTTGTCACCCATTGCTTGCCTGCACAGGTACGGACAGGGGATATCCCCCTTGGAGGGGCATACGAGGGGCAGGCCAGGCACCGCAGGGACAGGATCAGGGGATGCCAGAAGGAGGCAGTGAAGGGGAGGTGGGTGCAGGAGTGTCACCGGCAACTGCAGTGGAGGTGTCTGACTCGGGGGGGGCCGGCACCACCGCAGGGCTCAAGTCAGATGGTGTGGGTGCTGCAACCACTGCAGTGGGCTGGTCAGATGGAGTGGACTGGGTCCCCACTGCAGTGCCCGAGTCAGATGGGGTGGTTGTGGACTCCACCGCAGTGCATGACTCCAAGGGAGTGGAAGGGGGGGCAGATGAGCTGGGCAGGACAGAGGGGGGGGACACGGTCTCCACACCAGTGGCACAAACAGGGGGGAGGGCCTAAGCAGTTTGGGGATGCAGTATCGGTGTGTGGGTGAACCTGGGGCAGGGTGTGGCGGTTGAACATGTGGAGTGGTGGCCTGGGGGATGGAGGTGAGAGACTGGGTGGTTTACTTGCAGGGAGCTGGCGGGGTCTTGCTCTTCTGGGACCGGGGGGACTTGCGGGTGGGGGGCTCACTCTGCCTGCGCCTGGGGGAGGGTGTCCGGGGGCGAGGGGCACTCCCCTCTGTGTGGGTGGACTTCCTCTTCCCCCAGTATGCTGGATCAGCGGGATCGGAGGGGAAGAGGCCGAGGTCACAGAGGAAGAGCTGCTTATCAGGTGGGGTTGCAGGTGAGGCAAGGGAAGGGGTCTTGGAGGGAGAGAATCTTGAGGTTTGCGGAGTGACTGTGGTTGCCTGTGTGTGTGTCAGTTCCCCATCCCCTGTGTGTGTGGTATCAGTCCCCTGAGGATGCTTGTGTGCACGTCTTGCCTTGGTTTTGGGTGTGTCTGTGCTGCTCATGTCTGTGTGTTTGGGTGATTGTGCAGGTGTGCATGTGCTTTGGACAGGTAGGGTGCCAGGAAGTGTGGATGGGGCAGAGGTAGGAGGGGTGAGGGACTGTTGGAGGAGGGACACTGCTGCCATCAGGGAGGACTCCATGGACCTATTGCTCCTCTGTAGGGTAGACATACCCGTCGAGATGCCCTCCATGAACGACACCAGCTGTGTCAACAGAGTGGTGTGTGCATGGAGGACACTCAGCATTGCTGTCTGCCCTATATGGAGCTGCCGAAGCAGGTACACAGACTCCTCACTCAGGGCAGCATGGGACACAGGGGCAGGGGGTGCGGTGCCTGGCACAAAGGAGACACGCTCCCGGACACGGGAGCCTCCACGGACCTCTGGAATGGGAGCCAATGGGAGGGCGGTGGTGGCGGGGCCAGACAGACTAGCTGGGGTTTGGTGGCTGCTGACACCCGCCTCCACAAGGGAGTCATCCTCCGAGCTGCTGTGGTCCTCAGCTGAGGTGGATGGTGCTGAGGACTCCTCGGTGTGGCTCCCCTCGCCCTCCGTGCCACTGGGTGCCCCGACCACTCGTCGGCTGTTGACCCAGTCTGGCTCTGCCGCTCCTCCTGGTCCGTGGAGCTGTCCCCTCCTGTGGCCATGGATGTATCTGCAAACAATTAGGGAAACAGACAAACATCAGTCACCTGCACTGACCGCACACACCACAGTGAGTACAGCACATTACAGAGTAAGACCTGGCATCCCCAGCAGAACATTGCCAAAAGTCCTCACCCAGATTAGGAGAAGCCAATTGTCAGTCTGATGGTCAACCATGGAACAAACACCCCTCCTGCCCTTGCACCCATCTGTCTGGTGCCTGTCTGATGGTAATACCCCAGTGTGGACACATGCACCACCTACACAGTTGTTGGACATTGCTGAGAACACGGTGAAGTATGTGAACATGCCCACATCACATCTCTTGCCACTGAGTCAGTGCAGGTGTCTGGATAAATGGACGGCCAGAGTCTAAATAGAAATGCATGTGATGCATACCAGCACCAGACACCATGAAGCACCCATGTCCGGATAGTCAATGCCACAATGGGTGCATGTTGCACATGTCACTCCCCTGCAGGATCACTCTTAGGATGTTTAATGCCATGACACAGGCATGCCTGCAAAGTCATACATCACTGTCTCCAGTCACATGGTCATGGCAGCCAGCCAACAACAGTCTGCACTGTGTCACAATCCTAGGACATGGGGAAGGCAAGTGATGTAACTGACAAGTGCACATGTCCATCCCCCACTAACCACATCATCTGAACCCGTATTTGTCCACTGCACACCAATTGGACAAATGGGAGACATGAAACACAACTCTCTGAACCAGAGCACCTCACAGTGTGCTGTGAATTATGAACATCTGCCTGAAAGTCACAGTCGCATACACCTGTCTGCACAGTCAAGTGATGAAACACCTATAAGTCACAGAAGTCTTGTCTCACATGTCCAATAGCAGATGGCATGCTGACCCCTAACCGATAAACATCCCAGTAGTCCCAACAACGAAGTCACAGCACAATGACACAGAGGCAGACACCTGAGGGAACATTTCACTGAGCACAACATGTCAGCTGATACACGGGAGTGGGAGTATAGAGTGTATTGTATGCCCTGTAGTAGGCATGACTGTCCAGCTCCACCTGCAAGAGGGATGAGCCCTGGTCAGTAGGCAGGTGGCTAAGCATGTGTGACACACTTGACATACATACTCCTGAGGCCCAACATTGTTCCCACCCGCAGCATGGGGGTGTGCCAAATACCCCAGGGACATGTGGTGATTCTGATCAGCAAGTGGACCACATATCAAAGTTACACCCAGACTACATTGCACGACTCAGGCATTGTGTGAGCAATCGACCCACCCATGAAGGCCAACACAATGTCACGGGAACAAAAGCTGTCACCCACCTTGACCAAAGCAAAATGCAAGGACCCTGTACCCGAGTGACACAATTATCCTGAGCGTAAGGAGCACACCTGTGTATCAGATGAGGAGTGGGCATGTCACAATAGAGGGACATGGTTCCTGGACAACAAGACTGATGTACTGGGGAAGTTTAACCAGGCCAGAGGAGGGCAGATAGCATGTTAGACAGAGTTCACAGTGCAGTCATTGACTCACCCCCTCCTTGCTGCTGTCTGGCCTTCAGCTGCCCATCCAGGTCTGGGAAGACCACCGCCATGATTCGGAGCATGTGGGGGGTCAGGGTCCGGTGTCCGCCCCTCCTGCGAGGAGGCGACAGCTTCAGCTGGACCCTTGCGATCCTCCGGGTCCAGCCACGAAGGTCCTGCCACCTCTTCTGGCAGTTGCGGATCCGGCGCTTGTAGACCCCCACGGATCTTACTGCCCGGACGATGGCCAGCCAGATATCCTGCTTCTGGTGGGCATCAACCTGTGAGGATGACAAAGTGAAAAGGCCATTACTACACATGCAACATATCCGTGCATCACACAGTTGGAAATACATGTCTCAATCACAGGGGCATATGATGTACACAGGCAGTGCAACGAGGGCTATGGACAGTTTGCCAGCAGTTACTACATGGTATCATTGCATGGGAAGTGAACCTTGTTAGAATGCACTGTTACTCCACTGTACCTGTTCAGTGCATGTGACTACACACTTTGGGGGGTGCGAACTACTCAGTGAGCATGCTAGCCAGTGGTGTGCACACTGTAAATCCTGCTAGTCAGACAACATGCATAATTAGTAAGGCAGAGGACAGCACACTCACCTGCTCCCCTGGTGTCCCATACAGCTTGCTGTACTGTGGAAGGAGGTTGTCCACCAGGGCCTGGTTCTCCTCATGGGTGAAGGCTGGGGCTCTCTCCACAGTACGTGCCATTGCAGTAGCCAGAGGATGCAGAGACAGCAGCAGTGTAGTGGCAGATGTCGTCCTGGAGCATATAGTGCAGGCAAGTGAGCCCTCAGGGGAACAGCCAGCATTATATGTGTGCTGCAGAGGCAGATACTGTGCCATGTGTCCAAAGTGAAAGGTCCAAGTCGTTTGCATCTTCTGAATCTGACCAATCCATGGAATTGCAGCACCAATACACGCCCACAGCATCCTTCAAAAATTCAACTTCATGACACCCATGAATTTGCAACATTGTTGTGGCTGGCCAACTGAATTCACTGCATCAGACTTGTTGAAGCTTCAAAAACGCGTCCGTTGCCATGCCAGGCCCCAGCCAATTCGTGCGCACCGATCGGTCCATTGCTGTACAATGCGTACCCGGGATACAACGCGTACCTGCTCACTACCAATGCAATGGGCCGTGCGGGCACACCGATCGGTCCATTGCTCTACAACACGTACCCGCTCACTACCAATGCAATGGTCCGTGCGGACACACCGATCGCTCCATTGCTCTACAACGCGTACCCGCTCACTACCAATGCAATGGGCCGTGCGGGCACACCGATCGGTCCATTGCTGTACAACGCGCACCCGGGATACAACGCGTACCTGTTCACTACCAATGCAATGGGCCGTGCGGGCACACCGATCGGTCCATTGCTGTACAACGCGTAACCGGGATACAACGCGTACCCGCTCACTACCAATGCAATGGGCCGTGCGGGCACACCGATCGGTCCATTGCTCTACAACGCGTACCCGCTCACTACCAATGCAATGGGCCGTGCGGGCACACCGATCGGTCCATTGCTCTACAACGCGTACCCGGGATACAACGCGTACCCGCTCACTACCAATGCAATGGGCCGTGCGGGCACACCGATCGGTCCATTGCTCTACAACGCGTACCCGGGATACAACGCGTACCTGTTCACTACCAATGCAATGGGCCGTGCGGGCACACCGATCGGTCCATTGCTGTACAACGCGTACCCGGGATACAACGCGTACCCGCTCACTACCAATGCAATGGGCCGTGCGGGCACACCGATCGGTCCATTGCTGTACAACGCGCACTCCGCTCACTACCAATGCAATGGGCTGTGCGGGCACACCGATCGGTCCATTGCTGTACAACGCGTACCCGGGATACAACGCGTACCCGCTCACTACCAATGCAATGGGCCGTGCGGGCACACCGATCGGTCCATTGCTGTACAACGCGTACCCGCTCACTACCAATGCAATGGGCCGTGCGGGCACACCGATCGGTCCATTGCTGTACAACGCGTACCCGGGATACAACGCGTACCCGCTCACTACCAATGCAATGGGCCGTGCAGGCACACCGATCGGTCCATTGCTGTACAACGCGTACCTGCTCACTACCAATGCAATGGTCCGTGCAGGCACACCGATCGGTCCATTGCTGTACAACGCATACCCGGGATACAACACACACCCGCTCACTACCAATGCAATGGGCCGTGCGGGCACACCGATCGGTCCATTGCTGTACAACGCGTACCCGGGATACAACGCGTACCCGCTCACTACCAATGCAATGGGCCGTGCGGGCACACCGATTGGTCCATTGCTGTACAACGCATACCCGCTCACTACCAATGCAATGGTCCATGCGGGCACACCGATCGGTCCATTGCTGTACAACGCGTACCCAGGATACAACGCGTACCTGCTCACTACCAATGCAATGGGCCGTGCAGGCACACCGATCGGTCCATTGCTGTACAACGCGTACCCGGGATACAACGCGTACCCGCTCACTACCAATGCAATGGGCCGTGCCGGCACACCGATCGGTCCATTGCTCTACAACACGTACCCGCTCACTACCAATGCAATGGTACGTGCGGGCACACCGATCGGTCCATCGCTCTACAATGCGTCCCTGGACAGGTCACACGCATATGTCACCATGCTGGTCACTGGTGAACCTATGCCAGCCACATATACTTTCCAGGGACTCAGGGGCACACCTACAACACCACACCCAGTCCACACTGTATCTAAGGCATGTGTGGCAGCATAACCTTATCTGTGTATGGGGTGAACATGTGGATTTTGGGGTGGCACTTGGGGGCATACACACCCAGGCTGTGCACGTGTTCATGGGGACAGGGTCCTTTGTGTGTTGTGCACCTGACCACTGTGATGTGCAACTTTTCATTTTGGAGCATGTGTCATGGTCACATTTCCAGGTTGTGTATGTGTATGACATGTCACATACCCCCAGGCTCACATGTGGGAAGGCATGTATGTCACAGGGTGGCCCATTGCCACAATAGTGATGTCCCTCCGCAGTCTGTGTGCATTTTGTGTTTCACATGTCTCTGACTCCATGTGCACAATGGGAGACAGTCTCCACATCCACGTTGTTTGTGCATGAACTTTGATGTTGTGTGTGTGTGTGTCACAGATGTCCATGTCTGTCCTGCAGAGGCTACAGGGGCCACTACCTGTGGGTGTAATGTTTGTTTTTCTGACGTGTACATGATACGCCATGTCATGCCAGTGTCCATGTGGTAAGACAGGGTCCCTGGGAATCTACCTGTCAATGAGCTGTGATGCCTGTGGAGCATCTGTCCAGACATGTCACTGTGGTATATGTGAGGAACGTGACAGCAGTAAATGGGTACTGTGACACAGCTAATGGTTTCCCATAGCACACCCTGGAACCTGTTGTCAACACTTGTTGAACAGAGATGTTAGATGATGTCCATGTAGGTGCCATATATGTCCAAACAGAACTACACACACATCAAGTACTTGTGTTTGGTAATGATGTATCATGTGAAATTGAGTATGGTGAATGGTACATATGTGGGGTGACTGACAATCTTGCTTTCTTCACCTATGCACTGCAGGGCTCCTGCTGTCCATAGACCATTCCCAGACCTGGCACCGATGGTGGAATGTGACAGCATCCGACAGTACCGCTTCACCAGGCAGCTAATTGAGGATTTGGCTGTGCGGTTGGACCCACATTTGCAGCCTGGCCGGCCGTATCCTACAGCGCTGACCCCCAAGGTGAAGGTGATGGCAGCCCTACACTTCTTTGCCACCGGTACCTTTCAAAACACTGTGGCATCTACTGGTGGGATGACACAGACTATGTTCAGCCGTGTGCTACGCGATGTTTTGGGGGCAATGTTGAGATGCCTGAACCAGTACATCTATTTCCCAACACGTCAACGACTCACTGATGTCAAGAGTGACTTCTATGCCCTGGGGAGGATGCCACATGTCATTGGCTCCATTGATGGGACACATGTGGCTTTGATACCACCACAGGCACATGAGCAGGCATACCGGAACCGTAAACATTACCATTCAATAAATGCTCTGGTGGTATGTCTTGCAGATATGACCATCACACATGTGTGTGCCCGTTTCCCTGGTTCGGCACACGATGCCTACGTGATGAGGAGTAGTCGCATCCTGAGGATGATATCACAGATGGCGAACCAGCGTGCCTGGCTTGTCGGTGTGTACTGACTTTGTACCATTGTGTGTGTTCTGCTATGTTGCTTTCCGCACACTTTTCCAAATCGGCTAATGTGCAATTGTCTGTCTGTAGGTGACTCGGGATACCCCAACATGCCGTGGTTGCTGACACCCCTCAGGAACCCTGTGACACCAGCCCAGATGCGCTACAATGAGGCACATGGTCGGACGAGGAGGGTGATCGAGCGGACCTTTGGTCTCCTGAAGAGCCGCTTCCGCTGCCTGGACAAGACAGGAGGGGCCCTCCCATATGCCCCAGCAATGGTGTGCAAGATTGTCATCGTCTGCTGCATGCTACACAACCTGGCAGTGCGGAAGGAGTTGCCTCTCATCCTGGATGACGATGACCAACGTCCGCCACCTGTGGAAGATCCTGGCCTGGGCCACGATGCCAGTGATGATGATGATGGTGATGTCCGCACACAGCTCATCACCAACTTCTTCAGCTGAATGTGAGTCTCCAGAGGGTTGTCATGTCAATGATTTAAGTTTGCATGATATGTGTGTGTGGTGCTCTGGTGCTGTTTGAGTGTGTCCATGTGCTACTTGACTGGATGCGTGCAGCGATGTGTCCTTGCAGGTGGTCTGTACTGCCCAACAGTATTGACATGCTAACTTGGTTTTGTGTAGTTATCGTGTGACATGTATTAGACATGAGTATTGCCATTCTGTGCTGTTCTTCAGTGGTTTTGACTGTGTGTCATGTCTGTCCTTCACAGGGTGCTGCCGGAGTTGTTTGATCAACTTGGATCCCCCGAATCCCTGATTCAACTTCCAAGGTGGAAGCAGTCGTTTCCCTACAGGTGATGTGCCACACACCCCAGGACTTTCTATCTTCTGCACTTTTTGACTTTGTGGCCACAGCCAGGTGGGATTACCTTGCATTTGTAGTGGAAACAACATGTTGCAAATGTGTAATAAACGTGTGCTTCACTTTGGGATGTGTATTGTCTGTAGTCAGACATCTGACTGACATTTGCTTACTGCACCTGTAGTCTAGTTGACACAGACTGTGAATAGGTGTGGTGTCCGTGCATTCCACTGTATTTCCTGGCAACATCAGTGTAGGTGATAAGTCTGATGGCCCTGGTGTGTATGTGTTGTGTGGCCCTAGTGGTGTGTCTCCCTCATATGTGTCACGTCGCCATGACTCACATGACGGTGTTGGATTTGCTGTAGCAGTTAGCATGCACAGTGTCATTTTTCTGATCACCATCTCCATGACAGAGACCACGTTGGAATCACAACAGAGGCAGATATGGTGTATTGGTAAGTTTATTTACATGCAGGTGTGGGGATGGTGCACAGGATGGTGGGTGCTGTACATAGAAATTGGAATCCAAAGTTCCCATGTGATTCGGAAGTCTTGGTAGCTGAAATGCCCAGAGTAAAGTCCACAGTCATCTGATAAATTTGGCCAACTAGAGCTCCCCATGTCATGTGGGAGAGTTGGGTTGCCTTCGACAGGGCGTGCAGTTTGCACACAGAGGAAAAGTTCCAGAACAGGTGTTGGCTTCCTGGGGGATGTAGATGGCCATCTGCCTCTCAGTTTAGCCTCCTCGGACGGCCCCTCTTCTTGGGGGGGACCCTCAGGTGCAGGCTGCGGCGGTGCAGGGGACTCTCCGCCAGAGTCCTCCTCCCTCCCTGTGGCATTTGCAGTTGTTTCAGCAGCAGATGTTGTGGGCACACAGGGAGGTGAGGCCATGTTGGTGCTGATCTGGCGGAGGCATGTTAGTATGTCCCTATGCACCGCTGTCAGTTGTTCCAATGTGTCCCACTTGGACTCCATTCCAGACATGTGTGTCTCAACACGTGACATGTGTGTCTCGACACGGGACATATGGGAGTCCAAGCGGGCATGATGGGCAGCCTGCTACTGTTGTATGTCCATGAGGATCCCCACTACCTGGCTGACCTCTCCGGTGCTAGTCTGGTACGCATCCGCGATGCGTGCCAGTTGTGGGTCATCATGCAGTCCAGACCCCTCTGCAGCGACCTATGTCTACCACCCCTCCCACCACCCCTGGCAACACGTGCAGGACCTGCGGTGGCACGCACAGGTGACCGTGGGCCCACTTGGGTGTTGTTCCTGGGCTCGTTGTCACCAGCTCCAGTTTGGGCCTGGGTCCCTGCGCTGTTGTCATCTGTGGTCCTTGGTCTGTCCGTGTTGGCAGGGGTGGCCTGTGTGTTGCCAGTTGTTGGAGGGATGGGTGCAGGGGGTGCAGATGTTGGTCCTGCTGGTGCTGCATGATGACTGGCACCGGAGGGTCCAGCTTGTTGTTCGCCATCCGAGGAGTGCAGAGGCTGATCCACACCAGTGAGCTCAGTGTCCCCCGGAGCCTGGGACAGGGACTCCTCCTCGTCTGCTGCTGTGTCCCCATCATCACCTGTTTTGGGGAGAGACACAGATTGTATGTTATGTTTCTACAGGCATCAATTGTTCAAACACCTGACAGTTGTGACTGTACCTCTGGATGCGGGCCTGAACATTGCATTCTCCTAAATTGTGACAGTCAGAGAATGATATTGGTGTAGCACATTGTCCTGCCAACCTGTGGCATGTCAATGTGAATGTTGAGGTGTGTGCATGACCAGCATTGGTGGTATTTGGTTGCCATCCGGGCCTCCTTCTCCCCCCAGCCCAGTTATCCCAACATGAAGCGTGCTTCCATTGCAGGGAGTGCAGGTTGTCTTTCAGGATGTCAGTCAGTGGTATCCTGCTGTTGGTTGTTGCACAGTTCCCTGCAGGGCCTTGTGCTCCCCCCAGCAGTACCCCGTGTCAGCCATCTTGTGAGTCCTTTTCCACTCCCTGTGATGTGAGCATGGTTCAGGGTGGTGTTGATGGGCCAATTGTGAGGGTGAGCAATATCTGTGACTACCACTCCCATCATGCTATTGCCTACACCCCCCTTCCCAGCATGCCCATCCTTCCTTCCTTTTGACTCTGCTTCCCTGTGGGGTGGGGTGCCTGTGCTGACAGGATGGCTGAGAGTGTTGACCTGGCAGTTGTTTGGCTACAAGTCCCAAGAGTGTCCCTGTGCTTCACACAGCATAACCAGGGTGGTGGTTCTTTGTGGGATCTTCAGTTAGGATGTGAGGCATTGCATTCTCCCAGGTGGGTTATGTGGAGTTTGTGTTAAGGGGGTGTGTGGGAAAAGCTGCTTGTAACTATGGTCAGAGCTGTGAGTCCTCCTTCCCACCCAGCCAGATATCCCACCATGGAACGTGCTTCCATTGCAGGGAGTGCAAGTTGGCTTTCAGGATGTCAGTCAGTGGTGTCCTGCTGTTGGTTGTTGCACAGTTCCCTGCAGGGCCTTGTGCCCCCCCCCCCAGCAGTACCCAGTGTCAGCCATCTTGTGAGTCCGTTTCCACTCCGTGTAATGTGAGCATGGTTTAGGGTGGTGTTGATGGGCCAATTGTGAGGGTGAACAATATCTGTGACTACCACTCCCATCATGCTATTGCCTGCACCCCCCTTCCCAGCATGCACATCCTTCCTTCCTTTTGAGTGGACTTCACTGTGTGTGAGTGTGACAGCAATGGCAAGATGGCTGACAATGTGGTCCTGTTGTTTGTTGGTGCCCAGTTCCCATCAGGGCCTTGTGCTCCCCACAGATGGGGCCAGTGTCAGACATCTTTGAAGTGGCTTTTGACTCCCTGTGAGGTGTGCATGCTTCAGTGTTAGCTTGCTGGGCCATGTGGGTGGGGGATGTTGAGCTGTGACTACCACTCCCATCATGCTATTGCCTACACCCCCCTTCCCAGCATGCCCATCCTTCCTTCCTTTTGACTCTGCTTCCCTGTGGGGTGGGGTGCCTGTGCTGACAGGGTGGCTGAGAGTGTTGTCCTGGCAGTTGTTTGGCTACAAGTCACAAGAGTGTCCCTGTGCTTCACACAACATAACCCAGGGTGGTGGTTCTTTGTGGGATCTTCAGTTAGGATGTGAGGCATTGCATTCTCCCAGGTGGGTTATGTGGAGTTAGTGTTGAGGGTGTGTGTGAGGGGAGGTGCTTGTAACTATGGTCAGGGCTGTGAGTCCTCCTTCCCACCCAGCCAGATATCCCACCATGGAACGTGCTTCCGTTGCAGGGAGTGCAAGTTGTCTTTCAGGATGTCAGTCAGTGGTGTCCTGCTGTTGGTTGTTGCACAGTTCCCAGCAGGGCCTTGTGCTCCCCCAGCAGTACCCAGTGTCAGCCATCTTGTGAGTCCTTTTCCACTCCCTGTGATGTGAGCATGGTTCAGGGTGGTGTTGATGGGCCAATTGTGAGGGTGAGCAATATCTGTGACTCCAACTCCCATCATGCTATTGCCTACACCCCCCTTCCCAGCATGCCCATCCTTCCTTCCTTTTGAGTGGACTTCACTGTGTGTGAGTGTGACAGCAATGGCAAGATGGCTGACAGTGTGGTCCTGTTGTTTGTTGGTGCCCAGTTCCCAGCAGGGCCTTGTGCTCCCCACAGCTGTGGCCAGTGTCAGACATATTTGAAGTGTCTTATCACTCCCTGTGAGGTGTGCATTCTTCAGTGCTAACTTGCTGGGCCATGTGGGTGGGGGATGTTGATCTGTGACTACCACTCCCATCATGCTATTGCCTACACCTCCCTTCCCAGCATGCCCATCCTTCCTTCCTTTTGAGTGGACTTCACTGTGTGTGAGTGTGACAGCAATGGCAAGATGGCTGACAGTGTGGTCCTGTTGTTTGTTGGTGCCCAGTTCCCAGCAGGGCCTTGTGCTCCCCACAGCTGTGGCCAGTGTCAGACATATTTGAAGTGTCTTTTCACTCCCTGTGAGGTGTGCATTCTTCAGTGCTAACTTGCTGGGCCATGTGGGTGGGGTATGTTGATCTGTGACTACCACTCCCATCATGCTATTGCCTACACCCCCCTTCCCAGCATGCCCATCCTTCCTTCCTTTTGAGTGGACTTCACTGTGTGTGAGTGTGACAGCAATGGCAAGATGGCTGACAGTGTGGTCCTATTGTTTGTTGGTGCCCAGTTCCCAGCAGGGCATTGTGCTCCCCACAGCTGAGGCCAGTGTCAGACATCTTTGAAGTGGCTTTTCACTCCCTGTGAGGTGTGCATTCTTCAGTATGAGCTTGCTGGGCCATGTGGGTGGGGGATGTTGAGCTGTGACTACCACTCCCATCATGCTATTGCATACACCCCACTTCCCAGCATGCCCATACTTCCTTCCTTTTGACTCTGCTTCCCTGTGGGGTAGTGTGCCTGTGCTGACAGGATGGCTGACAGTGTTGTCCTGGCGTTTGTTTGGCTACAAGTCCCAAAAGTGTCTCTGTGCTTCACACAGCATAACCCAGTGTGATTGTTCTTTGTGGGATATTTAATTAGAGTGTGAGGCATTGCATTCTCCCGGGTGAGTTGTGTGGAGTTTGGCTACACTGACTTCACCAGCATACACAGAATTCCTTCCTTTCAGTGAGCTTCCCTGTGAGGTGGTGTTCTAGTGGTAGCAACATATCTGAGAGTGTTTGCTGGTTCTATTTGTGCCATTACCTTGCTGTATTTGTTGTTAGGTTTGTACATGTCATGACACAGTTACATATCACTATGAGATGGCAGGTATTGTGTTTGTCTGACTAGCATTCACATCTTGGGATGAATATCTTTTGGTTGCTGTGTATTTGCTAAGGGTGCATGGTTTGACTATCCCCTTGACAGTGATGTGTGTGTATTGTCACACCATATTGTGTACTCACCAGGCTCTGTGATGTTTGTTAGTCCGTATACGCTCACTGGTGGTAGGATGGCCCGCACCTTCTCCTCCCAGGGCCTGAGGTATACTGGTTTTGCAGGAGGGCCACTGCTGGTGTGCTGGCTGAGGAGGTAGTCCTTCTTGAGTAGGTCCCTGACCCTCCTGCGCACATCATACCACCTGTTCTGGATGTCTTCCTTTGTGCGTAAACATGGTGATTGTGCGTTCACCCTGTCGACAATCCTCTCCCACATCTTGGTTTTCTGCGACATGGGGGTCTGTTGTACCAATGTACCAAACAACTGTGGCTCTACCCTGAGGATCTCATCTACCATGACTTCCAATTCACTGTCTAGGAACTTTGGATTCTTCTTTAGGGGCATGGTGATGGGTGGTGGTGGTGATTGGTGTGTGTGTGTGTGCAAGTGGGGGGTGTGAGTGTAGGTTTTGCTGGGTGTGTGAGGGTGCTATTTGTAGGTGTGGTAATGGTGTGTGGCTTGTGTGATGTATGAGCTGTGAGTGTATCTGTGGTTGCTGTGTGATGGTGTTCTGTGCTGGCAGGTCAGTGGAATTTGCAAAGGATCATGGTAGGGATTTGTGGCCTTTATGTAGGTGGAGTTGGAGGTGTGTCCTTGTTCCATGTTTTTCCCCGCTGTATTTATTGGCTTTGTGATTGCTTGTTTGGCCCTTTTTTTAAAAACTTTTTTCCTTGGTGTTTTTGGTGCATGTAGGAGTCGTTCTTGTGTCCGAGTAGGACGCTGCAGTTGTCTGGTGCGATCTTGTCCGACTCGTTCCCGCTGTGTGTCAGCTAAGTTTCATATGCGGCGTACGAGTCGGTCGCGGAGTATTGGGTTGCTTCGGCTGGGTTTTGTATGCGTGTCGGTCGTGCGGCTTGTGCTCCATGCGAGTCGGTCGTGTTTTGCACGCACAGCATCGTACTGCGCGGGTCGGAGTTCGCGGGTACGTTTCGTTCGGGTTCAATTCGGGTGCGTGTCGGTCGGTTCGTTTCGCATGCTTTCCGGCCGGATGGCTTGTTTCCGTCCGGCTCGGTCGGTCGTTTTGTATTCCGTCCGAGTCGGTCGGAATTCTCATGCATTTCATCGTACTACCCGGGTCGGACGGCGCCGGTCCGTGTCGGTCGGACTAAATTCCTGTACCGAGTCGGTCTGCTTTTTTTCCGACCCGAATCGGAATCGACCCCTCAGTGTCCAAAAATTATGCAGGAAAAAGCGCTCCTCCTACTTAAGAGCAGGTCCTCTTATACCCTACTACTAGCTTACTAAACAAAAAGTTGCAATCTTTGGGGATGAGAATCACGCTAATTGGTCCATTGGAGGGGTGGCTAGAATCACCTCATTGCCCTCCTTGTTCAAACCGGTTCTAAAATTGTTTAAGGGTGATATTTTCACACGACCTTTGGGTAATAGCAGTCCAATTGACAGTTCGCTAAATGTTTCACTTTTTGTTATTCACTTTAAAACAGTCCATTGTTAATTCATTGAGGCTCATCCCATGTTTCTCACGGATGGATGCTGAGTCTTTCTTGGCATTCTCCTGGTGTCAGGTCGGCATGACCTTGACTCCTCTCACTCTGGGCTCACTCGGTAACCACGTGACTTTAGCTCTATGGCTTTCTTCCGCTTAGAGGCCAACTTTGTGTCTGCGCATGACCTCATCTGCCTCGGCAGCCATTTTCGCAGCATGGCCTAGCAGGCCCAAACGAACTATCATAGGAACAAACACAATCATAATTAAAATAAAGAAAATAAGCCTTTCTGTTTCCCACCCGTCATTCTAAGTACCCAAGTTAGGTGTTACCTAGCAGAAGCGACATTTAAAGCCATGTTTTACTTACCATCCACATTCTTTGCCACAATACAATTTTACTACATAGCACAAATCATGCGATTTTGTTCTAATTAGTACGCAAATTACTATATTAACTATTATTTTACTTTACTATTGTAAATAAGTTAGTTTGCACATAAATAGCGATTACCACCCACTTATGTAAATGTTTATAAAAAGTGCAGATTGTTGATTAATATTGCAAACAATTAATATCGTTAAATTATTATCCCTATTATGGGGTGTTACAAATTTTTTGCATTTACCTTGCTCCATCACTACCAAGCACATTTTTGTTTTGCTTCACCATTCAAATAATGTGCTTATTTTGGCATACAATCAGCTCTAACTCTTTTGACATAGGCAACCTGAATTTATTATACAATAGCTACACATGAAACAGTACTTGTTACAGGATTGACTAATTACCAAAAAGATATGTCAATTCGAAAGAACCTTTGAGGCAATCTTCAAAATGTTGGAAATATTGTTAGTTCTTAGTGATCTTTGCTACTCTGAAGACCCTCCCTGATTTACAACTTCCCCCTCCTCGGATAACAAACAGTTACTCCCAAAAAAGGCATTCTATTTGTACCTGCAAAGGAAAAACAAGCACTGGCAAAGCCAACAGGCCTGGCCTTGACAACCCACTACTGTACCAGTCGAGTATAAATAAAACACTGTACCGATTGATGGCTTGTCAGAAAATCCCACTTGAGACGTTCTAAGATATAATTTGCCAAAATGTTTCACTAGTAACATCAAATCACATAATGACTGAAAGTGGCACTGGTAATACACCAAGACATTGTAAGGAAATGCCTCGTTTTCAATGTTCACCCCAACATTTTTGGACTGATGCTGCTGGTTTTTCAACTCTGAGAGTACACTGAGGTCTTCTAACAAGACCTCAGTGCCAGTGCTCTAACCCTATATAAAAGATATGTTTAACTGGAAACACCCAACTGGCAAGTACTGGGTTACTTATAAATCACTTTGATATGGTATCCAGGGCATGTAAGGAAAATTGTCCACTCAGGGTTGCAGCACTGTTTGTGCCATCCTGTGCGTGACAAGGTACAACATGGCTCCCAGCCTACCACTGTAGACTGGAAGGACAGTGTTTTCATTGCCAGTTTGACTTTGCCATTCATTTCCAATGGCAAAGCCACCCTATCCCTTAATATTATATATGTCTCCCCTAAAGAAGGCCTTTTGAGCTCTATGGCAGGGAGCTGTATTTTGTTTACTATGACATATATTTTTGATATGTCTTAACAGCAACACTTCCAAATTACCGTTTTGCTGTGGATTTAGTTGGTAGCCCAATTGGCTAACTCAGGGTTGGCAGTTGTCGCTCCAACCCAGCTAACTCCTGAATGGGATTACCTAACTGGGTCATGTAAGGTATCACATTAATTGTGGCATTAAACCCGACCTGGTGCCCATGTTGAATTTAAAACCACTATTAAAAATAAGCAACATTTGGAAATTTGGCACTCTGTGCTCCAGCTATCCCTGAGGCCTCACAAAGGCCCTGACACACTGACACACTGACACACAGACAGCTTTCTGACTCCCTGGGAAGACGTCTGGAACAAAGGCAGTTGTTGCAGTGCTCATAGTGATAGAGAAGAGGAATAAAGTGAACCTCTTCCAGAACTGATGTCAACCAATGTCAAAGGTGTTTCAGTGGAAGAAGTAGTTCTCTCTTCTACTTTGACAAGCCAGCAACAGAAAGACTGTTACAACTTGCATGGACTGTTTTCCTTGACTATGGGTCTGACTACATGGTGTGCCCATGATGTGAACACAGGTGACAGTTTACCTATCAAGAGTAAAATGTACAGATGTCAGACCAGTTCAAAGCTAGCATTAAAGCTGAGGTTGCTTAAATGCTAGTGTTAGAGGTGATTGAGCCCTCCAGTTGTCCATGGGCCAGCCCAGTGGTTCTGGTGCCCAAACCCAATCCAAAAGGATGAAAACCAGAAAATTAGATTTTGTGTGGAATAAGGAGGTCTAAATGCAGTCACCAAGAGTGATGCTTACCCCATACCCAGAGCTGATGAGCTCATAGACGTTGGGGACTGCCTAATAACTGAATACCTTTGACCTGACTTCAGGTTATTGGCAGATAGCTCTCACACCGGGAGCCGAGGAGAGGTCTGCCTTTTAAACCTCAAAAGGCCACTTTTAGTTCAAAGGGATACCCTTTGGGCTGATAAATGCACCTACCATCTTCCAGAGGTTGTTGAGTATAGTACTTTCAGGTCTGGAATGTTTCAGTATCTAGATGATGATATTGCTGTTTTTAGTTCCACCTGGGAGGATCATCTGGCCCACCTAAAGAAAATGCTTCAAGCCCTTCAGCCGGCAGGGCTGACTATCAAGGCAAGTAAGTACCAGATAGGGCAAGGGTCTGTAGTGTACTGGGGCCACCAGGCAGGTGGAGGCCATATACAACCTTACCAGCCCAAGATCGAGACAATTCTGTCCTGGGAAGGTAAAAAGACTCAGACCCAAGATGGAACATTTTAGGCCTGACTGGGTACTATAGGAGGTTTGTAAAAGGACATGGTACCATAGTGGCTCCTTTAACTTAGTTAATCTCCAAAAAGCAGCCACGGAAAGTCATATAGACTGACTCCCGTCAAAAGGCTGTTGACATCCTTAAGGAAGGTCTGTGCTCAGCACCTGTCCTACAGGCACCTGACTTGAGTAAAGAGTTTGTTGTCCAAACATATGCTTCAGAACATGGGATTGGGGCAGTTCCGTCAAAGCTAAATGACCAGGATAAAGATCAACCAGCTGCCTTTCTCAGAAGGCGACTCATCCCAAGGGAGCAGCGTTGGAGTGCCATTGAGAGGGAAGCCTTTGCTGTGATTTGGTCCCTGAAGAAGCTAAGGCCCTACATGTCTGGGACTCAGTTCACAGTTCAAACTGACCACAGGCCTCTCAGATGGTTGATGCAGATGAGAGGAGAGAACAGCAAGCTGTTGAGGGGGTCCATTTGCCTTCAGGGTGTGGACTTTACAGTGGAGAACAGACCTGGGACTGACCATGTCAATGCAGATGGCCTTTCCAGGTTCTTCCACTTAGCTGATGAGAATTACCAGGAGAAGGCTTAGTTGCTCATCACCTTCGCTTGGAGGGGGGCTATGTAAGGAAATTACTCTTTTTGCATGTTCACCCCCAAATATTTGGACTGATGCTGCTGGTTTTGTGATGCACTGATGCATGTTAACCAGACCTCAAGGCGTGCTTTGACCCTATACAAATTGCATGTCGAATTGCATATAGCCAATCGGCACGGACTGACTTACTTATAAGCCCCTAGTACATGGGATATTTAAACATAATGTTGAGTTATTAATATCAAGTTACACAAATATTGAGTTTTTAATATTGTGACGCATTAATATCGTGATGCAGAAATATTGTGGAGATAAATATCGATTTTTAGATAAGTAATGTTGTTTACAAGAATAATTATGTTTTTAATATCGTTTGCATTTATATTTTTGGAAAAAATATTGTTTCTTATTCATTTGTATGTGTTTTAGTTCATATTTTAAGTGTATATGTTATTATTTTTTTGCAAACTTGCTGTTAATAATTTTAAATTATAAATTTTAATTTTAAGTTGCCTATAGTTTAATTAATAGTAATTTATAGTGTCAGAGAGTTAGGAGGTGTGCAGGGGTACAGGGTGGGAAGTTAATTCAGTATAGTTATATATTAATTAATTTTTTATTAATATTAATTTAGTTAAATGATAAATAATCATGTAAACTGTAATTATTATGTTTTTAAGCAATATTTTAGTTGCGGGTTGTTTTGGTTGTAGAAGTGTAGGTTGGGAAGTTAATTGAGTGATAATTAATGAATTAATAGTTGTTTATTATTAATTAGTTAATTGGTAATTAATTATGTATTTTTTTTAAAGTGGTATTTTATGTGCGCATTGTTTTGTTGCCCGGTTATAGGGGGTGAAGGGGTACAGGGTGGGAAGTTAATTCAGTATAGTTAAATATTAATTAATTTTTCATTAATATCAATTTAGTTAAATGATAAATAATTATGCAAACTGTGTAATTATTATGTTTTTAAGCAATATTTTAGGTGCAGGTTGTTTTTGTTGTAGAAGTGTAGGTTGGGAAGTTAATTGAGTCATAATTAATGAATTATCAATAGTTTATTATTGATTAGTTAATTGGTAATTAATTATGTATTTTTTAATTGGTATTTTATGTGCGCATTGTTTTGTTGCCCTGTTATAGGGGGTGAAGTTAATTAGGTAATAATTCATTAATTATTGAATAATTATTTATTATCAAATAGTTAATTTGTAAATTGTGCAATTATTATATGTTTTTAGTGATATTGTGGGTGCGTGTGTTTTTGCTTGTAGTGGTTATATGGTGTGAAGTTAATTAAGTAATACTTTACTAATTAATAACTTAATGTTAAATATTTAATTGATAATTAGGTAAATTGTGTGATTATTTTTTTATGTTTTTGTTAGGTGTGGGTTGTTTAGTTTGCAGGGGTTTAAGGTGGGAAGTTGATTAAGCAATCAATTTTCAAATAATTATGACCTTTTAATTAATATTTAATTCATTATAAATTGTGTAAATAGTGTAATAATTATATTTTTGTTGTTGTGTTTGTTGGGGAATAGGGTCAGAAGTTATTCAATTACAATTAATTAACATATATAATCATATGATCAATTGATTACAAAATTATAAAGTTTAAACTAATTATTAGTTTCCTAATTATTTTTTCTTATTTGTTTTTAAATTTATATATACATTTTTTATATTAATAGTTGTGTATTTTTTATTAATTAGTAGTGTTATTAAATATGTTATGTGTTTGAATTGAAGTTCTTTTTATACTGGTAAACATGTTGGAGTGGTGATTTTAAATTTTACTCCTCCAGAGTCTAAAGCTTTCCTTACTGTTGCACAGACTGGAGTGGGCATAGTAAGTTTTACCCCTCAGGTGTCCAACTCTTACCCTACTATTGCTCAGACTGGAGATGGGAATAGTAGATTTTACCCCTCTGGAGTCCAACGTTTTCTCTAATGTTGCACAGACTGGAGTGGAAATTGAATGTGTATATTTTTCCATACTTTTGTATTTTGTTAATAATGCCTAAATGTATGTAATGTGCTGGACATGGCCCTTCTTAGGGGATTTCTCTAAAACGTTTTGCTTTTTTCTTCCTGGTTTTTACTGAATCTCTTTCCATGGCACTTTCCCACTGTACTGCCGCATAAAAGCGCTTGTACCCTTCCTACATAGGCTAGGAAGTGGTGCTTGTCTCATTGGTTTAGGTGTTGTACCCATGAGTGCCCTGTAAAAAGGTACACCACATACCAAGGGCAAGTACTATACTGACTACTAGTGGGCCTCAGCACTGATTGTGCCACCCATCAGAATAGCCTTTAAATATGTATCCGGCCTGCTTTTGCAGGCCTGTGGGTGCGCAGATGCACTTGTGCTCAGGTTGGCATTTCTAAACCATTAGCCAATGCTGAGTAGGACATTCACTACCAATAGGACACCCAGGTTAAGCCCTTAGGAGTGGTGCAAGTGGTAGGGGATAGGCAAGGCAGGTACACCTATGTATTCCCTGCCCAGGAAGTCAATAATCCCCATGTGGGTTTTTCCCTACTTAGGAGGTCTACTCTTCCTATGGGTCAACCTGGGGGAATTGCTTAATGATTTTTAAAACTACAGATTTAGCTAACAGCAGGGAGTAGCCTCATGGTGGTTGTGCTGAATCTCTCTTTGAGACCTTAGGGCTCTGGGCATTTCCCCACTGTAAATACAGTGTGAAAGCATGCACACCCTTCCTACACATGTTAGGAAGTGGTGCTTATTTGATGTTTTTAAACATATGTCACAGCATGCCATTGCAGGCCTGTGTGTGCACACTTGCATCCATGATGTTTTAAACCATGTGTCAAGCCTGTCATTGCAAGACTGTGTGTGCACACTTGCATCTATTTTGTTTTGAAACGTGTCAAGCTGCCATTGCAGGCCTGTGTGTGCGTAATTGCACTTATACTTAGGTTGGCCTTTCTAAACCACTGGCCTATCCTGAGCGTACCTTTCACTACCACATAGAGCACCCCTAGGACAAGTCTTAAGGATTGAAGCAAGTGGTAGGTGAAAGCAGTCGTGGCCAGCATGACTCACAGGTGGGGAGGGGGTGGAGAGGGTCACGCGGGGAAGGGGTGGGGGTTAATAAAAAAAAAATTAAAACATTTAAACTTACCTTCGCCTCCTGTCCCGCGTTGCGTCTCCTCTCTCTGCACCTCACTGGAAGCAGGCAGACTCCCTCTCCTCCCCTAAGCCAATCACAATGCTGCGAGGGATCCACACCATCTACTTGTGACACCTGGAAAACGGCGCCCTCTTAATTGCCCACATTATCTGCTGGATCCCAACTGGTAGTACAGCGTGAGCGTGGAACTAAGAATTATGTCTGGAGACCGAATTGCCTTGTGCAGAGCCTCAAAAATATTGCCTGCATCATGGGACCTAGACACTCATTACCATCTTGTTGGTAGGGAGTGGATTCACAGGTTTTGGGATCCAATGTGGCCGGCTTCATTGATCATGCCGCATCTCTCTCATACGACACGCCGACTGTATGCTCATTGCATGCGGTGCCCGATTCACAGGTGGTAACCCTCGGAGGTGGAGGCATACCTGTAGTGGTGCCTCATTCTACCTTGTGTGGCAGTGCTGAACTTGTGCTTGTGTGTGTCTGGAATTGTCTGGTGCGACTCAGTTTAACGCCCCCAGACATTTTACCTAATTTCCAGGTAGGTACAGAATTTGCAACTGTTTGTTGTGTCTGACTGGTATTGTCTGGTGCGACTCGGATCAAACTGCACCAGACATTGTGCCTCATTTCCAGCGAGGCACTGAGTCTGCTACTCTTCATTTAGGGTGACTGGAAATTTCTGGTGCGACTCGTATCTACACACACCAGAGGTTGTGCCTCCTTTCTGGGATGGTGCAGAGGAGCTGATAAGTGCTTCGGGGTGCCCGGATTGCCTGGGTGCCAGCCACTTTGATCGGCGTGTGTCATACTGGGTTCCTCCTTCTTCCGAGAGGATCCCCTGCTTCACCCCATATTCATCGATTGTTCCTCTTGCACCCTGCATATCACAGAACTAGGCTGGTGCCGGAAGGCCATTTGTGTAACTCTTGGATTTAATGACTATTGC
The DNA here is from genome assembly GCA_963921515.1 of Calotriton arnoldi. Lineage (NCBI taxonomy): Eukaryota > Metazoa > Chordata > Amphibia > Caudata > Salamandridae > Calotriton > Calotriton arnoldi. The sequence continues at coordinate 692,512 of CAWUFW010007683.1, forward strand.
CCTCAGCCTGCCTATGCTCCGCATCCCATGGGTGAACTTCCTGAGTGGTGGTCAACTCCCATTTGTCGACTGCCGCCCAATTAGCCCTGCTACCTACCCCCACTTTCTTCCATGGGACCCTGACAGAGGGCCTAATTATGAGTTTGACAGTGCGGGAGTGGACCGCCATACCGGCGGTCTGCTCCTGCACCGCCAAACCCTGTGCAACCACCGCCTGCCAGATTACGACTTTAAAAGTCACTGACAGGCAGTTCTTTGGCAGTCCCACAGCGGGGCCTATAAAATAGGCACCACAATGGTAACGTCAAATAAAGTACCTGCACGGCATGGGCTGGTTCAGTCCATGCCGTGCAGGTACTGGGGTGCATGCACATTGGAGGGCACTTGCTGTGCCCCCCTGCATGCACCTCAAAGCCCTGGGGCACAAGGGGGCCCTGTAGGACCCCCTTTGTTTCCTCTTCGCCACGGTTGTCATGGAGGAGAAACCGCTGGCAGAGAGGAAACTCGTAATATGCTTGGCAGGACCGTGGCGGTCCTGCCAAGCATAGTACTGCCTCTACCCCTCCGTGTCAGCGCCAGGGAACGGCGGTTCCTTGGCGGCTGCAGTTGTGCAGACTGCCCTAGTCGTAATAGGGTGGTCGGATCACCGGTGCGGCGGTGGCTGGACTGTCACCGCTGTGGCACCACGAGTCGGGTGGTCCTCGGACTGCCAGACTTGTAATTTGGCCCTAAGTGTGACTCTGGCAACGATCAGCCTAGTATCAGGAGGAAGGTTTCCTTGATCTCCAGTCTGGAGTTGTAGGGTGATCGGGGATAGCTGAATGGTGGAGGAGGGTTTGTGCATTATCAACTGACCTGCTGGATATCAGTTGCACCCAATACGGTGCTGTATGCGTGCTCCATATGGACCTGCCTGATATCTGTGGCACTGCGTTGGGGTGCCAAGTGAGTGTGTGGGAGTGACTACATGAGGACCACATGTTATTAATTACATTGCATGGCGGTGTTGCTTTACACGTTGATTCATTGCAAAAGGAACACTACCTTTGACATTGTTTTTTACCCGTGCGGCCTTGGGCCAAGATACTGTTTTAAAGTGTTGTAATTCTCTGTGTGTGCACATTTCATTATTGTTGTGATCTGGGATGTACACTATAACTGTGTGGCATTGAATTATATTAATTGCCAGGGTGGACCTAGTTCTGCATAATAGTGCTGGGAAGTAAAGTATGATTTCTCCCAAGTGTCATACTACTGATGTTGTTTTAACACAGTTGGGCCTAGTACTGCTAGTAATATTTCCTAATGTGATTTATGCCCAGAAATACATGATGCTTATGCAGTCCTAATTAATGTGTGTGTTGAATACAAACTTTATTTACATACACTAAATGTGTAGTCTCTTTTGTGAAGCTCAGTTAATTTATTGTGTGAGAGTGCTGTGCCAATGCTTTACACATTGCCTCTGTGATAAGCCTGACTGCTCAGTGCCAAGCGACCCAAGGATGATCACAGGTTATACAGTGAGTGTAATCACCCACCCCTGACAGGAGTGGTAGGTTCTGCCTGGCTAGGGCCTCGCCTCAGCCAACCAGAATGAGTCAGTTCCAACATAATATAATTATTAGTTTGTTAACCCCCTGCGCTGCTAGGCCTTTTCCCCCTCTGTGCTAAGCCTTTTTTTTGCCTATTTGGGATAGTTCGTGCTTAGGCCCTTGTAAATGTTTGTCCACATAAGGTATCCATGCCAAATTTGCATCCTTTTTTTCCAACATCTTGAGCATTCTAAAGGTACTCAGGGTTTGTGTATTTCCCTGGAGGGGACCGAAAAATTAGCCAAAATAATTGTTGTTTTTGTTTGAAAAAATTGGGAAAAAAGTGCTGCAGAAGAAAGCGTCTGTTTTTTTCCTGCAAAAGGTATCAACAAAGGGTTTGTGGTGCTAACATCACCATCTTCTTTCAGAAACAGGCAGACTTTTGCCACAGTTTTGGCATTTTACTGGGACATAGCCTATTTTTCATATTTTTTGTGTTTTCAACCCTCCTTCCAGTAAGTGGTAGAAATGGGTGTGAAAGCAATAATGGATTCCAGAGAACTATACATTTCTGAAAAGTAGATACATTTTTCAATTCAGCAAGAGGTCATTTGTGAAGGTCCTTAAAGGTTTTCCAATAGAAACTAACAGTTAAAATAAAAAGAATATTGAAATTGAGTTTTAAAAAGTAGCCATTTGTGCCAACGTTTTCACCTGTAACTTCTTCTAAGTATGGCAGATTTTAAAAAGCAATATACTGTTACTCCTGCTGGACCCTTCTGGTTGTGGGGATATTTAGGACTTGTAAGTTCACTAAGAACCCGAGGTACCCAAAGCCAATAACTGAGCTGCATCTTGCAATGGTTTTTCATTGTGTATCCTGTACATAGCAATTCATTTGGTAAAATATAAAGAGTGAAAAATAGGTATCAAGGAAACCTTTATATTTCCAAAATGGGAACAAAATATAGAGTTTAGAAACAGTGCTTATTTGTACATCTCCAAAATTGTGGGTACCCATACCAGCATGTGAATTAGAGGACATTTTTGACACGTCATCAGTGATGTCATCAGTGATGTCACTGACCATGTCATAAGTGATGTAATATGTGATGTCATCAGCAGAGCATTGCGGGGGTTGCGAGTTATAGTTAGCTCAACTAACTATAATGGCCAAATTTCTCTGGTTTTGTACAAGTGAAATGTCCAACTAACTATAACGTCTCTGAAACCTGTGCTTTTTCAGTGAATTTCTATGGTTTTTTAAATGCTAATTTCTAACTATAACATCCCTGAAACCTATGTTTTTTTCTGTGAATTTCAAAGGTTTTTTAAATGAAAATTTCTAACTATAACGTCCCTGAAACCTATGTTTTTTCGTGAAATTCAAAGGTTTTTAAATACAAATTTCTAACTATGTCTATATAGGTAGGACATGTGCAGAAAGAGGAAGAAAGGCGCAGAAAGAAGCAAGAGAAGTGCAGAAAGACTCAAGAGTGGTGCAGAAAGAGGAAGAAAGGTGCAAAAAAAGCAAGAGAAATGCAGAAAGAGGCAACAGAAGTCCAGAAAGAGGAAGAAAGGTACAGAAAGAAGCAAGAGATGTGCAGAAAGAACCAACAGAAGTGCAGAAAGAGCCCTACTTTGACTGTACCTTTATACAAAGTAGCCTAATCACTAACCCGTCTCCCAAGATGTCTGAGACCTCACTTCTCTCTTGAAGGTTCAATATTCATTAACTGCACAGAATGTTAGGCCTACCAATTATAAAACAGCAATTCTAAGTACATCACTGTTGTAAGTCTGACCAAGTTTGTAAAGGTATGCATGCATGTGTCTCTGCTTTTACCTAGTGACACGTTACATAAAAATAAACATACAAATACTTGAATACCTGTGTTTCAAACAGCATACTCTGTAAATTTGTGTACAAAAAGGTAGAAGCAAGAGTAGTGCAGAAAGAAGCAACAGATGTACAGAAAGAGGCAAGAGGGGTACAGAAACAAAAGCAAGAGAGATGCAGAAAAAAGCAAGAGAAGTGCTCACAGAACCAATGGAGGTGCAGAAAGAGGCAAGATGGGTGCAGAAAGAGGAAAGAGAAGTGCAGAAAGAGGCACGAGAGATGCACAAAAAGGGAAGAAGGGTGCAGAAAAAGGTAAGAGGGGTGCAGAAAGAAGCAAGAGAAGTGCAGAATGAAGCAACAGAGGTGCAGAAAGAGGCAAGAGGGGTGCAGAAAGAGGCAAGAGGGGTGCAGAAAGAGGCAAGAGAGTTGCAGAAACAGACAAAAGAGGTACAGAAAGAGGGAACAGGGGTGCAGACAGAAGCAAGAGATTTGCAAAAAGAGGGAAGAGAGGTGCAGAAAGAGGTAAGAGGGGTGCAGAAATTTACAAGAAAGGTGCAGAAAGAAGCAAGTGCAGTGCAGATAGAACCAAGAGAGGTGCAAAAAGAGGCAAGAGGGGTGCAGAAAGAGGCAAGAGAAGTACAGAAAGAATCAAAATAGGTACAGAAAGAGGGAAGACGGTGCAGAAAGAGGAAGGAGAACTGCAGAAAGAGGCAACAAAGGTGCAGAAAGAGGCAAGACAGGTGCAGGAAAAGGGAAGAAGGGTGCAGAAAGAAGCAAGAGAGGTGCAGAAAGAAGCAAGAGGGGTGCGAAGAGAGGCAAGATAGGTGCAGAAAGAGGCAGGAGAGATATACAAAGGGGGAAGAAGGGTGCAGAAAGAGGCAAGAAGGGTGCAGAAAGAAGCAAGAGAAGTGTATAATGAGGCAAAAGGGGTACAGAAAGAGGCAAGAGTGTTGCAGAAACATGCAAAAGAGGTGCAGAAAAGGGAAAAGGGGTGCAGAAATGTATAAGAGAGGTGCAGAAAGAAGCAGGAGCAGTGCAGAAAGAACAAACAGAGGTGCAGAAAGAGGCAAGAGGGGTGCAGAAAGAGTAGAGAGAAGTGTAGAAAGAAGCAAAAGAGGTACAGAAAGAGGCAAGAGGGGTGCAGAAAGAAGCAAAAGCAATGCAGAAAAAGGGAACAAGGGTGCAGAAAGAAGCAAGAGAAGTGCAGAAAGAGGCAAGTGAGGTGCAGAAGGAGTCAAGAGAAAGCAGAAAGAGGCAAGAGAGTTGCAGAAACAGGCAAAAAGGGTGCAGAAAGAGGGAACAGGTGTGCAGAGAGAGGCAAGAGAGGTGCAGAAAGAGGCAAGAGGGGTACAGAAAGGGGCAAGAGCAGTGCAGAAAAAACCAAAAGATGTCCAGAAAGAGGCAAAAGAGGTGCAGAAAGAGGCAAGAGATGTGCAGAAAAAGGGAAGAAGGGTGCAAAAATAAGCAAGAGAAGTGCAGAAAGAGGCATGTGAGGTACAGAATGAGGCAAGAGAACCTTAGAAAGAGGCAAGAGAGTTGCAGTAAAAGACATAAGGGGTGCAGAAAGAGGGAACAGGTATGCAGACAGAGGCAAGACAGGTACAGAAAGAGGGAAGAGGGGTACATAAAGAGGCAAGAGAAATGCAGAAATTTGCAACAGAGGTGCAGAAAGAGGCAAGAGGGGTACAGAAAGAGGCAATACAAGTGCAGATATAAGCAAAAGAGGTGCAAAAAGAGGCAAGAGAACTGCAGAAAAAGGCAATAGAGGTACAGAAACAGGCAGGGGAGGTGTACAAAGAGGCAAAAGGGATACAGAAACAGGCAAGAGGGGTGCAGAAAGAAGCAAGAGAAGTGCAGAAAGAAACAACAGAGGTGCTGAAAGAGGCAAGAGGGGTGCAGAAAGAGGCCAGAGAAGTGCACAAAGAAGCAACAGAGGTGTGAAAGAGGCAAGAGAAGTGCACAAAGAAGCAACAGAGGTACAGAAACAGGCAAGAAAGGTAAAGAAACAGTGAACAGGGATGCAGAAAGAGGTACAGAAAAGGGAAAAGGGGTGCAGAAATGTGTAAGAGAGGTGCAGAAAGAAGCAGGAGCAGCGCAGAAAGAACAAACAGAGGTGCAGAAAGAGGCAAGCGGGATGCAGAAAGAGTAGAGAGAAGTGTAGAAAGAAGCAAAAGAGGTACAGAAAGAGGCAAGAGGGGTGCAGAAAGAAGCCAAAGCAGTGCAGAAAAAAGGGAAGAAGGGTGCAGAAAGAAGCAAGAGAAGTGCAGAAAGAGGCAAGTGAGGTGCAGAAGGAGGCAAGAGAATGCAGAAAGAGGCAAGAGAGCTGCAGAAACAGGCAAAAAGGCTTACAGAAAGAGGGAACAGGTGTGCAGAGAGAGGCAGGAGAGGTGCAGAAAGAGAGAAGAGGGGTACAGAAAGAGTCAAGAGGGATGCAGGAATTTGCTACAGAGGTGCAAAAATAAGCAAGAGCAGTGCAGAAAGAACCAACAGAGGTGCAGAAAGAGGCAAGAGGGGTACAGAAAGGGGCAAAAACAGTGCAGAAAGAACCAAAAGATGTCAAGAAAGAGGCAAAAGAGGTGCAGAAAGAGGCAAGAGATGTGCAGAAAAAGGGAAGAAGGGTGCAAAAATAAGCAAGAGAAGTGCAAAAAGAGGCAAGTGAGGTACAGAAGGAGGCAAGAGAACCTTAGAAAGAGGCAAGAGAGTTGCAGAAAAAGACAAAAGGGGTGCAGAAAGAGGGAACAGGTGTGCAGACAGAGGCAAAACAGGTGCAGAAAGAGGGAAGAGGGGTACATAAAGAGGCAAGAGAAATGCAGAAATTTGCAACAGAGGTGCAGAAAGAGGCAATAAAAGTGCAGATATAAGCAAAAGAGGTGCAAAAAGAGGCAAGAGAACTGCAGAAAAAGGCAAGAGAGGTACAGAAACAGGCAAGGGAGGTGTACAAAGAGGCAAAATGGATACAGAAAGAGGCAAGAGGGGTGCAATAAGAAGCAAGAGAAGTGCAGAAAGAAGCAACAGAGCTGCTGAAAGAGGGAAGAGGGGTGCAGAAAGAGGCAAGAGAGGTGCACAAAGAAGCAATAGAGGTGCGAAAGAGGCAATAGAAGTGCACAAAGAAGCAACAGAGGTACAGAAACAGGCAAAAAAGGTAAAGAAACAGTGAACAGGGATGCAGAAAGAGGTAAGAGGGATACAGAAATTTACAAGAGAGGTACAGAAAGAAGCAAGAGCAGTGCAGAAAGAAGCAAGAGAAGTGCAGAAAGAAGCAAGAGAGGTGGAGAAATAGGGAAGGGGGCTGCAGAAAGAGGTAAGAGGGATGCAGAAACTTGCAAAAGAGGTACAGAAAGAAGCAAGATCAGTGCAGAAAGAACCAACAGAGGTGCAAAAAGTGGCAAGAAGGTTGCAGAAAGAGGTAGGAGAGGTGCAGAAAGAGGCAAGAGAGGTACACAAAGAGGCAGGAGGGGTGCAGAAAGAAGGATGACACTTATAGCATTCCAAGAACCCCAGAAATAGAAAGTGACATTTGTAACATTCCAAGAAACACAGTGATATAAAGCGACATTTGGAACATTCCAAGACACCCAGTGATAGAAAATGACATTTGGAACATTCCAAGACACCCAGTGATAGAAAGTGACATTTGGTACATTCCAAGACACCCAGTGATAAAAAATGACATTTGGAACATTCCAAGACAGCCAGTGATAGAAAGTGACAAGTAGAATTCCAAGACAACCAGTAATGGAACGTGACATTTGGAACATTCCAACCACACTGAGATAGAAAGTGACATTTGGAACATTCGAAGACACCCAGTGATAAAAAGTGACATTCGGAACATTCCAAGACACCCTGTGATAGAAAGTGACATTTGGAACATTCCAAGACACCCAGTGATAAAAAAGGACATTTGGAACATTCCAAGACCGCCAGTGATAGAAAGTGACATAATAGAATTCCAAGACACCCAGTAATGGAATGTGACATTTGGAACATTCCAAGACACACTGTGATAGAAAGTGACATTTGGAAGATTCCAAGACACACTGTGATAGAAAGGGACATTTGGAACATTCCAAGACACCTAGTGATCGAAAGTGACATTTGGAACATTCCAAGCGACCTAGTGATAGAAATCGGCATTTGGAACATTCCAAGACACCCAGTGATAGAAAGTGACATATAGAACATTCCAAGACACCCAGTGATAGAAAGTGGCATTTGGAACATTCCAAGACACACTGTGACAGAAAGGCAATTGTAGCTTTACAAAGTTGACAGATAGTCGTACTTGCAATATGCCAACCTACACTATCAGTAAGTGCCACTTATATCATCCTCAGACACCCAATGTCAGAACTGTCACAAAACAGCACTTGTTGAAAGGCACAGCATGGCGCAAAGTGGTACTTGTAATATCCCCAGGTACAGATTGCCAGTAAGTGGAACTTTAGCATCCCAAGGCATTTATAGCCAGAAAGTAACAATTATAATGACTCCACTAGTCAGTAGTTGGAACTCATAATCCCGAGAGACGTTTACTATCAGAAACTGGCACTAGTAATATCCCAAGACACTCTGGGCCACATTTATCACAGTGTTGCGTTGCCCTTGCACCATGCAAGTGGGCACGAGAGCGATGCAGCACTAATGTCAGGTTTATCTAGCCATGAAAGGCCACCTTGCATGGCCCTGAATGGCTTGATAAACCTGGAGTACCACATGGCAGGAAAAGTCGTTGTCCTGTGTTACTCTGCCCCAGGGAGGCGTTCCGTGGATGGAGCGTGGGAGTTCCCATGATTTTGACGCATTCCCTAATTTATCATTAGTGGTAGACCTGGGAATGCATCACAATGCTACGCCTCGTTAGGTGTGGCATAACAAGGAGAACTACATTTATTTCTCCTCGTTTTGTCCTCTTTCTACGTGTGCTGCAGTCTGCAGCACACAAAGAAAGAAGTAAATGCCTTTGAAGATTGTTTTTGTGTAGATAGGTGTCCCTTCCGGCACAAAAACCACCCTGCCTACAACGCAGGCACCATTGCACCATGAGGCAAGAGTGCCTACATTGGCATTAGACAGAAAAATGCTTGCCTGTGTAAGAAAAAGACAGGAATACACAGTGTAATATTAAATACGAAGCATTCCTGCCCTTTCGCACAGCAAAATGGCTTGCTGCGTTGAACCACATGAAAGTATGATAAATTTGGCCCTCTTTTTCTGATACTGGCACTTGTAATATCCCAAGACACTCTCTTTCTGAAACTGGCATTTGCAATATCCCAAGACACTCTCTTTCTGAAACTGGCACTTGTAATATCCCAAGACACTCTCTTTCTGAAACTGGCATTTGCAATATCCAAAGACACTCTCTTTCTGAAACTGGCACTTGTAATATCCCAAGACACTCTCTTTCTGAAACTGGCATTTGCAATATCCCAAGACACTCTCTTTCTGAAACTGGCACTTGTAATATCCCAACACACTCTCTTTCTGAAACTGGCATTTGCAATATCCCAAGACACTCTCTTTCTGAAACTGGTACTTGTAATATCCCAAGACACTCTCTTTCTGAAACTGGCACTTGTAATATCCCAAGACACTCTCTTTCTGAAACTGGCATTTGAAATATCCCAAGACACTCTCTTTCTGAAACTGGCACTTGTAATATCCCAAGACACTCTCTTTCTGAAATTGGCACTTGTAATATCCCCGGACACTCTCTTTCTGAAATTGGCACTTGTAATATCCCCGGACACTCTCTTTCTGAAACTGGCACTTGTAATATCCCAAGACACTCTCTTTCTGAAACTGGCACTTGTAATATCCCAAAACACTCTCTTTCTGAAACTGGCATTTGCAATCTCCCAAGACACTCTCTTTCTGAAACGGGCACTTGTAATATCCCAAGACACTCTCTTTCTGAAACTGGCACTTGAAATATCCCAAGACACTCTCTTTCTGAAACTGGCACTTGTAATATCCCAAGACACTCTCTTTCTGAAACTGGCATTTGCAATATCCCAAGACACTCTCTTTCTGAAACTGGCACTTGTAATATCCCAAGACACTCTCTTTCTGAAACTGGCATTTGCAATATCCCAAGACACTCTCTTTCTGAAACTGGCACTTGTAATATCCCAAGTGTAGGAGAGTAGGATCTGCCTCTTATGTTGCCCTCACTTTTTTTCTGATGTTACACTGGTTTCTGGCTATAGTCAGGCTGGATCCCTGCCAATCAGGGCCCCATCCTCTCTGTTTTCTCTAAACGATTTGGAGTGCACTCTAGGTGCACTAGTGATTGGATACTGTGGTGCCTTATGAGTCCCTAGTGTATGGTACCTTAGGTGCCAAGGGCATAGGTACTTCACAGGCCTACCAGGGGCTGAAGCATGTATTATGCCACCCCTGGGAAGCAGACTAAATCTGACACCACAGGCCTGCTACTGCAGCCTGGGTGAGGTGGTGCTAGCACTCCTCACTGAGATATAGGTTCCCTATATCTTCACACACACACATATAACCCTATCAGTCACCCCTAAGGCAGGCCCTATCAATCCTGAGGGCAGGGTGCTTGGCTTCTATGTGAGGGGGTGCCTTTGCCTGAGCAGGGCCCCTCTACAGCTCTCAGAGCCCATTCTCTGGTGCTGTTTGTGGATGCGGTTAAACCATATACTTTTAAGTGCATTATATCCTCGCAGTAAAATGCTAACTTTGGTATGGCTGCATCAAAACATGTCGTGTTTGGTGTCAAACATCTTGGAATACTACCCCCCGCCAGTCCTGGCGGCGGGGTAGCATTCCACCCTTCTAGAGGGATAGACATGTACCCACTGTGGAAACACGGTAGAATCCTGAAGAGCCCTGGCATCACAAAATGGATGCCACCAGTCACAGACACTGGGCTGCCCTCCTGCTGATGCCCGAAACTCACAGTGGAGGAAGCCCAACAAAAGGTATCCTGTCACAGGGAGGTGTAACCACCTCCCAGACAGGGTTTAGTGTATTGGGGCTGGGTGGGAGCACTCTTAGAGTGCTTTGAAGTCCTGCACTGGGGGAGCAGAAGGCTCCTCTGCGCATATGCCAGTTCAAACCGGCTCAGGGGCTACCTGCCCCTGCTCTGGCGCGAAACTGGACAAAGGGAAGTGGGTGTAGCCACCCACTCCCCTGACCCTCCCATAGGTGGGGTCATAGAGCTAGTCCCTCCCTTCTTTACAGTATAAGATAGGGAACCCTTGAACTTGTAAGTTAGATATCCCTGGACGACGCTCTGAAGAAGAATCCTGGCCCTTCGACGTTCCACTACCTTTGGAAGACAGAAGAATCTCCCTTGGAGTCAAGGAGTGACTCCCCTGCTTGGCAGGCACCAAAAACTACAAACGATGGTCGCAAACTACGCCGCTCCCGCCGGAGTCCGAAGTCCCTGCAGCCCAAGAAGTGGATTTCCTGACTTCTCCAAGGCCATCGTGAGTCCCCAGTGAAGCTGAGGCAAGTGGACCCCACGAGTGATGAGGAACCGCGACCCCTGGGTACTGTGCACTATTGTCAAGTGCAACCCCTCCACAACGTTCTAAGAACCTGTACTTTGGACCACGTTTGGTCCCAGCCTCCAGCAGGAATCCCTCTGAAGATCAGCAGCCTACACCATCCCGAGTGACCGTGAGCCCCTGTGGAGCGCATCTGACCAAGGCGTCTTCGCGATCCCTTGCCAGCCGGCTCGTGGGTCCCCAGAAGACTTTCTAAAGAAACCAAAGGGCTCCCCTGGTTGCTCCAGGCCTGCCCTGACTTACCCTTGCTGGGTGAGTCCCTCAGACCTTGCTGGTCTGCGCCATTGCCTTATCACACTTTGCACGAGACTTGCTGTTACCAAGGCCTGTTGGCTCTCATCGAGTTGCCGACACCACAGTAAGCTGCAGACATCGTGGGACATGCCGAATCGAGCTCCTGGTTGTCGTCGACGCCTCCTGGACCTCGTGGCTGAAGAGTCAAGGCAACCGTGAATGACCTGAATGCTGTGACGACAGTGGGCATTCATCTTCCTTGCCCCGAGTCACTGCCAAGTGACTTTGAACACTGTCCCCTCTGCTTTCAGGTCATCCTTCCACCGAATCCAGGCTTGGATTCCACCGGACACTTCTTCAAACCATCACAAGCAGCAAGTCTTCTTTGTTCGCCATTGAAAAAGACGCCGCGACCCGACACCAAAGGACACCTGTGCACCCGGCTTCCCTGGGTGAGGTAACTCCAGCACTACGGTGCTCCTGTGGGTGTGGGCCCTAGAACTACTTACCCTGTAAGTGACTTGCTTGTAGGTTCACCAGAAGTATCCTAAAACTCTTACTTTCCCAGTGCGATTCTCGCACTGACTCGTACAGGGTTCACGGCTGTGTTAGACACACCGCGTCCAACTCCCTAGTAAATCTACCAGTAACCGCGTCCTTCAACTCGTACTGACCGATCGGTGTGTTCGCCTCGAACACGCCAGGGGCCTGTAACATTGATAACTCAATCGCGTCCGCTTACATAGACTCGTACAGGACTCGCACTAGTGTCTGAACACCGCGTCCGTCCCCTGTGGGTCTCCTACAACTACTTGGGTGGTACTCTGGGGGTCCCTCGATTCTATGTACCCTAGACCCCGGTCTAGCCAAGATTGTGATATTTACTGTGCTAACTTATTTTGATAACAATTGACTTGTACATATGCTCCTGACTTCTAATCTCATAAAGAGATTAGTAGAGAGTGTTTATTAATAAATACATATATATTTGATATATATATACCTGTGTGGTGTCTTTTCATTTGGTGATTCAAGAGATTGTGTGGTAAAACAAGCTGCTTTACATTCCTTCAAGACTTAGCCTGAAGGCTGCTCTCCACAGCTACCACTAGGATAGCTTTCTATAAAGGTTGTCTTAAACCTATCTACCATAAGAGTCGATTTGTACTGGTGCAAGGTGTCCACTTTAATTAGTGAACAGCATATACCAGGCCAACTTCTCACACCAAGACACTCTCTTTCTGAAACTGGCACTTGTAATATCCCAAGACACTCTCTTTCTGAAACTGGCACTTGCAATATCCCAAGACACTCTCATTCTGAAACTGGCACTTGTAATATCCCAAGACACTCTCATTCTGAAACTGGCACTTGTAATATCCCAAGACACTCTCTTTCTGAAACTGGCATTTGCAATATCCCAAGACACTCTCTTTCTGAAACTGGCACTTGTAATATCCCAAGACACTCTCTTTCTGAAATTGACACTTGTAATATCCCCGGATACTCTCTTTCTGAAATTGGCACTAGTAATATCCCCGGACACTTTCTTTCTGAAACTGGCACTTGTAATATCCCAAGACACTCTCTTTCTGAAATTGACACTTGTAATATTCCCGGATACTCTCTTTCTGAAATTGGCACTTGTAATATCCCCGGACACTTTCTTTCTGAAACTGGCACTTGTAATATCCCAAGACACTCTCTTTCTGAAACTGGCACTTGCAATATCTGTGAGAAATTGATATTTGTAACATCACAACATCCAAAGCTGAAAAGCTGCACTTGTAACAAGCCAAGAAACCCAACCGTCTGATAAGTGAAATATTAATATTACATTTGCCACATAATAACTCCCTAAGAGAGAGGATCAGCTAACATCCAAAGACAACCTGGGCCTCATTTACAAGTTTTGCGTCAAAAGGAAAGGGCAGGAATGTCTTGCATTTATGATATATGGCACATTACCGGCACATTCCTGTCCTTTCCCACTGCACTGGCACGGTTTTGGCTGCCTTGCACCAACGCAGGCACCTTTGAACCATGTTGTAGGAATGATGGGTTTTGTGCAGGAAGGGGCACCTTTCTGTACAAAAACAATGAATGAAGGTGTTTGCCTCCTTCTATCTGTGCTACAGAAAGAGGACAAAATGAGGAGAATTAAGGTTGTCCTGGTGGAGGAGAGTAGATTGCCCCACCCCCAGTTTGAACAACAGTTATAGTGCATTGTAATCCCATGTTGTCTGCACTTACATATATTCTCTGTGATTAATGTATTCATGAAGAAAAGGGAGTATGGTATATTTGGAGTATCCCCATGACTAACACAAATTTCATGTGTCCTTTAGAAGTGTAACTGAATAAAATTGCGAATTTGTACAATAAACTTCTAATGAGGGCTTAACCAATGTGTTCATAAAATGAAAACATGTTATTTTGCGTTTGACGGCAATGTTTTGGGATTTAACTATTCATACATGTTAGAAAATATGTTAAAAGCATGGTTTATTTGTATGTAGAGTGGCGCATATAATGTAACCCGTGCTTTGTAAACTAAGCCTAAATGTAGGCCTCAATCTCATTTCTAATTCCCGTTCCAGGTGACCTTTGAATTCATATTTTATTGCACAATAGAATGCTGCACTTATTTTGTGTTCCCACTGCAGGTGGACAAGGCATCGTTAGTTGAGAGAAAAAGTTATTGTTTTAGTAGATAGAGAGGCCTTTGAAGAAGAAACGCAATAATGGACGGGGGACCAATTCCCGTGGGAGAAGAAGATGTCAACAAGGATGTACGGAATACCTTACCATGTGAATTGGAAGGCGGGGAAAGAGGCTGGAGAATGCTGAAAAAGTGGAAAGCTACTAGTGGGAGGGTGTCTTGATTCAACAAATGTTTATGTTGTAACGTAGTGCGGGAATGCTGATGCTCTTGCTTTGGACGCCTTGAGGTATAGATCTCTCTTGGCTAGTGTGGCTTTATTATAGAACTAGTCGTTTTCTTTTTGTTGTATAGGGTGAATTGTTTCCAGAGATTTGGCTTCACCCTATTTACATTGTATTTCTACACCATAATGCTGAGACTTGTGTACATTAATTTGTTCCAGAGATTGAAATAAACTAACTAACTTGAGCTTAGGTGTCGAACTGAATCCTTACGAAATCGTTTGGTTACTTGAAAATTTGGACTTTGGGGAGAAGGAGTATTTCTTTTGCCTCTCAAGCTGCGCAACAAGAACCATTGGCCAACTTTTGAGGAGACGGGTTCTAGCGTTCTCACTTGTAAAACTGGGAATGCATCAAAAATCCACCGGTGGTGCATGGGAATAACCACGCAACATCCAGGATACGCCTCTTTGATGCAGAGTAAGGCAACACAGCGACCTGCGCTGCTTTGCCTTACTCCATATCTACAAGGCCATGAAAAGCCACGCAAAGTGGCTTTGAGTGATCTCATAGATATGGGTCTGTACTCTGCACCACAGCACAATGGGCTTGTAAATAAGCCCCCCAGTGCTGAACCCTGGAAAAATCCTCAACATCTAATGTAGAAAGTGGCATTTACAACACCCCAAGGCATCACAGGTGAAAAAGTCCCACTTGCCTCTTCCTTAACATTCACTATCAGAAGGTGTCCCTCATGACATCCTGGGGCATATTTACAATGCCCCTGAGGCACTTTTACGCCACCAGAGCAGAAGAGCATAAGCCGGCCCTTATTTACAAGGTCACTTAAAGCATCCCTGCGTGGCTTTTCATGGCCTTGTAAATATGAAATAATGCTATGTCTTAGTCTGAGTGGAAGTAGCATTTCATGGGTGTTGCTGTGGGTGTACCCATGCAACACCCATGGTTTTTGACACTGCCCCAGATTTACAACATAGGGTAAATCTGGGGCAGCGCCAAAATTAACGACTTCCTAAATCAGGCGTAATGAGGAGAAATTTTTACATTTCTCCTAGTTTATTTCCTCTTTCCACGTGCTGCATTCTGCAGCACACATAGAACAAGGAAAAATCCTCCTTTGATTATTTTTGTGCAGGGAGGTGTCCCTTCCTGCTCAAAAACGATCATGCCAACAACACAGACACCCTTGCACCATAGTGCAAGGAGCCTGCGTTGGTGCTCAGCTGCAGTTTGTGTGCTGGGAAAAAGGACAGGAATGCACCGAATCTTGCAGATACAGCACATTCCTGCACTTGTTTGATGTAGGGCAGCGTAGCTAGAAGGCTTGCAGCGCTGTCCTATGTTAAAATATTGTAAATATGCCCCCAATATCAGAAAGTGACTCTTCAACCATCCCAAGGCAACAACTGTCAGAAGCAGAGCTGCCTTCAGCCCCTGAAGAGAGGCTTGGAATACACCGGAAGAAGAAGCTGTGACTAGGTGACGTGTGAGAGCTGTGAAGCCTACAGTGAGCCTTCTGTGCTGAACCACAAAGGCCACAACTCGGCATCAAGTACAAACAATCACTGGCAAAGCCAGGACATTCTGGCCATCCTTGAATGAAAGAGAAGCTTCGCTGGTTGTGATTCTGTGTGTATGGTCCTGCAGACTCGTGAGTGGGTGAATGTGGGAACGAGTTAAAGGAGGCGGGATGTTTCAGCAAGTGCACATAGAGGAGTGAATCAGTGAGTAAGTTTCATGGAAAATTGAATGATTGGATGAGTGATCTGGAACTTAGATGCATGAGTGAGTGTATAAATGAACATGCGAGAACAGTAACCCGATTCTAGTAGGAAAATAGCGCATAGAAACCACAGGGTTGTAAACAATCATTGCAAAGACAAACTTTCGCTCTTTCAGCAACAATTCATAACTCAATGGCAGTTGGAGGGAGCAGCTACTAAATAAATGCACAAGAGTGTTCACTTCTTCACAAGAAGGACATTTATTTACTGAAAATAAACAAAGGAAATTAAATTATTTCCCTACGAGAATATATTTACGCGTCGATAGATGCGCTTTAGTCCCTGGAAGTTCCAACTGCCCCTTTCTGATAAGGCCGTCTCATAAATGTGATGGCACTGAAAGTTTCTAGGCGCTTGTTCCTTGACAGGATAAAGAGCTTCAGAGGGCGGGGTGTACAGTGTGGTCTGTGGTTTATTAATAAGGATAATGTCGCACAGCCCACTATGGGTGACGAGCCATGAGCTCTGGGAATGAAGGAAGTTGTCCCAGCCCAGCCGTCTTTGCCATCAGCCACCCTCCCCTGCAGGCTGTGCAGCCCCTGCCTTGCTTGGAGCGACTGAAACGGAGTGGGAGATAGTCAAATAAAAGTAGCGCTGTTTTAGATTGGCGTCAGTTCAGGGAACTAATAAGGAACTGAGGAAAGTGTTTTAGTTTTTTGTAAACAATAATGTCAATCTAAAATGTAATTTTATAAATTGACAGCATTAATGAACGTAACATACTAAGGAAGAAAAGAAACCATCTATTGTCGATTACATTAATGTACGAACGTCCCCTAGGACCAGATTTTGTGTGTAAGTGTACAATTAAAATAAGAAAAAATTGAAAACGTATAATTGTAACTGCTTAAATCCAGGAGCTGTAGACATGCAAAGAGCAGCCTGACACTAACATGGCGCAGCCTGACACTAATATGACTGCCAGTTCTCCTGAATCAGCACACAGAAAGCAGAGGTTGTACACATTGTTACCATGTTGCGGCTTGAAGTGCTCAGGTCCTGCTGCAGCGATGATATCTTCAGTGAAGCCACTAATCTGCTGCTCACAGTACACACTGCTATTGTAACTGCCAGCATAATGAGAGCTATTTTGTGTGCGGATGTGCTTCTTGTGAGAGGGCAATGCTGCCACTCACAGTGAAGTTAACCAATGGGTGAAGTCGGTCGGCCCACTGCCCCATGCTTTATGCTGCGGTGGGCGAAATATAAATGTGAATGACACAACAACATACCAATGGATGAAGAGAACTAGTTGAAAACACCTATAAATAAGTATATTATATATGACATTTTAGTAAAATCAAACGTTCTTGGCTAACACCAGAGCTAAAAGGGAAGGAGTTGCACCCCTGGCTCCGTTTTCCATGCGACACATTTTTACCTTCCACGGTTCCTGTTCCTTCGTTGAGCTCCAAGCATCACTTCCTGTTCCTGGTCCGGGGTCAGGTGAATGCATGTTATGTAAGGCGTGTGCCAATACGTAGACAGCAGTATGAACAGAATAGACCAGACTATACTTGGTTCTGCGATATTCCTTCAACATTTGAAATGTCTCTTTTCCTGAACAGCTAAAATCAGATAAAGTGTCTGTCACATTCACAACATTTCTATCCACTAAAATGCACCAAAAATTATGCTCCCAAAGACGTGCCAGGGCTGTATCACCTGGAAACTTCCATGGAGTGACATCATGGAGGAAATCTTTAAATCCCAGGATTTCTTCTTTTTGGAATGAAAATGCCAGACTTCCATTGAACAACTCTAAGTTGAATCCAAAGTCGAAAAAAGTAGAGATGGCCTCTGACAAAATCCAAGTTTTAGGAGGCAATTTTGTCCATTTATTGTTGGAAAAATAATTCACAGCGTTCACTGAACTGCAGTAGAGAATGATCACCTGTGCGGTGGATGTCCTAACAGCTTCAATGACTGTCCCCAGGTTCAGTGGGTCAGTGCTAGAAAGATAAGCGGGAATCATATAAGAGAACTCGATGCAGCCTCCGGCTCGACCAATCACCTCCCTCAGTTCTCGCAGCGCTCGCTCCCCGCTGTCATCATCCGTTGTCAGGACCCCCACCCAGGTCCATCCGAAATGTCTTAACAACTGAGCAATTCCGATGTAGAAGGAGAGCTCGCTTGGGACAGTCCGGTAAAAGGATGGAAACCTCACTCTGTCACTGAGTACAGGGGCCTGAGCCCTGTAACTGATCTGCAAGGGAGAAAGAAATGAGGCACGAAATGTGAGATGAAAGTCGGCAACACTCTGAGGAAGAAAGGGGGAGGCTACAAATCTCTGACTCTAAATGCACAAACAATTTTATTTTATCTTTAGCTACAGCAGATTGTAGTGGCCAGAAAAGACAATCAGGGTAAACTGGGCTGAAGGCATGTATCATATTATCATCGTTTGCTAGATCATTTAGGGCTTTATTTGGCCCCAGATTCATAAAGGTAACTCACTTTTAAGCAAGCTTACACCTTTGAGTAAGTTTGCAAATATTTTGGTAAAATAGGTATCTATAGGTAGATGGTTTCTTTTCTTCCTCAGCATGTTACGTTCATTAATGCTGTCAAATTATAAAAATAAATTTTAGATTGACATTGTTGTTTACAAAAAACTAAAACACTTTCCTCAGTTCCTTGTTGGGGGCATATTATCAAGGGCCTTATCTCCGCTTTTTTGGCTTTAAAAACCCAAAAAGCGGAGATAATATTTTCGCCCTATTTACAAGGCGGTGCTAACATGCATTAGTGCATGTTAGCAGCCATTTTCCCGACGCCTCGCTCTGCATCTCTAATGAGATGCAATGTGGGCGTCACTAGGCGTACCCCTCACGGAATACCATGTAAATTATCGCTATGTGCATCGCGATATTTACAAGGCGGCCCACAACACAGTTAGCGATTTTAAAATCTGCGCTAACCGCGGTTTTCGCCGAAAACTAACGTCTGCTGAAAACCTGACTTACCTGCATTATCCAATGGCAGGTGGATCGTCAGGCTGAGTGCACCTTGGCCTATCAACAACGTTTTTGCCATTCCTGTGGACTTTTCGCTGGATTTCTGGCGATATCCCCTCCTACAACGCCGCTATCACTGGAATTTTATCGCCCTGGAGAAACGCGTTGTTAATAATGTGAGAAGTTGGCCTGATATATGCTGTCCTCTAATTATAGTGGGCACCTTGCACCAGTCCAAACAACCCCTTATTGGAGATAGGTTAAAGACAACATTTATTGAAAGCTATCCTAGTGGTAGCTATGGAGAGCAGCCTTCAGGCTAAATCTTGGAGGAATGTAAAGCAGCTTGTTTTACCAGTCTATAATCTCTTGAGTGACCAAATGAAAGAGGACCACACCAGGTATATATTTAAAATATATGTATTTAGTCTTAAACACACCCTCTAGTCTCTTTATGAGGCTAGAGTTCGAAGTACATAAGTTACAAGTCGAATATCAACAGTAATAGCACAAATACACGTTTGAGCCCTAGGGGCGTACCAAACCATATGATGAAGCAAGGTTTCACCAATGAAACTTGCTTGTACGCAATCCTTCTCATAGTATTAATTTATTAAATTTGTATTGTTAATACTAACCTTTGCATACACTACACAAAGGGGAGAGAAGCTTGCCTATGTGTTTTACTAACGAATAACGTTTGTCTGTAATCTAAAATGGCCGCTAAAGCGTGGGAACTCTATTGCGCATGTCGCAACCTGATCACATGGTGTGACGTCTTTCTTTGCTTGGTGGGAAACTTCTGTTTCTGCGCAGTGTGCATAAAATGGCTGCTTGATGTTTTAACATGCTTCAGCTTGCTCTCATGTCATTATTAAATTGTCGTTTCCTAACGCTACTAATGCGGGATAGTATATATACTTAAATGGGAATAGAATAGAAATAGTGGGTATACAGTGAAACATTTTATTTGTGATTTTAATATTTTCTTCTTGCACTTTTAGTAATTCATAAACTTGGGCCTGGGTTGGTGAACTGAAAACTCGAATGATGTGGGTCCTGCGCATGCTCCTTGACAGACTGCCCAGAGCGGAAAGGATGAAGTCAACCTGGACGTCGTCCAAGGCCGTGACCTGATGCTCTATATTGTCACATCCTCGAATGTTCTCAAATTTGTAATATTGTATACGAAAAAGACACAAACTTTGTCGTGAGACGGGTGGGAAATAAAGCAAATGTATTGAATTTGAGGGGCGGTATTTTAGAACAAAGAACCTTATGAATTTAGGCCAAATCAATATGGTGCGACAATCCACCCCCTGTCCCTGTCCAATCAGAAGTAGTGGCCCCATATTTTAGCAACATTAAGGGGAGGTACATGGGCGTAGAAGGGTATAATAGAATATAGCATTAGTAAATTAGTCAGAGCATACTTTCACGAAGCACAGATAGAAGGAGATGCTGCAACAGAGGAGGGAGAGCTGACTCTCAGAACGCACAGAAGAGCTCCAGACCGCCAAGCTGATCGGTTGCTGACTGAATCCCTGTCCTGAAGAGGTCCTGAGGAGGGGGCGGCGGAGTCCATTAGAAGGGAGGCACGGGAGAATCGAGAGAAGTCGAGTACCAAAGAGGGGAACGACGCAGGCGTTGTTGTAGAGAGGTCACCGGTCCTGTCCTGATCCTGGAAGAAGTCTTTGCTCTTCATCCTTCCTGGGTCTTATTCTTTCAACTCCTTGGCTAAGGGGTTTGATTCTCGCACTTAGGTAAATATAATGCAACCTTTAGTTGCGCTGCTGTCTCTATCTTCTTCTCCTCTTTAAACACCGTCATTGATTAGCAATAGCCATTTCTATGCTGATTCTTGGGTATTTTGATCAAGTACCATGTGGCTTTGTATTTTACTCTGCTAAATCTTTAAACATTTTAAAACTTCCTGACTCAGTGGTTATTTCAGGATTTTGTATTAATGTGAATGTCACTCATTTTAAACTTCCCAATTAGCAAAGGATTCATTGGTAAGTCATTACTCTTCAATCAGAAGGTAATTGGTAGCAGGGATTTTTGATAAGAGTAACAACTGATAAAACCAGCGTAAGTATTAGCGTAGTGTGAATGTATGGGCCTAAGTGAGTATATGGTGTATGAATGCTGTTTGCTGATATCGCGCTGGATCACATATACCAATAAAGTGGTATAAGAACCACGACTGAGCTAGACACAAGGCCTAGAGCCTGTAGAAGTGCTTGGCCCTCAAGGAACCACCCAAGGTAGTGACACAGGGGACCCACGGGGGACGCGTGCAGTGTGAGAACACAGCCGCGAGCCGCCATTGACTTCTATGGGGAATGTCGCGGTTGGAGTTTTAAAGAAAAAGGACACTTAGAGGAGGACTTGGAGCAAACCCCTTTAGAACTAGGTTGTTCTAGAGTCTATACCCACGGGAGCAACGGAGTACTCGAGTTACCTCACCCAGGGAAGCCGGGTGCATAGGTGTCTTTCGGGGTCGGGTTTCGTCGTCGCTTTCAATGGCGATCTGCTGCAAAGTGCTGCTGGCGACCAAGTCGAAAGTGTTCGGGTGGATCCAAAAGTGGATCGAAGATCTGAAGAACCTGAAAGCAGAGGGGACAGAGTCTGGGTCACTAGCCAGTGACCAGGAAGGCGATGAGCAGATGCCCACCGATGTCGGGTGCTTCAGGTAGGTTGACGGTCGTCTTGACTCTTCAGCCATGAGGTCCAGGAGGTGTCGACGACAACCAGGAGCTGGATTCGAGCTGTCCCACGACGTCTGTCGATTGCAGGGGTGTCGGCGACTGGATTGGACCCAACAAGCCTTGGCAACGGCAAGTCACGTGGAAATAGAAGAAGGACGGTGGTACAGACCAGCAAGGTCTGAGGGACTCACCCTGCGAGGGTAAGTCAGGGCACGTCTGGAGCAACCAGGGAAGCCCAAGCAGAAGAAGAGTTGCCTTCGGGAGGGCCCACTAGCCAACAGACTAGCGACCACGAAGGAGACTCGAGTGGACGCACTTGGAGCTGGCTTGCAGGACACTCGTGGAGTGGAGGCCAGTGATCTTCGGTGCAATCGGTGCTGGAGGCGGGGGATACTCGGAGCCCAAAGCACAACTTCGTGGGAGACCAAGAAGAGGATGCACTTGCAAATGTGCTCGGTGTCCAGGGGTCACGGTTCCACATTACCCACGACAGCTACGGGCCTCAGCTTTGCTGGGGACTCAGGGCAGCCTCGGGGAAGTCTGGAAATTCACCTCTGGTGATGCAAGGACTTCGGCGTCCGGCGGGAGCTTCAGCGATGCAGACCAGACAATTGCTTCTTAGGTGCCTGCCAAGCAGGGGAGTCACTCCTTGACCCCAAGGGAGATTCTTCAGTCCTCTAATCTTCAGGTAGAGCGTCGAAGGTCCAGGATTCAGTGTCAGAGTTTCGTCCAGGGTAATCTAAAGTCCTAAGGACTGGGGTCCCATACTTATACAAAGTTAGGGGGTTGGACATACACTGGGGACCCACCTATGGGAGGGTCAGGGAAGAGGGGTGGTTACACCAATTTCCCTTTGTCCAGTTTCGCGCCAGAGCAGGGGCAGGCAGCCCCTGCAACCGGTTTGAACTGGCATATGCACAGGGACACCAAATGTGCCCCCAGTGCAGGACTTCAAAGCACCAGAGGGTGCTCCCGCCCAGCCCCTATACACACTATCCTGTCTGGGGAGGTGGTTACACCTCCCTTCGACAGGAAACCTATTGTCCAGGCCTCCCCTGCCGGAGTTTCAGTCAGCAGCAGGAGGCCAGACCCGTGTCTGTGGCAGCGGCATCCATTTTGTGATGCCAGGGCTCTGGAAAGAACTTACCGGGTAGCCCGGTGTGTACATGTCTCTCCCTCTAGAAGGGTGGAATGCTACCCCGCTGCCAGGATTGGCGGGGGGTAGTATTCCAAGATGTTTGACACCAAACACGACATGTTTTGGTGCAGCCAGTCCAAAGTTAGCATTGTACCGCGAGGATATAATGCACTTAAGAGTATATGGTCAGGCTGTACCACAAACAGCATCAGAGGAGGGACTCCGAACGCTGCAGAGGGGCTCTGCTCATGCAGGGGCACCCTCTCACACAAAACCAAGCACTCTGTCTTCAGGATTGTTAAGGCCTGCCATAGGAGTGACTTATAGGTTTCTATGTGTGTGCAATTGTAGTGATATAGGTAGCCTATATCACAGTAAGGGGTGCATGCACCACCTTACCCAGGCTGCAGTAGCAGACCTGTGGTGTCATTTTGGCTGGCCTTCCAGGGGTGGCATAATACATGCTTCAGCCCCTGGCAGGCCTCTGGGGTACCTATGCCCTGGGTACATAGTATACCATATACTAGGGACTTATAAGGGCACTCCAGATTCCAATCAAAGATGTACCTAAGGTACACGGAAACCGTTTTAGAGAGGAAGCAGATAGACTGGGGCCCTGAATAGCAGGATCCCAGTCCAACTAAGTCATAAACCAGCAAAACACCAGGAAAAAAGTGGGGGCAACCATATAGTCAGATTCCACCTTCCTACAAATAACGCGTTAACCGGGCGTTAAATTCCAGCGATAGCAGGCGATAAATAAAAAAGTGCTAAGCTAAGCCCCTAGGGCATATCAGCAACAGACGGCGATAAATATCGCAAAGCGCGCTTAGCGCTTTTTTATTTATCGCCGGCTATCTCTGGAATTTAGCGCCTGGTTAGCGCGTTATTAACAACGCGTTTCTCCAGGGCGATAAAATTCCAGTGATAGCGGCGTTGTAGGAGGGGATATCGCCGGAAATCCAGCGAAAAGTCCACAGGAATGGCGAAAACATTGTTGATAGGCCAAGGTGCACTCAGCCTGACGATCCACCTGCCATTGGATAATGCAGGTAAGTCAGGTTTTCAGCAGACGTTAGTTTTCGGCGAAAACCGCGGTTAGCGCGGATTTTAAAATCGCTAACCGTGTTGTGGGCCGCCTTGTAAATAT
Source organism: Calotriton arnoldi (assembly GCA_963921515.1). Classification (NCBI taxonomy): domain Eukaryota; kingdom Metazoa; phylum Chordata; class Amphibia; order Caudata; family Salamandridae; genus Calotriton; species Calotriton arnoldi. Next base: position 716,309 of record CAWUFW010007683.1, read on the forward strand.
CGCGATGTGCACATAGCGATAATTTACATGGTATTCCGTGAGGGGTACGCACAGTGATGCCCACTTTGCATCTCATTAGAGATGCAGACCGAGGCGTTGGGAAAACGGCTGCTAACATGCGCTAATGCATGTTAGCACCACCTTGTAAATAGGGCGAAAATATTATCTCCGCTTTTTTGGCTTTTAAAGCCACAAAAGCGGAGATAAGGCCCTTGATAATATGCCCCTTAGTTCCTTGAACTGACGCCATTCTAAAACAGCGCTACTTTTATTAGACTATCTCCCACTCCGTTTCAGTCGCTCCAAGCAAGGCAGGGGCTGCACAGCCTGCAGGGGAGGGTGGCTGATGGCAAAGGCGGCTGGGTTGGGACAACTTCCTTCATTCCCAGAGCTCATGGCTCGTCACCCATAGTGGGCCTTGCGACATTATCCTTATTAATAAACCACAGACCACACTATACACCCTCGCCCTCTGAAGCTCTTTATCCTGACAAGGAACAAGCGCCTAGAAACTTTCAGTGGCGTCAAATTTATAAGACAGCCTTATCAGAAAGGGGCAATTGGAACTTCCAGGGACTAAAGCGCATCTATCGACGCGTAAATATATTCTCGTAGGGAAATAATTTAATTTCCTTCATTTATTTTCAGTAAATAAATGTCCTTCTTGTGAAGAAGTGAACACTCTTGTGCATTTATTTAGTACCTGCTCCCTCCAACTGCCATTGAGTTTTGAATTGTTGCTGAAAGAGCGAAAGTTTGTCTTCGCATTGATTGTTTACAACCCTGTGGTTTCTATGCGCTATTTTCCTACTAGAATCGGGTTACTGTTCTCGCATGTTCATTTATACACTCACTCATCCACACACTCATTCATCTAAGTTCCAGATCACTCATCCATTCATTCAATTATCCATGAAACTTACTCACTGATTCACTCCTCTATGTGCACTTGCGGAACCATTCAACCTCCTTTAACTCGTTCCCATATTCACCCATTCACGAGTCTGCAGGACCATACACACAGAATCACAACCAGTGAAGCTTCTCTTTCATTCAAGGATGGCCAGATGTCCTGGCTTTGCCAGTGATTGTTTGTACTTGATGCCGAGTTGTGGCCTTTGTGGTTCAGCACAGAAGGCTCACTGTAGGCTTCACAAACTCCGAGTGCACGTAACCATTAAAAACAACAAGCATTTGCAATGCACTCGGTCTCGCCTTTGGGACCTTATAAGTATTTCGCCATGCAGCACATTATCCTGGGTGCTGCAACATGGAAGCTTTAACGCTAATAGGAACACCAATGAAACATTGCATGCTTTCAACACACTACAGATCAAGCAGGAACAACACTAAATCTTCTACTTGTAAAAAGAAATACTGGTGACACCAATGTGAGTATACTGGAAATCAAGGAGTAATTTAGAGCAAACTCTGCAGCATTTGTTAAAAAAAAATACGCCAAACGAAATTGTATGCTTCTTCTGGTATTTATAGGGTTCATTTTGCTTGCGAGAAAATGTCACTCATAGTCGTTGAATGTCACTCATAATTACACCGGAATTATGAAAATGTCACACATAGCAATATGAATACTTGGCAGCTGTGCTGCGGCCAGCCAGCACCCACCGGGGACAGTACTCTGCAGTTCCGGCTTCAATTGCAGCTTCCATTGCAGTTCATGTAACTGAAGATAGTCGGCGGTCCCTGCTCCCTGCTCAGCAGCGTGTGACAGCTCACCAGCTCCCCTCCCTCAGATCACAGACCAAAGCGCCTCGATGCCAGAAGGCCTTGGTGCCACGGGGGCCTGGAGGTCAAAGGGCCAAGCCAGGGGCCACGGGAGGGGGAGGCAAGCTGCGGTCAAAGTGCTCAGGAGAAAAATCAGAGTTCAGCATTCATCACTCACTCGGCCCTCGTGCTGCACGTCGCATTAGCGTCAACACGTCAAGCACGCAAACATCACCCTTCGTGTATTGAAGTCGTACAATTCCTACTGTATTTCATTTAATAGACAATAACGTTGCTTTAAGTTAATCTGAGCACCACGTGCAGGTTTACATGCCAGCTCACTTGCCTTCTTAGTTCACTAATCGGTCATGTTTAAAAACTATGGGGCAGATTTACAAGCCCTTGCGCCACTTTTGCGTCACTTTTCCCATGTTAAAAATGACGCAAAAGTGGCGCAAGGGGCTTGTAAATCTGCCCCTATCACTTTTATCTCAGGGCGGTGCCAAATGTGATGTATTAAGGTCAACGCTTCTGCATTTAAAAGAAATACACTTTTTTTTAAATATTAAAGAGCATTTATTATAGTTTAATGTTTGTCGTATGGTTTACATAGCAGCATTTTCAGGGTTCGGCTGGTGCACTGGCTGTAACAGCCAAGCCAGACCCTTGGCTCGGCTGGCTCTCCATGTTGATATGTTCACTTGCACAAATCTAATTTGAAGGAGAGTGCGCCAGCTGAATTCACCACCAGCGCGAGCTTCTAACACTATCGACCAGTCAATGGTTTACACAATTTCCACGAGTTCCACCTTTGTGCGTGTCTTCTGTATGTACTTACAGACAGTGCCTACAGTGCCAGTTTTGTTGGCACTGCCAACCAAAGCTAGTTGCAACACCAATGTAAGCTGGTCATACTAGCCACCAGTATGCGACCGGGCTTCTGCTCTGCGTGTTACCCACAGTATACATAACCTGGCGTTGGGGCAGTTGTGTTCGTGCAGGCTGTTTTCTATATGAAACTTACCTCTATAGCATAATGCCTGTGTATATGTGGCTCCCAATGTGGGCAGGCAGCAGTCTCTAGGTGTGTGTTCGGTCTGTGTAGTGCTTATAGCTGGCAGGTGGTTCTCTTTAGGGGAGGATTGGAGCTGTGCAATATTTTTAGGGGACGTTTATTGCCTATATGGAAGGGTCAGGTATGTGGAATGCGCTTCTCGCTGACGGACAGCGTTAAGGCTTTGGGACTGCAACAGCGTCTTCTCTTTTCTTCCGAATGACGTAGCAAAGCTGCCGTTAGCCCTAATGCTAGCAAGTGAAATGCGCCCCCTCTCCAGTTTTGGTACTAAAACCAAACGCTATATAAACAACTCTTTTCCCCGGTGAAATTGCACCTTGTGCACTGTTGATAGATACACCCTATGCTATCTGTAGCAGGCAAGCGGTTAGCTGTATATAGTGGAGGATTCAGAGTTGTGCGGCACCAATGGCAGACATGCTGTTCATTATGGAAAAGGGCTCCTGTTGCAAAGTCATCCTGTTCCCTGGGCACCCCCCAACTTTTTGCTGACTGGTACTGGTGGTAACTGATTCTGACTGACCCTGGGCTCTGCCTAACCAGGCCCAGTGCCAAGCTGAAAGGAACACATTAGAATACAGTTAAAACACCTAACATACACTAGGGTCCACTATGGTATGGTGGGGTACCCCTGTAATTGGCATGACCTACCCCATAAGCCCCTAGTATATAATAGGGCAGGGGATTGAAACTACCTAGAAGTCCCCAGTACCCTGGGGCATGGCAGTTTAGAGGCCAGCAGCTTTTTCTGCACTTGCATGTGTGCACTGCTGAAGCCTGAGGTCAGTTTAAAAGCAGCACTGGGTGCCATGACTGCTTTTAAAAAGTAAATTGTGCCCAAACTCGACTTTGGTGGTAGGGGCACTTAAAAATGGATAAACTACAATGTTTTGGCATATTAGGGACCCCCAGGGTCTCCCCTAGATATCCCAGGGGTGGGGGGTCAGGTATTTATAAGGTACACCCTTTTAAAATTAGTTTTTATATGCCTGGGTTAAGTGAAATTTCACAGTTCACTCTCCACATTGTGTTAAAGTGCTGCTCAAATTCGACTTTGATGCTAGGAGCACTGTGTAAGGAGAATCTGCAATATTTCTGCAGATTCAGAACCCCTAAAGTATCCCCTAGTTGCACAGGGGGTGGGGGTCCTGTAGAAATTAGGGAAATACTTATAAAATATGTTTTTATAAGCCCTGGTGCTAGAAAACTGGCCCAAGTCATTTTCCCCATTGCAAATCCCATGGCCCATAGGTTAACATTGCAGGGAGTTATTAAATAATAACTCCTGCTAGGAGGGAGATAGAGCTACCATTCAAACACTGCCTAGAATGGTAGTGAAAAATCCAACAATATTATATTGTTGAATTTCTTCTAAAATGTACAGACGAAGCGAGGCTCCGAGATCATCGGCGGCAGGGCGGTCTGCCCGGAAGCCGGAGACAAGAGCACCGAGAGCCCTAGTCGGAGCAGCGGCCGAGGTGGAGGGTCTCGGACTGCACCAGCGGTGAGCGCGGAAGGCGGCGCAGGAATACTGCAGCTGCCGTGACGCCGTGGTAGACGTGAGTGGGCCTGGGAGCTACGCCGGCCATCTTGCGAGGGAGCAACCCGCAGCGCTCATCCCCCTGCGGGATGCTACAGTGGACCCTTGGGTCCAGCGAGGCACGATAGCAGCAGAGTGACCCTTGGGTGCAGCGCCGGCGGGAGGTAGCCGGAGGCGCTGCCCGCGTCCCAGCGAGGCACGATAGCAGCAGAGTTACCGGGCGGCCGCCGACCGCTGGTGCGGGGAGGTCGATGCACGGAGGGCTGCAGGTAGGCCCGAACTGAGCGCGCCCCAGGGGTCCCGGCCTACGAGGCCCAAGAGAACAGAAGTCTCCCAGCAGTGCATGGAGGGCGGACACGATACCCACTCCGCAGCCACGTGAGTGAGGGGACGGCTGCCATCCAACAGCGTCTGAGGGAGGGGCAGCGGTCTGCCTGCGGCCCGGTCCGGGCCTCGCTGTCCAGTGGGGGCGGCCCGGTTGATGAGCCCGTCAGGGGGAGAGAGACTAGGGACCCTGAGGGAGACACAGAGGGGGCACCACCCACTGACAATAGAGGAGCAGGTCGGAGTGAAATGGTGGAAGCCAACGCCGAGTGGGGGGCCCTAAGGACCTAAGGGAATGTTACTACGCCGGCGCCAACAGCTGAAAGGCCCCCACTAAACGAGGTGCAGTGGCGCACACCTTCGCCCAGAGTTGTGGCGCCAAAGGACTGTCCCAAGCAAGCATTACATGCCAGGCGCGCCCACCCGGTGGTGAGGAACGACAAGAGAGCCTGCTGTGGCCGCCATGAGAGTTCCCCGCAGGGACGGCCTGGACGACATAGAGCCGGGGCACTGAGCTCCCTCAAGGGGCCTTGCTGGGGAAAGGGAGAGCTACTACAGCGGGGGCCCGCGCAGAGACTGCCCCCGACATAACCCTGCCCGGCCGGCCTCTAGGCCAAAAGACGCACCGGCGCTAGGAGTCGGAGAAGCACCGGGCATCGCGGGACCTGCGACACACAGAGGAGGTAGTTCCGGGACTCCGGCGGAGACCTTGGCAGGGCCCAGGCGCTCAGTAACACGGGGAAAGAAGGAATTCACGTACTGCACTCGGCCGCGAGGCTTGGAGGGCAATACAGACGGAGACGGGAGTGAGTCCGGCTAACCCAGGGTAACACTCGGCCCCGCCCTTGTCACGATATGTCCACGTCTCGGGGACGCAAAGACAGGACCCTGAAAGACATGTTTGCGAAAACCCAGGTTGGTCAACAGACAACAGAGATGGCAATGGGCACTGACCACCCCGTGTCCGAGCGAAACGAAGGGATGGAACCGATCACCAAGGCATTCCTGGAATCCATGTTTGTAGCACTAAGAGAGGATATCCATACGCTGAAGCGGGAATTCACTGCGGAGATTAAAGATGTCCGTAGAGACATGGATGGGATCGGTGAGAGAGTTGCCGAACTTGAGGACAAAAGTGACGGGAGAGACACGGAGCTCGCGGCGTTGCAACAGGAGGTCCTCAGGCTTCACGATCAGCAAGTAGACCTACAGACGCACCTGGAGGACCTGGAAAACCGCTCTCGTCGGCACAATATCCGGATCCGAGGGGTGAGGATGAGCGACGACACGAAAGACCTTTTTAAATATACGAAAGAACTCTTCAATCACATCTTGGGCAGACCCCTTGAGACAGACTTACGTCTGGACCGAGCACACAGAGTAGGCCCTCCGCGGGCTCCGGCGGCTCCACCGTCTGACATCCTAGTCTGTGTCCAAGACTACCGCACCAAGGAAGACATCCTACAAAAAGCACGCCAGATGCACCCCTTGAAGTTTCGCGATCAAGCACCGGTCCTCTACCAAGACCTGTCCGCACTCACGTTGCAAAAGCGGAGAACATTTAAACCTATCACCACACATCTTCGGCAACGCAACATCCCGTACAGCTGGGGCCACCCGTTTCGCCTCGTGTTCCGCATAGACAATAAGCTGCACCAGTTGCGCTCTCTGTCGGAGGCTTGTCAACTGCCAGGGGTGGATCCACCCGCGGATGAGAGCGGCGCAGAGAGTTCTACGATGGATGCAGCTGATCCTAAACCCCGATGGCGCCTACAAGGACGAAGACGCCGCATCAAGAAGCCTCCTCCGGAAGAGATAAAAAAGGGGCAGCAGTCGGCCCTCGTGGCTGTCTCCGCGGAGCTGTCCGAATCCCAGCCGGACTGAAAGTTGTAACCACGAAAGGCCAGTTAACAGTGTTCTCTTGTGTTCTGGGCCGTGGGCGGGAGGGGAGCCTTCTGATTCCCCACAGGACTACCCTCAACTGCCTTATTTCCATTCACCAACAGATGATGGACAATATGTTGCTCTTTTTCTATTTCTATTTTTATTGTAATTTTGAGCGGGATTTTTTGGTAGGGGTTCTGGGGTTCCATGTCCACTTTCTTTTTAGAGATAGCGTAGATGTCCTGATACAAATGATTGCTTCTCGACTCTGTAGTACCCGTGGAGGCACTGTACTTACGCAACCGGTTCCTTGGTCACTATAAATGCCTGCCAACATGCTTAAAATAATTACCTTAAATGTACGAGGCCTGAATAACCCGGTGAAGCGCAAAGCGGTTCTATCATGTTTGGAAAACACCCAAGCAGATATATGTTTATTGCAAGAGACCCACCTCTTAACCAAGGATTGCCACCGCCTCAGGTCCCGGAAATTCCCAACCCAACTTTTTTCCTCAGGACCAACTAAATCAGCTGGGGTGGCTATCTTGGTGGCTCAACATTTCCAAGGGGCGGTCTTACATAAGGAGGCAGAAATAAGGGGTAGGCTACTGGCTTATAGATTTGCTCTAGGCACTTCCACACTCACCATTGGCTCCCTATACGCCCCGAACGACGGCCAAGAACAATTCTTGCACGACGCCCTCACTGAAACAACGGCCACGACTGATCGACACATTCTCCTTGGGGGAGACCTGAATTTAGTTTTCGATAATATTATGGATAGGTCCTGCCAACGCACACATACAACAGGCGCACTCTCCACAGAAGGACTAACCCGGCTGCATGACCTAGGGCTCAGAGATCTGTGGTGTGGTTTTCACCCCCAACGTCGGGAGTATTCTTATTACTCCAATGCTCACAAAACTTACGCCAGACTTGATTACCTCCTAGCATCTGCACCCGTATATGCGCTCACGACTGGGGTCAAAATAGGTGTAGCCTCCCTTTCAGATCATGCACCGGTCACTGTCACCCTCACCCTCCCACCCACTCAACGGCCCCTCAGAGTATGGTGTCTTAGAGACACTTTATTACACCGCAGGGAGGTGGTTCAACATATACAACGCTCCATCACCGACTATCTTTCTCACAATGCTAACGCAGACACAACCCGTGCAACACAATGGGCAGCACTCAAGGCGGTCTTGCGGGGGGAGTTGATAGCCATTTCAGCAGCGGATAATGTAGAACGCAGGCAAAAGCGGGACGAACTCACGCAACAAACCAGAGAGTTGGAGCAGATGCACCAAAGGACGGGAGCCCCCCGGATCTGGCGTCAACTGAAAAATGTGCGGCACCAACTCGCGGTGCTTGACCAGGATAGGGCAGAGTATGCAGCACTACGGCTGCGGCATGCCTATTATACAGGCGGGAATAGATGCGGGCGCCTTCTTGCCCACAAACTCCGTGAGACCCGCCAGAAACAGGGGTCCAGGAGATCAGACGGGAGGACGGCAAACGGGTGACGGAGGATAGCGATATCGCAGAGGCATTTCGCGATTTCTATGCTAACCTCTACGCTTGTGCCCCATTAGAGAATTCGGATGGATCCGCCTTCCTTGACTCAGTCACCCTACCAGCCCTGACTAAAACTCAGGCGGATTACCTCGACAGAGACATCCAAATAGAAGAGGTCATCGCTGCCATTGCCCGCCTTAAATTGGGAAAGGCCCCAGGGCCGGACGGCTTTTCGGCTGTCTTCTATAAGACTTTTGTGGCCTGATTGCCCCTCTCCTCACCCTGCTTTTTAACTCTTTCGCCGGCCCCGGGGCGATCCCAAGAGATCTCTTAGAAGCCTCCATAGCGGTGATTCCCAAACCTGGGAAAGATAAGACCAGCTGCGGAGCGTATCGTCCTATTTCCCTCCTGAATATTGATCTCAAATTGTACACGGGATCCTAGCCGCCCGCCTAGCGCCCCACATGCACAGCCTCATTGACCCAGATCAAGCGGGCTTCATCCCGGAAAGGCAAACCTCGGATAACACGAAACGGGCTCTACACCTCATAGAGAAAGCTGCGCGTACACAGGGAGAATATATGATGCTCGCTATCGACGCTGAAAAAGCGTTCGATAGAGTCCATTGGCCCTATCTGGAGCAGATTCTAGAACGCGTGGGGATAGGGGAGAAATTTCGCACATACATCCTGAACTGCTACAAATTCCTGACAGCCTCCGTCCGAGTTAACGGACACACATCCTCCCCATTCCCTATCGAGAGAGGCACTAGACAGGGGTGCCCTCTGTCACCTCTCCTTTTTGCCTTTTATATGGAGCCGCTAGCCCAGAGGGTGCGCCATAATCCGGAGATCACAGGGATCAGATTCGGCGGCTATACCCATACAATCAGTCTTTACGCCGATGATGTGTTGCTATCACTATCTAACCCTAGTCGTGCGCTGCCAGCGTGCCTAGCAGACTTGGAAATCTTTGCACAGGTTGCAGGGTTTAAAGTCAATATGGACAAGTTGATAGCCTTAGATCTCTCCCTGACGCAACACACGCGTGTGCATCTGCAGGGCCTGTCACCCATTCAATGGACGACAGACACGATCCCATATTTGGGAATCCAATTGGCTTCCTCTCTACCGACAGTAGTTGCTACCAACTATGCATGCCTACGACAGAAAATTCGCAGAGAACTTGGCCAGTGGAAACACTACCCCCTCTCGTGGCTAGGCAAAATTGCGGCGGTCAAGATGACCATTTTACCACAAATCCTCTATCTGTTCCGTACTATCCCTCTCCGTCCACCCACGGGCTGGATACAACAGACACAATCAGAACTGGCTCAGTTCATTTGGAGCGGGCTGAAGCCACGACTCAAACGGATGTTGGCTACGCTCCCCCGGATAAGGGTGGACTTGGGATCCCGGACCTTCGGCTGTACTTCCAGGCGGCCCAGTTGTGCCACCTGGTCGAATGGAGCCGCTGGGAATCGGAGAAGCACTGGCTGTTCCAAGACCAGGCAGTAGCGGCCCGACCCCTGCAGGACGTCCCTTTTCTCCGTAAGCAACACAGACCCCTCAATCTCTATGCCTCATATATTACACGTGTCCCACTAGAGGTATGGGACCACACTAATATCAAACATGGTTTCACCACCTTTCCGTCTCCGCTCACGCCCTTGCTGGACAACCCCGACTTTGGCCCGGGCATGGACACAATCGCTTTTGCAAAATGGAGATCCGCGGGCTGCCGCTCTCTGTATCATCTGTATGATGCGGAAGGAGTTATCCCATTCCATCAATTTAAACTGGAATTTGGGTTACCTGAAGCGGAAAGACTCCGCTACCTGCAGGCACGACACTGGGCACTCCACGATCGGGTCCGCTCGACGGCCGATAGAAGCCTCTCCACTTACGAGCGGTGGCTATAACTCGCACATCCGATAAGAAGCTAATATCTGACCTGTACAAGATGCTTCAGGCCAGTTATTCACATACTTACAACTCCGGTCAGACACGCTGGGAGAGGGAATTGGGCAGAACACTCAGCCATAAAGAATGGGACGGGATATACTACAGGGCTTGCCATTTCGCATATCACATGGGGCTGACTGAAACTCTTACGAAAGTGGCAACCTACTGGTACTATACCCCTGTTCGTCTTCACTCAATGGATCCCACACGGGAGGCAACATGTTGGCGGGGCTGCGCACAGGTAGGGACTCTGGTACACCTCTTATGGGAATGCGAACACATCCAGCCCTACTGGAAACAAGTGATAGACGAAGTAGATAAACACTTCAATACGGAGATTCCCCGATTCCCAGCATATGTCCTATTGGGCCTTCCCAATCCTTTGACCTACCCACTACGATCCCGAAGAGGACGACAGATGGCAATCGCGCTAGGGGCGGCGACACAAAATATACTTGCACATTGGCATACCTCTCACACTCCAACCTTTGTAGGATGGCTACATCGCTTGTGGTATGTTCTCGGTATGGAGAAGCTGACATTAACAATAGCGGGGGAGGGGTCTAAATACGTTGAGCTATGGCAACCCTTTCTGTCCCTCTTGGCCTCTGAGTTTCGCGAGGTCACCTGCCCCCGATACCTCCGTCTTTGCGCCTCTCAGACACACCACAGCCAGAGAGGTGATTACGACCAGATATAATATTGGGGGTTAGTTAGTGGACATGGAACATGGGTGGTGGGTGGTGAGGGAGGGCGGGGGTGGGGGGTTTACACTGTTCCCTTTTCCCTTCCCCTTTTCTCCCCCTTTTTTCTTTTTTCCCTCTCCCTGATTCACTTTATTGCATGTAAGGTCTTTCCGTTCTAACACGAGCCTCTACTTAGGCTTGCAGACTTGCGCTTGACTGTTTAAGCACCCGGCTACGCGATATTGACGACTTGATAGCCATACTCACATGTTTATAATGGTGCTTGTTTGAAATTTCAATCAAAAGTTTTAAACCATAAAATGTACAGACAAGAAGTTATGAGACTTTCTAGTTTGTAGATCCAAATTCAGCCTTCCAGGGGTCTGCCCTGATTGGTCAGAGTTAAGTGGATTAGCCAGGCTGCTTTGAAGAGGTGATAAAGAGCCCCTGGGGTTAACTGGCTCTGCTGGCAGGGCAGTGTGCTGTTCAATAGGAATGCCAGGCCAGTGGGAGGAGTCGTAAACCATGGTCTTCAAAGGCAGAGGGATGGCCACAGTGTCAGTTTCCACTTTACACTTTTGACCCCCACCAGACCCAGGATTAGGGAAGGTATGTGCAGATGGTAGGGGGAGAGTCTATGGAAATAAGCCATTCTAGAGGGTGTGTTTAGCCAGCTCTTACCTCCTTGCTGGAAAATCAGCCATTATGGATTGGGAAGATTTGATGCACTCTGGGACAATATAATGCCACACTCTACAGGATGTGGTTATCGCCTTCAGGAGTTATCCTGCTCCCATTGGTCAGGAGTGACCTGCTGCTTGACCCAGAGAATTTTGAATAAGTATCTGAGAGTGGCAGAGCCCTCCAGATCTGCTGCTTGAAACTTACTGAAGCAAGAAGTGCCCTGCTGAGAAGTTTTGCTGTGCAAAGATTTCTAAGGCCTGACCTCTGAAGACTGCACCAACTAAAAACTGCAGCCCTGTGGATTACCTTGCTGTAAAAGGACTAAAGAGTGGACTCCCTGCAAGCCACAGGTTAACAGAGCTCACCTGGACATCCCCGCAAAGAATTCCCAGCCTGGAGTACCAGTGGATTTGTAAGGGTTTTGTTCAAGTGGATTGCGGAATTGAAGTTTCACACTTTCAAGGACACTCTTGGAGATTCCAGAACCTTGGATTGTGTGTTGGATACTTTGGGACCCGCAAGCAGAACTTCAGGAAGGAGTTCTAACTGGACCCCGCCTGCTGGAGAAGGCCGCACAACACATTTGGTGAGATTCTCCAGAACAATTTCTAAAGGTGTCCCTGTCAGAGAAAACAAAATGACTAAAAGGGGCACTGATGGTTTCTAAGCACTAGAAAGTGACTAATCTTTAAAAATTCATATCTCTGGTTCCCTACAGTGGATTTTTTTTTGTTTTGATGTCATTTAAAAGATAAAAATATTACCTATTTTTATAAATTGGTGTTGGATTTTTATTTTGTGTTGTGTCTTAATTACGTGCGCAGCGGGCGCGCCGCTGGCGCGCCGAAGGCGCGCCTAAGGCAAGCCCGTCTGCGCCCGTCCGCGACTGGACCGCGCCCAGCGCCAGAACCCCTGGATCCCACCGATGCAACACCACTCGACGGACCTACGACGCCGCCACACTCACCGCACTCAATGCCGGCCGGAACCCTGCCTGCTACCGAGCCTCACCGAGACGCACCCACGGACCCTTCACCTGCCAAACCTGCCGATTCACCTGCCCCCTGACGTGCACCACCTCCGCCAAGTCGAGCAACAGCAGCAACCACCTGAAATGCATCCTGCTGAACACCCGCTCCGTCCACAGGCACGCCGTGGAACTCTGGGACCTGCTCGACGCAACAGCACCGGACATCGCCTTCCTCACCGGAAACCTGGATGAACGCCTCCTCAGCGCCTGACATCGCCATAGCCATCCCGGATGGATACAAGATCACCCGGAAGGACCGCGTCAACCAGACGGGAGGAGGCATCGCCATCGTACACAAGAACACCATCCGCATCTCGACTAACTCCGACGAGACCTTCACCGCCGCCGAACACCTACACTTCCAGATACACACGGACCCCAAGACCACCCTCCGAGGCACCCTCATCTACAGACCCCCGGGACCACGCACACTATTCAGCGAAGACATCGCAGACTTCATCAGCCCGCACGCCATGCCCTCCGCCGACTACATCCTCCTAGGGGACCTCAACTTCCACCTGGAGAACAACAACGACAGAAACACCACCGCCCTGCTGGACAACCTCGCCAACCTCGGACTCAAGCAACTGGTGAACACGCCCACCCACTACGCCGGCCACACGCTTGACCCCGTCTTCTCGTCCAGCAAGCACATCTCCTTCAGCCACGCCACCGGACTCCACTGGACCGACCACAGCTGCGTCCACTTCAGCTTCAGAAAGACTGCGACCCACCACCACCCGCAACAGGCTCCCCGCCGGAGCTGGAGCAAGATCACCGCCGAGCAGCTCACCGCCTCCCTCAGCCAGAACACACCCACCGACACAACGGACCCAAACGAAGCAGCCAGCAACCTCGCCAAGTGGCTGACCGCCTGCGCCGACGACCTCGCACCACTAAAAACCCTCCCAGCAGACCCGGAAGCAAGAAAACCCCTTGGTTCACCAACGAACTCAAGGAATCCAAGAAGAACTGCCGCACTCTCGAGAAAACCTGGCGACTCGACCAGACCACAGACAACAGGACCGCCCTCAAGCACGCCACCCGCAAACACCACCAGCTGATCCGTGCCACCAAGAAGTCGGCACTCAAAGAACGACTGGACAACAACGCCCATGACAGCAAGGAACTTTTCAGCATCGTCAAAGAGTTCTCCAACCCCAGCGCCGGGAAACAACGACATCACCCCTCGCAAGACCTCTGCAACTCACTCTCCGCGTTCTTCCACCGCAAGATCACCGACATACACAACAGCTTCAACGCACAAACAACGCACCCTACCGCCCGAACCAATGCCCGCCACCACCACCCTCTGCAACTGGACCCCGATCAACACCGAAGACACCACCCGCACGATGAACTCCATCCACTCCGGATCACCAACCGACCCCTGCCCACACCACGTCTTCAACAAAGCCGACGCCACCATCGCACCCCATCTCCGGGACATCATCAACTCCTCCTTCCGCACCGCCACCTTCCCGGAGAGCTGGAAGCACGCCGAGCTTACCGCCCTCCTGAAGAAACCAACGGCGGACCCCACCGACCTCAAGAACTACCGCCCCATCTCGCTCCTTCCGTTTCCGGCCAAAGTCATCGAGAAGACCGTCAACAGACAGCTTGCCGCCTTCCTCGAGACGAATGGATCCCTCGACCCCTCGCAGTCCGGGTTTCGGGCCAACCACAGCACCGAGACCGCCCTTATCGCAGCCACCGACGACATCAGAACCCTAACCGACAACGGGGAAACAGCTGCCCTCATCCTCCTGGACCTCTCCGCGGCGTTCGACACCGTCTGCCACCGCACCCTAGTGAAGCGCCTCAGCAACATCGGAATCCGAGAGAAAGCACTGGAATGGATCATCTCGTTCCTCGCCGGAAGAACCCAGAGAGTCCGCCTCTCCCCGTTCAGATCCGAAGCCACCGAAGTCATCTGCGGCGTTCCACAAGGATCCTCACTCAGCCCGACCCTCTTCAACGTCTACATGAGCCCCCTCGCAGCCATCGCACGCCGACACAACCTCAACATCATCTCCTACGCCGACGACACCCAGCTGATCCTCTCCCTCACCAACGACCCCACTACCGCCAGAGCCAACCTGCACGACGGGATGAGAGACGTCGCCGACTGGATGAGGAACAGCCGCCTTAAACTGAACTCAGACAAGACGGAAGTCCTCATCCTGGGCTCATCACCCTCCGCCTGGGACGACTCCTGGTGGCCCCCGGCCCTGGGCACCGCACCCAAGCCAACGGACCACGCACGCAACCTGGGCTTCATCCTGGACTCCTCCCTATCAATGACCAAACAAGTCAACGCCGTCTCATCTTCATGCTTCAACACCCTGCGCATGCTCCGCAAGATCTTCAGATGGATCCCCACTGAAACCAGGAAGACCGTCACCCAGGCACTCGTCACCAGCCGACTGGACTATGGGAACACCCTCTACGCCGGAACCACAGCCAAACTTCAAAAGAGACTCCAGCGCATCCAGAACGCCTCCGCACGACTCATCCTGGACATCCCCGACACAGCCACATCACCGTACACCTGAAAGACCTGCACTGGCTCCCCGTCAGCAAGAGAATCACGTTCAGACTCCTCACCCACGCACACAAGGCCCTCCACGACCTGGGCCCAAAGTACCTCAACGACCGCATGTCCTTCTACACGCCCACACGCCAGCTACGATCAACCAGCCACGCCCTCGCCACCGTACCACGCATCCGCAGAACCACCGCCGGAGGAAGATCCTTCTCCTACCTGGCGGCCAAGACCTGGAACTCCTCCCCACTCACCTTCGGCGAACCCAGGACCATCTCGCCTTCAGGAAGCAGCTCAAGACCTGGCTGTTCGAGCAGTAACTTACCCCCTCCCCCAGCGCCTTGAGACCCTCCCGGGTGAGTAGCGCGCTCTATAAATGCCGTGATTGATTGATTGATTGATTTACAGAAATGGTGTTTTTAAATGCTTTACATACCTGTCTTTGAAGTTAAGCCTGTCTGCTCACAGCCACGTTACCAAGGGTTGAGCATAGGAATAATTTTCTAAGACCTATGCTGAGTCCTACCATGTGTTAGTGGCCTTATTGCCAGTGGCAGACCTACATTTGCCCCTACCAATAACCCACTTTCCAAAAGCTCCAAATTATGCGGTGCCTATAGAAGACACGTATCTCCAGGGATAGCCGTTCACACTTGAAGATGTTGAACACCTCAAGGAGCCCTGCAGGACAGCAGCTCAGGCCGTGCCTCGAACAACATTCCAGAAATACCTGATCCCAGGGAGGGGAAGTGCGAGCACAAAGTGTTTTGCAACCCCTTAAAAAGTATCTGTGGTCGAGCTCTACTCGGCAAGTTACTTTAAAAATAGAAAATTGACACATATGCATTTTGGAGAGGGCAGGGTGACCCGTGTATTAGGGGTGTGTGTGAGAGTGTGTAGGCCTGCATGCGGTGTTTGCCGCGCGCGTTCTTTGAGGTGTGTGTTTAAAGGTTCAAGTTTGGGGGGGGGCGGAGGGGGAGCGGCTCTGCAACTTCACGGGTGGAGGTGCCATATGTGTTCTCTTTGGCCGGTCAGCGGAAGTCACCTGAAATATGTGAAGTCCTACAACCATTTTCTCTCTGCCTCTTTTTTTGCAAGTGTCCTTGAGCTTTGAGCCAAGGTTATCATTACCACCCTATTAAAAAACGACCACCTCCACTTGTAAGCTGCTGGGGTTGGAGTTGTCAGCTGCTGGGAGTCTGCAGCAGGGATGGGTGCCGGATCTCCCGCTGAGCTGCTGGTGGATTCCATTGGTGTCTCCCATAGGAGAGCCGGCCCGGCTCCCGTTGAGGGATCTCCCTGGTACCTGTTGGGGGTTCAGTGGGAGTGCGACTTGAAGGGTTATGTGGGGTGTCTTGCGACTCCATGTAGGGTCTCCTGCCGGGGTAGGGTGGCGGGCCCCTCTCGGGGGAGAGACGTGCTCACCTGTGTTGGCAGGGCAGTGTGGGGGGCTAGTTCCCGTCCCTGTGAGGGGCTGTACCTGTTGCTTCCGCGGCTCCTCTGCAGACGCGGAAGGCGCAGCAGCCCTGACTTCCACCTGTCCTCATCCGCTTCCCTCAGCCCCTCTCTCCCGTGCAGGCAGAGGAGCAGGGGCTGCTGGGCTCATAGCTAACAGCCGAAGCCTCTGGCTCATAATCACTGTGGCGAGGAAGGGGGGACAGGCGAGAAGATGGGAGAGGGAGGGGGAGAGGGAAGAGGACGGAGGAGACTGAGGAGGGGCGGGGAGATGAGAGAAGGAGCTGAGGGATGAGGGAAATGCACATAGAAGAGGGCGTGGGAAAGGGGCTTTAAGAACCGTAATGAGGGAACGGAAGAAGAGTAAGGCTCTTGATTGTCCGGCTGCTTAGAAAGTGAAAGCGCGCACGGCGTGCTAAACGTAAGCAAAGCACGTCGTGACGTATACAGAAATAATGCTTACAAGAATAAAAAGCAAACATTGGCAATGCAATAGGACTCGCATTTACGCGAGACCTATTGCATTGAAAACAGAAGTGCCGGCAGGCAAGAAGACACAAACGGGAGTGGGAGTGGAGCAGGGGGGCGAGAAGTCACAGACTGAGGGAGGGGGCGGGGGGAGACAGGGAAGAAAATAGTGTTAGGAGTAAAGGGGCCAATAGCTGTGGAAGGATACAAATTATGAATAAGGAGGGACTAACAAGCCTCAAACCAATCAGAAGGCAGCATTTAAGACAAAAGCCAATGGGCAGAGAGTGGGCAGAGCTTCCATGAAGCTTCCGCGCTACAGTATATACTGCATGCCTCGCAAAGTGATGGCAGCGCATTCGCGCTGCAACGCTCGGTGAGACCTAAAAAACAGTGGTTAGTTCACCACAGTACATGGCCAAACACTGGTACTGCAACACCCTCCACCAGCGCATAATGGAGAGAGGGACTTAAAATTAAATCACATAGGAAATAATGTTACATGAAATAAAATTATTTAAATTAGTTAAAAATATAAATAAACCCAATTGATGTAATAAATATATACTAAAATAGTGCATATTTATTGTTTAATGATAAATTATTTTAATAGCCTATTTAATAATGTAACAATGCATTTTATTAACAATAATTAAATAATTATTAATAATTTTACACCACTCTTAATAATGATTAATACACATAAAAATGTTTTTTAAGGTGGGATGTTTTTATTTAAATGTCAGAAAATAATTTCAATTCAATGTAATATTCCATTAAACTATGGAAATAAATTGAATTATTTTTCAGAAATTTAAAATGAAAAAAGAGACCTACCTAAAGACAAATACATATATTTTAATGTATATTTATCATTTAAAATAGTGCATTAAAGTATGCAATAAATATTAGGTATGTCCTCTTTTTACATATTTTTAACATTAATTTATGTGTATTTATATTTTAACTATTTTAAATAATTTAATTTAACATTATTTCCTAAGGGGTTTTGTTTTAGGTTCCTACCGCAATTATTTTCCATGGGAGAGTGCTGTAGTGCCAGTGGTTGGCCACATACAGTGCTGGACTTACTACTAGTTGTTAACTCAAGCCTCCTTGATCATGAGCTAGTACATGCTCTCTTGCTTGCATGACTTTTTTGTTCAATAATGGGCTTGGAACCCACTCATTGCTTACCATTCATTGGCACCATGGTCTCTCTTCTTTGCTGTATTCTAATTAGGCAGCGCTTACCATGCGTCACTTTCTTTTCTTTCTGTGGTGCATGGACCAAGCATAGATTAATTTAGTTTGATTAGAGTTCCTCCGCTATCCATCTACTGCTCGCACTGTGATTCAGGTGCTATATATTTTATCTCCCCCATCTGTTATGCTTTTATCACCCCTTTCCATCCCCATTCATTTTGCTTTTACCCATCTTTCGCTATATCCCCATCTTCACCAGGAAAACAGTCACACAAGCCCTCATATCTAGCCATCTGGACTACAGCAACGCACTCTATGCTGGAACCACCAAACAGCTCCTCAACCATCTCCAGACCATCCAGAATACGCAGCTAGACTTATTCTCAACCTCTCAAGAGGAACCAGCACCACCCCCATCTCAGGACCCTGCACTGGCTCCCAGTCCGGCATAGATGCCTCTTCAAACTCCTGACTCACGCCTACAATGACCGTCACAATGCCGGACCCACCTATATCAACCACCGCCTGACTTTCCATCGACCGACCCGGGGGCTCCACTCTGCCTACCTTGCCTGAGCATGCATCCCCCGAATCCATAAAAACCGTTGCAGAGGGCGTTGCTTCTCCAACCCGCCACCAAATCTTGGAACAAGCTCCCTCTCCACCTGTGCACCTCCCAGAAGATTTCAGGAGAAGGTTCAAGAAATGGCTTTTCGACCAAGGCTTACAGAATCCCAGCACCTGGAGACCCCCCGGGGCGACAAGTCGCACTGTACAAGACTGACAGATTAATTGATACCTCCACCTCACCCCCATTCTTGTGTCTTTGGCCCCTCACCAGCCCACATCCCTGTTTCTATTAACTGTCCCTGTTTCATCTCACCCCCATCCACCTCCATTCAATCTCCCCCATCCCAACAGACGGAAGGAAAAAAAGTGATACGACGCGGCAGCTTTATAATGCTTTGTTGTGCAATAACATTAGCACCATCTAACCCCCTGAAAAAAAATGCTATAGCACTTGATTAGTACAAATTTATGTTCAACATTTGTGCAAAATTCTACACTTCTAAGTTGAAAAAACACATTTTAAAGAAGGAATATGGCATAGAATGTAATATACTAATGCGCGTACGGATGCCTGAGAGGCTTGTAACAGAGGCCTGTTTTATTAATCATCCATAGGTACCATTTATTGAGATGCTTTAAAAGGTAACCAGTTTTAACAATTAAGAGGTAAATTTCCTCTTCCAAAACTGCAGGATTTAGTACTGCAGTGATTCAAGCTACACCTTCTTACTATCAGTGCCATTCCTACCAAAACAATCATCGACAAAGCCAACAGGTCTCGCCTATGTGAGATCTTATGGTTTCATCAATGTCTTGAAGCATGACTATGATGTGATCAACACTAGCCTTGTCATAGCTGTTCAGCATGGCTAAAAAAACATTGAGACCAGCAATAGATCTGTCATTGACAAGACATATTGGCTTTTTGTTTAGTAGTAACTTACACTCAGAGTTTGGGATGGTCTAATGGAATTCTAAAACCTTTAAGCTGCTTACTGCATGCACCTGACTTGTGCACTGTGCGTGTGCATGTGTGTGTGTGTGTGCACATATGTTTATGTGTGTGTGTGTGAGAGAGAGAGGAAAGAGAGATAGAAAGAGAGACTTGTGTACATGAGAATTGTTTTTGCAAATACCTGAAAGCCCTGTTCTGTTTAGATTCCACTTTGTGCCATGTGTTCCATTTGGAAAGTAAGTGGAGTAGCTGGAATATTTCCAAAGAGTTCTTGGTGAGTGAATGAACATTTGAAAAAGCTCACTGTTCCCCTAGGGGGCACTCTGGCACTAGGGGAGTACAATCAGAACGAGCAGTCAAAAGCAACAGTTAAAGAATAGATACTTGCTTAAATAGCTAGGTCTTGGGTGATTTCGTAGAGTGGGCCAGAGTAAGAGATCTCCTGATGCAAAGCAGAAAACACTTCAAGGTATGGCTACAGTGTAAGCAAAAAATGACCACAAAGGTGGCTCTTTCTGATCCTAGGACCTTGAAAGAGCAGGGAAGCAGAAGAATGAAGAGAATGACTGAAAACATAGTGCTTGAATTTACCTTTAAATTTGAGACAATGTTATGATAGTGAACCAATGAAGAGCTTACAAAGATAGGGCTATGGACTGATGTGAAGGGATATTGAAGGTAAGATGCCCTGCTGCATTCTGTATGATCTAGAGATGTTGAAGTATATACTCAGAGAGGCCCAAACATATCAAGTTTGCATAATCAATTCTTGCTGAAATGAGAGCTTGAAAGACAGGTTTGTGAGAAGCAATAGGCAGAAAGGGCAGAATTTCCCTAAACATGCAAAGAAAAAGGAAGCAGACAGATGAAGTGTGGTTAATCTCTGAGAGCTGAATGATAAGTCAGGATCAAAGTAGATTCCTAAGTTTTTTTCGCCATTACGAGGGGAGGGATCCTAGTTTTGGAGGTCACCATACAGAAGATCAGATGTGAGGCTGAGGCTGAATAACAGAACCTCCGTTTTGTCTCTGTTGAGAAAGTTAGTTCTCATCCAGCTGGTGACAGTAACATACAGGATGAAAAAGGATCTACTGTGTCAGAGGGGCTCTTGGTGACAATAATGTGTGTATTGTCAGCATTAGTCATCAGGTGAAATCGAAAGAGGCGAATACTGAAGGAATATATGCATATGCTCCATTTAAATCTTATGAGTCATGTATTCTTTCAAGTGGTGTGTTTCGTGTCCCGCGCTTAAAGACACGTGGACATGAGCTGGGGTATGCACTTCTTACTTTATTTTATTTCAGTCCCAGACTGGCGCTCCCTCGCACCGCCCCTCCCTTCCGCTTCCTGCCATGCCTGATCCGGAAGTTACAGACGGAGTCAGGCATAGCGGCACGACATCTCCCCCCTTTTTGATTTGTCAACTGTCCCAGCTATTTTTTTTTCTTTAGAGTTCCTCAATGAGTTGAACTGGTCTCCGGATGGTTCTCTGTGGTCGGCGAGAGGGACGCCTCTCTACGACTTCATTCATGTTGGTTGCGCGAGGATGTTCTTCAGAATCATCCGCTCCTGGGCTCGATGTGTCCGTGTCCCAACCTGTTTCGTTTTCTCGACGGTAGGCCGCTGGGTTGCACTTTTTGAAGTGCGACACGTTTCTTCTGGTCCTCTTGGTTGCAGAGGCAGCTGTGATCATAGTCCCTCTTTTCTTTACCACTTGGAGCGGGTGGGCATAATAGCGGCTGTCAGCTTTGGTTTTCCGTTCTTGCCTCACCAGTACCCAGTCTCCTTCTTGGATGTCAGACACTTTGACGTGTCGACGATCATCAGCATATTCCTTCATTTTTGCTTTCTTGTCCTTGTCGATGTTCACTAGTGTCTCGTGCTCCGAGGTCGGGAGTCTGGATTGTGTGACTGCATCCGAAGTCGGTATCCTGGTGCGCGGGGTTCTCCCGAGCATCAGGGTGGCGGGACATCTGTTGGTGGTGCTGTGTGGTGTAGTCCTGTATGCTCGCAACACTTCATTAAGTGCAGGTTGAATGTCACGTTGAGACAGCTCAGCTTGTTGTATCGTTTTCTTCAGAGTGGCCATGAAACGTTCAACCATCCCATTGGCTTGGGGCCACAAGGGAGTGATTTTCCAGTGTTTGAAATTCAGGTGATTTGTGAACTCTGTGAATTCATGTCCATTGAAAGGTGGTCCATTGTCTGTCTTCACTACCTTAGGTATTCCCCATGCTGCAAACACTTCATCAAGAATGGGTATGACAGTGGATGCTTTTGTAGCTGAGAGTTGATGTGCAATTGGGAATCGGGAATATTCGTCCATGATGACAATGACATATTTTCCAGACTTCAGTGGGCCGAAGAAGTCGACAGCTACTTGTTGCCACACACTGTCTGGGAGGTCCGACATCTGCAATGGGGTGGGTGGTTCTTCTCGCCCTACTAGTTGGCATTGTGGGCAGTCTTGAAGTGTGGCTTCCACCATCTGGTCAAGGGACGGGAACCAGACCCTCTCTCGCTGTGCTTTCTTCGTGGCCACTACGCCTCTGTGGCCTTCGTGAGCTAAATTGATGGTCCCTTGTCTTAGTTGGTGAGGGATGACAATTCTTCTGTCTCTCAACAGCAACCCATCTGCACTGATCGTGAGATCATCCTTGACGTGTCTGAAAGATGAGGGTTCTTGCATATTAATGGCGATCTTCATTTGCGGGTCATCCAGGTGTCTCCAGGAGTCTGTGCGGAAACGTTGCATGACGTCTTGAAGTGTGGCATCTTTGGCAGTGGCCTCTATGATGGCTTCTAGTGGGACAGTAGGTGGGCGTGCTTGGTCAATGACAAAGTGAAGGTACTCTTTGGCTAGCGAATCACGTGTCCGTGTCAGCACTTGTGGATGACGTGATATGTAGTCCGCCGGATTCTCTGCCCTCCCCGGTTTATGAATGATGGTGTACATGTAGTCTTGCAAGCAGATTCCCCACCTCTCAATCCTTGGAGGCATCTTCGCTTGTGAGTTGCCAAAGAGGGTAATTAAGGCCTGATGGTCGGTGATGAGTGTGAAGTGTTTCCCATATACGAATAGATGGAAATGCTCGCATGCCCACACAACCGCCAGACTTTCCTTCCCTGGTTGTGAGTATGCTTTCTCCGTGTTGGTGAGGCTGCGGCTGGCGTAGGCCATGATGTGACACTGATCTCTCTCGTCATCATATTGGGCTAGAATGGCGCCAAGTCCGACAGGGCTTGCATCGACTGTAATCTCAGTCTTTCTTCTAGGTTTGAAGTATGCCAGATGAGCGGCAGAGCTCACGGCCCTTTTGATCTTGTTGAAAGCGCGCTCACATGCATTGGACCAGTAAAATGCTTGCCCTTGTCTCGTGAGTTCTCGCAGCGGGTAGCTGATGGTCGCATAGTCCTTGATATATTGGGCGCAGTAGCTGGCCATGCCCAGGAAGGACCGGATGTCGCTGACATCGTGAGGTTGCGGAGTGTCGGCCAGTGCTGAGACCTTTTCAGGATCCGGTCTCATGCCGTCTTCAGAGAAGATGTGAGCGTAGAATTTGAGAGTTGACTTATGGAATTCACACTTGTCTCTGTTGAGTGTGAGGTTGGCATTGAGAAGGGCATGACACACGCGATCTAGGGCTTTGTCATGGTCTTCACGTGTTGCACCAAAGACGAGGATGTCGTCGTTGTAGTTGAATGAGTTTGGGATGAGGTGAATCACTCGCCGAACTGCCTCTTGAAAGATCTCTGCCGCTGAGGAGATACCAAAATTGAGGCGCTTGTACCTGAAAAGTCCTTAATGTGTATTAAACGTGGTGATGTACCTGGATTTTTCATGGAGTTTGAGCTGGTGATATCCTTTATTGAGATCTAATTTAGAGAAAACTGTCGCTCCGTTCAGGCAAGTGATCATGTCGCTGATGTGAAGTCCGGGGTGCCTCTCTCGCTCGATGGCTGTGTTTGGGGCGCGCATGTCCACACACAGGCGCACTTTGTTCTCGTGTCCCCATTTAGGCACGACCACTACTGGTGACACCCATGGAGTAGGTCCGGTTGACCTTTCTATGATGTCCGCTCTCAGCAGGTCTTGGAGCTCGTCATCAACTGCTTGTTGGAGATGAAATGGTACTTTCCTATGATGCTGAGCCACAGGTGTCACTTGTTCGTTTATGTGTAGTTTGACCTTGACATTGGCTAGTTTTCCTAGACCTGAGAAGAGTTTTGGGAATGTGTTTATTATGTCGGGTGAGTCATCAACTTTGTATAGAATCTCTACTAGCTTCAGCTGTTCTGCTGTAGGTAGACTGAGGAGGCAGTCAACCGCTTCAGGACCTTCTATTACGTGAACGTGAGCTTGAATTGTTCTGTCTTTGTAGGTCAATGTCGTAGGAAATCGTCCTAAGCACGGCAGTGGGTCTTTGGACATCCACGTGTAGACGCGCACTGCGGCTGGTTCTAGCTTCGGCTTCGGGCACATTCTCTCATATTCCGTCGTGCAGATGTAATTGAGCGATGCTCCCGTATCTAGAACAAATACGGCGGAGTGATTTCCCATCTGAATGTCTAGTCGGGGGTATTTCTTTAAGCGGTCCGGGTCTGCCACCATGCACACATATTCGTCGCTGTCTTGCGATATGGGAGTGAGGGCAGACGATTCTCTTTACGTTGATCGTTGGGATCGATATGACATTTGTGACTGAGTGCTGGATCTGGACGAGCTCGTTGAGCGGTCTCTCCTTCCTTGCACTGCCCTCACGTGGTGGCGTGGTCCAGTACTTCGCTTGGCTGGTCCCACTTCTTTACGACGAGTTTGGCACATTGCTTCGAAATGATTCTCCCTTCCGCATTGGTGACATTGTTGTCCCATGGCCGGGCAGGTGCCTGTGTGAGGGTAGTCCAGGCCACAATGATAACATTGTGGTGGTTGCTTCTGGGCGTTGCCGCTTCTAGTCCCACCACGGGATGAGCTTGTGGACTTTTGATGCAGCGCGGCTAATAAAACCCACTCCCTAATAACATCAACCCAGGAAAAACAAGAAACCTTTACACTCATTACCAATCAAAATTTACATCGATGGGGCCCATAACACCGAACATACAATCTTCACTCAGTTCCTGGATTAATGATAAGTAGACGAGCTGCAGGGCGAATGGGGTACCTTATTAAAATGATTAAATATACATTACATACATTATATACATTAATCTCGTAAACGATTGGTTCTAAACATCAAGGTACTCCGCTCTTCCGTCGATGGACCAACTAGTAGAGTCAGTTGATGGCAATTAAGACCAGCTCAATTTGCAATAAAACCTTTAACTTTTATTAATCATTTAATTTAAAAATTAAAAACTCAAATTTGGAGTTAGAATATATTCTTTATCTGAATTCATTGAATGAAAATAAGTAAATTTTATTAGCAAATTCATTTAGCATTTAATGATAAGCATTTAGGTAAAGATTTTAAACAGAAAATGGAATTACTCATTACCCTTGGCCAAAGGGCGCTGAAGAGAAATGGTTCACCAAGGAAAAATGAACCGCAGATCACAGGATAGGTCTCCTAATGCTAACTGACTGTCCCTCCAACCTCCTCGGGCGCAATATCCTCCCGGGCAACTCCCGTAACAGTCTCGTTCCTTCTCCCATCAAAGTTTGAAGTCCATAGGATGACAGAGTCTCTTACAGCATCAAGATAGAAAATGCAGTAATGCGCGCACGAATCTCGCGCATCTCGCTTGAATCTCGCAACCCCTAATAATGTAAGTCCACAAGTACTTATACCCTTTTCTCTAACTTGCTACACTCAAAATTGCAATCTTTCGGGGGCTGCAAACATTCTAATTGGTCCATTGGAGGGGTGGTGATGGTCACCTCATCGACCTCCTTGTTCTAAAAGAATCCTGTATTCATAAAGTTCTCGTGATTCACAATGTCCCAAGCAAATTTTAACATGTCAATGGATTTTGAAACAAAGTTTAATGATCAGTTCTTGTCGCTCGATTCTCCCATCCGTTCCTATGCATTCATGATGAACTCTTGGCACGACTTTCGATCCAGGCCAGGCTGGCCTTGACATCTCTCGCTCTTGGCATAGGCCGCATACACGTGATTGAAGCATTCGTTCTGCTCATGTGCGGGGGCCTTCTTTTCAGCGCACACGCTTTCGACTCTCTCGGGCAGCCATTTTCCAGGCACCGCCTACCAGCCCCGAATGAAACTATCATAGGAACAAACACAACAGGTTTTAGACATAGAAAATAAGCCTTTCTGTTTACCACCCGCCATTCTAATGACCCGCGTTAAATGTTACCTAGCAAAAGCGACATTTAAAGCCATTTTACTTACCATCTGCATTCTTTGCCACAATACAATTCTACTATATGACACAAATACATGTAATTTATTCTATTTATTACGTAAATATCACGAACTATATTATTAAATCATACTTGTAAGTAAATTAGATTTTTGCATAGCCAGTTAGTTTTCCCATATGCAGTGTCTAATATAGGTGCAATTGTTGATTAATACATATATTCAAACAATTAATATTATTAAAGTTATGAGGTCATTAACTTCGAAGGGGTACAAAAATATTTTTATTTCCCCTGCTCCATCACTTTCCAGGTTTCCGATCATCCGGCCGACGTCTCGCTTTTGTCTGAGATTGTATTCGGAACGCTTGTTCTCGTTTCTCTGTCTTGCCGGCTTCCATTTTTTTTGCGTGCTCTTCTGCTTGATCATTTACTGTGTGAGTTCCTCGATGTCGTCAAGCGAGTAGTGTTTCTTTAGTAGTCGATGTCGTAGTGACTCTGATTGGCACCCTTGAATGATGCGTAGACGAAGCGCATCTTCTGTGTTGAATTTATCAAATTCGCAGTATCGTGCCAGGCGTTTTAGTCGAGAGATGAAGTCGCCCATGGACTCATCCCGTTCTTGGGACGTGAGGTTGAATGTGTACCGTTCGTAGTCCAAGTTGCACTTGTGAAGGAACTTTCTGTTTAAGGCTTCTCTCACATCTGCATACGACCTGGCATTCTCTGGAGGCAATTCTTTGATGATCTGTCCGATGTCTTTGCCCACCAAGTTCTTCAATGCTATGAGTTGATGGTCGGGGTCATTGACTCGTGAGCCCTTCATGAAATCTTCGAAATCTTCTATCCAGCTCTTCCACTTGGGTCCCATGCTGTTCCCAGACGTCAGTGTCAGGGGTTCAGGAGGACGCAGGAACGATACCCCCATTAAGATGGGTCCTTGCGGCATGGCTTGGGCTGGACCTGGCAGTGCGTTTTGTGTGGAGTCAGGCTGAGTGGTCATGGTGGCGAGTTATTGTCTTCACTGCCTTCTCTGATGCTCACAGTGGCGTCTTGGAGGCTTCGAAATAGGGTATTTCTATTTTCGCCTGACTTTAAAATGGCCACCGGGCTGGTGGCAGTATTCTCCTATGAGAGTGCCTGACCTCAAAATGAACAACAAAAACACTGAAGATGCCAATACTGATAGTCCTTTTCAATAAGTTTTTCCACGGCGTATGAACATTCATCAACGACAGCCGGAACTATTCAATAGTTTTTATTTTAGAAAATTGATTTCATTTCTATTGTTTTCTTTTTTATATATATATAAATCACATTTCAACAAAATGCGTACAACATTACAAGGACACGACCAACTTTCTTAAGTGAACATGGAAAAACAAAAATTCACCAAAATCTGGACTCATCTCGCAATTCTCACTCACAAAATGTTCAAGCATACACAAGCATCATACAAACCTAGTTGCATACCACACTCACTCAACTCACACACCGCAAACCTGGTCTCATATCAACTTTGTCACTTTCTTAGACCAAGGTTCTTAACCAAACAACCATAAATTTGACAATCCTATTTCTCTGTGCATAACACCAAATATCAACGCCTTTCAATATTAGCGACACAAAATTGGCAAAAATGCACAAGAGATAGACACTTTACAAAAAGTTTGCTTGGTAATAAAAACGCAAGGTCGACGCGTTTCGAACCCTCTTCATTATAGGGTTCTCCTCAGGACCAAACTGTACTGTAAAAAGAAAACAAACAATGGCTTACTTGTGGGACCTATTTATGACAAATGCACAACCACCAGTGTTGCCAGTCTCAAAAGAGCATTCTTACCATTTCGTTGCCCTCGAGATCTTCCAATATCAACTGAAATTCTGATGCAGATTTTTCGAAAACAATACCAAACAGTGAAAAAACTTCAGTGAACATCCAACCGAAAATAAAAACTGTTATAGTTCTTTGATGATCTGTCCGATGTCTTTGCCCACCAAGTTCTTCAATGCTATGAGTTGATGGTCGGGGTCATTGACTCGTGAGCCCTTCATGAAATCTTCGAAATCTTCTATCCAGCTCTTCCACTTGGGTCCCATGCTGTTCCCAGACGTCAGTGTCAGGGGTTCAGGGGGACGCAGGAACGATACCCCATTAAGATGGGTCCTTGCGGCATGGCTTGGGCTGGACCTGGCAGTGCGTTTTGTGTGGAGTCAGGCTGAGTGGTCATGGTGGCGAGTTATTGTCTTCACTGCCTTCTCTGATGCTCACAGTGGCGTCTTGGAGGCTTCGAAATAGGGTATTTCTATTTTCGCCTGACTTTAAAATGGCCACCGGGCTGGTGGCAGTATTCTCCTATGAGAGTGCCTGACCTCAAAATGACCTCTTGTGCCTATTTATTAGTGGGGAAGTCGATGTCCTTACCCCAGTTTGTGCATTGTCTAGTGTGGTTGGGGCTCCAGAGGTTCGTTCTGCTGGGCGCTCTGGTCACTGGCCTGAATGCGGGCTGAATTGCTGGCGCGCTCGCTCTGATGAGGTGCTTTCTTTTTTTAAAAGCTGCAACTGACTCGAGAGCGGCGATTCTTTCCTGCGTGATAATCCTGAGGGTATTTTGCATCCCACCCTCGTCGCCAGGTTTCGTGTCCCGCGCTTAAAGACACGCGGACACGAGCTGGGGTATGCACTTCTTACTTTATTTTATTTCAGTCCCCGACTGGCGCTCCCTCGCGCCGCCCCTCCCTTCCGCTTCTTGCCATGCCTGATCCGGAAGTTACAGACGGAGTCAGGCATGGAGACCCGACAGTGTGTTTTAGATCTCACAGCAGTTTATAAAAAAAAATTAAAATTATTAATGTTTGAGGCATTTCAGTTACAATTTAGAGAGGCTAAAATTGCCCCATCTCCTGAACTGATTTATCCCAGTGCATAAGTGTCCAGCTGAGCTACTCTCAGGGCAGCTAGATTGAAAGTATTCTCGGGGCTAGAAAGCCAATGGAGGATGACTGAGAAATATTTATGAAAATATATTCAATAACATTGCAGGGAATGACTATCTTTTACGTGGTGTACTACACAGCTTTTTGTTCTTTTTGCTGTCTGTACAACTCTGTGTAATTTACTCTTCATAACCAGTAGTAAAGCACCTGTGCTCCCCTTTTAACATACCCTGATTATCCATATCTAACTTACCTATAAGTCCCTAGTGTATGATGCAAGAAGTACCCCAGGACTGTGCAGTAAGTACCAGCGGATTGTATCACTTATTGTGCCATCCACTACAGTGAGGGGCAAACATTGCTTCAGGCCTTCCATTGTATCTAAGTGGAGCCATTATGAAATTTTAATTCAACCTTTCAAAATAAACCCTCTTGACTGGTCTAATCCTTCCTTTTAAATATTCATAAGTCACACATATGTAAGCCGTATAGCCCCTATTGCCGGGCGTATGGTATTTAAACGTAGGAAATGTAGAGTTAATGTTAACCATTTCCCCACAGTGAATCACATCAAAAACAAAGTGATGCATTGAATGCTTGAATTAATCTCTGCCACTGGCAATCACCTTCTTTTTTCACCCACCATGCCACTTCAGTTTGGACCAGTCCAGCCTGAACTATCAGTCCAAGTTGTTCCCTGAACCAATCATATGTACCCAGGACTGGTTTTGTTCTTAAGACTCCTCAGCCAGGTATAGATTTGTTCCAGTGGCACAGTGAGCACATGACTGGGCATCTCCATCACACTTAGTGCATCAAAAACAAAGTGATGGATGGAATGTTTGTATTAATCTCAGCCATGTAGTCACTCAGGGCCACAATCCATTCAATCGTTTTTCATTCACCATCCCACCTCAGTTTGGACCCAGACATATGCAAATCAGACTTGACCCTGCTCCAGTTGTAACAATCCAGCCCAAACTTCCAGGCCAGGTGCTTCCTGAACCATAAAACAAGCAACCCAGGACTGGTTTCGTTCTAATTAGAGCTCCTCAGATTGGTATAACTTGCCTCCAGTTGCACAGTGAGCACAGGGCCCATTTCTTGGCATGCCCGTCACACTTAGGGCATCAAAAACAAAGTGATGGATGGAATGCTTGAATAAATCCCAGCCACTGATAATCACTTAGGGCCACACCCCAATCCATCATTTTTCATCCACTATGCAACCTCAGTTTGGAGCCAGCCATTTATATTTCAATCTTTATCCTGATCCAATGGGAAAAGTCTAGCCGGAGCTACCAGACCAGGTCTTCCCTGAACCAGAACACAAGCAATCCAGAGAATAGCATTTGAAAGCTACTTTCACTGTAGCAAAGCAGGCAGTTCCATGGCAAAACCCTAGGATGCAATATTAAATTGAATAATGCTAGCTTTGGCTAGAGAACCTCCATAGATTTCCTTCTTCGTAATATTTATTAAAAGCCTAAGTCATCAGGAAAGTCAAACTTTTAATAATTATCAAGCAAAAAAATACTTTTATAAAGTAACCTTTTCACTGCCTAAAGCCTCTAGAGGCTAATATGCAGCTGCAGTCCTCTTAGTGTTCAAGCTCTGAATGAGGTGTGAAAAAATCTCTCAGAGCAGAGATGAAGGTCTAGGTGGGGGAGGTCTTTTTTTCTCTCTGACAGGATGGCCATTCGGCAGTCCCCAGAGGCCTAATTTACTCCCCAATCACAGGAAGATGCCACATGATGCCTGGACAGCGCCTACTCTTTTGTTCCCCCAGTCAGCAAAGCAGCAATCCCAGTGTAGAGGTAGAAGCTAGAATGTGGCCTAACAGCTAGGGCGGTCAACCTTGGAGCCAGGGAACCGGGTTCGAGAATCGGCAGGGACGCTCAACATTCTGTGATTCTGTGCAAATCACTTAATCTCCCCGTGCCTAACAAAAATGAATGTGTCTGTCTGTAACGTAACTGGTGCTCATGTAAAGCGCTCTGATACCTTTGGGTCTAGTTCGCGCTATATAAAACTCCCCGCCCAAAAAATCTCCCAGAACTGGTTTGAAGTGACCGCAGAGGAGGGGTTGCTTATTTCCTTTGCCACAACTCTGGGGTAGGTACACAGGCTCTGCAGTCTGCACAAGAGGAGAAGGGTTTCACAATCTGGGATTTTGGCAGAGACAGACACTGTAGAATTGTTTTCTGTAAGGCAAGAAACCCGAAACACAAGCACAAAGAGGAGAGCAGTCTTCACCCCTGAGCAACACCAAATTGAGGGAACACTTTTGGAGAGGCTTTGTGAATAGGTTAACCTTTCATTCCAGAGAACACCCCTTTCTCCAGGTTCCCTACATTCTTTCTCTTTCAGGAATATATAAGTATGCACCTTTGCCGACAGAAACAGACTGGAGCTGACTCTCATGAACAAGAAACTGCGCACCACACAACCTGTGGCAACAACCCGTGCAACCTGTGACAGAATCAGGAAAGCCGTGTGAAAAGTAAGAAGAGTCTTGGACTTTTAATACGGTGTTCATGGAACTTCAGTGGCCTAGCAAGTAAAATAACTGACCCAGAATTTCTAGCCTACCTGCAAACTTTCAATGTCATTCTTCCAAGAGAGACATGGCTGGAAGACCCATTCCACATGCAGGGGTTCACATACTACTCTGTGCCGGCGTGCAAAGTAGCAAAATCTGATCATCTAAACGGCAACCTGTAAATATATGCATGTGACTTGCACAGGCTCATCCAGGGAATTACATTCAAATTTGCTGCCAACAAATGCAGTCCTAACCACAATTAATTGTCAGAACGTTAAAGCTCAGGTCACCATTGTTAATGTATATATAAACCCCAAGGACAAAAGAGTTTAAGAACACTCATTGAGGACATTTTAAGGTTCCAGCAAGAGGAACAAATCACTGACCTCGTGATGTCAGGCGACAATAATCTACATCTTCTTGGGTCTTCCACTGAAGACAAACTTATAGTAGCGCAGACCCTATACTGGGATATCCTGACCCAGGGACTTAGCGGAACTGACAAACTGAACAACATTAGAAGGCAGTTCTTAGGTGACGTAGAGCTCCTAATATTTCATCTGCTCAAGTGTCGATTCTTTGGGGACAAACCAACGGCTGCACCGTATCACTCAAGTTTTGCAATTTCCAAAATTTTATACACTTTTATCACCCTGTCGCTAATGCATTATGTGCACTCAATTCATCTTGACGAGAAGGGGGACAGTGACCAACTACCCCAAGAGGTGACCTTCCGGGCAGTCTCTGCAGGGGGAACCTGGACTGGCGTTCACCATTAATAACTAATAGATTAAATACTCTCCCTTGTCAATAAATGATTTGTCATAATCGGCAAAGGTGCTGTTGCAAAGATGTCTGGCAAACTCCAACAATGTCCAAGCTATTTGGGAGTCTTCCACCAAAGGGCTCACCGAGAAATATGCAAGGGACTAAACGTGAAGCACCCTGCAATGTTTGTTCATCAGCTGGGTGCAAATTAAACATCTAAGGACCCTGAAAAGGGCTGTTAATAAGGCACTAAGAGCCCTCCACCAAAAGTCGGGAAATGCCCACATACTATCAATGCTGAGACAGCACAAAGCCTCATTTGAAAAATTTAAATGGATCATTAAAAGGCAGCAGGAGGACGCACTATAGGCCAAACTACATTTTGATGTGAGAACCAATGACAGTGCGCGATTTGGGGAAACAACGAACAGACAGCTGAGTCCTTCCCAAGGAGCAATTAGCTCCTACCTCTCAGAAGAAACTTGGGCAAACCAGCAGCCGACCGGAGGTGTCATCAGTCAGGTCCACAACCAAACACAGACAACAGGCCTCAATGACTATGAACTGAGGACTGCTCACCCATTGTTCACTTTTATCCAGCCAACAGCAGGCCCCTCCAACAAGACCTCTTTGATAAGTGCTGGGGAAATTCAACAGCAAATAAGTAAGGGTAGACGTGAGGGGGCCCTGGGCCCAACTGGTATTCCACCTGCATTCTTCAATTTTGATGCAGCTTATTGGGCTGCAAACCTTGCACCCGTTTTCAACCATATTCGCTCAGAAGGAGTCATACCAGTATCGAGGAAAGGGTCCATAATCTCCCAAATTTCCAAAGGCAGAGACAAATCTCCTCAAGCCAACAACCACTGTCTCATAGTGCTCCTTGATAAATGGCTAGATATTTTGCAGGAACTCTTCTCGAAATGTTAATAAGTTGGGCCTCTGAGAACTCTATAATCCCTTTAAACGAAACGGGCTCCTCCAAATTAACAGAAACTACAACCAACATAATGGCTTTATTTTTACTGATGGACGGAGCAAGGGTGTCAAAGTTGCCCCAGCTCCTATGCTTGATTGATTAAAGGTCAGCTTTCAACCATGTTGACTGGCGAAAACTATGGCAAAATTGGTGAACTGGAGCATCTCACTGGCCCTTCTACGATCACTCATACTACTACACATGAATGCGTGAGTGCATATCATCCTAGGCACTGGATCCCATCTTTCCAGACAAATCCAAACCACCAAAGGCTTGAAGCAGGGGTGAGTGCTCATGCCCACCCTGTTTAATCTCTTCTTGGTGGACCTCACATATAAATTGAATATCAGTGACTCACACCCCCAGACTAGGTGGCATGACCCTTTCCAGTCTCTTGTACATGGGCAATCTGCTCCTAATAAGCCATACTCAGCTAGGGCTACAGCAGTTACTCAACATCACGCTGGAATACTCCACAGAAACCGGCCTAGCTATTAATCCGGACAAAACCAAAGCTATGTCAATCATCAAAGCAAGGAGATCGACCCCGAGCTAGTACCTGGGCAGGATACGGCTCGACTTGGTCGCTGAATACAAATATCTTGGAGTCATTATCGATAAAGACAGGTAATTTACCCCCCAGGAAGAAGCAACGCATTGGCCATAACCTTCAAAAATATGAAGAGGACATTATATGGTCCAACCCTGATGCCACTTCTCCGAATAGTTCAAGCAAAGCCACTGCCCACCATAGCTTATGGGAGTGTTAATATCTGTGAATATGATGTCATTACACACCATGATATATTCAGGCCCTACCACGGCAATACCAATAAATGCAGTGTCAATGCACGTCATAAAATGAGCTTGCATAACAATGTCAATGCAAGTAGAAACACTGTCAATGTATGCCTTTATCTATTCACGCATAACAATGTCGATAACAGTAGAAACACTGTCAATGTATGCCATAAGCTATGCACACATAACAATGTCAATACCAGTAAAGACACTAACGATGTATGCTATGACAAATGTACGCACAATACTGAGGATGTCAGTAAAAATTATATCAATGACCAGCATGTTAATTATACACAATTTAGTGAACTCATATCTTTTCTGTAGGATTCAGCCAAGGTGATCTCTCCATCAACCCCGAGTCAGAGATACGTGGTAAGACAGGCCTTGCGACCCAAACCCTAGCCTACCGATTTACAGGTCATAGGTGGGGGTTACCCTTAGCCAAAGACAAGCTCTCACCCAGGAAAAACCCTGATGGATCCCACAGATAGGCAGCGGCAACACAAACAGGTTCGAGGAAATTGCCCCAATAAAACACGTTTGACCAAAGGCGCGTGTTCCCAAATTACTGCAAAGATAGATGCCACATGCAGTTAGGAACACTCAGCCAATCAGGACACAGCATACACACCACACATATTGATGACGCGCTCCCCACACGGTACAGCTGGACACATACACACTGGCCCACACTAGCTCTCCCCGAGGTTGAAAGCCACCTGCGTCCCACTTATCAGATGGTTGTACTTGTTGTTTATGATTAGGCCAAGAATGTTGGATCAATTTATTGTACCTCATGAACAGTATAAATGGTCGGCCAAAACTTCTGTATAACTAGAGACTTTCTTCAGGTGCTACTCTGCCGATACTCTCCCGGCCGCTGTGTTTAATTAAACCAACTTGTTCCTGCTTTGCCAAATGTCTCTTGTCTTTTCATTATTTAAGGTAAATTCATATCCGAGCAACATTTTGGCGAGCCAGCTAGGAGAGATTGGTTTATCGAGCCCGACTGCTTCTGAAGGACAAGGACCCCTGCCTGAATGGATTTGCACAACGAGATCAGTGAGCAGACGCCATAATTGATTAGAAGTTCTGCTTAATTTGCGATGCGGAGGTCTATCCAGAGGCAGCCATCACAAGGGTAAGAGACTACATCTGATCCTTTGTCCCAGCATGTGGTGTGTGGCAACCAAGGACAAGCGCGTAAATCACTTTTTCCCTTGTAAGCACGCTAGAGAAGGTGAAGATAGTTTGCATTTTTTTTCTCTTGACCGTTGAGTGTGACACAACCGGGACACCCTGGACCCTTGGTGTATTATATAGGATCACCACCCTGATCTTTTTTTTTTGTTAAAAGAGGTTTCTTAGGGATTGTCAGTTTCTTAACACTGACGGTGCCTAAAAGAAGTGCAGAGGTGAATTTTTTTGCTTGGACTGCTGGGCGTCAGGCAGACGCTACACACGACCCCTGGATGTGAAATAGAGTGTAATTCGGACGTTAGGGAAAAATGTGGACCTTGGTGAATAAGGTGTAGTTTGTATCTGGCCAGAGAGGGCATATAGTTGTCAAGTTAATCCTTTTTCCCACCCAAATTGTAGCTATTTTTGTCCACAGAGCCAGCATTGACAGACAATCGGGCATATTTATCTCTGTGTATTACACAGATAATTCCCTCTCCTCGGGATGTAGGCGCAAGGAGAGGGCTAAGGTTTTTAGACAAAATAATCATTCTTTCTGTCAACCTTTTCCCTTCTAGTTTCTTTTAGATTTTGCATTTATGCATTATTAATGTTGTGGTGCTGTTAAGATTTTGTAATTATGCTTTATGCCAAAACGTTATGTCATGTTAGTCAGTTTATGCGTTTATGAAATAGTAACTATTATTTCACAAATCAGAATTCCATAGTTGCTATTACACTGCTAAAAATCAACTTGTACTGTTCTGAACTAGCCATTGCACTTTTTGGCAGGTTGCTATTATTTCATTGCATTTGCCTTTGTCATATTGTTAAACGATTTGATGCATCCATTTTTTAGAGCTCATAACTAGTAGATTGTTTTCGGTACAATCACGTGCATATAGTTTCCCCTCAATCAGAGTAGGATTTATATGTTATTTAAAATTATTGAGACAATCAAAAGTTTGTAAAACCCTTAAACAAGTTCCCTAATCCATCATGGAGGCTCCACTAAACCTCATGCAAGCTCGGTTCCCCACACAGGCTCGGAAACTAGAGAAACACTGCCGCAAGTGGCACGCTCCCACCAGAGCGTACCCATTCCCCTGGCTTGTGGGGGGAACATATGAAACCAACACATAAAAACACACATACAGACCAGGTATGCAAGACAGATGAGGGCTAAACGAGAGGTCCTACTTGAACTATGGGCCATCTTCGAGGTGGCTCTGTCCTATAAGACTATCTCTGAACCCGTAAACAAAGCATCTGCACCTCCCCCACCATACACCGGCAGGCCGGTGGACCCCACAACAGAGCAGCAAGCCACCAGACCCAGGGTAGGGAGACCACCAGGCCAATCATCCCAGGCAGAGCCGCCCTCCTCCCAGAAGAAGTACAACCCCTACCCCTGTGGTTGCGGCCCATCAAGCACCAACGGAACGAGGAGCACATATTCCTAGCCACCCCTCCAGACGCCCTAGAATCAGGGGGAAGTTCATAGCACTTCTAGAGGAGAATAGCTTCAGTGGAGGGGAAGATAGGGGTTCCAGCCGTCCAAGGCCCGACACTGAGAGGGGAGCCATAGGATATTCACACCCAGGGTATACCCGGGCTGCGGAAGAAGCATCAGGGAGTGAGTTTGAGATCCTAACACTACCTAGAAAAACAGCACGCAGCACTGAGAGAAGGAGACAGCCCAGGTGGGAGTTAGAGGAGAGGAGTGAGCTAAGGTTAGAAAGAGAAATAGTTCTCGCCTGGGAAGCCCAACAGGAAGAGAGAACAATCTCCATCCCCCATAGGAAGACAGAGCTAGATCCTGGGTTCTACCTGAGGATGGGCCCAGGAAGGAGTCAGGAGAAATGCCCCTGACCGAAACACACACTCCACCTGGCCTTCGGTGTAGGAGAAGGGGCGACCAAGAGATAAGAAACCAGGCGAGCCTAACAAACACAATTAAGAAGATGGACAAACCAAATGGCACCGGAGGAGAGTGACGACAAGGGCGTTCGTCGCCCCCCCCCCCTGAACTCGCCGGTCAGGCAAATTGACCCCTAGAGAGACAGTATCTAGAGAAGAAGGCAAGGCCTTTGAACAACCTTTTTGCCATCTACTGGCCTACTGGACCGAAAGGAAGGGCTAGTATGATAGTCCCTGGCCTGAGAGGGGATTCTTCAAGCCAGAGCACATGGCCGTTATGAAAGACTGCATCCTGCATGTAGGGGGAGATCCGCAATGAAACTACCCCTACATGCAGGAATGCCTGAGATGATGAGAGTGCTCCATGCCAGAATATGTCCGCTACAACAGAAAGGTATAGCATGGACCATTTATGGGCCTTGGGCGCAAAAGGACAAAGACGGGCTCAGGAACAAACTGCCACCATTGATGGATGGGGCAGGTAAGTGGATAAACTTTGCTATTGGAGACATCAAAAGTCTGGTCAGCAGTCTCATCAGGGAGTGGACCGATACAGTGTTTTCCCAAGCTCGCATCCCCACAATCACACTGATCAACACCGAGCATGACGGGGCTGCATTTAACACATTCAGAAATCAGATCTAGACAGCCCTGAGGGAGATATTCCCTGACCGCCCAGACATAGGAGGAATGATGGCACAAAGCCTGGGGAGACCGTGACTGATTTCCTAGACAGATTGAGAGAACAATGGGGACAAGAGACAGCACAGCCATGGACTGACACCGGTCCCCAGCTTGCATTCTTCTACAACATCCTTAAGAAGGGACTGCCCACTGAGATCCAGACCGGACTAGATGGCGTAGTATGGGTAAACACTGTTTCAGGGATTCTGCTCAGCAACAGGACTATGCTTGAGACCATAGAGCATCAATAGGTTGGGAGTGAGTCACCATGCCACCTCATTATCTATGAGCCCGAGTCCGACTAGCTATAGTGCCTCACTTACCTTCCTAACCATACCAGAGAGACAGGTGAATTGACACCCCAGAACACAACACTCCCGACCCTCTCATGGATCATGGTAACAGGACACACTCTTTCGCTCTCTCACCCATACTTGTCCACAATAAGATAAACGAGAAACACAGTACATTTGAAATATTTATTTAAACTATTGTGCTCTAAAATGCAGTATTTGTGTCACAATCAGAAAACAAATGACTAACAAAAATACAGCTAGCATAGTTCATAAACCATATATCATGAAAAGCCCTGTCATGTTACAAGACAGATTAGCCTAAATCCCCCCTCCCTTTCTACTGAAGCTCAATGATTATATATCAAAGATCTATGGGATTAGTGGTGAACTCCATACCAGAGCATACACAGATGGACGTTCTACATCTCAGCTAAAGCCGTGATCTCCTCTCAGAAAATCTCTCTTCATGTGTCTATTGGACTTCTATGCTCATCTATATGACAAGACATACATGCACATAAACAACAGCTGCATTCTTGTGTTATGCCTAGGTACAAATACCTGACCAGAACGAATAACAAGGGGCATTGTTGTTTGACCTTGTTTGCTTTTTTCAGAATAAATCCCAGGAAAAGAACAGAACGCAAAAACATATGCAGGCTCTGTGTGAAAATACAGTGTGTCACAAAGGCAAACTTGTTTATATAGTATTTATTTATTTATAGTATTATATAGTATGTGCACAGCAAATGAGGCCTACAATTTGCACAGTTAGGCTAATATAGGGAAAACAACAATGGGCCACGTAGAGAACGCATGACAAAACCAAGCCTTGGTGAGAAATACACGCCCACATATTACACTATTACCGGCAAAGACAAGAGAAGGACAGGAAAAACAAGAGCAGGCAGAGAGAGACACCGCCAAATTGATCCAACAAAAGCTGAAAACGACCGCCCTCGGGGGGCGCTTTGGCCACAATTGTCCAGATGGCACCAGTCATTAAAGGAGTTCCGCCTCCGGACCACAGGCGATATCTACCCTGTCCTAGCGGCTGAGGTCAGGGAAGCTGGTTACAGCCCAGCCTCATAGAATGCCACTATTGCCACAGAATGGGCAACGTGGGTAACTGATGCCGCCAGAAAGTATTCTACGATCAGAATGGAAAAGTACCAGGAGAGCCCCAGAGAGAATCCAGCCCCAAAACCAATCCCAGAGCAACGCAGTTGCATCATACCGTCAGCCCCAAGGAAATCAGGCTACAGCCACCCTGCTGCAACAGGGCCCACAGCAGACTGGGAGCCCTGCACAGCAGGGACCGAGCCACAGCCATGGCAAGGAGAGGTGACTGTCTGGGGTGGCGTTGCCCTAGCGCAATCACAAAATACATACATGCAGTAAGTCCAAAACCATACCTCAAAGCAACCTATTCCCTTCACTCTGCTCCCAGTTACATTTCCTTACCTAGAGGAAGAGGTGTAGAGCATCGGCCAGAGCGGCTGACTATGAGTGCAGGGATCACGTTCAATCCCTGGCGCCAGCTCAGCATCATGTGACTCTGGGCAATAGCTCATTTAATCACCCCGAGCGGAATTCACGCTAGAGTTCGCTACCCAAGTGCCCGCTGGGGCATGGGCTCTCACTGCTGTTGATCCCCCAGGGTGGGGTTGGCTGACCACGCACCTGTGGGGGGCGGGAAAGACAGTCTGACAAGGAAGCAGGGCGGCTCCCAACTGGTGCTTAAAACCAGCACCCAGTTCTGTCCAGCTTTGGGTGAGCTATGTAAGCTATCTAAGCCTCACCAACCCCAGGTTTTCCACCAAATGGAGGCCCTCCTATAGTTCCAAAACGAGGCAAATACTCCAGTGAAGGAAGACAGTTTTCTTACACGCTTAGGGCAGGGACATCCTGCCATACCCCTGCAGGACCGTATGGGAGCCACAAAACAACCCACAGCTACCTCCGATAGGCTGAATTAGATGCAGCATCACCCAAACCACAGGTAAATGCCCAACGGGACCCGCACAAAACAGCCCAAAACTATCCCAAATGAGTTATTCCCCTGTAGGACCGTATGGGAGCCACAAAAGGAACCCCCGACTACCTCCGATAGAGTGTGTTAGATGCAGCATCACCCAAACCACAGGTAAACGCCCAGCGGGACCCACACAAACCAGCCCAAAAGCAGCCAAAATTGCCAAACCTTCCAGAAGGTAACCCAACAACCCAACTCTTTTGGAGAAAATCTCATTACACGCCATGTGCAGGGACACAATGTAAACATCAACCTAAAAATTTGACATCTACGTCCCCTTCTAGTTATACGTAGCCCATGCAGGTCAAAAGGACACCCCGCACCTGTTAAACAACACACCTTTAAACGGAGCAGCCACAGAGGAAATTACTGCACCCACCTTAGAAAGGAGAGGCGGGAAACCAAAGTAGAAATAGCACTAAACTAGCTTAAACTCACCATTCCCTAAAAATGCTAGCACCTCTTTCCAGTACCCCACTAGAAAACATCGCTCACAGTGGAGTCATAGAGTGTATCCACAAAAATATGTTATGTTATGTTAAAAATGCTTATAAAGCGCACGTACACCAAGCGGTTTTATGGCGCTGAGAACAATAGAGGAAGCGGCATTAACAACACAGTTGATATGACTGAGAAAATAAGAAAGTCTTTAGCAATTTCCTAAACTGCACATAGGGGTTGCCAACCTCACTTCCACAGGAAGTGAGTTACAAAATTGCGGAGCCAAGACCGCAAATCTGAGCCCCCCATGTTTTTTGCGTTTAAATGTGGGGGTGATCAACAGATTTAAATTGGAGGAGCGTAGATTCCGAGAAGGAATGTAGTGTTGAATCCTCGAGGAAATAAAATCTGGGCTGTTCCCGGCTAAGGCTTTAAAAATGGTGCATCCCACCTTGAAGGCGCAGCGTTTGGCCACCGGAAGCCAGTGAAGACTCTTAATCAGAGATTTAACATGATGTCGTATAGGCTGGCGGGCAATCAGCCTTGCCGAATGATTTTGCACCAACTGTAAACGATGCAGTTGGTAAGCCGGAATACCGGCATATAATGAGTTTGCATAGTCAATGCGTGAAATTACTAATGCTAAGACGACCAGAGTCAAGGCCTCAGTGGTTAAGAATCTGCTAATCTTACGGATTCTTCGTAGATGGTAAAAGCAGGCGGAGACCACTGAGCTGATCTGGGCCTTCATGAATAAGTCACTACTAATCAGGACCCCCAAGCTCTTAACAGAGCTTCCTGGAAGTGGAGGGCTGCCCAGCATAGAAGGCCAAAAGTTAGAATTCCACGGATTTGCAATTCCACCTGTAAGAATAAGCTCAGTTTTATCAGGATTTAATTTCAAGTGATTATCATTCATCCAAGCACTGATAAAACTCAAGGTGGATTGGAAATTGAACACTGAGGAAGTGGAAGAATTGATGTTGAACACTAGCTGTAAGTCGTCAGCATAGTTGAAAGTTTCGACCATCTTTCCACGTAAGGACCGGATCAAAGGTAAGAGGTACAAGTTAAACAAAAGGGGCGAAAGGGAACCCCACAAGTTAATTTATTTTTATGAGAAGAGAAACTAGCGAGGCGAACTGCTTGGAATCGATCGCTGAGGTAGGAAGAGATCCACTTCAGCGCCAGGCCCTGGATCCCGGCGTTGCCGACACGGTTGATCAGGAGACCTTGATCGACCGTGTCAAACACAGCCGATAGATCCAGGAGTACCAGAGCCTGGGTGAGGCCCTTGTCAGCTCCCCCTCTGAGCTCATCCATGACTGCAAGAATGACTGACTCGGTGGAATGGGCAGGTCTAAATCCTGCCTGGCGAGAGTCAAGAAAGTAAGATTGTTCAATAAAAGAACAAAGGCAATCTGTGATGTGAGCTTCTAAAATTTTACCTAAATAAGGCAAAAGAGAAATGGGGCGGTAATTGCTGAGGACCAGGGGATCCGAGTTAGATTTCTTCAAGATGGGAACAATCTCAGCAATTTTGAAAGTACTGGGGACGATACCCAATTTAAGGGAATTGTTCAGAAATAAAAGGGGAGGATCCGGAGAAAGCTTCACGTAGAATATGAGGCGGGCAGCAATCAGTGGGGGAACCCGAGCTGACTCTTTTAAGTAGAGCAAAAAAAAATTCCTTTGAGATTGGGGGAATTTGATCTAATAAAAATTGATTTTTACAAAAATCTGTAGTTGGCAGTGGAGACATGGGAGGGGAAATACTAGCCTTAATTGTAGCGATTTTCTCAATAAAATAAGAATTGAGAGAATCACATAAAAGCTTGCGAGGGAACAGGTTTCACAGTGACTCTGTCCAGGTTGGTGAGTTCGTCCACTATAGAAAAGATATCTTTGGACTTATTAGCCGAATTTATGATTTTTAAGGAGAAGTATTCTG
This sequence comes from Calotriton arnoldi, assembly GCA_963921515.1. Classification (NCBI taxonomy): domain Eukaryota; kingdom Metazoa; phylum Chordata; class Amphibia; order Caudata; family Salamandridae; genus Calotriton; species Calotriton arnoldi. The sequence goes on from CAWUFW010007683.1 coordinate 758,804, forward strand.
CCTTGGTCTGGAGAATGGATTTTTTATAATCTTTAAGTTGTGTTACATAGAGAGCTTTTTTGTCCAGGGAATAGTCCTGTCTCCACTGGCGTTCAGCTTGCCTTAAGGCCAGTCAAAAAACTACCGAACAATGTGCTTTTTTCCAAGCTAACCTAGAACCCACAGATCTTATACTACAGGCCTACGATCGAGCCGCACGTGCACCAACATTGACGCGGGCTGCCACCCCTTTGATCAAAGCTTCCAAAAGGACTTCAACAAGGCCAACCGCTCAAGAACGCAGACTACAAATTGACTTTGCAAAAATATTTTTTATTAAAAGGCTATTTTCTGCACCGCACCAAGACAAGACACTCCTGTGCACCCATAAGACAGACATCTCCCCTGACAACAATCTCCCAGCCCAGACGACAGACACCTTTCCTGAAGACTATCCTACAGCCAGGGCCAGACTGGGAATGCAAGCCAGCCCTGCCAATTATGTCTGCCCGGCCCCGGGGCGGATGGGAAGGGGAGCATGGGGGTGCTGGTGGGAAACACTGCTGTTGCTTTTGGTACAGGGAGCTGATATTGCAGCACTGCTGCAACACCTGCCCCCAGTAACAAAAACGCACCCCAGCAGTCCAAAACCAGTCCCCACCCTTCTGACCCACCGGGAAAATGCCCAGTGCCCCCTAAGGTCAGTCCGGCCCTGCCCACAGCCTACGAATCTTTTTAAGTTATGTATTCTTGTACATGCTCTGTTTAGCCTGGGTGCACTCGTGCCCCTCTGGAGCCAGAAATGTGCCTAGTCTCAGGAAATCTATTTTGACATTCTTGCAACGGTTGCTCACGGACCTCTCTCACCTCACTTACACCTATGCTGAACCAAACGCTAGCATTTCTCACGCACTACACAACGCACTCCTACACAACACTTTGTATCAACATATGGCCGCCGTGGGTACTCAAACCACAAACAGGTCCTGTTACATATGGTCCCTTATACCCCACGCTGTAGGCACAGACAGGCTTTACTTATCCCAAGTGAAAGGAAAATGCCTCATCCACCTGTACCTATGCAGGATCAGGGCCAAGGTTAAGCCCAATAGAGTAGAACCCCATAGAGCAATAGTTAACATCACCCAGCACAAGATCAACCCAACAGTAAATTACCTTTTTACCAAATCTAGTGACATCCAAACTGAGGTAGACAGGATGCACAGAAAGGCACTTTAGGGGAGGACACTGTTTGGCCACGGGACTTCGTAGAAAAAAGGTTCTTGGAGGTAGCAATACCACCGCAGCAGTGCACAAATACGTCCACTCCCACCTCCATCTGTGGTCCCTGGGTGGCCCTTAACATATTTGGGGCCACCTTTTTTAATGACAAGTGGACCCTGGACATGGAATACCAGTGCAGGGCCGCTCACCTCGATCATGCTAGGGGAAATGAGTCTCATGGGAAGGGATCAAATGCCGGCATAGACGCCCAGTGCCAGGAAATCTGGGATACCAAGATGAATAGGTACACGTGGTAAGAAGAGAAGTGGCAACCCCTAACTGTATGGAAACATACACTGTATTCCTTGTGTTTCAGAGGCAAAGGAACCATACCGCTTGGTTATAATAAGAACTGTGAAGTAGTGCTGTATATATCAGACCTGCAATGGGGAACCTCCACATTGATGGATTTCTACTGGCAATGCGGTGAGCTTGCTTGCATCCAGCTCATTCCCCGATGGTGGGGCCTCTGCATCCTCATAACCATACACCACCGCTGGTCATCCCTGGTGAAGATCTGTCTGAGTTACTTCAACATCCTCTACAGAAGAAAACAACTCTGTTGCATCAGGCTTGAAAAAGAACTGCTGTTTATTTTGGCTGGGCTCAGTACAAGGACATTCCGGAAAAATTTAGACTCTTTTCAGAGACTCAAGTAAACACAGGAGGATCCATACCTTTCTTCACAGTGCTAACAAAGGCGAACACCTGCTGGTTACAAATAACCAGGTGGAAAATGTTTAAAAGTATCAACAACACTGAGCTCGGCCTAAACTCGGTCAAGGAAGAACTGAGAGTCATCCGCCTTATGGTGATGCAACATCGATACCTGTTGGAGCTTGATGACACCGATGGAGTGTGGGGTGTGTGCCAAGATTGGTACTTCCTGTTGTACTTTTATCCTGGGAAACGATTTTGAGAACGGGACTCTCACTCTTGCCCTCCAAGCACTGCATCACCTACAACCTGACATGAAGAAGGAGAGGGGTGCCCCTGAGCAGGACTGGTTTTATAATATTTTTTCTTTGATTCCCCCTATGAGTGTCCAAACTATTCACGTTGCTACTTCCAGTTTTCATTGGTATACTACTGTTGTATGGTTTCCTACAAATAATGGTTTCCTGCTGGAAAAACGCAGTCCTCGAATTAGGCAGTATGCAAATAGCTAGGCAAAAGATAACAGACAGTACAGCAACACACACACAGCCTTGAATAATGTAATGACATATGAGGGGGATAAAGTAGTTGAAAATCCAACTAGAGGGGAGAATTTTAATATCTGTGAATATGATGTTATTACACACCGTGATATCTGGAGGCCCGACCACAGTAATACCAATAAATGCAATGTCAATGCAGGTCCTAAAATGTGCTCGCATAACAATGCTGATGCCAGTAGAAACAATGTCAGAATCTATGCACACATAGCGATGTCAATATCAGTAAAAACAATAACGATGTACGCTATGACAAATGTATGCACAGTACTGACGATGTCCATAAAATGATATCAGTGACCACCATGTTTATTGTACACAATTCGGTGAACTCATATAATTTCCTCGTCTGCAGCAACATCCTATTTCGAGCAGGTGCTGCTTGTGCATTGATGGCATAGATCTACCATACTTATTATGCACTTGTAAAGAGCTAATGGATGATCACAATTGCTCTTAAAAGCATCCCTCAACCAAAGAGGCATTCGCACATGTAGACAGGCAGTGTTGGCTTGCTTTGCTCCAGTAGACCCGCAGCTGAACTGCCGCCTAGTGAATTGGTGGAGGGGAAATAGCGGTACTTGATAAACTGCTTTTTCTGTTTGCCTCATATGGACCATTTCCTGTTCTGGCTGACCTTGTACATTCCATTCTCTGATCACCCTTACGGTCTTGCACTGCTTGACCAAGTACCTAAGATGATGGAAGGGAAATAGTGAAATTTGACTAACCATCTGTAGCAAAGGACTGGATTATGCCCACTTTTGCAAAATTGACAAGCTAGGCACCCTAGCACTCAAAGTGGAATGTAACAAATTAGTCCCTAATGGTTTGAGCCAAACACGAAAAACAGAACCCAACTGGCCTAGACAGGTTTTTATTTATTGATGACCATCAATGCCGCCTGCAGTCCCTACCTAAACGCTCCATGCATTTATCTAGATACAGCAGGAGTCCTGCTGGCAGTCAAGGGCATTAGGATATACCAGTAAGCAGCTGATATCTACCTCTAAGTCAAGGTCTCTAGCCAGTCCACTTACCATTTGATGGATTGTCTTGTCACAATTACATGCAACAATGCCTATTCTGGTACTATTTATATGTCATTATGTAGGGATACTCAAAGATGATAATCATTTATGTATATTAAGTAGGCATTTACTTAATATACATAATTGCCATTGTTTTGTTTATGTGCAGGAAGGTGTCCTTTTCTGCACATAAACAATCAATAAAAAGAGATGACATTTTGAAACTTCTATGTGTGCTGCATCAAGCAGCACACATAGAAGTTACAAAACGTCATTTAAGGATTGCTTATGTGCAGGGAGACCTTCCTGCACATAAACAATCTTCCCCTCAAAGCAGACACCCGTGCATTATGGTACAAGAGTGCCTGCGTTGGCGCTAGGCAGCTGAACTCAGTGCCAGAGCTAGGAGAAATGCAGGGCTGCACCATATTTTTGTAAATATGGTGCAGCCCTGCGTTTCTGAAGTGGCGGGGCGCGGCGTTAAGCCAAGGAGGCTAACGCCACGCTCCGCCACTTCACTGTAAATATGCCCAAAGTGTCAACTACTGGAACGCATACTATTCTTTGGGGCGGTGACATTAGCCTGGTCTTTGATAGGCATCTTGACTGCTGCAACGACACTCCCTGCACTGATCAGGCAGCTGCGACTGCCCTCGCTATCATCATTACCACACACGACCTAAGGGGCTCGTAGCGGACCCGCTTTCCTGCCCCTATGGAAGGCATGCAGGTCCCCATGGCATATGACACATGGGCTCGCCTGGACTACTGGGTATGCGTGCCTGACATAAGTGGGTGGGTGAGGAGCAGAGACCATCTCCCTCGCATCCTGTCTGACAATTCACTGATTAAGCGGACCATGCGTGCCCCTGCGCCCAAGCATCGTCCTTTCACATGCCGTCTCTCCCCACAAGCCTTACTCGGCACGGCGTTCACCGACAAGGTGAGAACTGAAAGACTACAGTATTTTCAGATGAATGGGGGATCAGTGCATTCCCCTGCAGTGGTGTGGGAGACTTTCAAGGTGTATATCAGGGGTATCTGCATAGCGGAACAGAACAGGATTTCTGGAGCACTTCCGGACAGTCTTGAGCAGACTGAGGGGACCTTGAAGACCTTGAAGGCTGCCTATCCGGCCATGCTGTCTGCAGCCACCCTTCAAGCAATAAGGCGTAAACAGGCAGAGTTCAGGGACACTGCGGAACCAGAGTTCAAACACTCACATGCGCATGCGCAGGGATGGGCTTTTGTAAGGCAAAGAGGCTGAGTCGAACCCTTGCAATACTCTCGAGACCAGACAGACATATCCAAGCTATCACATTCTTCACGAGAGGAGATGCCACCACAATCTATGAGGCGTGGGATATTTTGCTGCAATTAGTAGTTTACTACACTACCTTGTATGCTCCCATCTTCCATCACATACTGAGGACTATACGTCATACTTTGACTGGATGGCACTGGCATGGATCCCTCTAAGAGGAGCCACTCACTCTGGAGGAAGTTTAATCGGCCATAGTAGGGCTCTCTACATGTAAGGCACCTGGAGGGGTCCCTGCCGAGTTTTATAAATGTTTTGCCCCCCTACTGGCCCGAGGCTATTGCAGGTGTACGAGGAAGCACACCAGCGGGGGAAGCTCTATCCTTTATGAAATAAATAAACAATTGCACTCCTTGAGGTGAAATCAAAAGGTGTTTCCACTTTCAAGGTGTGTGTTGGGTGCACGTGGTATCGCCCACTGATCAAGGGCCTGACTCAAGCTCAAATTAAATGGGATTTCATGGAAAGGAGAAATGTCCCCACTATGCACTCCACGAAATGAATATTGGTATTGTACGTCCAAATCCACTTCAATCAATCAATCAGAGCATTTGAAGAGCGCACTACTCACCCGTGAGGGTCTTAAGGCGCTGAGGGGGGGCTGCTACTGCTCGAACAGCCAGGTCTTGAGAAGTCTCCTGAACGTCAGCAGGTCCTGGGTTTGTCGCAGGTGGATGGGGAGGGTGTTCCATGTCTTGGCGGCGAGGTGGGAGAATGATCTGCCGCCAGTGGTCAATAGGTAATCCTTCTTTCTTCTTGGTTAAATCAACACCATGTCTTCATGTTTATGTTTTCATTTATTGAAGTAATTTCTTCAATATTTCCTTATCTCGCCTCTGAAACCTGGCAAGGTGCCTGGCAGCCTGACTCATGCAGCCCCCCCATCCCTCATAAACCTTGACACTAAAATATTGGCCAAAGGTTTGGCTAGCAGGCTGACCCTGTTGATGCCCCGCTGGTCCTCCTGGACCAATGTGCCCTTGCCTCGAAGCCTTTAGCATGTAGAATAAGGCAACTCCAAGGACAGAGTGGATTTGTGCTCTCTCCTCCGAACTCAATCGTATCCCTATATGCTGACGACATTGCCATATTCTTGACAGACCCCACCCGAAATCTGTGCCAGGTTATTCAGGAATTCTCTCTTTTTCGCACAGTCTTAGGGGTCTACATAAACTGGAATAAGTCCACGGTCTTTCCCCTCACACCTGCTATGACGCCCACGATCATTGGATTTCTCACTTACATGGGCGGCGCAGCCTGTTAAATACCTTGGAATCTGGCTCCATCTGGAAGGGACCACTATGACCTTCATCGAGGAGCGGATCACCAATTGGAGGGCGCTTTCACTTTCTCTGATGGGGAGGGTCTACTTAAATTTTGCTACAATATTGATGGGCCTAATTGAATTAAGGTTCCATTTTGTATTTTCTCTGTTTCTGCTGGAATCACGCAAGATATACTATTCCTTGCAAGAAATCTTATTAATTGACTAAATGAGTTCCTTGTGAACGCTGTTTCTGCTTTATTAGCAATACCCAGTTCGCAAGGACATATGGGTCGCTCTTGTCTCTTTGTGAAAATCCATCTGGATAAGGACACTGCGATCTGCAAAAATTATGGGACCACTATGACCCTCATCGAGGAGCGGATCGCCCGTTGGAGGACGCTTTCACTTTCTCTGATGGGGAAGGTCGCACTGATCAAAAAAGTCAAACTCCCCAAGCTACTTTACTTATTCAATAATATTCCCATACACCTTACGCAGTACTTTTTTAAGACCCTCAAATTGCACCCAGTCTCCCTGGCATGGGCAGGACGCCAACCCTGCATATGCTGGGAGACACTGATGCAAGGGTCGGGCCCTAGGCCTCTGTATAGTAGAAATGTCCACACAGACACAGGGAGTTACTATCTGGAACTGGCCCAGGGCACGTGCTCCTGGCCCCTTTTATTAGCAGGGTCACATGTTATGTGACACCTGTGATGGATGGGTTGTGGGTTGAGTGTGGAAGCCAACCCTCTAGGAGTGGTTGGTGGAAACACATTACTGTGAAACACTAGAACGTGACCAGCCAGCCACTACATCTGACTCTACCTTACGCCAAAGGGGGGGCTGAGCACACCAGACTTTGATCTTTACTATTTGTGCACGAAGGCCCATTTTGCATACTTTTGGCACAGACGACCTCCATATGGTGCACATAGCCATTGAACATGATAACGCTCACCCCCTACCGCTTACAGCACTGCTGAGTCAAACCCTCGATGCACCTGCGCGAAATCCACGCGGTCTCCAGCACGCTATTGGCCTGGGCCAAGGTTTGGTGAGGCTGCAATCCCCTCTCCTTTACTGTCCCAAGCAGGCGCTCACCCAGTTCCCGCTGGCTTCCCTGACCATCAACAGCACAATACTGCAGCGCCTACATGTGTGGGGACAGACTGCACTGGGGGATGTGTTCCCTGAGGGTTGATTTCTTGACTGCCCCACAGCGGTCGCTGATCCCACCCCTTTGCATATTTTCATCTACTATGGTGTTCGGGCTTTATGCAAGACAGTACCCTACTTGTCCCCAGGAACCTATGTTGTCAATGTTCCTGACTGCTCCTACTGTACGACACACGCAGACACACGTCTACTATTCCATCCAGGTAGAAACGCCATCGCCCCATTGTAAAGCTGGCGAGAAGTGGCGTTGGACAGGGGCGGATCTCAGAGGTGGATTAGATCCTGCTGTAGCCTATCGGGCGAGCTCTCACCTAGGGGGCGGCGGCGCCTCCTTCTCTTCAGACACCTCCATGGTAGGGACCACCCTCCCCTACAGGTGTTTGCTCTTCATCTCAGAGCACGCTCGCGCTGCGACTGGTCTGAGGCTGGGTCTGCATTGCCAGGAACCTCTGACTCCAGGACACTGTCTGAAATGCTAGGAATGAATGTCGGTCTGTCACCTAAGCCAGCCCTGTTGGGATGCACAAGGGGAATCCCTCAAGGGGTCCCACGCTTTGCATCACTAGCCCTCCTGCTGGTGAAGAGGCACGTGTCAGGTGTGTGGGTGGGGGGGGGCGCTGTGGGAGACCCAAAACCTGAGATTGTTTGACATACATGGCCTTCTGCAATGACCCACTGGAACTTTACTGTCCTACACTTGCCCCAGGCGCACCTGCCTAGGGATATCTGGGACACCCTACAGGCTCATTAACTGAGTCATGCTATTGAGTGACTGTCACCCCCCATTGAAGCACCTAGATGAGGGGGATTGCGGACCCCTGTGGTCCTCTGACAGCCTTGCCAAGTGGTCCATGATGACTGCGGGGTGAGTTGAACTGTGCAGAGACTGCACTGTCAGACTGAGTCCCTTAGAGCGAAGCCTGCCCACCTGTGACTGACTCCCTTAGAGTTTAGCCTGTCCACCTGTGACTATCTGCCTTGGAGCATAGCCTGTCCACCTATGAATGACTCTCTTAGAGCTTAGCCTGTCCACCCGTGACTGACTCCCTTAGAGCTTAGCCTGTTCAATTGTGACTGACTCCCTTAGAGCTTAGCCTGTCCACCTGTGACTGACTCCCTTAAAGCTTAGCCTGCCCACCTGTGACTGACTCCCTTAGAGCATAGCCTGTCAACCTGTGACTGACTCCCTTAGAGCGTAGCCTCTCCACCTGTGACTGACTCCCTTAAAGCTTAGCCTGTCCACCTGTGACTGACTTCCTTAGAGCGTAGCCTGTCAACCTGTGACTGACTCCCTTAGAGCGTAGCCTCTCCACCTGTGACTGATTCCCTTAGAGCTTAGCCTCTCCACCTGTGACTGACTCCCTTAGAGCGTAGCCTGTCCACCTGTGACTGACTCCCTTAGAGCATAGCCTGTCCACCTGTGACTGACTCCCTTAGATCTTAGCCTGTCCACCTGTGACTGACTCCCTTAGAGCATAGCCTGTCCAGATGGGACTGACTCCCTTAGAGCATAGCCTGTCCTGATGGGACCGACTCCCTTAGAGCTTAGCCTGTCCACCTGTGACTGACTCCCTTAGAGCGTAGCCTGTCCAGATGGGACTGACTCCCTTTGAGCTTAGCCTGTACACCTATGACTGACTCCCTTAGAGCTTAGCCTGTCCACCTGTGACTGACTCCCTTAGAGTGTAGCCTGTCCACCTGTGGCTGACTCCCTTAGAGTGTAGCCTGTCCACCTGTGGCTGACTCCCTTAGAGCGTAGCCTGTCCACCTGTGACTGACTCCCTTAGAGCTTAGCTTGTTCACCCGTGACTGACTCCCTTAAAGCTTAGCCTGTCCATCTGTGACTGACTCCCTTAGAGCTTAGCTTGTTCACCTGTGACTGACTCCCTTAGAGCTTAGCTTGTTCACCTGTGACTGACTCCCTTAGAGCTTAGTCTGTCCACCTGTGACTGACTCCCTTAGAGCTTAGCCTGTCCACCTGTGACTGACTCCCTTAGAGCGTAGCCTGTCCACCTGTGACTGACTCCCTTAAAGCTTAGACTGTCCACCTGTGACTGACTCCCTTAGAGCGTAGCCTCTCCACCTGTGACTGACTCCCTTAGAGCGTAGCCTCTCCACCTGTGACCGACTCCCTTAGAGCTTAGCCTCTCCACCTGTGACTGACTCCCTTAGAGCATAGCCTGGTCACCTGTGACTGACTCCCTTAGATGTTAGCCTGTCCACCTGTGACTGACTCCCTTAGAACATAGCCTGTCCACCTGTGACTGACTCCCTTAGAGCTTAGCCTCTCCACCTGTGACTGACTCCCTTAGAGCTTAGCCTGTCCACCTGTGACTGACTCCCTTAGAGCTTAGCCTGTCTACCTGTGACTGACTCCCTTAGAGTGTAGCCTGTCCACCTGTGGCTGACTCCCTTAGAGCGTAGCCTGTCCACCTGTGACTGACTCCCTTAGAGCTTAGCTTGTTCACCTGTGACTGACTCCCTTAAAGCTTAGCCTGTCCCCCTGTGACTGACTCCCTTAGAGCTTAGCCTGTCCACCTGTGACTGACTCCCTTAGGGCTTAGCTTGTTCACCTGTGACTGACTCCCTTAGAGCTTAGCCTGTCCACCTGTGACTGACTCCCTTAGAGCTTAGCCTGTCCACCTGGGACTGACTCCTTAGAGCTTAGCATGTCCACCTGTGACTGACTCCCTTAGAGCTTAGCTTGTTCACCTGTGACTGACTCCCTTAAAGCTTAGCCTGTCCACCTGTGACTGACTCCCTTAGAGCTTAGACTGTCCACTTGTGACTGACTCCCTTAGAGCTTAGCCTGTCCACCTGTGACTGACTCCCTTAGAGCTTAGCATGTCCACCTGTGACTGACTCCCTTAGAGCTTAGCTTGTTCACCTGTGACTGACTCCCTTAAAGCTTAGCCTGTCCACCTGTGACTGACTCCTTAGAGCTTAGACTGTCCACCTGTGACTGACTCCCTTAGAGCTTAGCCTGTCCACCTGTGACTGACTCCCTTAGAGCTTAGCCTGTCCACCTGTGACTGACTCCCTTAGAGATTAGCCTGTCCAAATGGGACTGACTCCATTAGAGCTTAGCCTGTCCAGATGAGACTGACTCCCTTAGAGCTTAGCCTGTCCACCTGTGACTGACTCCCTTAGAGCTTAGCCTGTCCACCTGTGACTGACTCCCTTAGAGCTTAGCCTGTTCAGATGGGACTGACTCCATTAGAGCTTAGCCTGTCCACTTGTGACTGACACCCTTAGAGCTTAGCCTGTCCACCTGTGACTGACTCCCTTAAAGTTTAGCCTGTGCAGATGGGACTGACTCCCTTAGAGCTTAGCCTGTCCAGATGTGACTGACCCCTCTGCATGGTCGTCGCACACCCTTTGTACTGAACGCCATAGGCTGTGCTCTGAATGATTTTGTTTGCCACGTTGTATCTATTGTTTGCTGTTATGTTCCTGTGCGTTTATTATTTACAGTCCTGTTTCAGACTGGAGCTCACATTGTGCATAAAAACCCAATAATAAAAACAAAAATTGAATGAGTATACTAAGCGTTATATTGAAAATGTTGATATCGTCCTTATGGTGTTGTTGAGTATAATGACGACAGACACGATTATGCAGCTATTATATCTCTATGTTATTTGGCAATATTTGTTATGTTAAAATATGTTATTTTGCAATGTAAAATTAGAGTTATATTGCATATATCTGTTCTTCTGACTGTACCTCATTGTAAAGACTTGTATGAGTGCCGTATCTGTTATATTTTAATGTGATAAGTACACACATTGTCAATATTTGTTAGTGTTTTTAATTTTATTTATTTGGATATATTTTTAACAGCCTTGATGAAGTCCATTTGGCTGAGCTGATTTGATGTGTGTTATATCAAGAAGACAGAGGAATAAATATTGATTTTACTGTGTGCAATCAACTGTGTTTGAGTTTATTTGATAGACCTGATATTGTTGTGTTGCAACTACAACGCCATAGACATTTGTGATGTTAACACAATAGTCAGGACCACACTTTGTAGTTTGGAGTGCTTCCCCATAATGTGTGTTTATGTTTGCAGATAAACCTTGGGGTCTAGCACCCGAGTGGATCCAATAGGCCTTGCGTCCTGGTGCAAGGGGGAGCACCCATTACTGCCGCCATTTATAAATCACCCCAGTCCCAGTTCACCAGTCGCCAAGCAAGACCAAGCTCCAGAGAGACCTGAAGATGAGCAGTGGTGCTTCTCTTTCAACTCCAGCCTTGGTCTTCAAACTCTTTCTCCTTCTCCTGACCCCACTGGTAACCCATCCTCCCTGACTGTGGTCCCTTCTCCCACTCCATCTGCATTTATTGTGCTGCTTCCTTCTCTGTGAATGCTCTCCTGGTAGTTGTCCACACATGCAAAGCCTAAGATTCATAGAGCTCTTCTGACACTTACAAGCACATGGGTCTCTACAACATTTCTCGTGACAAGCAATACCATCCAATAGGAGGGGCTGGCCTTTAGGTCGTCTTACTCCTGTGGGGTTGGGACACGAAGCAAAGGTAGCACCTTAACTTGGGAGGATTGGCTTTTTTATGCGCTGTACATAGTGGATGTACTATGGTTACTGCATGTGCTATAGTCAGTGCATGGGCTGTAGGGAGTACATGCGCTGAGGATAGTACATGTGGTGTAATTAGTGCTTGATGGGCACTTTGCAGTTAGTGCATGTGCTATAGTTAGCGCATGCACTGTAGATAGTGCTTGTGATGTACTTGGTGCTGCTATAGTTAGCGCCTGCACTGTAGATAGTGCATGTGATGTAGTTGGTGCTGCTATAGTTAGCGCCTGCACTGTAGATAGTGCATGTGATGCACTTGGTGCTGCTATAGTTAGCGCATGCATTGTAGATAGTGCTTGTGATGTACTTGGTGCTGCTATAGTTAGCGCATGCACTGTAGATAGTGCATGTGATGTACTTGGTGCTGCTATAGTTAGCGCATGCACTGTAGATAGTGCATGTGATGTACTTGGTGCTGCTATAGTTAGCGCCTGCACTGTAGATAGTGCTTGTGATGTACTTGGTGCTGCTATAGTTAGCGCCTGCACTGTAGATAGTGCATGTGATGTACTTGGTGCTGCTATAGTTAGCGCATGCATTGTAGATAGTGCTTGTGATGTACTTGGTGCTGCTATAGTTAGCGCCTGCACTGTAGATAGTGCATGTGATATACTTGGTGCTGGTATCTTTAGTGCATGCACTGTAGATAGTGCTTGTGATGTACTTGGTGCTGCTATAGGTAGAACATGCACTGTAGATAGTGCATGTGATGTACTTGGTGCTGCTATAGTTAGCGCATGCACTGTAGATAGTGCTTGTGATGTACTTGGTGCTGCAATAGTTAGCGCATGCACTGTAGATAGTGCATGTGATATACTTGGTGCGTGCCCTGTAGTTAGTGTGTGTGCTCTGTAGTTAGTGTGTGTGCTATAGTTAGTACACAGGCTGTTGATAGTGCATGTACTGCAGCTAATGTATACGATGTAGATAGTGCATGTGCTATAGATATTGCACAGACTGTAAATATTGCATGCACTGTAGTTACTGCACATGCTGTAGGTAATGCATGTGCTATAGTTAGTGCATTTTCTGTAGTTAATGCAAGCACTGTAGATAGTGCATACACTTTTGTGCACACATTGCAGTTAGTGCATGCAGTGTAGATAGTGCACGAGCTGTAGATACTGCACACACTGCAGTAAGTCCATGCGCTTTAAATAGTGCACATGCTGTAAAAAGTGCATGCACTGCAGGTAGTGTGCATGCTGTAGTTAATGCATGTGCTTTAGATAGTGCATGCACTATAGATAGTGCATGTGCTGTAGTTAGTGCATGCCCTGTAGTTAGTGCATGCACTATAGATAGTGCACAGGCTGTAAATAGCACATGCACTGTATTTGGTATGCGCACTGTAGTTAATGTATGTACTTTAGTTAGTGCATGAGTTTTAGTTAATGCATGCACTGTAGTTAGTGGATGAGTTAATAGCATGTACTGTAGTTAATGCATGAGCTGTAGTTAGTGGATTAGTTAATGCATGTACTGAAGTTAGTGCATGAGCTGTAGTTAATGCATGTGCTGTAGTTACTGCATGCGCTACAGCTAGTGCACAGGTTGTAAACAGTGCATGCACTGTCATAAGAGCCCACACTGTAGTTAATGCATATACTGTACTTAGTGCATGACTTGTACTTAATGCATGCACTGCAGTTAGTGGATAAGTTAATGCTTATACTGTAGTTAATGCATGAGCTGTAGTTAGTGGATGAGTTAATGCATGTACTGTAGTTAATGCTTGCGCTGTAGTTAGTAGCTGAGTTAATGCATGTACTGTAGTTACTGCACAAGCTGTAGCCAGTGAATGAGTTAATGCATGTACCATAGTTAGTGCATAAGATGTGGTTAATGCTTGTGCTGTAGTTAGTGCATGAGCTGTAGTTAATGCATGCACTGCAGTTAGTGCACACAATGTAGACAGCATGATTTCATTGAATCATGTTCATGGCTCCCTTCTCTTCAATGCACAATCACAGAATGGGATTGTGATGTGGTCCTTTGTATGTCAAAGGACGTGCGAGCCCAGCAGCAGAAAATGGTCACTTTGTCGAATCTGGTCCAAGGTTAGACGATTTCTTTTTTGCTCAAATTATAAATTGTCGTTCCCTGGAATGTTTTGGATCCTGAGTATAATTTCTGATGCAAAACTCTCACAGGACATCTCTGTGAGCCTGTGAGTTGGCCCCCAGTCTCTTAAAGAAAGAACTGAAAGAGTTGCCATAAGGTGGCCGCCTACCTGTGGGTACTTGTACAGCGCCAGGAGTTGGGCCATGGAGTAGGTCGTTGAGGAGGACAGGTCACCGATGAAACCCACCAGAGTGCCGTTGCCCTGGCACCTGTAGTTTGGAACTGGCTCACTTTGCTGGGACATGATGCTCAGGGTGCTCTGAAGAGCTTTCATCTCACTAGCACAGGAGTCGAATAAATGGTACCCCAGGGTGAGGTTTGGTAAAAGTGCAGGGTTTCTGTTAATCTCCTCCACGGTATAGATGAAGGCCAAGCCATTCAGAACGTCCTGATAAGAACCCCTAAAGAGAATGAAATAGATGAGAAAAGTGCAGCTTTGGTACTACTTTAAACATGAGCAGAGAAACAAGAATATAGAGAAACATCCTATGTACAGGAGGGAGGTACTTGACTTTGTGTTTTAAGTAGCTGATCATTTCAAGAGTAGCATCATCAGCAACAACATCAATTCCTGCAAAGAAACCAACACCTGCCCCAAAACTAACACCAACACCAGCAACAACACCAAAACCAACACCTACACAAAAACTAGAACCAACACCTCCACCAAAACCAGCACCTTCACCATCACTAACCCCAACACCAGCAACAACACCAAAACCAACACCTACACAAAAACTAGAACCAACACCTCCACCAAAACCAGCACCTTCACCATCACTAACCTCAACACCAGCAACAACACCAGAAACAACACTAACATCAGTACCAAAATCAGTAACACAAGCAACAACACCAACCCCAATACCAGCATCAACACCAGCCCTAACACCTGCCCCAAAACTAACACCAACACAAAAACCAATACCTACACAAAAACTAGAACCAACACCTCCACCAAAACCAGCACCTTCACCATCACTAACCCCAACACCAGCAACAACACCAGAAACAACACTAACATCAGTACCAGAATCAGTAACACAAGCAACAACACCTACCCCAATACCAGCATCAACACCAGCCCTAACACCTGCACCAAAACCAGCAAGAACAGCATGAGCACCAGTAGCAATATCATAAACATTGCAACAAGTGACACAAAACATATAACAGCACAATTATGTGTCTAAAGTGCCAGGCAACATTGTCCAAAAAGTACATCTTCGTTGAGATGACACTTTAAGAATCAAAAATATCAAGAAACAATCAAAGTTTACTGGTATCATGGTCTGCCATACAACATTTTGATTAAAAATAGCAAATAAAACACAAGCATTGACAAAGTCAATTAGTATGATATTCTGGGCATCAATCCATGTATGCTTTTCAGCATAGCTTAGATTTAAATTACCATTGCAAACTTGGTGTTCAAAGCAACATATAAGTGATCTTGGATGTTAAAGCAAAATCCATTTACAGCTGGCCACCTACGTATGTACAGTCGGCCATCTTTGAATGTTTTGGCATATTTTATCATAGGTCTGCTCTTCCAGGATGGACAACAGGTTTACAAGCAAAGCCAACAAAAAGCCTTGTCAAGGCAAAACCAACGTGGCCTTTTAAAATGAAAATGCTTGGTTTGCATGTTGTTTTGTGGACAGGTGAGTGGGTGAATTCCATGACGAGTGAAATGTTGGCTGAAAGGATGCATAAGTCAGTACATGGATGAATGAATGGGCGAGTGAATGTGTGTATGGGTGAGTGCTTGAAAGCCTGCTTGGAAGAATGGAATGAATGGGCGAGTGACTGAAAGAGAGAGGATGTAAGAGAGAGGCTTCTGATTACAGAAGTGGGCGCAGGTAGAAAGAATGAGTACAGGAATGGGACTTCAGAGGAAAGAAGCAGAGGTGCCCCAAGAGTAAACAGATGGAGGCATGTGGTGGATACCAGAAGCAGTGGGATACACACAGTGGGAAGACAGATGGGGTCATGTGGTTGGAAACAGAAGTAGCATGGGATACATGCAGTGGGATGACAGTGGTGGAGGCATGTGGTGGAGAAGAGAAACAGTGGGATACATACAGTGGGATGACACAGATGGAGGCATGTGGTGGATAATAGAAGCAGTGGTATACATACAGAGGAATTATACAGATTGGGGCATGTGGTTGGGAACAAAAGCAATGCAATACATACAGTGGGACAACACAGATGGGTGCATGTGGTTTGGAACAGAAGCAGTGGGATACATACAGTGTGATTACACAAATGGGGCACGTGGTGGAAAACAGAAGCAGTGGGATACATATACAGTGTGATTACACACATGGGGCATGTGGTGGAGAACAGAAGAAGTGGGATACATACAGTGGGATTAAACAGATGGGGCAAGTGGTTTTGGAAAAGAATCAGTGGGATACATACAGTGGGACGACACAGATGGGGCACGTGGTTGGGAACAGAAGCTGTGGGATACATACAGTGGGATGACAGACTGGGTCATGCGGTTGGGAACAGAAATAATTGGATATGTACAGTGGGATAATGCAGATGGGGGCATGTGGTTGAGAACAGAAGCAGTGGTATACATACAGTGGGATGACATATATGGGACATGTGGTGGAGAACAGAAACAGTTGGATACATACAGTGTGATGGCACATATGGGGCCATGTGGTGGAGAGTAGAAACAGTGAGATACATTAGTGGGATAACACAGATGGGGTATGTGGTGGCGAATGGAAGAAATTAGATACATACATTGGGATGATACATATACGGCATGCAGTTGGGAATAGTAGCAGTGGGATGACACAGATGGCATGTGTTTTAGAACAGAAACAATTGGATACATACAGTGGGACAAAACAGATGGGGCTATATGGTGAAGAACAGAAGCGAAGGGATACATACAGTGGGATGGCACAGATGGGGCTATATGGTGAAGAACAGAAGCAGTGGTATACATACAGTGGGATGGCTCTAATGGGGCATGTGGTTGAGAACAGAAGCAGTGGGACACATACAGTGGGATGGCTCTAATGGGGCATGTGGTTGAGAACTGAAGCAGTGGGACACATACAGTGGGATGGCTCTAATGGGGCATGTGGTTGAGAACAGAAGCAGTGGGACACATACAGTGGCCGGACAGATGGGACATGTGGTGGATAACAGAATCGTTGGGATACATAGAGTCAGTTGGCACAGATTAGGGCATGTGGGTGAGAACAGAAGCAGTGGGACACATACAGTGGGAAGGCATATATGGGGCATGTGGTGCAGAACAGAAGCAGTAGGATACATACAGTGGAATGACACAGATGAGGGAATGTGTTGGGGAACAGAAGCAGTGAGATACATATATTGGGATTACACATATGGGGCTTCTGGTGCAGAAGAGTAAGCAGTGTGATACATACAGTGTGATGAAACAGATGGGGCATGTCGTTAAGAACAGAAGCCGAGGCATACATATGGTGGGATGACACAGATAGGGCATGTGGTGGAGATCAGAAGCAGTGGGATAAATACAGTGGGATGACAGATGGGAGCATGTGGTTGGGAACAGAAGTAGTGGGATACATACAGTGGAATGGCACAGATGGGGGAATGTGTCGGAGAACAGAAGCAGTGGGATACATAGAGTGAGACAACACAGATGGGGGCTCGTGGTTGAGAAAAGAAGCAGTGGGATATATACAGTGGGCTGGCACAGATGGGGCATGTGGTGGAGAACAGAAGCAGTGGGATACAAACAGTGGGATAACACAGATGGGTTCATGTGGTTGGAAACAGAAGTAGTGGGATACATACAGTGGGATGACACAGATGGGGGCATGTGGTTTGGAACAGAAGCAGTAGGATACATACAGTGGTATGACAAAGATGGGGCATGTGGTTTGGAACAGAAGCAGTAGGATACATACAGTGCAATTACACAGATGAGGCACGTGTTGGAGTACTGAAGCAATAGAATGCATACAGTGGGATGACACAGATGAGGCATGTGGAGGAAAACAGAAGCAGTGGGATACATACATTGGGATGACACAGATCGGGTCATGTGGTTGGGAACAGAAGCAGTGGGATACACACAGTAAGCAGTGGGAGACATAGAGTAAGCAGTGGGATACATACAGTGGGATAACATAAATTGGGCCTTTGGTAGGGAAAAAGAAGCAGTGTGCTACATACAGTGGGATGACACTGATGGGGCATGTGATAGGGAACAGAAGTAATGGGATACATACAGTGGGATAACACAGAAGGGAGCATGTGGATGAGAACAGAAACAGTGGGACACATACAGTTGGATGACCGATGGGACATGTGGTGGAGCAAGAACCAGTGGGATACATTCAGTGGGATGGCACATATGGGGGATGATGCAGTGAGATGGCACAGATGGGAAATGTGGTGGGGAAAAGAAGCAGTGGGATGACACAGATTGGGTTTGTGGTTGAGAACAGAAGCAGTGGGATGCATACAGTAGGATGGCACAGATGGGGCATGTGGTTGAGAACAGAGGAAGTGGGATACAGAGAGTGGGATGACAGATGTGGTGTTGAATACAAGCAGTGGGATACATACAGTGGAATGATATGTGGTGCATGTGGTGGTAAACATAAGCAGTGAGATACATACATTGGGGTGAAATAGATGAGGGCATTTGATTGAGAATAGAAGTGGTGGGATACATACTGTTGGTCTGCACAGATGGGGCATATGGTTGAAAACAGAAACAGTGGGATACATACAGTGGGATGTCACAGATGGGGCATATGGTTGAGAACAGAAGCAGTAGGATACATACAGTGGGATGGCACAGATGGGGCATGTGGTTGAATACAGAAGCAGTGAGTGACATACAGTGGGCCGACACAGATGGGGGGCATGTGGTTGAGAACAGAAGCAGTGGGATGCATACAGTGGGATGACAGATGGGGGCAGGTGGTTGACAAC
This sequence comes from Calotriton arnoldi, assembly GCA_963921515.1. Lineage (NCBI taxonomy): Eukaryota > Metazoa > Chordata > Amphibia > Caudata > Salamandridae > Calotriton > Calotriton arnoldi. The sequence goes on from CAWUFW010007683.1 coordinate 777,772, forward strand.
AAAAGTAGTGGGATACATACAGAGAGAAAACACAGATTGGGCATGTGGTTTGGAACAGAAGCAGTGGTATACATATAGTGGGATGACACAGATGGAGGCATGTGGTTGAGAATAGAAGCACTGGGATACGTACAGCGGGATGACACAGATGGGGGCATGTGTTGGAGAACAGAAACAGTGGGATACATACAGTGGGATGACACAGATTGGGCATGTGGTGGAGAATAGAAGCAGTGCCATACATATTTATTTATTTTTTAATTATTTATTTATTTGAGTTTTATATAGCGCTTGCTAGACCCAAGGGTATCTGAGTGTTTTACAGGTTATGCGAATACATAAATACATTTATAAGAGATACAAAAGGAACTCTTAATGTAAAAGTCACAAGACAGTACTGCACTCAATGGCTATATTCAAAAGAAAAACACAGGGTATATGGAGGAGAAAGGCAAAAAAAAATAATAAGCCAAGTCACAAAGAGGCAATTGACCATCTAGAAGGTGTTAATCAATGGGGGAATGAAGAACAGTTTGTGTGCTTGTGGAGGTAGCTGTTGAGGAGTAGAGATTTGAGTTCACGTTTGATTGAGGGGAAGGAAGGTTTACAGCAGAGATATTTAGGTAGCGAGTCCCAGATCTTCGGAGCATTACCTGAGAAGGAGCGAGATTGAGATGATCTCTTCTTGAAGTTCGGAGGAATGAGAAGAAGAGCGTCAGAGCTTCTCAGTGTACGGACTCTTCCAGCTCTTGGGATTCTGGTTTCTAAGTATTGTTTTATCTTTTGTATGGAGCACTTTGTGGGTGATGCAGGCTGTCTTGAAAAAGCATCTGGCTTCGATGGAAAGCCATTTATGAGTAGTGACGGCAGGAGAGGTTTGGTCAAATTGTTTGGTGCCTGTGAGGAGTCTGGCAGCTGCGTTATGAGCAGCTTTAATGGGTGCCAGGTGACATTTAGGGGTCGCAGTAAGGAGAGAGTTGCCGTAGTCAAGTTTTGAGATGACCAGCGATTACACGACTATCTTGAGAACATCTGGGGGGATAAACGGGTTTACTTTCTTAGGTGTCTGAGTGTGCAAAGCGCTCCTTTGGCAGAGTTGTTGATATGCTCCACCACGGACATGTTCTTGTCCAGGGTGATGCCCAGAGACTTAACGGAGTTAGAGAGAGATAAAGCGCAATTGAGAGCGTCTAGATTCTTGATCCAATCTAGTATAGGCAAAGGATTAGTTCTGGGGAGAACAGAAGTAGTGGTATGTATGTATGTATATAGTATTTATAGAGCGCAACTGTCACTCCTAGGAGCATCATGGCGCTATGCGGGCCGTGCATAAGGTTCAGAGTGTAAACTGCAGAAATCAGATAAGTGAGAGACGTAAGGCGTCTGAGGCTCCAAAGATCTAGGTTTTCAAGGCTTTCCTGAAAATGAATTCTGTCTGAATGAAACTGAGGTATCTAGGAAGGAGATTCCAACCTTTAGTCCCCATAGCTGCCACTGATTTGCCCCCCTTTGAGATACACCTAAAGATAGGAGGCTTGGGGAGATTAGCTGATGACGATCTAAGGGGGCACAGCGTCACATACAGTTTAAATCTGGCCCTAAGGTATTTAGATCCTGATGATCTAAAAGCTCTGTAGGTGATTACCAGGATCTTAAAGAGGACTCTTTTTATAGATAGTTAGCCAGTGTAAGTATTTTATTGCTGCTGAGGCTGAAGAACCTCGCGGCAGTTTAAGGACTAGACGTGCGGGAGCATGCTGGACTATCTGCAGTTTATTCAAAATGGACTTATTGGACCCTGCATATAGACTGTTTCAATAATCCATTCTAGACTTGATTAGGGCTACTGCCACTGCCTTTCTAGCCGCACAAGGGAGTAGATTGAAGAACTTTTTGAGGGACTTTATCACGCGGAAGCACGTACTGCCACAGCAAGAGCTTGTTAAGGGGAGGACAGTGAGGTGTCGAATTTCACTTCTATATTCTTAGCTACATCACTGTGTTGGGAGAAGGAGGGATATTTTTAGGCCACGCCAATGGTTGGGTGAGAATGTGTTGGATTTTCCTAGTAGCATGATCTCAGTTTTTTATTACACCTCAGGTGATTAGTTTGCATCCAGTGAAATACCGCTCTGAGACAGTTGGAGATTCTCTTCAGCCTTAGTGGAGTGTTTGTCTAACATTAGAATAAGCTGAGTATCATCGGCATAAGAGATGGGTTCAATGTTGAACGATGATATCAGGTTTATAAGGGGGGCCATATAAATATTAAACAAAACTGGGCTTAAAGCAAAGCCCTGCGGGATCCCAGAGAGTAAGGGTTTCTCTGCTGACTGATAGTGGCAGAGAGTGACTACTTGTCTTCGTTCAGACAGGAAAGATAGTTCTGTCTTTTGGGGATTCAGTTTAAGATGGTTGGTTTGGAGCCAACATTGTATACTAATAAGTGTGTTGTTCAGTTGTCGGAGGTCACCAGGTGATTTGATTTTGCAGGAGAGTTGTATGTCATCGGTATATAGGCGGCATTTGATCCCTGCTTCATTCAAAATGGGGATGAGGTGTTCCATGAAGAGATTAAATAAGGCTGAAGAGAGGCTAGAGCCTTGGGGTATGCCTTGCATCACAAGAGTTGGGTTGGAGAGACAGCTGTGGATTTTTATTTGCTGACGGCGATGTTGCAGATAAGACATAAACCATTTCAAGACAGTGCCATTGATACCCGTGCAATATCTGAGAGTGTCAAGTAGAGCTGGGTGATTTACTGTATCAAAAGCTGCTGATAAGTCGAGTAGGATTAGAAGACAGGCATCGCCTTCATCCAGGCTTCTGTGAATGTCATCTGAAATATTGAGCATGGTGGTTTCGGTGCTACAACCTTTCCTGAATCCTGATTGGAAAGTGTTGTGGAGGTTAAATTCTTCCATGTGTTGGTTTATTGCAGGAGGACACATTTCTCCAGCTTTTTGGCTAGGAAGGGATGGTTAGTGATGGGTCTGAGGTTATTGAAGTCATTGGGGTCCATTTGCGTTTTTTTGGGAATGGGGGTGACTTGACCTATTTGAAGAGACTCAGGAACACCGCCTGAGGAGAGAGAGGAATTGATGATTTTGGTCCAGAGTGGGTAGATGATATGGTTGAGGTCTGTACTAAGGTGGAAGGCAGTGGGTTAGAAGTGTGGGCAGTAGGCTTCAAGATTGCTATTATTTTGAAGACTTCTTTTTCAGTCACAGATGTGAAGTCTGTCCACTTAGCATTGTTTTGGGGATTTTGGCGATCCTGATTGGGTTTTGTTGGGACGTGGTCATTGGATGAGCCCAGGCAGGAGATTTCGGAGGCGACCACAGGGTCGGTGACGTAGTTGGACAGGGATGACAGATTGGTATCATGAATAAGAGTAAGTTGAATTTTAGCGCCAGAGGCAAGATGGCGGCTGAGTGACCTGTGCGAGTGTCACTCCCTGACCGCTGTGGTCTTTGATTAGTATTTTGCGGAGCTAATGCCCAGTTGAGTTCTTCGAGTATAGAGGAAACGGAATCGCAACCTCTTCCATTCCGGATGATTATTCTGCAAGAGGTATACGACTTGTGGCTACGTGCAGCGAGGCTTGGTGTCAGCGTCCTGCGATGTCGGACGTACCTGAGGGCCTGACGGGCGTGGTTTGCCGGGAGCAAGCAGCTGAGTGAGAGCGCGAGCCAAAACAGGATGGCTCCACGGAGAGCTGCTCCAAGGGAGGGAGCGACCGGCTCTAAGGCTGTTGTGGTGCCTAAAAAGTTGCCTGTCCCGAAGGAGTCTGAAGCGGCTTACACTCCCACTCAGGAGAGAGTGGAGAAGGCGGGGAGCAAGAACGGGACTCCCGGGAGCGAACGGCGCTTTTCAGACGGGTTTGTGAGAGGGAAGACTCCGACGGTCACAGGGATGTTCTCCGGCAAGCTGGTAAGCGGTAAACAGGTCAAGCAGCTGTTGGAGAAAATACCAAATAAACTGAAAAACGCAGGCACAGGCTCTGATACTGTTACTAATACAGTCTGCAACAGTGTATCTGATATGACAGGGATCGTTACATCGGACCCCCTCAGTATTGTAGAGACTAGCAACCTGCCTAATGTTCCAGAGGTTTTAAACGCCCTAACAGGGGTGGTAGAAGGAATACCTAACAGGAGGGAACAGGAGGGGGGAGCAGATGTAATTACTACTCCAGCCCTCAGCGAGTGTGTTGGCGAGCTGCAGGAATTGGGGGATATAGTGCCCGGTACTCCAGATGGAGAAAACTTTTTTTCACTGGCAGAAGAATCCGACCTTAACAATGCTAGTGATCCTGACAATACGGATATTGATGCCTTGGGGGATGACAGCGATAGTCCCCCTACGACAGCAGACACCTTAAGGAGGGTTACTAACCGATCTAACCGATCTAGAAAGAAAAGTCTCGAGGGCTCACGGCATGAAAGTTCTCACTCAGATACTAACGAGCACCTTCAATGGGACTATTCTACTACAAATCTGGTAGCTGAGGGGGGGCCAGGGCCTGGATTTCAGGAGGAAGTTCTCAGGGTTTCTGATAGTAAACCTGAACCGGTCCCTTCAATTGGTTTAATTTACGCAACGCTTAAGGCAATGCAAGTAGAGGCTCGTCAGGAGCATAAAAGAGCACAACTTGCGACTAAAAAAATCCAGGGTGCTATTCGCAAAACAACAAAAGCCTGCTCGGAGGTTGTAGCAAGAACTACTGCCCTGGAGGAACGTGTAGTAGGACTGGAGGCCGGATTGGAAAGTACTGAGCAAAAAACAAACGCAAATGACGCTAGAATGATGGACATTTTGTGGAAACTGGAAGAATCCGAAAATAGGCAGCGGAGAAACAATTTACGTCTGCTGGGTATTGAAGAGAAAGCCGAGGGGAGCGAAGTACGAGGATTTGTGCTAAAGCTTTTTAAATCTGCCTTTCCAGAACTATCTTACTGGAACTGGGAAGCAGAGATCCAGCGTGTACATAGATTTCCCTTAATGGTAAAAGTAATCTTGGCCCTAACCCAAAGCCCTGAGCAATTTTAATTTTTTGGGGAACTTTCTATTGCGGCAGGCGATATTTGAAAAGGCAAGACCGGACGCAAAAAATCAGCCGAGGGGCAGACATTTTTTGTGCGGCCAGATTTTTGTCACACAACAGTGGAGAGAAGATGGCGGCTACGGCAGCTGATTAGCCCCTTCCAAAAACTCGGATGTGAAGTGTATTTGATGAACCCTGCTCGGTTGAAAGTTATTTACCAGGGGAGGGTTAGGGTGTTTACTTCCGAGATTCAGGCGGAAAACTACCTAAAGGAGGTTACTGGTGGCTGATTGAGTGTGGGATTTTCGGGTTTTCCCCTTCCGTCTTCTTAAGAGAGAGTAGGGTGGAAGCAAAGTGATGTGGTATATTGTTTGTACATTGGTGATTACTGCTTTTTTGGGTTGTTTTAAATCTTAAATTGGGCTGGGTTCCTCTTTTTTTTGTTTTTTTCTAGACAGGTTGGGGAGTGACAGGGGGCGCACACTGGAATGCGGGAGGCATCACAAGGGTCTGAGGACCTTTTTTGCCTTAGTGAGGGGTGTGGGGGGGGATGGGTGGGGGCGAGGGAGGTGGATCCTATTTGGGAAAAAGGTGACTTCATGTGGTGTAGGTTTGGATTGCTTTGATGTGTTTTTTATGATGATTAGGGATATCATGTATTTAGATCTGTTCGCCATCTATAATGGGGTGTATTAGGATAGCCTCCATTAATATTTGTGGTTTAAATGACTCTGTAAAAAGGCGCAAGATAAAGGAAGACATTCAATTCTTGAAGGCAGATATTATCTGCCTCCAAGAAACACACATAGAAGCTAGTAGAAATAAAATCATGGAGTTTGATGGGTTTCAATTAATCTCATGGACAAAGCAGGAGGTTAACACTAAAGGTGTAGCTATATTTGCACGTCGGGGTATGGCCAACTTTACTCGTTCTTTCTCCGATAAATATGGCAGATGGGGAATTATACAATGTTCAATTGACAACAGTATGTTTACATTATGTTCCGTTTATGGACCGGTATTAGATGATCCTGAACTGTATAATTGGTTGAGTTTAGAACTGGTGGGTTGGCCATCCCCGATTATATTGTGTGTTGATTTTAATATAAATTTGGGCTGTGCAGTATCTAATCATCCTGGAATAATATATCAAGGGCGGAAACCGAACGTTTTCAAGTCTCTTTCCCAATTGAAAGAGTTGCACGGGCTTGTAGATATGTCGGCACAGTTAGAGGGTAATGACCCAGGGTTCACTTATTTCTCTGCTCCGCACAGAACCCATGCAAGATTGGATTACTTTTTTTATCTCTCAATGTCTGGTGCAGGGCAGTAAAATTACTAAGTTTCCCAGGGTAATGTCTGACCATAACCCTCTGGTACTTGAAGTGAATATTAAATGTAAGAAACAAGTAACCAGCTGGACTTTCAATAGGGCTTTGTTAAGTGATAACTCCTATATAGACATATGGCAATGTGGATCACTAGGTTTTTAAAGGCGAATATGGGAAGTATGGGTATTCAGAATGTCTGGGATACATGTAAAGCAGGGATCAGGGGTGAGACTACGCAGTTTGGTTGGGAGACTCAGAAGAAAGAGAGGAATAAGATCAATGAGTTGTATGAAGCATTGGGGAAAGCTGAGACTAACCTCGTTAAGGTATTATCGGAGGGTGGGGAGGCCGAAACAGCTCAAATGAATGAATGAATGAAGGAACATTTCTAGAGCGCATGGTTACCCGAAGGCATCCCAGCGCTGCGACATCAGTAATGCTGTAAGACGATCAAAGAAAAAGAGAGGTTTTCAAAAGTTTCCTGAACTTAAAGTGGTTAGGTTCAGACCGTAAGTGGAGGGGAAGACTATTCCATAGCCTGGCGGCATTGTATGTAAACAGTCGGCCTCCACTCCGGGAGCGTTTAATCTTGGGAACTACAATAAGGCCTTTATTCGCCGATCTCAGGGGTCTGTTAGGACAGTAGGGTTGAATCCATGAACGAATCAGAAGGGAGCCGTTCTCAGAAAGTGCTTTGAATACAATGCACATAGCCTTGAATTGAATTCTCCGACAGACAGGAAGCCAGTGCAGAAAAGTGAGAGCGGGTTTAGCCAAGATGCATCTCGGAATATTTAGCAACATGCGCGCCGCACAGTTCTGCACTGTTTGAAGTCTTTTAGTAGTAGATTGCGGGGCTCCCAAATAGATAGCATTAGCATAGTCCAGCCGTGAGAGGATAAGAGCTTGGACCAGCAGTCGTCTGGCAATGAAAGGTAGTAAAGGAAGAATCCTCCGAACCATTCTTAAAAGACCGTAGCAACACGCCGCTACTTTGCGTGATTGTTCATTGAAGTTTAGATTTGAATCAATCCAAACTCCTAGGCTTTTAATTTGCCGCTTAGGAACAGGGGGAGGGCCTAGGCAGCTGGGCCAAAAGGAATCAATGTTTAGGGGGCAGACTTCCCCAAAAGCATAAGTTCAGTCTTTGCTCCATTGAGTTTTAAAAATGAGTTATTCATCCAATAAAAAACCTTCTCAAGGCAGGCAGCTAGATTGTGGCCTTGTTGGAATTGTTGAGTCAGAGAAACAATCAATTGAGTATCGTCAGCGTATGTGACAATCTGTATGCCAAAAGGGTATACTGTTTCTGCCAATGACCGCAGATATATATTGAACATGGTGGGGCTAAGGGAAGAACCCTGAGGAACCCCACATGTCAAAGATATTTATTTAGAGGAAGATTCTTCTTCAAAGACTGTAAAGACCCTATTTTGCAGGAAGGATTGTAGCCATTTTAGAGCTAATCCGGCCACTCCAGCTTCCCTAAGTCTTTGAATCATCAAATGATGGTTTACCGTGTCGAAGGCTGCGCTAAGATCTAATAAAATCAAAGCAGCGCAGCCTCCGGCATCAAGAATCTTCCTGGTTTCTTCCACCACGGCAATGAGGGCAGTTTCAGTGCCCTGTCGAGGTCTAAAGCCAGTTTGAGTAGGGTGGAGACGATTATTGTTTTCTAAAAAAGTTGATAAGATAGAGTTCGTATATTTCTCTGCAAGTTTACTTAGTCCGGGTAGTAAAGAGATGGGTCGATAATTAGCCCAGTCTTCAGGGTCGAGGTTGGATTTCTTCAAAAGTGCTTTGAACCTGGCATGTTTCCAAGAAGACGGCACTATACCCGATTTGAGAGAGATATTAATCACCTCAAGAATAACTGGTGAGACGACCTCAGAAATCTGATGAAGGATAGCGGGCGGGACGGGATCTAGGGGAGAGCCTGATTTTAAATCTCTTAGAAGCCCTAGCAGGGTAGAAAGATCTAACGGCGGGAAATCCTCCAAGGTTTGGACTTCCAAAGTGGCTACATTTCCTGATAAAGAAGAATGTTGGTCTACGATTAAAGGGAACGATTTGTATATAGCTTGAATTTTCTCAAAGAAAAAATCCGCTATTTGATTGCATCGCAATTGGGCTTTATCCAAAGCAATAGGAGGAGCCGGAGGTGTAAGGAGAGCTTTAGCAATTTTAAATATTTCTCGCGGTGAGTTTGCCACTCTTGTAATTTTTTCTTGAAAGTAGAGGGCTTGGGAATTTTTTACTTCAGTTTTGTAAGTTCTGATAGCTTCTCTATATATGGCTTTCCTAGATGTAGAAAAGTCCTTTCTCCAGCTTCTTTCCAGTTTCTTACATTGCTGTTTCAGTTCCCTTAGTTTCTGTGAGTACCAGGGATTTTTTTTCCCTCCAGCCTTTTCTGGAATCGCTACTTTGGGGAGGATACGGTTGAGTGATAACTCAAGCCAGTTATTAAAATTCTCATTAGCAGCGTCAGGGTTTAAGTGAGGTGATGGGATAGTATTATTTAAGTTATCTATCCATGTCTCTAAGGGGAGTTTCGACCACTTGCGCGCAAATTTCCTGGTTCGCACAGAAGGCGAAATAAGATCAGCTAAAGTCCAACTAAAAGGAATTAGAAAATGGTCGGACCAGGGTAGAGGAACTGTGTTGCCCAGCTGTAAATTTTGTATATTAGAAAAAATGGGGTCAAGCATATGACTTTTAATATGAGTTGGGCCGTGCCCTTTTAAAAACAGTTGAACGGTTGAAAGCTCCTCAATCAGTTCTGAGGAAGATGCAGATTCCACATCATCGAAATGCATATTGAAATCTCCCAAAATAGTAAAATTGGGAGAAGAGCTGGCAAAATGTGCTGCACATTCAGGTAGATCTTTGTTAAAAAGACCAAGAGGACCCGGAGGTCGATAAACTAGAATCCCCGAAAAAGTGAAGCTAGGGGAAAGGTTGATTATAAAGATAAGATAATATCAAACTAAGATTATAATTGCGAAATCTGCCATAACTGAAATTTCATTTGCCAAATCCGCGGGTAGATATTTAGCCTGGCGGTCTAAGCTTTATGAGAGCAATGAAAGGGTGGGTCACATGTTAGCTGTTCGGACTAGAGAAAAAGAGGCACAAACTCGGATTACGGGTATTTTAGATCCAGATATTGGTTTAGTAACCGAAGCAGGAGCAATTCTTTTGGCTTTTCAGAAATTTTATCAGAAGTTATATCTGGAGGATATAAGTGACAATTGTGAGATACAAGTTGAAATTAAGAGATATCTCAAGGCGGTCAAATTGAATCAATTGACTTCTTCAGATCGGGACATTTTAGATGCTCCGATTAGTCTGGAAGAAATACTCCGTGCAATAGATTCACTTCCATCAGGTAAAGCTGTTGGGCCTGATTTTTTACCAGGTGAATTCTACAAGATCTTTCGAACACAGCTGGCTCCAACAATGCTTGAGATATTTCGTTTGGTACAGAGCGGAGATACACCTCCAGAGTCTTGGAGGACTGCAAAGATTGTTATATTTTTAAAGAAAGGGAAAGTGGCGACCGACCCAGGGGCATATCGGCCCATAACTTTGATAAATAGCAATATAAAAATCTATTCCAAGATTCTTGCAAATAGATTGGCGTTAGTCATTAAAAAAATGGTATCTCCCCAGCAACATGGCTTTGTGCCCGGTCGGGAAACTATTGACCACATTCGTCGGACAATAACATTGTTTGATTATACCAAGGGTACAGGAGACCCTATGGCCTTAATTCTGCTAGATGCAGAAAAGGCATTCGATAGGGTCTCCTGGCCTTTTTTATGGGCTGTTATGAAGTATTATGGTATAGGGGAAGGATTTATAAGAGCAATTCAAAGTATGTACAAAGATCCAATTGCGAAAATTGCTCTGATGGGAGCACAGTCGGGGGTAATCAACATAAAGCGAGGAACGAGACAGGGCTGTCCGTGTTCCCCCTTGTTATTTGCTATCTACATTGACCCTTTAATTAGGAAGATCCAGGAAGACCAAATAATCCAACCTGTCCAGGCTAGAGGGGGAGACGTCAAAATTTTGGGTTACGCGGATGACCTAGCCATTATAACAGCTGCTCCCCGCCTGGCTCTAGATGAAATAAAAATTTTAACATCGCAATTTGGCAAGATTTCTGGCTATCATTTAAATGATTGTAAAACTCAAATTGTTATTAATGATAAAGTCACATTTGGATCAGCGGATAGTTGCAAGTGCCAGATATTTAGGTATAGAAATAAGTTCCAAATCTGAAGATATTGTTGATATTAATTTGAAACCATTATTACAAAAAATTAAATCAGATTCCCGAAGAATGAACAACTTACATTTGACATTAATTGGTAGAAGCAATGTTGTTAAAATGATATTCCTGCCCAAAATTTTATATTGTTTTAGAGCAATTCCTTTAGATATAAATAAAACTTGGTTTCAGAAGCTAGATCAGTTAGTTTCATGGTTTTTATGGGCTGGACAGCGCCCAAGAAGGGCTCTTAGATATATGACTCTACCCAGAGACAGGGGAGGGTGGTCTGTCCCTAACTTTTAAATTTATTACTGGGCAACCGCGTTAATACAGATGGGGGAACTGCTAAATGGGGGAAATCCGGGATGTGTGGAAATTTCGATCTACCATCTAATCTATGGGATCGAAGCCAGGGGACTCCTTATGCGCCATATAGATTTTGCCTTTTTTAAGAGGGTCAAATTTAAGGTTCTGCTTGGTGCCTATAGGGTCTGGACAGCTGTTAGGAAAAAGTTTGGGATTGGGCGGCTACATTTATATTCCTCTCTAGTAAATAATACTCTACTTCCGGAAATATTTCAAGATGTATATTTTAAAAATTGGATTGAGAAAGGTATTCGGTGTATAGGGGATCTTATATCTAATGCCGAAATGCTTACTTTTGAGGCTATTAAAGAGAGATTCGGGATTGAGAATAAATATTTTTTTAAATACTTACAGATAAGGGACTTCCTCACTAAAAGACTTAATAATCGGGACCGAATCCCTCTATTAGACTCGATTAACGGGGGTCAAACTACAACATCTTCTTTATGTAAACTTGTAAATGAGAAGATGGGTGATGATTTAGCCAAACATTATGATAGATGGCAAACGATTTTACAAGCCGGGCAGGGTGAATGTGAAGACTCCCTTTTGTTTAGTCAAACGGCATGTATTTCAGCAAATCTGCAGGTACAATGTTACAAGACATGGTGCAACTTATATATAACTCCGGCGCGTATTCATCGATGGGGGGGACCTCGGGGATACATTGTCCTCGGTGTGGGTTGCTGGCTGCAGATAGTACACATATGTTTGCCACTTGTTCTGGCCTCTCTCAATTGTTGGCTAAAATCGAACAGCGTTTAGAATTTATATTGGGATATTCAGTCCCATTGACCCCCCAGGTTAGCATGTTAGGGATTTCCAATCAAGAAATGGAGGAAGCCGATAGGAAAATGGTATATATAGCAATGGCTGTATTGCGGCTTTGTTTGGCCACGGTGTGGCTTGATCCGAATCCTCCTTCGATATATGTTTGGTTTAGTAAATTATTATTTATTTATAACTGGGAGATTTCTGTGTTTAGGAGAAGGGGAAGTAGGGCAAGGGCAAAAGGGGAAAAGATTTGGGAACCTTTAACTAAATGGTTAAATAAGGATGAATTGCTACTATGATGGGAAGTACCCCCATGCTAGTTCTGGTGTAATTTTTTTTTTTGTGGGGATCCACCGGGGTGGGGGGTAAAAATCCAAAATTTGGTCATTGGGCATGGTGTTTTTTTTTCTTTATGTGAGTATATGTCACATTGTATTTTCTGTGTTTGATGTCCTAATAAAAATTAAAAAAAATTAAAATAATAATTTTAGCAACTTTGTCAGTGAAGTAGTTCACAATTTTTTCACAGTGTTCAATGGTGACTGGTGTATTAAGATTGTGAGGTGGTGGTCATTTGATGTTTGATTATGTTGAAGAGCATATTCTTCGCACGATCCAGTTGATTGAGAAAGAAAGTGGCTTTTTCTCTAAAGATGTGTTTCTTGTATGTGAGCCGTTCGGATCTTAAGAGTGAGAGGTGAGCCAGGGAGGGGTTTTGTCTCCAGTATCTTTCCATTTGTCTTCATTGTCTTCTTGCTGTGTTGAGGTCCGAGGGGTCACAGCTTAAGTGCCATCCTACATACAGTGGGATGGCATATATGGAGGCATGTGGTTGGAAATAGAAACAGTGGGATACATATTATTATTATTATTATTATTATTACACTTATAGAGCGCACAGCTACCCGACAGGGTCTCCCGGCGCTAGACATGTGGAGGTCGACACAGCTAGACAAAGACAAAGGGCAAGATCACAAAGAACAGAATCAGACTACATCACTGAACAGCAACGTCTTTAAGCCTTTACGAAAGGCAAGCAGGGAATGACAGCTCCTAAGGTCAAACGGAAGGGCCTGGGGCCAAGACAAGAGAAGGAACGACCCCTCATACGGACGAGCCAAAACCTGGGAAATGAAAATAATGAAACGCTTGAAGAACGCAGCTGTCGAGCCGGAACATAAGGTGTGAGCAGGCTTTGAATATAAGAAGGATCAAGGCCCCAGTTGGCATGGAACATGTAGCAGAGAGCCTTGAACTCAATACTCTTATTACTTTTAAGCCAATGAAGTTGGTAGAGCATACATACAGTAGTATGACAGAGATGGGAGCATGTGTTTGGGAACAGAAGCAGTGGGATACATACAGTGGAATGACAGGTGCGGTGTGTGATGGAGTATAGAAGCAGTGGGGTACGGACTGTGGAATGACACGTATGGGGGCATGTGGTTGGGAAAAGAAGCAGGTGGATACATACAGTGGCATGTCATAGATGGGGGCATGTGGTGGAGAACAACAGAAGCAGTTGGATGACACAGATGGAGTATGTGTTGGAGAACAGAAGTAGTGGGATACATACAGTGGGATGACACAGATGGGGCATGTGGTGGAGAACAGAAGCAGTGGGATACATAGAGTGGGACGACACAGATGGGAGCATGTTGTGAGAACAGAACAGTGGGATACATACAGTGGTTGACACAGATGGGACTTATGGTGGATACATACAGTGGGATGACACAGATGGGGTCATTTGGTGGAGAACAGAAGAAGTGGGATACATACAGTGGGATGACACAGATGGTGGAGGGTGGTCATGAACAGAAGCATTGGTATACATACGGTCGGATGATACAGATGGGGGCATGTGGTTGGGAACAGAAGCAGTGGGATACATACAGTGGGATGACACAGATGAGGCATGTGGTGGAGAAGAGAAGCAGCGGGATACATACAGTGGGACGACACAGGTGGTGGAATGTGGTCAGGAACAGAAGCAGTGGTATAAATACAGAGGAATGATACAGGTGGAGCATGTGGTTGTGAACAGAAGCAGTGGGACGACATAGGTGGGTCATGTAGTTGAGAGAAGAACCAGTGGGATACATACAGTGTGATGACAGATGGGGGTATGTGGTTGAGAACAGAAGCAGTGGAATGAAGAAGCCAGAACAGATTGATAAGTGTGGACCACTTATAAGTGGGATCAATTCAATAAGATGTTTGTACTAGAGGAAGATGTGGTTTGGGAAGGGCCGATGGGATAGTGGGAGGCAATGAACAGAAAAATGTGAAGAGAAAAGTGGCTTTCCACTCATTAGGAAAAAATACAATTCACGTATAACGTTTGGGCATAAGCAATGTTGGAATTATTTAAGCGGCAACTAAGGGAACAAAGGGTTTCACAGAATGTATCAGGAAAGGGAGGCATGGAGGGGCAGATTTACTAACATTTCACACAACACACCCCAGCAAGGCAACTTTCTGCGCTGCATTGCATGAAAGAGAGAGACTTCAGAAATGTGCCATAATTCGAAAGATATAAAACATTTCTGTTGCCTCCTTGCGCTGGTACACTGTGAGCTCCCTAGCATTCACCCAGGCACCCTTGTACCATGTTGCAAGGTTGCCTGCGTTACGAGTAGGATTGTTTTTATTTAGGAAGTGGCACCTTCCTGCATAAAAAGAATTCATTGGCAATACAATCGGTCTTGCATTACTGAAAGTTAAAGCTATTAGCTTTGTAAATGCCACGATTTTTTAGTTATGTTTTTTTGTTTGCAGTGGAGTGATTATTTGACCAATTTAATGAGATATAAAGGAAAGGGGATAGAGAGGAAATAGTCGAAAGGAGGGTTGGTATGAGTAGTGCTGTAAACGAAAGAGGAAAGATGGATTTTGTGCACACGTAAAGTGCCACTGTAGCACTGCAGTTACACCATTGCACGAGTTAATAGGAAGGTTACACAACGGCGAGTACCTACCTGAATATTGTATGCATACTGTATTGTTAGTAACTTTGTGGATATTAAACTATAAATATTTTATGCTTTTAATGTTTAAGTAAGCACTCCTCTGTCCTTTTGGAATGTGTAGTGTGGGAAGCTTGCTCTGCATATACTATACAAAAGGGAGGTACAGTGTGCACAGAGTCCAGTGGATACCCAGAGGTATAGCAGAGGCTAAATTAGATAATATCTAACAGCTCTATTTTTGGTAGTGTGGTCTAGCAGTTTGGCTTATCAGGAGGGTGCGTTAAGCATTTATTGTATTCACTCAATCAAGACTGATGGCACACACTCATAGACAGAATCCACACCAATAAGGTAAGTATAAAAAGGTATAATTATGTTTTATTTCTAGAACCAAACAGAACTTATCACAGGTAAGTAAAATACACTTTCAAATGCAAGGATGTACACAGAAATGCAATTATGGATGGAACTGGAATCATTACAGGTTTGTATTTGCTTACAAAACAGTTCAAAATACATTGAAATTACTTTTGATTACTTTTGCGTTACTTTTTCGTTATATTGACTTCTCGGGGTGATATGCCTAGATATCACACCGTGGATCCTACAATACGAAGGTAAGTAAGACAAGATTATGTTTTAAGCACAGTTACTTTTGTTTCATACAAAGCAGGTTGACATTTAGAATATTTTGGAGGAAAAGCAACAACATGGATTCCTATGGTAGAAAAGATTGGTATCGGTTTGCAGGTAAGTAAATGACCTGCAAGAAAAGTGGTTTGGGGATACAACCAGGGTTCCCCAAGGACCAAGGAAGCACTCGAGTTGCAACACCTGCGCATTGGGGCGGCTGGGTGCAGAGTGCAGAGAGGTGTGGTGCAGCGGCCAGGGCAGCTGACTTCAGAGCACAGGGTTCACAGTTCGATCCCCGGCTCCGGCGGCAGCTTAGCTCAGCACCATGTGACTCTGGGCAATAGCTCACTTAATTTCCATGACGGCCCCCAGCGCCTTGAGACCCGTAAGGGTGAGTAGCTGCGCTATATAAAAACGGACTTACAATGTTAGCCAATGGGGCTAAAGGGGTCTTCGGTCAGGGGCTGCTCACAAGCAGGGCCCTCAGTTGTGGGAGCAAAGCTCCTGGGGTTAGGATCAGCACTGCAGGGACCAACAATCAGCACAGGAGCTGAACCACCAGCGGCACAGGGGTGGCAAGATGCAGAGTACCAAGGAGGCGTCGTGAGCCCTGTTGGTAAGTTGTTTTCTTGGGGGATGCCTGAGCACCATCGGTTTGGCCATCAAGACAATGGGGTGTCAGGTGTAGGGGTGTCTTAAGGCGCCGGGTCTTCTTACCAGCTCCGGTCGCGATCGGGGGGGGACCACTCAGGTTGAGGCTGCAGGCGTTGGTTTGAAGCTCGAGGTAGGTCAGGAATCATCGGATCCCAGGTCAGGATCGCTGGGGAGACCTCCTTGGGGCACGGTGCGGGGGGCAGCCAAAACACAACTGTGGCATTAAGAGGAGGTGGGAGGGAGGAATGCTATAGTAAAAAGTAAGCAGATGTGGCACCGAAGCTGAACACAGGCAATTAGTAACAGAACAGGGAACCAAGAAAATATTAGTCCCCCAAAGAACAGATAAAGAACCATATCATAATGAAACAGTACTTAGCCCCTGCTGCGTGGGAGGAATGGAAAAGAAAAAGGAGGGAAAAAGAGGCAGGACTGTCCACTAGCTAGAAGGATTTTTAAAGAACACTGATATAGACAAATGAAAAGCAAAGGCAAGCAATGGGTGGAGTTAGAACTCCACAAAGCATATACAACAGGTCGCTAAGTGTCAGCGCTAGCTCTGTCTATGCTCGTCCTAAAAAGGAATTAACAAGGAGTAATAAAGATATTTCTCCTTATTATGCCTGGGTCTGGGAGGCATACCATTTTAATGCATTCCCAGGTTAACAACTCTTTGTAAATATGGGAAAGTGCCAAAATGCATGTGTCAATGATTGGGAACTCCCACACTCCCCCCAGGGAATTCCTCCCTGCCGCAAGGTAACGCAAGGCAGCGGAATGCGCTGTCTTGCATTATCTTGGATTTAGTAAACCATGCAGAGCCATGCAAGGTGGCTTTGCGTGGCTTAGTCCACTCAACTAAGGGCTTGAGTTGCTGTACATTGCCTTGGATGGTACGACGGTAATGCAAGCCCCGTGTAAATCTGGCCTTGAGAGATTTCACAGGAAAATGTGAATGCAAGCTTTTCTTTCTGCTGAAAACATCTAGCATGACTACCAGCAGAGGCACAATAAAGGAGTGAAGTACATATTTCATAAATAAAGTAAGCAGTGGCTAATCCCATGCCTTCTAGGCGCAGTGTAAAACCACCTTCATTTTGAGATATATTTCTAATCTCAGGATAACCATGTGGATGACTTTGTCTTGTGAGCATTCGTTTCAGATTTCCTTTCTGTCAAGGTTCTTTTCTATAAGCATTTGTCCTGTTTAAGGAGCATCATTCCTACATCTGGCAGCCCAGCTCGTAACACTGGGGAGTGCATACCCACATTATGTAAAGCACAATTTTGTGTGCTCTCTTATGCAAATTGATGGCTCACTCAGAGCTCTCTTTTCTACAGTAATGATGAGACAGGGAGGGAATATCAAAGACATTGAGGCGAATGAGGAGTAGTGTGACTGAAAAACTCTTCTTCAGAAATCCCCTTCCAGAGCTGGGGATCTGTATTAATGCAGTGGAAAGCTGGGCTGGGCCTTTCCTGCACCAGAGAGGCCCATTGGTGACTTGGTGCAGTGGCATTCCAATCTTGTGTGGCATCACCAGTAACAGAATGCCACATGTGGGACAGTGAACCTAACACTGCAACTCAGCTTATTCCAGCGGTGTGACAAGGGTTCGGCCCAGCAGCACTCCCACAATGTACACAATATCAGCGCCTTAATCCTGGCATGCAGTACACCAAATATTTCAGAACTGAAACATTAAAAGAGGGAGGCCATATGGGTTATTACCGTCATATATACTAATATTTACAGGAGGGAGGAGCTGCAGCACAGGCAGGGTCCTGCACAATGCAGCTTCAGAGCCCATGAGGGAGGAGCTGCAGCACAGGCAGGGTCCTGCGCAATGCAGCTTCAGAGCCCATGAAGGAGGAGCTTCAGCACAGGCAGGGTCCTGCGCAATGCAGCTTCAGAGCCTGGGAAGGAGGAGCTGCAGCACAGGCAGGGTACTGCCAATGCAGCTTCAGAGCCCATGAGGGAGGAGCTGCAGCACAGGCAGGGTCCTGCGCAATGCAGCTTCAGAGCCTGGGAAGGAGGAGCTGCAGCACAGGCAGGGTACTGCCAATGCAGCTTCAGAGCCCATGAGGGAGGAGCTGCAGCAGAGGCGGGGTCCTGCACAATGCAGCTTCAGAACCCATGAGGGAGGAGCTGCAGCAGAGGCGGGGTCCTGCACAATGCAGCTTCGGAGCCTGGGAGGGAGGAGCTGCAGCAGAGGCGGGGTCCTGCGCAATGCAGCTTCAGAGCCTGGGAAGGAGGAGCTCCAGCACAGACAGTGTCCTGCCAATGCAGCTTCATAGCCCATGAGGGAGGAACTGCAGCAGAGGCAGGGTCCTGTGCAATGCAGCGTCAGAGCCCATAAAGGAGGAGCTGCAGCAGAGGTGGGGTCCTGCTCAGTGCAGCTTTAGAGGCCATGAGGAAGGAGCTGCAGCAGAGGTGGGGTCCTGTGCAATGCAGCTTCATAGCCCAGGAGGGAAGAGCTGCAGCAGAGGCGGGGTCCTGCCAATGCAGCTTCAGAGACCAGGAGGGAGGAACTGCAGCAGAGGCGGGGTCCTGCTCAGTGCAGCTTCAGAGCCCATGAGGGAGGAGCTGCAGCAGAGGCGGGGTCCTGCGCAATGCAGCTTCAGAGCCCATGAGGGAGGAGCTGTAACACAGACGGGGTCCTGCGCAATGCAGCTTCAGAGCCTGAGAGGGAGGAACTGTAGCACAGGAGGGGTCCTGCGCAATGCAGCTTCAGAGCCCAGGAGGGAGGAGCTGCAGCAGAGGTGGGGTCCTGCACAATGCAGCTTCATAGCCCAGGAGGGAGGAGCTGCAGCACAGGCGGACTCCTGCACAATGCAGCTTCAGATCCCAGGAGGGAGGAGCTGCAGCACAGGCAGGGTCCTGCACAATGCAGCTTCATAGCCCATGAGGGAGGAGCTGCAGCAGAGGCAGGGTCCTGCGAATGCAGCTTCAGAGCCTTGGAAGGAAGAGCTGCAGCACAGGCAGGGTCCTGCCAATGCAGCTTCAGAGCCCATGATGGAGGAGCTGCAGCAGAGGCGGGGTCCTGAGCAATGCAGCTTCAGAGCCCATGAGAGAGGAGCTGCAGCAGAGGCGGGGTCCTGAGCAATGCAGCTTCAGAGCCCATGAGAGAGGAGCTGCAGCAGAGGCGGGGTCCTGCGCAGTGCAGCTTCAGAGCCCATTAGGAAGGAGCTGCAGCACAGACGGGGTCCTGCGCAATGCAGATTCACGGCCTGGGAGGGAGGGAGGAGCTGCAGCAGAGGCGGGGTCCTGCTCAGTGCAGCTTTAGCGCCCATGAGGGAGGAGCTGCAGCAGAGGCGGGGTCCTGCTCAGTGCAGCTTCAGTGCCCAGGAGGGAGGAGCTGCAGCAGAGGCGGGGTCCTGCGCAATGCAGCTTCAGAGCCCATGAGGGAGGAGCTGCAACACAGACGGGGTCCTGCGCATTGCAGCTTCAGAGCCTGGGAGAGAGGAGCTGCAGCACAGGAGGGGTCCTGTACAATGCAGCTTCAGATCCCAGGAGGGAGGAGCTGCAGCACAGGCAGGGTCCTGCACAATGCAGCTTCGGAGCCCATGAGGGAGGAGCTGCAGCAGAGGCAGGGTCCTCCTCAATACAGCTTCAGAACCTGGAAGGGAGGAGCAGCAGCAAAGGTGGGGTCCTACACAATGCAGCTTCAGTGCCTGGGAAGGAGGAGCTGCAGCACAGGCAGAGTCCTGCACAATGCAGCTTCAGAGCCCATGAGGGAGGAGCTGCAGCAGAGGCAGGGTCCTCCGCAATGCAGCTTCAGAGTCCGGGAGGAAGGACCTGCAGCACAGGAGGGGTCCTGCATAAATGTGCTTCAGAGCCCGGGAGGGAGGAGCTGCAGCAGAGGTGGGGTCCTGCACAATGCAGCTTCGGAGCCTGGGAAGGAAGAGCTGCAGCACATACAGGGTCCTGCACAATGCAGCTTCAGAGTCTGGGAGGGAGGAGCTGCAGCAGAGGCGGGGTCCTCCGCAATGCAGCTTCACAGCCCGGGAGGGAGGAGCCTGGTAGAGCTGCAGCAGATGCAGGGTCCTTCCGCAATGCAGATTCAGAGCCCAGGAGAGAGGAGAAGCAGCAGAGGCGGGGTCCTGCGCAATGCAGATTCAGAGCCCAGGAGGGAGGAGCTGCAGCAGAGGCAGGGTCCTCCGCAATGCAGCTTCACAGCCCGGGAGGGAGGAGCCTGGTAGAGCTGCAGCAGATGCAGGGTCCTTCCGCAATGCAGATTCAGAGCACAGGAGAGAGGAGAAGCAGCAGAGGCGGGGTCCTGCGCATTGCAGATTCAGAGCCCAGAAGGGAGGAGCTGCAGAAGAGGCAGGGTCCTCCGCAATGCAAATTCCGAGCCCAGGAGGGAGGAGCTGCAGCAGAGGCAGGGTCCTGCGCAATGTAGCTTCAGAGCCCATGAGGGAGGAGCTGCAGCAGAGGAGGGGTCCTGCACAATGCAGCTTCGGAGCCTGGGAGGTAGGAGTTGCAGCAGAGCCTGGGAGGGAGGAGCTGCAGCACAGGAGGGGTCCTGCACAATGCAGCTTCAGAGCCCATGAGAGAAGAGCTGCAGCGGAGGCGGGGTCCTGCACAATGCAGCTTCGGAGCCTGGGTGGGAGGAGCTGCAGCACAGGCAGTGTCCTGCCAAGCAGCTTCAGAACCCATGAGGGAGGAGCGGCAGCAGAGGCGGGGTCCTGCGCAATGCAGCTTCAGAGCCTGGGAAGGAGGAGCTGCAGCACAGGCAGTGTCTTGCCAATGCAGCTTCAGAACCCATGAGGGAGGAGCGGCAGCAGAGGCGGGGTCCTGCGCAATGCAGCTTCAGAGCCCATAAAGGAGGAGCTGCAGAGAGTTGGGGTCCTGCGCAGTGCAGCTTTAGAGCCCATGAGGAAGGATCTGCAGCACAGACAGGGTTCTGCGCAATGGAGCTTCACAGCCTGGGATGGAGGAGCTGCAGCAGAGGCGGGGTCCTGCTAATGCAGCTTCAGAGCCCAGGAGGGAGGAGCTGCAGCAAAGGTGGGGTCCTGCTCAGTGCAGCTTCACAGCCCATTAGGGAGGAGCTGCAGCAGAGGTGCGGTCCTGCACAATGCAGCTTCAGAGCTCATGAAGGAGGAGCTGTAACGCAGACGGGGTCCTGCGCAATGCAGCTTCGGAGCCTAGGAGGGAGGAGCTGCAGCAGAGGTGGGGTCCTGCACAATGCAGCTTCATAGCCCAGGAGGGAGGAGCTGCAGCACAGGCAATCTCCTGCACAATGCAGCTTCAGATCCCAGGAGGGAGGAGCTGCAGCACAGGCAGGGTCCTGCACAATGCAGCTTCAGAGCCCATGAGGGAGGAGCTGCAGCACAGGCAGGGTCCTGCGCAATGCAGCTTCAGAGCCTGGGAAGGAGGAGCTGCAGCACAGGCAGGGTACTGCCAATGCAGCTTCAGAGCCCATGAGGGAGGAGCTGCAGCAGAGGCGGGGTCCTGCACAATGCAGCTTCAGAACCCATGAGGGAGGAGCTGCAGCAGAGGCGGGGTCCTGCACAATGCAGCTTCGGAGCCTGGGAGGGAGGAGCTGCAGCAGAGGCGGGGTCCTGCGCAATGCAGCTTCAGAGCCTGGGAAGGAGGAGCTCCAGCACAGACAGTGTCCTGCCAATGCAGCTTCATAGCCCATGAGGGAGGAACTGCAGCAGAGGCAGGGTCCTGTGCAATGCAGCGTCAGAGCCCATAAAGGAGGAGCTGCAGCAGAGGTGGGGTCCTGCTCAGTGCAGCTTTAGAGGCAATGATGGAGGAGCTGCAGCAGGGGCGGGGTCCTGAGCAATGCAGCTTCAGAGCCCATGAGAGAGGAGCTGCAGCAGAGGCGGGGTCCTGCGCAGTGCAGCTTCAGAGCCCATTAGGAAGGAGCTGCAGCACAGACGGGGTCCTGCGCAATGCAGATTCACGGCCTGGGAGGGAGGGAGGAGCTGCAGCAGAGGCGGGGTCCTGCTCAGTGCAGCTTTAGCGCCCATGAGGGAGGAGCTGCAGCAGAGGCGGGGTCCTGCTCAGTGCAGCTTCAGAGCCCAGGAGGGAGGAGCTGCAGCAGAGGCGGGGTCCTGCGCAATGCAGCTTCAGAGCCCATGAGGGAGGAGCTGCAACACAGACGGGGTCCTGCGCATTGCAGCTTCAGAGCCTGGGAGAGAGGAGCTGCAGCACAGGAGGGGTCCTGTACAATGCAGCTTCAGATCCCAGGAGGGAGGAGCTGCAGCACAGGCAGGGTCCTGCACAATGCAGCTTCGGAGCCCATGAGGGAGGAGCTGCAGCAGAGGCAGGGTCCTCCTCAATACAGCTTCAGAACCTGGAAGGGAGGAGCAGCAGCAAAGGTGGGGTCCTACACAATGCAGCTTCAGTGCCTGGGAAGGAGGAGCTGCAGCACAGGCAGAGTCCTGCACAATGCAGCTTCAGAGCCCATGAGGGAGGAGCTGCAGCAGAGGCAGGGTCCTCCGCAATGCAGCTTCAGAGCCCATGAGGGAGGAGCTGTAACACAGACGGGGTCCTGCGCAATGCAGCTTCAGAGCCTGAGAGGGAGGAGCTGTAGCACAGGAGGGATCCTGCGCAATGCAGCTTCAGAGCCCAGGAGGGAGGAGCTGCAGCAGAGGTGGGGTCCTGCACAATGCAGCTTCATAGCCCAGGAGGGAGGAGCTGCAGCACAGGCGGACTCCTGCACAATGCAGCTTCAGATCCCAGGAGGGAGGAGCTGCAGCACAGGCAGGGTCCTGCACAATGCAGCTTCATAGCCCATGAGGGAGGAGCTGCAGCAGAGGCAGGGTCCTGCGAATGCAGCTTCAGAGCCTTGGAAGGAGGAGCTGCAGCACAGGCAGGGTCCTGCACAATGCAGCTTCGGAGCCCATGAGGGAGGAGCTGCAGCAGAGGCAGGGTCCTCCTCAATACAGCTTCAGAACCTGGAAGGGAGGACCAGCAGCAAAGGTGGGGTCCTACACAATGCAGCTTCAGTGCCTGGGAAGGAGGAGCTGCAGCACAGGCAGAGTCCTGCACAATGCAGCTTCAGAGCCCATGAGGGAGGAGCTGCAGCAGAGGCAGGGTCCTCCGCAATGCAGCTTCAGAGTCCGGGAGGAAGGACCTGCAGCACAGGAGGGGTCCTGCATAAATGTGCTTCAGAGCCCGGGAGGGAGGAGCTGCAGCAGAGGCGGGGTCCTGCACAATGCAGCTTTGGAGCCTGGGAAGGAAGAGCTGCAGCACATACAGGGTCCTGCACAATGCAGCTTCAGAGTCTGGGAGGGAGGAGCTGCAGCAGAGGCGGGGTCCTCCGTAATGCAGCTTCACAGCCCGGGAGGGAGGAGCCTGGTAGAGCTGCAGCAGATGCAGGGTCCTTCCGCAATGCAGATTCAGAGCCCAGGAGAGAGAAGAAGCAGCAGAGGCGGGGTCCTGCGCAATGCAGATTCAGAGCCCAGGAGGGAGGAGCTGCAGCAGAGGCAGGGTCCTCCGCAATGCAGCTTCACAGCCCGGGAGGGAGGAGCCTGGTAGAGCTGCAGCAGATGCAGGGTCCTTCCGCAATGCAGATTCAGAGCCCAGGAGAGAGGAGAAGCAGCAGAGGCGGGGTCCTGCGCAATGCAGATTCAGAGCCCAGAAGGGAGGAGCTGCAGAAGAGGCAGGGTCCTCCGCAATGCAAATTCCGAGCCCAGGAGGGAGGAGCTGCAGCAGAGGCAGGGTCCTGCGCAATGTAGCTTCAGAGCCCATGAGGGAGGAGCTGCAGCAGAGGAGGGGTCCTGCACAATGCAGCTTCGGAGCCTGGGAGGTAGGAGTTGCAGCAGAGCCTGGGAGGGAGGAGCTGCAGCACAGGAGGGGTCCTGCACAATGCAGCTTCAGAGCCCATGAGAGAAGAGCTGCAGCGGAGGCGGGGTCCTGCACAATGCAGCTTCGGAGCCTGGGTGGGAGGAGCTGCAGCACAGGCAGTGTCCTGCCAAGCAGCTTCAGAACCCATGAGGGAGGAGCGGCAGCAGAGGCGGGGTCCTGCGCAATGCAGCTTCAGAGCCTGGGAAGGAGGAGCTGCAGCACAGGCAGTGTCTTGCCAATGCAGCTTCAGAACCCATGAGTGAGGAGCAGCAGCAGAGGCGGGGTCCTGCGCAATGCAGCTTCAGAGCCCATAAAGGAGGAGCTGCAGCAGAGTTGGGGTCCTGCGCAGTGCAGCTTTAGAGCCCATGAGGAAGGATCTGCAGCACAGACAGGGTTCTGCGCAATGGAGCTTCACAGCCTGGGATGGAGGAGCTGCAGCAGAGGCGGGGTCCTGCTAATGCAGCTTCAGAGCCCAGGAGGGAGGAGCTGCAGCAAAGGTGGGGTCCTGCTCAGTGCAGCTTCACAGCCCATTAGGGAGGAGCTGCAGCAGAGGTGCGGTCCTGCACAATGCAGCTTCAGAGCTCATGAAGGAGGAGCTGTAACGCAGACGGGGTCCTGCGCAATGCAGCCTCGGAGCCTAGGAGGGAGGAGCTGCAGCAGAGGTGGGGTCCTGCACAATGCAGCTTCATAGCCCAGGAGGGAGGAGCTGCAGCACAGGCATACTCCTGCACAATGCAGCTTCAGATCCCAGGAGGGAGGAGCTGCAGCACAGGCAGGGTCCTGCACAATGCAGCTTCAGAGCCCATGAGGGAGGAGCTGCAGCACAGGCAGGGTCCTGCGCAATGCAGCTTCAGAGCCTGGGAAGGAGGAGCTGCAGCACAGGCAGGGTACTGCCAATGCAGCTTCAGAGCCCATGAGGGAGGAGCTGCAGCAGAGGCGGGGTCCTGCACAATGCAGCTTCAGAACCCATGAGGGAGGAGCTGCAGCAGAGGCGGGGTCCTGCACAATGCAGCTTCGGAGCCTGGGAGGGAGGAGCTGCAGCAGAGGCGGGGTCCTGCGCAATGCAGCTTCAGAGCCTGGGAAGGAGGAGCTCCAGCACAGACAGTGTCCGGCCAATGCAGCTTCATAGCCCATGAGGGAGGAGCTGCAGCAGAGGCAGGGTCCTGTGCAATGCAGCGTCAGAGCCCATAAAGGAGGAGCTGCAGCAGAGGTGGGGTCCTGCTCAGTGCAGCTTTAGAGGCCATGAGGAAGGAGCTGCAGCAGAGGTGGGGTCCTGTGCAATGCAGCTTCAGAGCCCAGGAGGGAGGAGCTGCAGCAGAGGCGAGGTCCTGCCAATGCAGCTTCAGAGCCCAGGAGGGAGGAACTGCAGCAGAGGCGGGGTCCTGCTCAGTGCAGCTTCAGAGCCCATGAGGGAGGAGCTGCAGCAGAGGCGGGGTCCTGCACAATGCAGCTTCAGAGCCCATGAGGGAGGAGCTGTAACACAGACGGGGTCCTGCGCAATGCAGCTTCAGAGCCTGAGAGGGAGGAGCTGTAGCACAGGAGGGGTCCTGCGCAATGCAGCTTCAGAGCCCAGGAGGGAGGAGCTGCAGCAGAGGTGGGGTCCTGCACAATGCAGCTTCATAGCCCAGGAGGGAGGAGCTGCAGCACAGGCGGACTCCTGCACAATGCAGCTTCAGATCCCAGGAGGGAGGAGCTGCAGCACAGGCAGGGTCCTGCACAATGCAGCTTCATAGCCCATGAGGGAGGAGCTGCAGCAGAGGCAGGGTCCTGCGAATGCAGCTTCAGAGCCTTGGAAGGAAGAGCTGCAGCACAGGCAGGGTCCTGCCAATGCAGCTTCAGAGCCCATGATGGAGGAGCTGCAGCAGAGGCGGGGTCCTGCGCAATGCAGCTTCAGAGCCCATGAGGGAGGAGCTGCAGCAGAGGCGGGCTCCTGCGCAGTGCAGCTTCAGAGCCCATTAGGAAGGAGCTGCAGCACAGATGGGGTCCTGCGCAATGCAGCTTCACGGCCTGGGAGGGAGGGAGGAGCTGCAGCAGAGGCGGGGTCCTGCTCAGTGCAGCTTTAGCGCCCATGAGGGAGGAGCTGCAGCAGAGGCGGGGTCCTGCTCAGTGCAGCTTCAGAGCCCAGGAGGGAGGAGCTGCAGCAGAGGCGGGGTCCTGCGCAATGCAGCTTCAGAGCCCATGAGGGAGGAGCTGCAACATAGACGGGGTCCTGCGCATTGCAGCTTCAGAGCCTGGGAGAGAGGAGCTGCAGCACAGGAGGGGTCCTGTACAATGCAGCTTCAGATCCCAGGAGGGAGGAGCTGCAGCACAGGCAGGGTCCTGCACAATGCAGCTTCGGAGCCCATGAGGGAAGAGCTACAGCAGAGGCAGGGTCCTCCTCAATACAGCTTCAGAACCTGGAAGGGAGGAGCAGCAGCATAGGTGGGGTCCTGCGCAATGCAGCTTCAGTGCCTGGGAAGGAGGAGCTGCAGCACAGGCAGAGTCCTGCACAATGCAGCTTCAGAGCCCATGAGGGATGAGCTGCAGCAGAGGCAGGGTCCTCCGCAATGCAGCTTCAGAGTCCGGGAGGAAGGACCTGCAGCACAGGAGGGGTCCTGCATAAATGTGCTTCAGAGCCCGGGAGGGAGGAGCTGCAGCAGAGGCGGGGTCCTGCACAATGCAGCTTCGGAGCCTGGGAAGGAAGAGCTGCAGCACATACAGGGTCCTGCACAATGCAGCTGCTTCAGAGTCTGGGAGGGAGGAGCTGGAGCACAGGGGGGTTCCTGTGCAATTCAGCTTCAGAGCCCGGGATGGAGGAGCTGCAGCAGAGGCGGGGCCCTGCGCAATGCTGCTTCAGAGCCCGGGAGGGAGGAGCCTGTGTGAGCTACAGCAGAGGCAGGGTCCTGCGCAATGCAGTTTCAGAGCCCAGGCGGGAGGAGCTACAGCAGAGGAGGGGTCCTGCGCAATGCAGCTTCAGAGCCCATGAGGGAGGAGCTGCAGCAGAGGGAGGGTCCTGAGCAATGCAGCTTCAGAGCCCATGAGGGAGGAGCTGGAGCTGAGGAGGGGTCCAGCGCAATGCAGCTTCAGAGCCTGGGAGGGAGGAGCTGCAGCACAGGAAGGGTCCTGCGCAATGCAGCTTCAGAGCCTGGGAGGGGGGAGCTGCAGCACAGGCGGGGTCCCGCTCAATGCAGCTTCAGAGTTCAGGAGGGAGGAGCTGCAGCACAGGACGGGTCCTGCACAATGCAGCTTCAGAGCCCAGGAGGGAGGGAGGAGCTGCAGCACAGGTGGGGTCCTGCACAATGCAGCTTCAGAGCCCGTGAGGGAGGTGCTGCAGTACAAGCTGGGTCCTGCGCAATGCAGCTTTAGAGCCTGGGAGAGAGGGAGGAGCTGCAGCACAAGAGGGGTCATGCATAATGCAACTCCAGAGCCCACTGAGGGAGGAGCTGCAGCAGAGGCGCAGTCCTGCGCAATGCAGCTTCAGAGCCCAGGAGGGAGGAACTGCAGCACAGGCGGGGTCCTGCACAATGCAGCTTCAGAGCCCGGGAGGAGGTGCTGCAGTACAAGAGAGGTCCTGCACAATGCAGCTTTAGAGCCTGGGAGGGAGGGAGGAGCTGCAGCACAAGAGGGGTCCTGCATAATGCAACTCCAGAGCCCACCGAGTGAGGAGCTGCAGTAGAGGCGGGGTGCTGCACAAAGCAGCTTCAGAGCCCTGGAGGGAGGGGCTGCAGCACAGATGGGGTCCTGCGCAATGCAGCTTCAGGAGCACACCCGTCTACGGATATGCAAATACATCCAACCACCAAAAATAGCCCTGAATGTGTGAATGAAAAATGTGTGGTGATCTGTCCTGGAATTGTGCCCTCGGTGTTAATTTCTTTTTTTAAACCTGTTTGAAAGTGCTGTTGTATAGTCAGAGGAGTGGGCGGAAGCACAGGGAAAGGATGATTTCCCCAGGATCAAACAGTTTGTTAAATAGTAGACCTGAGGCTGCAGCACACTGTCAATTGCTGCAAGAATACATTTATCACCATATTGCTTTTGGATGAATATACTTTGGACGTGGGCTCATCTCACCCAGGTAACATCCAGTCTGTTTTTGTAAACGTACTAGCAGCTTTTGCATTGATTTCTAACACTCCCAATCCTGCTAATAAATAAAGTCAAACAGTGATTGCCCGAGAGCACATAAGCAGTCTGAAACTGCGTCAACGGAGCATTACTTTTTCAGACGCTCTGGCCACGCCACGCAAAGCCACCCAGTGTTGCTTTTCATGGCCTTTAAAATACGGCCCCTTTTCACACATCACTTTGCGTGAAAGGGGCATGCAATGCGTGTTACTGTGGGTGTTCCAACGCAACACCCATTGTTTTTTTATGCTGCCCCATATTTACAAGGATATGTAAATTTGAGGCAGGTTCAACAAGCATTGGCAATGCCAATCGGTCTCGCATTTGGGACCTTATAAGTGTTTAGCTATGCATTATATCATCCCACATTACTGCAATGGACTGTGTGGCAGTAATTATAAGTGTGGCAGTAAATTTGGCACTTGTTTTATCAACTTCATTCTCTCAATCAACACAGCACCTAACACGGCTTAGAAGGCAAAGAGGGCTACTCAAACAACACAACATAAGTGGGGAAATCCTCAAACCACAGCATTAAAACCTACACAAAAGCTACAGATCAATACCCAGTTCAAGCAGTGCAACAAAACATTAGAAGCAGCAACTTCTTATTCTCATATATTCAATTGCTCCAGACATACTTGGTGGCAGTACAGCATGTAGATTAATAAAGGCTTGTGTTAAGAGAACACGATCTGTGGTGTAGTCACTGTTTTGCACGCTGTAGACATTGGCGCCCTTCAATTTAGAAAGTGTTACAGCCTTGCTTCTGACGATTTGAAGCACTATATGCACAACCAACTGAAGGGCGCGGCCAGAGTACAGTCTATGGACTGTCTCAGCTGCTAAACAAACATGTGCCCGAGGCCGACTAAACACAACCTCATGCCACTCGAACAACCAAGTATAAAAACACTCTCCAAACTCTGCCCACAAAAGAGGAGTTTATTTGATCAACCTCCTCAATTTCATTGTAGGCCAGAGTGTTGTAACTAAACTAAAATACAATAATAAAACTGAAAATGACAGTGCTTGAATAATATTAGAATTCTCTCCTGCACCATGCGAATGTTACCGAATAATCTAGTCCCTGTATGTTTGTGCTCTTAAGATGTCAGAACTGTTACTAGCGCTTTATAATCCCTTCTTCCCCCAAGATGAAGTATACAAAAACACACCTTATATGAAGACCTTGCTTTTTTTTTTTAACCACACATGGATCTTTGAGTGTCCACGGCGGTGGCGTTCGTGTGGGTGGTGTTGAATAATACATTTTCTTTAAATGTGCAACCCCCTCGAGCGCCAAGCAAGCACCGCAGCCAAAACTGAAAGCCTGCACAGGAAGCTTCCTGATGTCCGAACACACAGCACCCACGGGGAGGAGACGTGAAAAGAGGGAGACTGGTGTTGATGCCTCAGAGCAGGCAAGTAAGGGCTAAGAG
The DNA here is from genome assembly GCA_963921515.1 of Calotriton arnoldi. Taxonomy (NCBI): domain Eukaryota; kingdom Metazoa; phylum Chordata; class Amphibia; order Caudata; family Salamandridae; genus Calotriton; species Calotriton arnoldi. Next base: position 807,178 of record CAWUFW010007683.1, read on the forward strand.
AGAGGGAGGGTGAGCATAGGGATAGGGGAGGAGGCATGCACAGGACCAGATAAATAGGCTCGATGAGTATTACAAGTTGAGACAAGAATCAATTATTTTGCCAGAGGGGCGGGGCTGCATGGTATTGTACAAATACAGGGCTCCCTCTCTGCATGCTACCCCCGTCTCTCTGGGTGGTAGGACAACTAGCTGATTACCTGCTGGTTGAGGTCAGCAGCCATCTGCAACTGCCAGAGAAGGAAAATGGCCTGCCACCCACAGGCGGCCAGATACGCGTGAGGGCTGCCCTAGGCAGACCCGGGCAGAGTTCACAGTGCTGCCCTGATCCCGGGCGCACTGCTCTCCGGCACGGAGCACTTTCTTCATCCCATTTAGTTAACGTGCCGGGTTACAGTGACACCACAGGTTACATGTTCACAGCTATTAATAACAAGCAACGCTACCGCTTTTGTTACAGGGGGCCGGGCACCGCTGCAAAGCTGGCCCCCAGTAACAAAACCGGCACCTACCCTGTCCACAAGAAAGACAAGCCTCGAGGGCCAGAGTCAGTAGTGCTGCTTCAGTCCACCCTGGCGAAGGAGAGCACGCAGGCTGTGAAAAGTAAACTTGCAAGATCAGTCACCAGGCTTAAGGTTTTTTTTCCTCCGCTCCTTCCTCAAGTAGATACAAAAACCAGGCCAGAACTTTTACCCTCTTTGACTTACACCCACTCGACCACATCTCCGGTCCCCTCAAAGAGCCCGCTGTGACCGCCTTGTGCAAATAATAGTCGCACTAATTAGATTATAGTATCAAAGCAGCCGAACACAGATACTGCAACGAGTCAAACAAATGAAAGAAACCTGGATCGGACGGTAAAGGAAAACTTTTCACTCACCAATTAAGCCAGAGGGGGATACAGTGAAACATCCCCGCCCCGCGGGGCACGAGGCGGCATGGTCCGGAGCGCTCCTGGTGGGGAAGTGCAGGCGCCACAGCATCTCCGGCCCCCAGCTTCCCGTGGGGAGCAGCGCCTCCCCCAAAAACAATACAGCAATGCTCCCACTCTGGACCCCACAACACTGGTAAACACGCAGGGCCATACAAAGACTACTTTTAGCTGTGCTGGCAGTCCCCTACCTGCTTGTCGATGGTCTCGACGTGACGGTTGCACCGCCAGAGGGGGATACAATGAAACATCCCCGCCCCGGTCTGGAGCAGCGCCTTGCGGGGCAGGAGGGGCACGGTCCGGAGCGCTCCTGGTGGGGCGGTGCAGGCGCCGCAGCGTATCCTGCCCCCAGCTTCTCATGGGGAGCAGCGCATCCCTGACTACTAACCCCCAGCCAGGATCAAGCATCGGGAGCCCCAGCTCCCGCACCGGCCCCTCGCTCTATGCGGCGGTTATACAGCTCCCCAGCTCTGCAGCTCATGGCGGTCACACAGCTCCTGCGCTCTGCAGCTTGCCCGCCGGGCCCTCAGCTACTAGTGCGGCTCTATAAAGTGGCCCGGTGCCGGGCTCCGCTTTCCCTCCCATCTCCCTCATTCCTGGCTGACGTCATGGCTCCCGGCTCTGGTATTTGACCCCCGGGCAGAGGAGGCAGCGGAAAAGAGAAAACATCCCGGGTTGCCTGCCAAGCATGAAATCTGCCATCCGTCCACTCCTGCAGCCTCAGTAATATACTGGCGCACGCGCACACACACACGCATCCACTCGTCACGCGCTTGCCTCGAAGTAAAAAAAAAAAGAGATCCACGATAAACAACAGACCCAAAAAAAACGCACTAACACCTGTAAAGGGGCCAATAGCCATAGGCGTACCCAACAGGGAAAAAGGAGGGACATAAAACACAGTTACCTAATAGCAAGTACAAGATTTTGAAAGACACACTCCAAAAACAAATAGGAAAACGGAGGCGGGGATTCCCCCACTAAAGCATATTCTGCATGTCTCAACGAGACAGCGCATGCGCTGCCTAGGCGAGACCTAAAAACTAACACCATTGAAAAGCAGACGACGTTAGAGTGGCACAACGAGAAGAAATACTTTTATTTCTCTTCGTTTTTTGCTCCTTCGATGTGTGCTGCATTCTGCATCGAAAGAGCAAATTGACATTAATGATTGTTTATGTACAAGAAGGTGTCCCTTCATGCACATAAACAATCATCTCTGCAACGCTGGCACCCTTGCACAATGGTGCAAGGGTGTCTGCATTGGCTCTAAGCAGCTTTTTTAGCACCGGCACAAGAGAAAACACAGGGCTGTGCTGTATTCTTGTAAATATGGCGCATACCTGCGTTTTATAAATGACGCAGCGCGGCGCAGCTAATTTGATTGCAGGACCACACTGTGCCATTGCTTTGTAAATATACCCCTGTGTCTCCTGCTTCTACTTTCTGCCCAGTCCAATAGTCTGCAGCTGGAGTGGCAATGACTCTGATGGCGGAAGTGGCACAGTGTTGAGTGCCTGCCCAGCTTTAGAGTACAGTGTTTATTTCCTGTATATTTAGCAGAAGTGGTAAATCTGAGGTAAGACCCACTCACTTACTACTCATTGGAAGAGGGTGAATGAAGCACAAATGGTCGATTGTCCAGCGAGTCCTGCCAGACCGGCAATGACACATTGCACATATGAATACAGTGTCAATTCACAGAAAGAAAAAACACACACAACTTATGGTGCCAGCTGTACAATTTTGGAGCTGAGAGTGGGCAGTCTACGCTCACTGGCTGGAGAGCTTCCAGACTGACCTCAACCACCACCAGTCCCACAGGATCGGAGCAAAAACAAAAGAAGGACGAACAGGCCACTCTACGACAGATAAGAAGAGGACACAAGAGTCAATCAAGGATGAAAGGAAGGGCCAGAGGGTCGAGCTCAGCTCTCCGTACTTGTGTGAAAATAAAAGGGGGAGATCTGTAAATACTTTCACTCATAGCAGCTCAGGACAATGCACGCGGTAACAGCCAGATGGAGTCCTAAACTGAGGAGTTCTTTAAAGCTGTGTCATTTTTAGTTTTTGTTTAAATTAGTTCTTGTTCCATCAAAATAATGACTAGAAGTAATATCTGCACTCTAGCTGCCAAGCTTTGTGTTAATTTAAGTGACATTATTTTCACTATGTTTCAGCATGCAAGCAATACAGTGTGCAAACATGCAACATGCTGCATTGCAAGCAATACAGTATGCAAGCATGCATGTGTGTAACATGCTGCATGCAAGCAATACATTGTGCAAGCATGCACATGTGCAACATGCTGAATGCAAGCAATACAGTGTACACGCATGCAAGTGTGAAACATGCTGCATGCATGCATTACAGTGTGCAAGTGTGCAACATAAAGCATGCAAGCATTACAGTGCACAAGCATGCAAGTGTGCAACATGCTGCATGCAAGCATTACAGTGTGCAAGTGTGCAACATAAAGCATGCAAGCATTACAGTGCACAAGCATGCAAGTGTGAAACATGCTGCATGCATGCATTACAGTGTGCAAGTGTGCAACATAAAGCATGCAAGCATTACAGTGCACAAGCATGCAAGTGTGAAACATGCTGCATGCATGCATTACAGTGTGCAAGTGTGCAACATGCTGCATGCAAGCATTACAGTGCACAAGCATGCAAGTGTGCAACATGCTGCATGCAAGCAATACAGTGTGCAAGCATGCACGTGTACAACATGCTGCATGCAAGCAATACAGTGTGCAAGCATGCACGTGTGCAACATGCTGCCTGCATGCAATACAGTATGCAACATGCTGCATGCAAGGAATACAGTGTGCAAGCAGGCACGTGTGTAACATGCTGCATGCAAGCAATACAGTGCAACATGCTGCATGCAAACAATACAGTGTGCAAGCATGCAAGTGTGCAACATGCTGCATGCATGCAATACAGTGTGCAAGCATGCAAGTGTGCAACAAGCAGCATGCAAGCAATTTAGTGGGCAAGCATGCAAATGTGAAACATGCAGCATGCATACAATACAGTGGGCAAGCATGCAAGTAAGCAACATGCAGCATGCAAGCAATACAGTGCACAAGCATGGAAGTGTGCAACATGCTGCATGCAAGCAATAACGTGCGCAAGCATGCAAGTGTGCAACATGCTGCATTGCAAGCAATACAGTGTGCAAGCGTGCACGTGTGCAACATGCTGCATGCAAGCAATAAAGTGCGGAAGCATGCACGTGTGCAACATGCTGCATTGCAAGCAATACAAGAGCACTCAACACAACACACTTCTCGGACACAGCTCGGAATAAGCTCTGGGCCTGATTCACAAAGATGAACTACATTTTTGAATGTTTACTATTTTTTTGGTATTCACAATCTACAAGTTTAATTTTACAAAAAATCAGAGACTCCGCACTTGTACATAACAAAAAAGGCTTCTCACTACTCACCAGAAGCATTTCCATGGATCTTTCAACTCGCTGAACCCTTTCCAGTATTGGAGGTTATGCATATGACGCTGTATGACCGCCCCAATCATGAGGTCTCCAGCCTTGAACATGCTCAGCTGTGCCCTGGTTCGGAGGTTGCACCTGGGGTTGTGTTCAGACATGTCTCCGGCAGCGCATTGAAGCACCATCGAGAATAAAATAAAAAGCAACATGATGTGTCTAAAAGAGGTGGTGTTTGGGACAGTACTTGCAGGTCGGTCACAGAGGGTCCAGTTGAAACACTTCATTTTATATTCTGACTGTCATCCTCCAACCTGCCCCAAAGCTGCAAATATGAAAAGATTTCATTAGGTGTTGAATGCAGCTCATTGACACACATTGTAGCTGGCAGTGTTCAGGCTGTCATCCAAGTGTAACAGAGGAGTACATGGGATTGCTGCAGAAGCCACCTTAAGTGAGATGTACTAAGATTTGCTGTGGGAAATATGTAATTATGAGGCAAAAATGAGAGCTTTGAGCCTCTGATCCCAGTCTCTGCTAGTCAAATAGATACCTTGTTTCCAGGCACATCATCAAATAAATCCATGTACCTCAACCTCAAAAATAAGAGATCTGAGAGTCTGTAAGATGTCCTACCAAAGAAACCTATGCACCTGTACCCCACACATATCAAATCTTAGAGTCTGTACCTGGGTCCTAAAGGTAAGAGAGGTTAGAGTCTGTACCTGGGCCCGGAAGGTAAGAGACTTATGAGTCTATACCACTGTTCAGAAGGTAAGAGTTATTAGTGACTGTACCTGGGCACCCAAGGTAAGATCAGTGCTTAATTTGTAAAACATTAAGTGCCAGGGCTCTTCTCAGAAGACCACTGCAGCCTGAACCAATCATACCTTGCCAGCGCTGCCAATGACAGTATCAACATAACACCTACCCATCCCACGCCTACTAGTGTGACAATTCAGACTAATTCAGGCCACATAAATAATAGCATGAGAGGCTGCTATTATTTATTTTCAATGTTTATTGATTCAATAAACACACTTGTTCTGCTCATCTAAAAATTAAAAAGACAGCGCCATTATGTGGTGGACTGTCCCTAGAGCCGGTGCTGAGAATTAAGCGCCAGTGCCGAGCACCAGAAACCAACTGCACAAATTAAGCGCTGGGTAAGATACCTTGGTGTCTGTACCTGGACCCCAAAAGTAAGAGATTTCAGAGTCTATACCTGGCCCCCAAAGGTAGGAGATCTCGGAATCTTTACCTGGGCTCTGAAGGTAAGAGATCTCAGCAACTGTACCCGGGCCCTGACTGTAAGAGATCTTAAAGTCTGTACCTGGGCCCCAAAAGTAAGAGATTTTGGAGTCTGTACCTGGGCCCCAAAGGTAAGAGATCTCGGTGTCTTTACCTAAGCTCTAAAGGTAAGAGATCTGTTCGACTATGCTTGGGCCCCAAAGATAACAGATCTTGGAGTCTATGCCTGGGCCCCAAAAGTAAGATATTTTGGAGTCTGTACCTGGGCCCCAAAAGTAAGAGATTTTGGAGTCTGTACCTGGGCCACAAAGGTAAGAGATCTCGGTGTCTTTACCTAGGCTCTAAAGGTAAGAGATCTGCGCGACTATGCCTGGGCCCCAAAGGTAACAGATCTTGGAGTCTGTACCTGGGTCCGAAAGGTAAGAGTTCTTTGAGTCTGTACCTTGGGCTCCAAAGGTAAGAGATCTTGGAATCTGTAACCAGGCCCTGAATCAAGAGATCTTGGAGTGCCATTAGCTATTTAATTAATTACCATGCGTTAAACAAAAGGTAAGAGATCTCCACGACTGTACCTGGGCCCCAAAGGTAAGAGATCTTGGAGTCTGTACCTGGGCCCCAAAGGTAAGAGATCTTGGAGTCTGTACCTGGGCCCCAAAGGTAAGAGATCTTGGAATCTGTACCTGGGCCCCAAAGGTAAGAGATCTTGGAGTCTGTACCTGGGCCCCAAAGGTAAGAGATCTTGGAGTCTGTACCTGGGCCCCAAAGGCCTTGGTAGGTCGCTCCCTCACCACACAGCTCCGTCTGTGTGCCCTGCTGCTGCCCCTGATTGTGCTCGTTTTTCCTTTCTGTGCCCCCTTGCTGCCCCTGATTGTGCTCGTTTTTCCTTTCTGTGCCCCCTTGCTGCCCCTGATTGTGCTCGTATTTCCTTTCTGTGCCCCCTTTGCTGCCCCTGATTGTGCTCGTTTTTCCTTTCTGTGCCCCCCTTGCTGCCCCTGATTGTGCTCGTTTTTTCCTTTCTGTGCCCCCTTGCTGCCCCTGATTGTGCTCGTTTTTCCTTTCTGTGCCCCCTTGCTGCCCCTGATTGTGCTCGTTTTACTTTCTGTGCCCCCTTGCTGCCCCTGATTGTGCTCGTTTTCCTTTCTGTGCCCCCTTCCTGCCCCTGATTGTGCTCGTTTTCTTTTCCTTTCTGTGCCCCCTTGATGCCCTGATTGTGCTCGTTTTCCCTTCTGTGCCTGTTTCCCGCCGCTGCGCCCTGCGGCCCCGCCCCTCACTGCCCATTCGCTGCCCCATTCCCTGCTCCTGCCTCCCACCTCCCCATTTATGGCGGCCGCTGAGCGGCCGCGCCACTGGCGCGCGCCAAAGGCGCGCCTAAGGCAAGCCCGTCTGCGCCCGTCCGCGCCGTGACCGCGCCCAGCGCCAAACCCCCTGGTCCGGGCATCCCCCGCGCCCGCCACATCAACAGACGCCGAAACGACGCCAGCACCCTCCACGCACTCAACCCCGGAAAAGATCACGCCTGCTACCAGGCCACCCCGAAGCGCACCCAAGGGCCCTTCACCTGCCGGAACTGCAGCTTCGCCAGCACCCGCCCCGCCAAACCACCGCCCAGGAAAGAACCCAACTACCTCAGATGCATCCTCCTCAACACCCGCTCCGCCCGCAAACACGCTATCGAACTCTGGGACCTTCTCGACTCAACCTCCCCAGACGTCGCATTTTTTACGGAGACCTGGCTGAATCCCGCTTCAGCCCCCGACATCGCCATTGCCATCCCGGACGGATACAAGATCACCCGCAGGGACCGCACCAACGGAGTCGGAGGAGGCATCGCCATCGTCCACAGGAACACCCTCAGAGTCTCAACCAACACCGACGACACCCTCAGCACCGCCGAACACATGCACTTCCAGATCCACACCGATCCCAACACCACCCTCAGAGGAACCCTCATCTACAGACCCCCCGGACCCCGACCACAGTTCAGCGATTCCATCGCTGACTTCATCAGCACACACGCCATCGCCTCCACGGACTGCATCCTCCTCGGGGACCTGAACTTCCACCTCGAGAACAACAAGGACACCAACTCCACCACCCTGATCGACAACCTCGCCACCCTCGGACTCAGACAGCTCGTGACTACACCCACCCACGCCGCCAGCCACACGCTAGACTCCATCTTTTCCGCAAGCCCACACATCTCCTTCAACCACACCTCCGAACCCCACTGGACTGACCACCACTGCATCCACTTCACCTACAGGAAGCCCACCACGCACCACCGCACCAAACAAATGCCTCGCCGCTGCTGGAGCAGAGTCACGGAAGACCAGCTAACCACAACCCTCGCCCTGAGCCCACCCGCCGAACCCTCCGACCCCGACACCGCCGCCCGCAACCTCAGATAGTGGATCGACGACTGCGCCAACACCCTTGCCCCGCTCAAGAATCCGCCCAACAGCCACACCAGCAAGAAAGCCACCTGGTTCACCGAAGACCTCCAGGCCTCCAAACGAACATGCCGAAAACTGGAGAAGATCTGGCTCCACGAACGGACAGCGGACAGCTACGCCGCCCACAAGAGCGCCACCCGCAGTCACCATCACCTCATCAGATCCGCCAAAAGGGCCTCACTCAAAGACCGCCTAGACAACAACGCACACAACAGCAAAGAGCTCTTCAACATCGTGAAGGAACTCTCCAACCCCAGCTCCAACACCAACGACATCCAGCCGTCGCGAGACCTGTGCGACTCACTGGCCACCTTCTTCCACCGCAAAATCGCCGACATCCACGACAGCTTCAACACCACGACCGCCCCGGCAACCACCGAGACCACTGCCCCCACAACCACCAACCGCCTGCTCTCCTGGACCAACATCAACGAGCGAGGACACCAGCGAGATCATGAACACCATCCACTCCGGTTCACCGCTAGACCCACGTGCCCTCACCACATCTTCAACAAAGCCAGTACAGCCATCGCGCCCCATCTCCGGAAAATAATCAACATCTCCTTCGAGACAGCAACCTTCCCGGAAAGCTGGAAGCACGCCGAGATCACCGCCTTACTCAAGAAACCCAAGGCAGACCCCAAGGACCTCAAGAACTTCCGACCCATCTCTCTGCTCCCGTTCCCCGCGAAGGTCACCGAGAAAATCGTCAACAAACAACTGACCCGCTACCTCGAGGAGAACAACATCCTGGACCCTTCCCAGTCCGGCTTCCGCAGCAACCACAGCACCGAAACCGCCCTCATCGCCGCCACCGATGACATCAGGACCCTGCTAGACAACGGAGAAACAGCAGCCCTCATCCTCCTGGACCTATCAGCCGCCTTCGACACGGTCTGCCACCACACACTACGAACACGCCTTCACGACGCCGGGATCCAAGAGAAGGCCCTGGACTGGACCACATCCTTCCTTTCCGGCAGAACACAAAGCGTCCGCCTCGCCCCTTCCGATCCAAGGCCACCAAGATCATCTGCGGCGTACCCCAAGGCTCCTCCCTCAGCCCAACGCTATTCAACATCTACATGGCACCTCGCCCACGTCTCCCGACAGCACAACCTCAACATCATCTCCTACGCCGACGACACCCAGCTGATCCTCTCCTCACCAAAGACCCTCACACCGCCAAAGCCCACCTCCACGAAGGAATGAAGGCCGTCGCCGAATGGATGAGGACCAGCCGCCTGAAGCTGAACTCGGACAAGACGGAGGTCCTCATCCTTGGTTCCAACCCTTCAGCCTGGGACGACTCCTGGTGGCCAACATCACTGGGAACAGCCCCGCCACCCACCGACCACGTACGCAACCTAGGGGTCATCCTCGACCCCACCCTCTCCATGACTAAGCAGGTCAACGCCGTTTCCTCATCCTGCTTCAACATCCTCCGAATGCTCCGCAGGATCTTCAAGTGGATCCCCACCGAAACAAGAAAAACAGTCACCCAGGCCCTCGTCACCAGCAGGCTGGACTACGGAAACGCCCTCTACGCAGGAACGACGGCTAAGCTCCTGAGACGGCTGCAACGCATCCAGAACGCCTCTGCACGTCTTATCCTCGACATCCCCCGACGCAGCCACATCACACCCCACCTGAGAGACCTGCACTGGCTCCCTGTCAACAAGAGGATAACCTTCAAGCTCCTCACCCACGCACACAAAGCACTCCACAACTCCCGGACCAGCCTACCTCAACAGACGACTCAGCTTCTACACCCCCACCCGCCAGCTCCGCTCGACCAGCCTCGCCCTTGCCACAGTCCCCCGCATCCGGAAAGCGACCGCCGGCGGCAGATCCTTCTCCCACCTCGCCGCCAAGACCTGGAACACCCTCCCCACCAACCTCCGACAGACCCAAGACCTACTGGCCTTCAGAAGACTCCTCAAGACCTGGCTCTTCGATCAGTAGCAGCACCACCCCCCTCTTCCCCCAGCGCCTTGAGACCCTCGCGGGTATGTAGTGCGCGTTATAAGTGACATGATTGATTGATTGATTGATTGGAATCTGTACCTGGGCCCCAAAGGTAAGAGATCTTGGAATCTGTACCTGGGCTACAAAGGTAAGAGATCTTGGAATCTGTACCTGGGCCCCGAAGGCAAGAGATCTTGGAATCTGTACCTGGGCTCCAAAGGTAAGAGATCTTGGAATCTGTACCTGGGTCCCGAAGGCAAGAGATCTTGGAGTGCCATTAGCTATTTCATTAGTGACCATGTGTTAAATAAAGGGTAAGGAGTTCTCTGTTCTCCCTGAGCGTTATCACTGTTCTCACTCTGTTTTTCCTGTTTCCAATCTGTTCCATTATTTATCAGCTCTCTTTCTGTTTTTCTTGATTCTTATTTCTCCTCTCCCTTTTTATCTTGTGGTCTCTCTCTGTTATTTCTCAATTCTTGCTATGAGCTCTGTGCTCTCCCACTTTTCCCCTCTGTTCACACTCTGCTCTTCCTCTGTTCTCTGTTTGTTGCCCCTCTCAATTCTCTAGGTTGTCTCTGCGCTCTTGTGTTCTTCCTCAGTTGCCCCTCTCTGTTCAATCTCTATTCGGTGGTACTGTGGTGCTCTGGTACTCCAGCACCCTGGCACTGTGGTAGCCTGGGACCCTGGTACTCTGGCACCTTGACACTGTGGTGGTCTGACACTCGGGCAACAAGAAACTGTGGTGGCCTGGCACTCTCCACACTGGGAATGACTCAGTAATAACGTTCAGGGAAGGCACTGCTTTAGATCCCTCCCTGCTGGAGTCTGATCTCGGAATAAAGGTGCGTGGCTTCCAGACCTGCCCTCACAGCCCCCTTCCACCGCCTGCCCTCACAGCCTCTAGACCTGCCCTCAAGGCCATCTTCCACAGCCTGCCCTCACAGCCTACTTCAACAGCATGCCATTACAGCCTCCTTCCACATCCTACCCTCACATCCTCCTTCCACATCCTGCCCTCAGAACATCCTTCCACATCCTGCCCTCACAGCCTCCATCCACAGCCTGCCCTCAGAGCCTCCTTCCACATCCTGCCCTCACAGCCGCCTTCCTCAGCATGCCATCAAAGCCTCCTTCCCCATCCTACCCTCATAGCCTCCGTCCACAGCCTGCCCTCAGAGGCTCGTTCCACATCCTGCCCTCACAGCCTTCTTCCACATCCCACCCTCAAACCCTCCTTCCATATCCTGCCCCCACAGCCTCCTTCCACATCCTGCCCTCACAGCCTCCTTCCAAAGCCTGCCCTTAGAGCATCCTTTCACATCATGCCCTCACAGCCTCCTTCCACCGCCTGCCCTCACAGCTTCCTTCCACAGCCCTCACAGCCTCCTTCCACAGTCTGCCCTCACAGCCTCCTTCCACCGCCTGCCCTCACAGCTTCCTTCCACAGCCCTCACAGCCTCTTTCCACAGTCTGCCCTCACAGCCTCCTTCCACCGCCTGCCCTCACAGCTTCCTTAAACAGCCTGCCCTCACAGCCTGCTTCCACAGCGCTCAAAGCCTCCTTCCACAGCCAGCCCTCACAGCCTCCTTCCACAGCCTGCCCTCACAGCCTCCTCGACAGCCCCCAGAGCCTCCTTCCACAGCCTGCCCTATCAGCTTCCTTCCAAAGCCTTCACAGCCTTCTTCCACTGTCAGCCCTCACAAACTCCTTCCACTGCCTGCCCTCACAGCTTCCTTCCACAGCACTCACAGCCTCCTTCCACAGCCTGCCCTCACAGCCTCTTTCCACAACCAGCCATCCCAGCCTCATTCCACATTCTGCCCTCACAGCTTCCTCCCACAGCCAGCCCTCACAACAACCTTCTACAGCCTGCCATCACAGCCTCCTTCCACATTCTGCCCTTCCATCCTCCTCCCACAGCGATCACAGCCTCCTTCTCATCTGCCCTCACAGCCTCCTCATGCAGCCTGCCCTCACAGCCTCCTTCCACTGCCTGCCCTCACAGCCTTCACCGACAGCCTGCCTTCAATGCCTCCTTTTACTGCCTTCCCTCACAGCCTCCTCCCACAGCCTGCCCTCACAGCCTCCTTCCACTGACTGCCCTCACAGACACTCAGGGACGTCGCTTCAGGGGGGTGCTTGGGATGTTACACCCCCCAATAAATTTATTTTTTGCTAAATAGTTGGGTACAGGTGCTGTCAGTCAGGTATGGTGCAGTGACTGTAAGATTTCAACAGTAATTATTGCCTGCACACAGACACACTTTTCACTTTCTGTTCTCAAAGACTTCAACAGTGTTGGTTATTTTACAAAAAAATTGTTTTCTCTCTTAGTACTCTTTACAATCCGCATCTGTCTACTTTTCCATTGCCCCTTTAGCCCATCTCATGCACCCTGCTTGTCCTGTGATGTATTTTAGTTTGTTGGAAAATCTGAAGTTCATACCTCCACATCTAACTGACCAACCTACGCCCCTACAGCCTCCTTCCACAGCCTGCCATCACAGCCTCCTTCCACAGCCTGCCCACACAGCCTCCAGACCTTCCCTCACAGCCTCCTTCCACAGCGTTCCCTCACAGCCGCCTTTCACAGCCTGCCCACACAGCCTCTAGACCTGCCTTCACAGCCTACTTCCACAGATTGCCCTCAAAGTCTTCTTCCACAGCCAGCCCACACAGCCTCCAGACCTGCCCTCACAACCTCCTTCCACAGCCTGCCATTACAGCCTCCTTTCACAGACTGCCCTCACAGCCTCCTTCCACAGCATGACCTCACAGCCTCCTTCCACATCCTGTCCTCACAGCCTCCCAACACAGCCTGCCCTCACAGCCTCCTTCCACAGCCTGCCCTCAGAGGCTCCTTCCACAGTCTGCCCTCACAGCCTCCTTGCACAGCCTCCCTAACAGCCTCCTTCCACAGCCTGCTCTCACAGCCACCTTCCACTGCCTGCCCTCACAGCCTCCTTCCACAGCCTGCCCTCACAGCCTTCTTCCACCACCAGCCCGCAGAGCCTCCTTCCACAGCCTGCCATCACAGCCTCCTTACACAGCCTGCCTTCACAGCATCCTTCCACAGCCTGCCCTCACAACCTCCTCCACCACCTGCCCTCAGAGCCTCCTTCCACAGCCTGCCTTCACAGCCACCTTCCACGGCCTGCCCTCAGAACCTCCTTCCACAGCCTGCCATCACAGCCTCCTTCCGCAGCCTGACCTCACAGTGTCTTTCCACAGCCTGCCCTCACAGCCTCCTTTCACAGCCTGCACTCACAGCCTCCTCCAACAGCCCACAGCCGGCCCTCACAGCCTCCTTCCACTGCCTGCCCTCACAGCCTCCTCCACAGTCTGCTCTTACAGCCTCATTCTACAGCCTGCCCTCACTGCCTCCTCCAACAGCCTGCCCTCACAGCCTCCTTCCACAGCTTGCCCTCACAGCCTCCTCCACAGTCTGCTCTTACAGCCTCCTTCTACAGCCTGCCCTCACAGCCTCCTTCCACTTCCCTCACACCTTCCTTCCACAGCCCTCACAGCCTCCTTCCAGAGCCTGCCCACACAGCCTCCTCCAACAGTCTGCATCACAGCCTTCGTCCAACACATGCCATCACAGCCTACTTCTGCAGTCTGCAATCACAGCCTCCTTCCACTGCCTTCACTCACAGACTACTTCCACCGCCAGCCCTCACAGCCTCCTTCCTAAGCCTGCCTTCACAGCCTCCTTCGACAGCCAGTCCTCACAGCATCCTTCCACATCCTGCCCTCACAGCCTCCCTCCACTGCCTGCACTCACAGCCTCCTTGCACAGCCTGCCCTCACCACCTCCTTCCACAGCCTGCTCTCACAGCCTCCTTTCACATCCTGCCCTCATAGCCTCCCTCCTCAGCCTGCTCTCATAGCTTCCTTTCACAGCCTGCCCTCACAGCCTCCTTCCACAGCCTGCCCTCACACCTTCCTTCCAGAGCCTGCCCTCACAGCCTTTTTCCACAGCCTGCTCTCACAGCTTCCTTCCACAGCCTGCCATCACTTCCTCCCCCCAACAGCCTGCCATCACAGCCTCCGTCCAACGCCTGCCATTACAGCCTCCTTCCACTGCCTACCCTCACAGCCCCTCCCACAGCCATCCCACATAGCCTCCTTTCACAGCATCCTTCCACAGCCTTCATAGCCTCCTTCCCCCGCCTGCCCTCATGGCCTCCTTTCAACGCCTGTCCTCACAGCCTCCTTCCACAACCTGCCCTCAAAGCCTATTTCCACAACCTGCCCTCACAGCCTCCTTCCACCAACTGCCCTCACAGCCTCCCTCCACCAACTTCCCTCACAGCCTCCTTCACAGTCTGCTGTTACAGCCTCTTTCTACAGCCTGCACTCACAGCCTACTTCCACAGCCTGCCCTCACACTCTCCTTCCACAGCCTGCTCTCACAGTCTCCTTCCACCGCCTGGCCTCACAGCCTCCTTCCTTATTCTGCCCACACAGCCTCCTTCCACAGCCAGCCCTCACAGCCTTCTTAAACAGCCTGCCCTCACTGCATCCTTCCACAGCCTGCCCTTACAGCCTCCTTCCACATTCTGCCCTCACACCCTCCCTCCACAGCCTGCCCTCACAGACTCCTTGAACAGCCTGCCCTCCCTCACTGTCTCCTTACACAGCCTTCCATCACATCATCCTTCTACATCCTGCCCTCACAGCCTCCATCCTCAGCCTGCAGTCACAGCCTCTTGCACAGCCTGCCCTCACAGCCTCCTTCCACAGCCTGCCCTCAGAGCCTCCTTCCACAGCCTGCCCTCACAGCCACCTTCCACGGCCTGCCCTCAGAACCTCCTTCCACAGCCTGCCATCACAGCCTCCTTTCACAGCCTGCACTCACAGCCTCCTCCAACAGCCCACATCCGGCCCTCACAGCCTCCTTCCACTGCCTGCCCTCACAGCCTCCTCCACAGTCTGCTCTTACAGCCTCATTCTACAGCCTGCCCTCACAGCCTCCTCCAACAGCCTGCCCTCACAGCCTCCTTCCACAGCCTGCCCTCACAGCCTCCTCCACAGTCTGCTCTTACAGCCTCCTTCTACAGCCTGCCCTTACAGCCTCCTTCCACTTCCCCTCACAGCCTTCCTTCACACAGCCCTCACAGCCTCCTTCCAGAGCCTGCCCACACAGCCTCCTCCAACAGTCTGCATCACAGCCTTCGTCCAACACATGCCATCACAGCCTCCTTCTGCAGCCTGCAATCACAGCCTCCTTCCACTGCCTTCACTCACAGACTCCTTCCACCGCCAGCCCTCACAGCCTCCTTCCTAAGCCTGCCATCACAGCCTCCTTCGACAGCCAGTCCTCACAGCCTCCATCCACAGACTGCCCTCATCGCCTCCTTACACAGTCTGCCCTCACAGCATCCTTCCACATCCTGCCCTCACAGCCTCCCTCCACTGCCTGCACTCACAGCCTCCTTGCACAGCCTGCCCTCACCACCTCCTTCCACAGCCTGCTCTCACAGCCTCCTTTCACATCCTGCCCTCATAGCCTCCCTCCTCAGCCTGCTCTCATAGCCTCCTTGCACAGCCTGCCCTCACAGCCTCCTTCCACAGCCTGCCCTCACACCTTCCTTCCAGAGCCTGCCCTCACAGCCTTTTTCCACAGCCTACTCTCACACCTTCCTTCCAGAGCCTGCCCTCACAGCCTTTTTCCACAGCCTACTCTCACAGCCTCCGTCCAACGCCTGCCATTACAGCCTCCTTCCACTGCCTACCCTCACAGCCCCCTCCCACAGCCATCCCACATAGCCTCCTTTCACAGCATCCTTCAACAGCCTTCATAGCCTCCTTCCCCCACCTGCCCTCATGGCCTCCTTTCAACGCCTGCCCTCACAGCCTCCTTCCACAACCTGCCCTCAAAGCCTATTTCCACAACCTGCCCTCACAGCCTCCTTCCACCAACTGCCCTCACAGCCTCCCTCCACCAACTTCCCTCACAGCCTCCTTCACAGTCTGCTGTTACAGCCTCTTTCTACAGCCTGCACTCACAGCCTACTTCCACAGCCTGCCCAGACACTCTCCTTCCACAGCCTGCTCTCACAGTCTCCTTCCACCGCCTGGCCTCACAGCCTCCTTCCTTATTCTGCCCTCACAGCCTCTTTCCACAGCCAGCCCTCACATCCTCCTTAAACAGCCTGCCCTCACTGCATCCTTCCACAGCCTGCCCTCACAGCCTCCTTCCACATTCTGCCCTCACACCCTCCCTCCACAGCCTGCCCTCACAGACTCCTTGAACAGCCTGCCCTCCCTCACTGTCTCCTTACACAGCCTTCCATCACAGCATCCTTCTACATCCTGCCCTCATAGCCTCCATCCTCAGCCTGCAGTCACAGCCTCCTTGCACAGCCTCCTTCCACAGCCTGTCCTCACAGCCTCCTTCCACTGCCTACCCTCACAGCCTCCTTCCACCACCTGCCCTCCAAGCCTCCTTCCACCACCTGCCCTCACAGCCTCCTTCCATGGCCAGCACTCACAGCCTCCTTCCACAGCCTGCCCTTATAGCCTCCTTCCACAGCCTTCCATCAAAGCCTCCCCCGACGGCCTGCCATCACAGCCTCTGTTCAATGCATGCCATCACAGCCTCCTTCGACAGCCTACCCTCTCAGCCTTCTTCCACTGCCTGCCCTCACAGCCTCCTTACATAGCCCACACAGCCTCCTTCCACAGCCTTCACAGCCTTCTTCCACATACTGCCCTCACAGCCTCCATCCACAACCTGCCTTCACAGCCTGCTTCCACCGCCTGCCCTCACGGCCTCTTTCCACCGCCTGACCTCACGGCCTCTTTCCACAACCGGCCCTCAAAGCCTCCTTCCACAACCTTTCCTCACAGCCTCCTTCCACCAACTGCCCTCACAACCTTCTTCCACCAACTGCCTCATAGCCTCCTACACAGTCTGCTCTTACAGCCTCCTTCTACAGATTACACTCACAGCCTCCTTCCAAAGCCTGCCCTCACAGTCTCCTTCCACAGCCTGCCCTCACAGCCGTCGTCCAACGCCTGCCATTACAGCCTCCTTCCACAGCCTGCCCAGACTGCCTCCTCCAACAGCCTGCAATTATAGCCTCCTTCCCAAGCCTGCCCTAACAGCCTCCTTCCACAGCCTGCTCTCACAGACTCCTTCCACTGCCTGCCCTCACAGCCTCCTTCCTTAGCCTCCCTGACAGCCTCCTACCACAGCCAGCCCTCACAGCCTCCATACACAGCCTGCCCTCACCACCTCCTTCCACTGCCTGACCCTACAGCCTCCTTCCACATCCTGCCTTCACAGCCTCCCTCCACTGCCTGCCCTACAGCTTACTTGCACAGCCTGCCCTCACCGCCTCCTTCCACAGCCTGCCCTGACAGCCTCCTTCCACATCCTGCACTCACAGCCTCCCTCAACAGCCTGTGCTCACAGCCCCCTTGCACAACCTCGTTCCACCAGCTGCCCTCACAGCCTCCTTCCACAGCTTGTCCTCACAGCTTTCTTCCACAGCCTGCCCTCACAGCCTGCTTCCACAGCCTGCCATTACAGCCTCCTTCCACAGCTTGCCCTCACTGCCTCTTTCCACAGCCTGCACTCACAGCCTACTTCCAACCACCTGCCCTCAGAGCCTCCTTCCAGAGCCTGCCATCGCAGCCTCCTTCTACAGACTGCCCTCACAGCCTTCTTTCAAAGCCTGCACTCACAACCTCCTCCCACGGTGCACAGTCGGCCCTCACAGCCTCCTTCCACCGCCTGACCTCACAGCCTCCTCCACAGTCTCCTTTTACAGCCTCTTTCTACAGGCTGCCCTCACAGCCTCCTCCGAAAGCCTGCTCTCACAGCCTCCTTCCACAGCCTGCCCTCAAAGCCTCCTCCACAGTCTGCTCTTACAGCCTCCTTCTACAGCCTGCCCTCACAACCTCCTTCCACAGCCTGCCCTCACAGCCTCCTCCAACAGATTGCGATCACAGCCTTCGTGCAACACCTGCCATCACAGCCTCCTTCCACAGACTGCCCTCACAGCCTCCTCCAACTGCATGCTCTCAAAGACTCCTTACACCGCCTTCCCTCACAGCCTCCTTCCTTAGCCTGCCCTCACAGCCTCCTTCCACAGCCAGGCTGCACAGCCTCCATCCACAGCCTGCCCTCACCGCCGCCTTCCACAGCCTGCCCTCACAGCCTCCATCCACAGCCTGCCCTCACCACCTCCTTCCACATCCTTCCCTCACAGCCTCCCTCCACTGCCTGCCCTCACAGCCTCCCTCCACCACCTGCCATCACAGCCTCCTTCCTTAGCCTGCCCTCACAGCCTCTTCCACAGCCAGCCCTCACAGCCTCCATCTACAGCCTGCTCTCACCGCCTCCTCCCACAGCCAGCCCACACTGCCTCCATCCACAGCCCGCCCTCACCACCACCTTCCACATCCTGCACTCAGAGCTTCACTCCCTCCACTGCCTGCCCTCACAGCCTCCTTGCACAGTGTGCCCTCACCACCTCCTTCCACAGCCTAGCCTCACATCCTCCTTCCACATCCTGCCCTCACAGCCTCCCTCCTCAGCCTGCTCTCACAGCCTCCTTGCACAGCCTGCCCTCACAGCCTCCCCCGACGGCCTGCCATTACAGCCTCAGTCCAACGCCTGCCATTACAGCTTCCTTCCACAGCCAGCCCTCACAGCCTCCTTCCACAGCCTGCCCTCTCAGCCTCCTTCCTCAGCCCTCACAGCCTCCTTCCACAGCCTTCACGGCCTCCTTCTATAGCCTCCCCTCATAGCCTACTTCCAAAACCTGCCTTCACAGCCTCCTTCCACAGCCTGCTCTCATGGCCTCCTTCCAGCCTCCTTCCACAACCTGTCCTCACAGTCTCCTTCCACTGCCTACCCTAACAGCCTCCTTCCACCACCTGCCTAAACGGCCTCCTTCCACCACCTGCCCTAACAGCCTCCCTCCACCGCCTGCCCACCAGCCTCCTTCCTTAGCCTGCCCTCACAGCCTCCTTCCACAGCTTGCACTCACAGCCTTCAGACGTGCCCTCACCGCCCCCTTCCACCGCCTGCCCTCACAGCCTCCTTCCACAGCCTGCCCTCACATCCGTCTTCCACAGCCTGCCATCACAGCCTCCTTCCACAGCCTGCCATCACAGCCTCCTGCCGCCGGCCTGCCATCACAGCCTCCATCCAACGCCTGCCATCACAGCCTCCATCCAACGCCTGCCATCACAGCCTCCTTTCACGGCCTACCCTCACAACCCCCTTCCACAGCCAGCCCACATAGGCTCCTTTCACAGCCTCCTTCCACTGCCTTCACAGCTGCCATCCACAACCTGCCTTCACAACCTCCTTCCACCGCCTGCTCTCACACCCTCCTTCCACCACCTGCTCTCACAGCCTCTTTCCCCAGACTGACCTCACGGCCTCCTTTCAACTGCCTCACAGCCTCCTCACAGCCTGCCTCAAGCCTTCCACAACCTGCCCTCAAAACCTCCTGCCACAACCTGCCCTCACAGCCTCCTTCCACCAACTGCCCTCACAGCCTCCTCCCACCAACTGCCCTCACAGCCTCCTTCCACCAACTGCCCTCACAGCCTCCTCCACAGTCTGCTCTTACAGCCTCCTTCCACAGCCTGCACTCACAGCATCCTTCCACAGTCTGCCCTCACAGCCTCCTTGCACATCCTGACTCTCACAGCCTACCTTGCTCAGCCTGCACTCACAGCCTCCTTGCACAGCCTGCACTCACAGCCTCCTTCTCACAGCCTGTCCTCACAGCCTCCTTTCACTGCATACCCAAACAGCCTTCTTCCACCGCCTGCCCTCTTAGCCTCCTTCCACCGACTGTCCTCACAGCCTCCTTCCACAGCCATCCCTCACAGCCTCCTTCCACATCCTGCCATCGCAGCCTCCCCCGACGGCCTGCCATCACAGCCACTGTCCAATGCATGTCATCACAGCCTCCTTCCACAGCCTACCCTCACAGCCTCCTTCCATAGCCTGTCTCACAGCCTCCTTCCTTAGTCTGCCTTCACAGCCTCCTTCCATAGCCTGCTTTCACACCGTCCTTCCACCAGCCTGCTGTCACAGACTCTTTCCCCATGCCTGACCTCACAGCCTCCTTCCACAGCCTGCACTCACAGCCTCCTTCCACAACCTGCCCTCACAGCCTCCTGCCACAAACCTCCAGCCTCCTCAACAGCCTGCCTTCTACCACAGCCTGCCCTCACAGCCTCCTTCTACCAACTGCCCTCACATCCTCCTTCCACCAACTGCCCTCACAGCCTCCTCCACTGTCTGCTCTTACAGCCTCCTTCTACAGCCTGCACTCACAGTATCCTTCCACAGCGTGTACTCACGTTCTCCTTCCACAGCTTGCTCTCACAGCCTCCTTCCACCGACTGCCCTCACAGCCTCCTTCCTTAGCCTGCCCTCACAGCCTCCTTCCACATCCAGCCCTCACAGCCTCCTACAACAGCCTGCTACTCACCGCCTCCTTCCACATGTCCTGCCATTACAGCCTCCTTCCACAGCCTGCCCTCTCAGCCTCACTCCACAGACTGACCTCACAGCCTCCTTGCACACCCTGCCCTCACCGCCTCCTTCCACAGCCTGCCCTCACAGCCTCCTTCCACATCCTGCCCTCAAAGCCTTCCTCCCCAGCCTGCAGCCACAGCCCCCTTGCACAGCCTGCCCTCACAGCCTCCTTCCACAGCCTGTTCTCACAGCCTCCTTCCACAGCCTGTCCTCACAGCCTCCTTCCACTGCCTACCCTAACAGCCTCCTTCCATCACCTGCCCACTTAGCCTCCTTCCACCGCCTGCCCTCACAGCCTCCTTCTATAGCCATCCCTCAGAGCCTCATTCCACAGCCTGCCCTCACAGCCACCTTCCACATCCTGCCATCCCAGCCTCTTTCCAATGCATGCCATCACAGCGTCCTTCCACAGCCTGCCCTCACAGCCTTCTTCCACAGCCAGCCCTCACAGCCTCCTTACACAGCCCTCACAGCCTCCTTCTACTGCCTGCCCTCAGAGCCTCCTTCCAAAGCCTGCCATCACAGCCTCCTTCCACAGCCTGCCATCACAGCCTCCTTCCACAGCCTGCCCTCAAAGCCTCCTTCCACCACCTACCCTCAGAGCATCCTTCCACAGCCTGCCCTCACAGCCTTCTTCCACGGCCTGCCCTCAGAGCCACCTTCCACAGCCTGCCATTACAGCCTCTTTCCCCAGCTTGCACTCACTGCCTATTTCCACAGCCTGCACTCACAGCCTACTTCCAACCACCTGCCCTCCGAGCCTCCTTCCAGAGCCTGCCATCACAGCCTCCTTCTACAGACTACCCTCACTGCCTCCTTTCACAGCCTGCACTCACAGCCTCCTCCCACAGCGCACAGCAGGCCCTCACAGCCTCCTTCCACCGCCTGACCTCACAGCCTCCTCCACAGTCTCCTTTTACAGCCTCATTCTACAGGCTGCCCTCACAGCCTCCTCCAAAGCCTGCTCATCACAGCCTCCTTCCACAGCCTGCCCTCACAGCCTCCTTCCACAGCCTGCCCTTACAGCCTCCTTCCACAGCCTGCCCTCACAGCCTCCTTCCACAGCCTGCCCTCACAGCCTCTGTCTACAGCCTGCCCACACAGCCTCCTCCAACAGACTGCGATCACAGCCTTCGTCCAACACCTGCCATCACAGCCTCCTTCCACAGCCTGCCCTCACAGCCTCCTTCCACAGCCATGCTCTCACAAGACTCCTTTCACCGCCTTCCCTCCACAGCCTTCACTTGCTTCCACTGCCTGCCCTCACAGCCTCCTTCCACAGCCTGCCCTGCACAGCCTTCATCCACAGCCTGCCCTCACAGCCTCCTTCCACAGCCTGCCCTCACAGCCTCCATCCACAGCCTGCCCTCACCACCTCCTTCCACATGCCTGTCCCTCACAGCCTCCTTCCACTGCCTGCCCTCACAGCCTCCCTCCACCACCTGCCATCACAGCCTCCTTCCTTAGCCTGC
Source organism: Calotriton arnoldi (assembly GCA_963921515.1). Classification (NCBI taxonomy): domain Eukaryota; kingdom Metazoa; phylum Chordata; class Amphibia; order Caudata; family Salamandridae; genus Calotriton; species Calotriton arnoldi. Next base: position 829,225 of record CAWUFW010007683.1, read on the forward strand.
CCTCACAGCCTCCTCCACAGCCTGCCCTCACAGCCTCCATCCTACAGCCTGCCCTCACCGCCTCCTCCCACAGCCAGGTCTCACTGCCTCCATCCACAGCCCGCCCTCACCGCCACCTTCCACATCCTGCCCTCACAGCTTCCCTCCCTCCACTGCCTGCCCTCACAGCCTCCTTGCAAAGCGTGCCCTCACCACCTCCTTCCACAGCCTAGCCTCACAGCCTCCTTCCACATCCTGCCCTCACAGCCTCCTCCTCAGCCTGCTCTCACAGCCTCCTTGCACAGCCTGCCCTCACAGCCTCCCCGACTGCCTGCCATTACAGCCTCAGTCCAACGCCTGCCATTACAGCTTCCTTCCACAGCCAGCCCTCACAACCTCCTTCCTCTGCCCTCACAGCCTCCTTCAACAACCTTCAGGGCCTCCTTCTACAGCCTCCCCTCATAGCCTACTTCCAAAACCTGCCTTCACAGGCTCCTTCCACAGCCTGCTCTCACGGCCTCCTTCCAGCCTCCTTCCACAACCTGTCCTCACAGTCTCCTTCCACTGCCTAGCCCTAACAGCCTCCTTCCACCAGCCTGCCTAAACGGCCTCCTTCCACTGCCTGCCCTAACAGCCTCCCTCCACTGCCTGCCCTCACAGCCTCCTTCCTTAGCCTGCCCTCACAGCCTCCTTCCACAGCTTGCACTCACAGCCTTCAGACCTGCCCTCGCCACCCCTTTCCACCGCCTGCCCTCACAGCCTCCTTCCACAGCCTGCCCTCACATCCTTCTTCCACAGCCTGCCCTCACAGCCTCCTTCCACCACCTGCTCTCATACCCTCCTTCCACCACCTGCTCTCACAGCCTCTTTCCCCAGACTGACCCCACGGCCTCCTTTCAACGCCTGCCCTCACAGCCTCCTTCCACCAACTGCCCTCACAGCCTCCTCCCACCAACTGCCCTCACAGCCTCCTTCCACCAACTGCCCTCACAGCCTCCTCCACAGTCTGCTCTTACAGCCTCCTTCTACAGCCTGCACTCAAGGCATCCTTCCACAGTCTGCCCTCACAGCCTCCCTCCACAGCCTGATGTCACAGCCTCCTTGCACACACTGCCCTCACAGCCTCCTTGCACAGCCTGCACTCACAGCCTCCTTTCACAGCCTGTCCTCACAGCCTCCTTCCACAGCCTGTCCTCACAGCCTCCTTTCACTGCCTACCCTAACAGCCTTCTTCCACCGCCTGCCCTCTTAGCCTCCTTCCACCTCCTGCCCTCACAGCCTCCTTCCACAGCCATCCCTCACAGCCTCCTTCCACATCCTGCCATCACAGCCTCCCCCGATGGCCTGCCATCACAGTCTCTGTCCAATGCATGTCATCACAGCCTCCTTCCACAGCCTACCCTCACAGCCTCCTTCCATAGCCTGTCTCAGTTTCCAGCCTGTCTCACAGCCTCCTTCCTTAGTCTGCCTTCACAGCCTCCTTCCATAGCCTGCCCTCACTGCAGCCATCCACAACCTGCCTTCACAGCCTCCTTCCACCACCTGCTCTCACAGCCTCTTTCCCCCGCCTGACCTCACGGCCTCCTTTCAACACCTGCCCTCACAGCCTCCTTCCACAACCTGCCCTCAAAGCCTCCTGCCAAAACCTGCCCTCACAGCCTCCATCTACCAACTGCCCTCACAGCCTCCTCTCCTACGAACTGACCTCACAGCCTCCTTCCACCAACTGCCCTCACAGCCTCCTCCACAGTCTGCTCTTACAGCCTCCTTCTACAGCCTGCACTCACAGTATCCTTCCACAGCCTGCACTCACGTTCTCCTTCCACAGCTTGCTGTCACAGCCTCCTTCCACACGACTGCCCTCACAGCCTCCTTCCTTAGCCTGCCCTCACAGCCTCCTTCCACAGCCTGTCCTCACAGCCTGCTTCCACAGCCTGTCCTCACAGCCTCCTTCACTGCCTGCCCTAACAGCCTTCTTCCACCGCCTGCCCTCTTAGCCTCCTTCCACCTCCTGCCCTCACAGCCTCCTTCCACAGCCATGCCCTCACAGCCTCCTTCCACATCCTGCCCTCACAGCCTCCCCGATGGCCTGCCATCACAGTCTCTGTCCATGCATGTCATCACAGCCTCCTTCCACAGCCTGCCCTCACAGCCTCCTTCCCATAGCCTGTCTCACAGCCTCCTTCCACAGTCTGCCTTCAAAGCCTCCTTCCACAGCCTGCCCTCACAGCGTCCTTCCACAGCCTGCCCTCACAGCCTCCTTCCACTACCTGCTCTCACAGCCTCCTTTCCACCGCCTGACCTCACGGCCTCCTTTCAACACCTGCCCTCACAGCCTCCTTCCACAGCCTGCCCTCACAGCCTCCTGCCACAGCCTGCCCTCACAGCCTCCTTCCACCAACCTGCCATCCCAGCTTCTTTCCACGCACTGGCCTCACAGCCTCCTTCCACCAGCCTGCCCTCACAGCCTCCTTCCATAGCCTGCCCTCTACAGCCTCCTTCCACAGCCTGCACTCACAGCCTCCTTCCACAGCCTGCTCTCACAGCTCTCCTTCCACCGACTGCCCTCACAGCCTCCTTCCACAGCCTGTCCTCACAGCCTCCTTCCACAGCCTGTCCTCTCAGCCTCCTTCCACCGCCTGCTCTCACAGCCTGCTTCCACCGCCTGCCCTCATGGCCTCCTTCCACCAACTTCTCTCAAAGCCTCCTTCCACCAACTGCCATCTCAGCCTCCTCGACGGCCTGCTCTTACAGCCTCTTTCTACAGCCTGCACTCCCAGTCTCCTTCCACAGCCTGCCCTCACATTCTCCTTTTACAGCCTGCTCTCACAGCCTCCTTCCTTAGCCTGCCCTCACAGCCTCCTGTCCACAGCCTGCCCTCACTGCCTCCTTCCACAGCCTGGCCTTACAGCCTCCTTCCACATGCTGCCCTCACAGCCTCTCTCCACAGCCTGCCCTCACAGCCTCCTTGCACATCCTGCTCTCACAGCCTACCTCCTCAGCCTGCACTCACAGCCTCCTTGGACAGCCTGCGCTCACATCCTGCTTCTACAGCCTGCCCTCACAGCCTCCTTCTACTGCCTACCCTAACAGCCTCCTTCCACTGCCTGGCCGCCGGCCACCTTACACCACCTGCCCTTACAGCCTCCTTCCTCAGCCTGCCCTCACAGACTTCTTCCACAGCTTGCCCTCACAGCCTTAAGACCTGCCCTCACCGCCGCCTTCCACCGCCTGCCCTCACAGCCTCCTTCCACAGCCTGCCCTCACATCCTTCTTCCACAGCCTGCCCTCACAGCCTCCTTCCACATCCTGCCCTCACAGCCTCCTTCCACAGCCTGCCCTCACAGCCTCCTTCCACAGCCTGCCACTCACAGCCTCACCCGATGTCGTGCCATCACAGCCTCCTTCCACAGCCTACGCTCACAGCCTGATTCCTCAGCCAGCCCTCACAGCCTCCTTCCTCAGCCCTCACAGCCTCCTTCAACAGCTTCACAGCCTCCTTCCACAGCCTGCCCTCATAGCCTCCTTCCAAACCTGCCTTTGCAGCCTCCTTCCAGAGCCAGCTCTCACGGCCTCCTTCCAGCCGCCTTCCACAACCTGTCCTCACAGTCTCCTTCCACTGCCTACCCTAACAGCCTCCTTCCACAGCCTGCCCTCACATCCTTCTTCCACAGCCTGCCCTCACAGCCTCCTTCCACATCATGCTCTCACAGCCTCCTTCCACAGCCTGCCCTCACAGCCTCCTTCCACAGCCTGCCACCACAGCCTCCGTCCGATATCCTGCCATCACAGCCTCCTTCCACAGCCTAGCGCTCACAGCCTGATTCCTCAGCCAGCCCTCACAGCCTCCTTCCTCAGCCCTCACAGCCTCCTTCAACAGCCTTCACGGCCTCCTTCCACAGCCTGCCCTCATAGCCTACCTTCCAAAACCTGCCTTCGCAGCCTCCTTCCAGAGCCTGCTCTCACGGCCTCCTTCCAGCCTCCTTCCACAACCTGTCCTCACAGTCTCCTTCCACTGCCTACCCTAACAGCCTCCTTCCACCACCTGCCTAAACAGCCTCCTTCCACCGCCTGCCCTAACAGCCTCCTTCCACCGTCTTCCTCACAGCCTCCTTCTTAGCCTACCTTCACAGCCTTCTTCCAAAGCTTGCACTCACTAGCCTTCAGACCTGCCCTCACCACCCCTTCCACCGCCTGCCCTCACAGCCTCCTTCCACAGCCTGCCCTCACATCCTTCTTCCACAGCCTGCCCTCACAGCCTCCTTCCACATCCTGCTCATCACAACCTCCCTGCCACCAGCTTGCCCTCACAGCCTCCTTGCACACGCCTGCCATCACTGCCTCCTTCCACAGCCTGCCCTCACAGCCTCCTTCCACATCCTGCCCTCACAGCCTCCTCGTCAGCCTGCAGCCACATCCTCCTTGCACAGCCTGCCTTCACAGCCTCCTTCCACAGCCTGTCCTTCACAGCCTCCTTCCACTGCCTACCCTAACAGCCTCCTTCCACCGCCTGCCCTCACTAGCCTACTCTCCACAGCCTGCCCTCACTGTCTCCTTCCACACGCCTGCCCTCACAGCCTCCTTCCACATCCTGCCCTCACAGCCTCCTGCCATCAGCCTGCAGCTCACATCCTCCTTGCACCAGCCTGCCCTCACAGTCTCCAGCCTCCTTCCACATCCTGCCATCACAGCCTCCTCCACCGGCCTGCCATCACAGCCTCTGTCCAATGCATGCCATCACAGCCTCCTTCCACAGCCTACCCTCACAGCATTCTTCCACAGCCTGCCCTCACATCCTCCTTCCACAGCCTGCCCTCACAGCCTCCTTCCACAGCCTGCCATCACAGCCTCCTTGCCGCCGGCCTGCCACTCACAGCCTCCATCCAACAGCCTGCCATCACAGCCTCCTTCCACGGCCTACCCTCACAGCCTCCTTCCACAGCCAGCCCACATAGCCTCCTTTCACAGCCTCCTTCCACAGCCTTCACAGCCTCCTTCCACAGCCTGCCCTCCCAGCCTCATTCCACAACCTGCCTTCACAGCCTCCTTCCACTGCCTGCTCACACAGCCTGCTTCCACTGCCTGCCCTCACGGTCTCCTTCCACTGCCTGCCCTCACGGCCTCTTTCCACAACCTGCCCTCAAAGCCTCCTTCCACAAACTTCCTCAAGCCTCCTCCAAAGTCTGCAGTCACAGCCTCCTTCCACTGCCTGTCCTAACAGTCTCCTTCCACAGTTTTCTCTCACAGACTCCTTCCACCTCCTGCCCTCACAGCCTCCATCCTTAGCCTGCCCTCACAGCCTCCTCCACATATCCTGCCCTCACAGCCTCCCTCCTCTGCCTGCCCTCACTGCCTCCTTCCACAGCCTGTCCTCACTGCCTCCTTTCCACAGCCTGCCCTCACAGCCTCCTTCCATATCCTGCCCTCACAGCCTCCTGCCTAAGCCTGCCCTCACAGCCTTCGCACAACCTCCTTCCACCACCTGCCCTCACAGCCTCCTTCCACAGCCCGCCCTCACCAGCCACCTTCCACCATCCTGCCCTCACAGCTTCCTCCCTCCACTGCCTGCCCTCACAGCCTCCTTGCACAGCGTGCCCTCACCAGTCTCCTTCCACAGCCTAGCACTCACGTCCTCCTTCCACATCCTGCCCTCACAGCCTCCTTCCTCAGCCTGCTCTCACAGACTCCTTCCACAGCCTGCCCTCACAGCCTCCCCCGACGGCCTGCCATCACAGCCTCTGTCCAACGCCTGCCATTACAGCCTCCTTCCACAGCCAGCCCTCACAGCCTCCTTCCTCAGCCTGCCCTCACAGCCTCTTTCCAATGCATGCCCTCACAGCCTCCTTCCTTAGCCTGCCCTCACAGCCTCCTTCCTTAGCCTGCCATCACAGCCTCCTTCCACGGCCTACCCCACAACCCCCTTCCACAGCCAGCCCACATAGGCTCCTTTCACAGCCTCCTTCCACTGCCTTCACAGCCGCCATCCACAACCTGCCTTCACAGCCTCCTTCCACCACCTGCTCTCACACCCTCCTTCCACCACCTGCTCTCACAGCCTCTTTCCCCAGACTGACCCCACGGCCTCCTTTCAATGCCTGCCCTCACAGCCTCCTTCCACAACCTGCCCTCAAAGCCTCCTGCCACAACCTGCCCTCACAGCCTCCTTCCACCAACTGCCCTCACAGCCTCCTCCCACCAACTGCCCTCACAGCCTCCTTCCACCAACTGCCCTCACAGCCTCCTCCACAGTCTGCTCTTACAGCCTCCTTCTACAGCCTGCACTCACAGCATCCTTCCACAGTCTGCCCTCACAGCCTCCCTCCACAGCCTGATGTCACAGCCTCCTTGCACACACTGCCCTCACAGCCTCCTTGCACAGCCTGCACTCACAGCCTCCTTTCACAGCCTGTCCTCACAGCCTCCTTCAACAGCCTGTCCTCACAGCCTCCTTTCACTGCCTACCCTAACAGCCTTCTTCCACCGCCTGCCCTCTTAGCCTCCTTCCACCTCCTGCCCTCACAGCCTCCTTCCACAGCCATCCCTCACAGCCTCCTTCCACATCCTGCCATCACAGCCTCCCCCGATGGCCTGCCATCACAGTCTCTGTCCAATGCATGTCATCACAGCCTCCTTCCACAGCCTACCCTCACAGCCTCCTTCCATAGCCTGTCTCACAGCCTCCTTCCTTAGTCTGCCTTCACAGCCTCCTTCCATAGCCTGCCCTCACTGCGGCCATCCACAACCTGCCTTCACAGCCTCCTTCCACCACCTGCTCTCACAGCCTCTTTCCCCCGCCTGACCTCACGGCCTCCTTTCAACACCTGCCCTCACAGCCTCCTTCCACAACCTGCCCTCAAAGCCTCCTGCCAAAACCTGCCCTCACAGCCTCCATCTACCAACTGCCCTCACAGCCTCCTTCTACGAACTGACCTCACAGCCTCCTTCCACCAACTGCCCTCACAGCCTCCTCCACAGTCTGCTCTTACAGCCTCCTTCTACAGCCTGCACTCACAGTATCCTTCCACAGCCTGCACTCACGTTCTCCTTCCACCGACTGCCCTCACAGCCTCCTTCCTTAGCCTGCCCTCACAGCCTCCTTCCACATCCAGCCCTTACAGCCTCCTACAACAGCCTGCTCTCACCGCCTCCTTCCACAGCCTGCCATTACAGCCTCCTTCCACATCCTGCCCTCACAGCCTCACTCCACAGCCTGACCTCACAACCTCCTTGCACACCCTGCCCTCACCGCCTCCTTCCACACCCTGCCCTCACAGCCTCCTTCCACATCCTGCCTTCAAAGCCTCCCTCCCCAGGCTGCAGCCACGGCCCCCTTGCACAGCCTTCCCTCACAGCCTCCTTCCACAGCCTGTCCTCACAGCCTCCTTCCACTGCTGACCCTAACAGCCTCCTTCCATCGCCTGCCCACTCAGCCTCCTTCCACCGCCTGCCCTCACAGCCTCCTTCTATAGCCATCCCGCACAGCCTCCTTCCACAGCCTGCCCTCACAGCCTCCTTCCACATCCTGCCATCCCAGCCTCTTTCCAATGCATGCCATCACAGCCTCCTTCCACAGCCTGCGCTCACAGCCTCCTTCCTTAGCCTGCCCTCACAGCCTCCTTCCACAGCCAGCTCTTACAGCCTCCTACAACAGCCTGCTCTCACCGCCTCCTTACACAGCCCTCACAGCCTCCTTCCACAGCCTTCACAGCCTCCTTCCACAGCCTGCTTTCTCAGCCTCCTTCCACCGCCTGCTCTCACAGCCTGCTTCCACCGCCTGCCCTCATGGCCTCCTTCCACCAACGTCTCTCAAAGCCTCCTTCCACCAGCTGCCATCACAGCCTCCTCCACAGTCTTCTCTTACAGCCTCCTTCTACAGCCTGCACTCCCAGCCTCCTTCCACAGCCTGCCCTCACATTCTCCTTTTACAGCCTGCTCTCACAGCCTCTTTCCTTAGCCTGCCCTCACATCCTCCTTCCACAGCCTGTCCTCACTGACGCCTTCCACAGCCCGGCCTTACAGCCTCCTTCCACATCCTGCCCTCACAGTCTCCCTCCACAGCCTGCCCTCACAGCCTCCTTGCACAGCCTGCCCTCACAGCCTCCTTCCACAGCCTGCCCTCACAGCCTCCTTGCACATCTTGCTCTCACAGCCTACCTCCTCAGCCTGCGGTCACAGCCTCCTTGCACAGCCTGCGCTCACATCCTCCTTCTACAGCCTGCCCTCACAGGCTCCTTCTAATGCCTACCCTAACAGCCTCCTTCCATTGCCTGCCATTACAGCCTCCTTCCACATCCTGCCCTCACAGCCTCCCTCCACAGCCTGACCTCACAGCCTCCTTCCACATCCTGCATTCACAGCCTCCTCCACAGCCTGACCTCACAGCCTTCTTGCACACCCTGCCCTCACAGCCTCCTTGCCACAGCCTGTCACTCACAGCCTCCTTCCACCGCCTGTCCTCACAGTCTCCTTCCACAGCCTGTCCTCACAGCCTTCTTCCACTGCCTACCCTAACAGCCTTCTTCCACTGCCTGCCCTCTTAGCCTCCTTCCATCGCCTGCCCTCACAGCCTCCTTCCACATCCTGCCATCACAGCCTCCCCCGACGGCCTGCCATCACATCCTCTGTCCAATGCATGTCATCACAGCCTCCTTCCACAGCCTACCCTCACAGCCTTCTTCCACAGCCAGCCCTCACAGCCTCCTTCCACAGCCTTCACAGCCTCCTTCCACAGCCTGCCCTCACAGCCTCCTTCCACAACCTGCCTTCACAGCCTCCTTCCACAGCCTGCTCTCTCAGCCTCCTTCCACAGCCTGCCCTCACAGCCTCCTTCCACATCCTGCTCTCACTGCCTCCTTCCACAGCCTGCCCTCACAGCCTCCTTCCACAGCCTGCCACCACAGCCTCCCCCGATGTCCTGCCATCACAGCTTCCTTCCACAGCCTATGCTCACAGCCTGATTCCTCAGCCAGCCCTCACAGCCTCCTTCCTCAGCCCTCACAGCCTCCTTCAACAGCTTTCATGGCCTCCTTCCACAGCCTGCCCTCATAGCCTCCTTCCAAAACCTGCCTTCGCAGCCTCCTTCCAGAGCCAGCTCTCACGGCCTCCTTCCAGCCTCCTTCCACAACCTGTCCTCACAGTCTCCTTCCACTGCCTACCCTAACAGCCTCCTTCCACCACCTGCCTAAACAGCCTCCTTCCACCGCCTGCCCTAACAGCCTCCTTCCACCGTCTTCCCTCACAGCCTCCTTCCTTAGCCTACCCTCACAGCCTTCTTCCAAAGCTTACCCTCACTGCCTTCAGACCTGCCCTGCCACCGCCTGCTCTCACAGCCTGCTTCCACCGCCTGCCCTCTCAGCCTCCTTCCACCAATTGCTCTCAAAGCCTCCTTCCACCAACTGCCATCACAGTCTCCTCCACAGTCTGTTCTTACAGTCTCTTTCTACAGTCTGCCTTCACAGCCTCCTTCCACCGCCTGCTTTCACACCCTCCTTGCACCACCTGCCCTCACAGCCTCCTTGCACAGCCTGCGCTCACATCCTCCTTCTACAGCCTGCCCTCACAGGCTCCTTCTAATGCCTACCCTAACAGCCTCCTTCCACTGCCTGCCATTACAGCCTCCTTGCACATCCTGCCCTCACAGCCTCCTTGCACAGCCTGCACTCACAACCTCCTTCCACAGCCTGTCCTCACAGCCTCCTTCCTCAGCCTGTCCTCACAGCCTGCTTCTACTGCTTACCCTAACAGCCTTCTTCCACTGCCTGCCCTCTTATCCTCCTTCCACCGCCTGCCCTCACAGCCTCCGTCCACAACCATCCCTCACAGCCTCCTTCCACATCCTGCCATCACAGCCTCCCCCCATGGCCTGCCATCACATCCTCTGTCCACAGCCTACCCTCACATCCTTCTTCCACAGCCAGCCCTCACAACCTCCTTACACAGCCCTCACAGCCTCCTTCCACAGCCTTCACAGCCTCCCTCTACAGCCTGCCTTCACAGCCTCCTTGCACAGCTTGCCCTCACAGCCTCCCTCCACAGCCTGCCTTCACAGCGTCCTTGCACAGCCTTCCCTCACAGCCTCCTTCCACAGCCTGCCCTCACAGCCTCCTTCCACAACCTGCCTTCACAGCCTCCTTCCACAGCCTGCTCTCTCAGCCTCCTTCCACCGCCTGCTCTCACAGCCTGCTTCCACCGCCTGCCCTCACGTCCTCCTTCCACCAACTGCTCTCAAAGCCTCCTTCCACCAACTGCCATCACAGCCTCCTCTACAGTCTGTTCTTACAGTCTCCTTCTACAGCCTGCCCTCACAGCCTCATTCCACAGCCTGCCCTCACATTCTCCTTTTACAGCCTGCTCTCACACCCTCCTTCCTTAGTCTGCCTTCACAGCCTCCTTCCATAGCCTGCCCTCACTGCCGCCATCCACAACCTGCCTTCACAGCCTCCTTCCACCGCCTGCTTTCACACCCTCCTTCCACCACCGGCTCTCACAGCCTCTTTCCCCCGCCTGACCTCATGGCCTCCTTTCAACGCCTGCCCTCACAGCCTCCTTCCACAACCTGTCCTCAAAGCCTCCTGCCAAAACCTGCCCTCAGAGCCTCCTTCTACCAACTGCCCTCACAGCCTCCTTCTACCAACGGCCCTCACAGCCTCCTTCCACCAACTGCCCTACAGCCTAATCCACAGTCTGCTCTTACAGCCTCCTTCTACAGCCTGCACTCACAGCATCCTTCCAGAGCCTGCACTCACATTCTCCTTCCACAGCTTTCTCTCACAGCCTCCTTCCACCGACTGCCCTCACAGCCTCCTTCCTCAGCCTGCCCTCACAGCCTCCTTCCACAGCCAGCTCTTCACAGCCTCCCTACAACAGCCTGCTCTCATCAGCCTCCTTCCACAGCCTGCCATTACAGCCTCCTTCCACATCCTGCCCTCACAGCCTCACTCCCACAGCCTGACCCTCACAGCCTCCTTGCACACCCTGACCTCACCGCCTCCTTCCACAGCCTGCTCTCACAGCCTCCTTCCACATCCTGCCCTCAAAGCCTCCCTCCACAGCCCCCTTGCACAGCCTGCCCTCACAGCCTCCTTCCACAGCCTGTCCTCACAGCCTCCTTCCACAGCCTGTCCTCTCAGCCTCCTTCCACCGCCTGCTCTCACAGCCTGCTTCCACCGCCTGCCCTCATGGCCTCCTTCCACCAACTTCTCTCAAAGCCTCCTTCCACCAACTGCCATCACAGCCTCCCTCGACGGCCTGCTCTTACAGCCTCCTTCTACAGCCTGCACTCCCAGTCTCCTTCCACAGCCTGCCCTCACATTCTCCTTTTACAGCCTGCTCTCACAGCCTCCTTCCTTACCTGCCCTCACAGCCTCCTTCCACAGCCTGCCCTCACTGCCTCCTTCCACAGCCTGGCCTTACAGCCTCCTTCCACATGCTGCCCTCACAGTCTCCCTCCACAGCCTGCCCTCACAGCCTCCTTGCACATCCTGCTCTCACAGCCTACCTCCTCAGCCTGCACTCACAGCCTCCTTGGACAGCCTGCGCTCACATCCTGCTTCTACAGCCTGCCCTCACAGCCTCCTTCTACTGCCTACCCTAACAGCCTCCTTCCACTGCCTGGCCTGCCGGCCACCTTACACCACCTGCCCTTACAGCCTCCTTCCTCAGCCTGCCCTCACAGACTTCTTCCACAGCTTGCCCTCACAGCCTTAAGACCTGCCCTCACCGCCGCCTTCCACCGCCTGCCCTCACAGCCTCCTTCCACAGCCTGCCCTCACATCCTTCTTCCACAGCCTGCCCTCACAGCCTCCTTCCACATCCTGCTCTCACAGCCTCCTTCCACAGCCTGCCCTCACAGCCTCCTTCCACAGCCTGCCACCACAGCCTCACCCGATGTCCTGCCATCACAGCCTCCTTCCACAGCCTATGCTCACAGCCTGATTCCTCAGCCAGCCCTCACAGCCTCCTTCCTCAGCCCTCACAGCCTCCTTCAACAGCTTTCACGGCCTCCTTCCACAGCCTGCCCTCATAGCCTCCTTCCAAAACCTGCCTTTGCAGCCTCCTTCCAGAGCCAGCTCTCACGGCCTCCTTCCAGCCGCCTTCCACAACCTGTCCTCACAGTCTCCTTCCACTGCCTACCCTAACAGCCTCCTTCCACAGCCTGCCCTCACATCCTTCTTCCACAGCCTGCCCTCACAGCCTCCTTCCACATCATGCTCTCACAGCCTCCTTCCACAGCCTGCCCTCACAGCCTCCTTCCACAGCCTGCCACCACAGCCTCCCCCGATGTCCTGCCATCACAGCTTCCTTCCACAGCCTACGCTCACAGCCTGATTCCTCAGCCAGCCCTCACAGCCTCCTTCAACAGCTTTCATGGCCTCCTTCCACAGCCTGCCCTCATAGCCTCCTTCCAAAACCTGCCTTCGCAGCCTCCTTCCAGAGCCAGCTCTCACGGCCTCCTTCCAGCCTCCTTCCACAACCTGTCCTCACAGTCTCCTTCCACTGCCTACCCTAACAGCCTCCTTCCACCACCTGCCTAAACAGCCTCCTTCCACCGCCTGCCCTAACAGCCTCCTTCCACCATCTTCCCTCACAGCCTCCTTCCTTAGCCTACCCTCACAGCCTTCTTCCAAAGCTTACCCTCACTGCCTTCAGACCTGCCCTCACCACCCCCTTCCACCGCCTGCCCTCACAGCCTCCTTTCTCAGCCTGCCCTCACATCCTTCTTCCACAGCCTGCCCTCAAAGCCTCCTTCCACATCCTGCTCTCACAACCTCCCTCCACAGCTTGCCCTCACAGCCTCCTTGCACAGCCTGCCCTCACTGCCTCCTTCCACAGCCTGCCCTCACAGCCTCCTTCCACATCCTGCCCTCACAGCCTCCCTCGTCAGCCTGCAGCCACATCCTCGCTTGCACAGCCTGCCCTCACAGCCTCCTTCCACAGCCTGTCCTCACAGCCTCCTTCCACTGCCTACCCTAACAGCCTCATTCCACCGCCTGCCCTCCTAGCCTACCTCCACAGCTTGCCCTCACAGCCTCCTTGCACAGCCTGCCCTCACTGTCTCCTTCCACAGCCTGCCCTCACAGCCTCCTTCCACATCCTGCCCTCACAGCCTCCCTCGTCAGCCTGCAGCCACATCCTCCTTGCACAGCCTGCCCTCACAGTCTCCAGCCTCCTTCCACATCCTGCCATCACAGCCTCCCCCACCGGCCTGCCATCACAGCCTCTGTCCAATGCATGCCATCACAGCCTCCTTCCACAGCCTACCCTCATAGCATTCTTCCACAGCCTGCCCTCACATCCTTCTTCCACAGCCTGCCCTCACAGCCTCCTTCCACAGCCTGCCATCACAGCCTCCTGCCGCCGGCCTGCCATCACAGCCTCCATCCAACACCTGCCATCACAGCCTCCTTCCACGGCCTACCCTCACAACCCCCTTCCACAGCCAGCCCACATAGGCTCCTTTCACAGCCTCCTTCCACAGCCTTCACAGCCTCCTTCCACAGCCTGCCCTCCCAGCCTCATTCCACAACCTGCCTTCACAGTCTCCTTCCACTGCCTGCTCACACAGCCTGCTTCCACTGCCTGCCCTCACGGTCTCCTTCCACTGCCTCCCCTCACGGCCTCTTTCCACAACCTGCCCTCAAAGCCTCCTTCCACAAACTTCCCTCACAGCCTCCTCCAACAGTCTGCAGTCACAGCCTCCTTCCACTGCCTGTCCTAACAGTCTCCTTCCACAGTTTTCTCTCACAGACTCCTTCCACCTCCTGCCCTCACAGCCTCCATCCTTAGCCTGCCCTCACAGCCTCCTCCAATATCCTGCCCTCACAGCCTCCCTCCTCTGCCTGCCCTCACTGCCTCCTTCCACAGCCTGTCCTCACTGCCTCCTTCCACAGCCTGCCCTCACAGCCTCCTTCCATATCCTGCCCTCACAGCCTCCCTCCTAAGCCTGCCCTCACAGCCTTCTCGCACAACCTCCTTCCACCACCTGCCCTCACAGCCTCCTTCCACAGCCCGCCCTCACCGCCACCTTCCACATCCTGCCCTCACAGCTTCCCTCCCTCCACTGCCTGCCCTCACAGCCTCCTTGCACAGCGTGCCCTCACCACCTCCTTCCACAGCCTAGCCTCAAATCCTCCTTCCACATCCTGCCCTCACAGCCTCCCTCCTCAGCCTGCTCTCATAGACTCCTTCCACAGCCTGCCCTCACAGCCTCCCCCGACGGCCTGCCATCACAGCCTCAGTCCAACGCCTGCCATTACAGCCTCCTTCCACAGCCAGCCCTCACAGCCCCCTTCCACAGCCTGCCCTCTCAGCCTCCTTCCTCAGCCCTCACAGCCTCCTTCCACAGCCTTCACGGCCTCCTTCTACAGCCTCCCCTCATAGCCTAATTCCAAAACCTGCCTTCACAGCCTCCTTCCACAGCCTGCTCTCACGGCCTCCTTCCAGCCTCCTTCCACAACCTGTCCTCACAGTCTCCTTCCACTGCCTACCCTAACAGCCTCCCTCCACCGCCTGCCCTCACAGCCTCCTTCCTTAGCCTGCCCTCCCAGCCTCCTTCCACAGCTTGCACTAACAGCCTTCAGACCTGCCCTCGCCGCCCCCTTCCACCACCTGCCCTCACAGCCTCCTTCCACAGCCTGCCCTCACATCCTTCTTCCACAGCCTGCCCTCACAGCCTCCTTCCACAGCCTGCCATCACAGCCTCCTGCCGCCGGCCTGCCATCACAGCCTCCATCCAACGCCTACCATCACAGCCTCCTTCCACGGCCTACCCCACAACCCCCTTCCACAGCCAGCCCACATAGGCTCCTTTCACAGCCTCCTTCCACTGCCTTCACAGCCGCCATCCACAACCTGCCTTCACAGCCTCCTTCCACCACCTGCTCTCACACCCTCCTTCCACCACCTGCTCTCACAGCCTCTTTCCCCAGACTGACCCCACGGCCTCCTTTCAACGCCTGCCCTCACAGCCTCCTTCCACAACCTGCCCTCAAAGCCTCCTGCCACAACCTGCCCTCACAGCCTCCTTCCACCAACTGCCCTCACAGCCTCCTCCCACCAACTGCCCTCACAGCCTCCTTCCACCAACTGCCCTCACAGCCTCCTCCACAGTCTGCTCTTACAGCCTCCTTCTACAGCCTGCACTCACAGCATCCTTCCACAGTCTGCCCTCACAGCCTCCCTCCACAGCCTGATGTCACAGCCTCATTGCACACACTGCCCTCACAGCCTCCTTGCACAGCCTGCACTCACAGCCTCCTTTCACAGCCTGTCCGCACAGCCTCCTTCCACAGCCTGTCCTCACAGCCTCCTTTCACTGCCTACCCTAACAGCCTTCTTCCACCGCCTGCCCTCTTAGCCTCCTTCCACCTCCTGCCCTCACAGCCTCCTTCCACAGCCATCCCTCACAGCCTCCTTCCACATCCTGCCATCACAGCCTCCGCCGATGGCCTGCCATCACAGTCTCTGTCCAATGCATGTCATCACAGCCTCCTTCCACAGCCTACCCTCACAGCCTCCTTCCATAGCCTGTCTCACAGCCTCCTTCCTTAGTCTGCCTTCACAGCCTCCTTCCATAGCCTGCCCTCACTGCGGCCATCCACAACCTGCCTTCACAGCCTCCTTCCACCACCTGCTCTCACAGCCTCTTTCCCCCGCCTGACCTCACGGCCTCCTTTCAACACCTGCCCTCACAGCCTCCTTCCACAACCTGCACTCAAAGCCTCCTGCCAAAACCTGCCCTCACAGCCTCCATCTACCAACTGCCCTCACAGCCTCCTTCTACGAACTGACCTCACAGCCTCCTTCCACCAACTGCCCTCACAGCCTCCTCCACAGTCTGCTCTTACAGCCTCCTTCTACAGCCTGCACTCACGTTCTCCTTCCACAGCCTGCCATTACAGCCTCCTTCCACATCCTGCCCTCACAGCCTCACTCCACAGCCTGACCTCACAACCTCCTTGCACACCCTGCCCTCACCGCCTCCTTCCACACCCTGCCCTCACAGCCTCCTTCCACATCCTGCCCTCAAAACCTCCCTCCCCAGGCTGCAGCCACAGCCCCTTTGCACAGCCTGCCCTCACAGCCTCCTTCCACAGCCTGTCCTCACAGCCTCCTTCCACAGCCTGTCCTCACAGCCTCCTTCCACTGCCGACCCTAACAGCCTCCTTCCATCGCCTGCCCACTCAGCCTTCTTCCACCGCATGCCCTCACAGCCTCCTTCTATAGCCATCCCGCACAGCCTCCTTCCACAGCCTGCCCTCACAGCCTCCTTCCACATCCTGCCATCCCAGCCTCTTTCCAATGCATGCCATCACAGCCTCCTTCCACAGCCTGCCCTCACAGCCTCCTTCCACAGCCAGCTCTTACAGCCTCCTACAACAGCCTGCTCTCACCGCCTCCTTACACAGCCCTCACAGCCTCCTTCCACAGCCTTCACAGCCTCCTTCCACAGCCTGCTTTCTCAGCCTCCTTCCACCGCCTGCTCTCACAGCCTGCTTCCACCGCCTGCCCTCATGGCCTCCTTCCACCAACGTCTCTCAAAGCCTCCTTCCACTAGCTGCCATCACAGCCTCCTCCACAGTCTTCTCTTACAGCCTCCTTCTACAGCCTGCACTCCCAGCCTCCTTCCACAGCCTGCCCTCACATTCTCCTTCCACAGCCTGTCCTCACTGACGCCTTCCACAGCCCGGCCTTACAGCCTCCTTCCACATCCTGCCCTCACAGTCTCCCTCCACAGCCTGCCCTCACAGCCTCCTTGCACAGCCTGCCCTCACAGCCTCCTTCCACAGCCTGCCCTCACAGCCTCCTTCTACGAACTGCCCTCACAGCCTCCTTCTACGAACTGACCTCACAGCCTCCTTCCACCAACTGCCCTCACAGCCTCCTCCACAGTCTGCTCTTACAGCCTCCTTCTACAGCCTGCACTGACAGTATCCTTCCACAGCCTGCACTCACGTTCTCCTTACACCGACTGCCCTCACAGCCTCCTTCCTTAGCCTGCCCTCACAGCCTCCTTCCACATCCAGCCCTTACAGCCTCCTACAACAGCCTGCTCTCACCGCCTCCTTCCACAGCCTGCCATTACAGCCTCCTTCCACATCCTGCCCTCACAGCCTCACTCCACAGCCTGACCTCACAACCTCCTTGCACACCCTGCCCTCACCGCCTCCTTCCACACCCTGCCCTCACAGCCTCCTTCCACATCCTGCCCTCAAAGCCTCCCTCCCCAGGCTGCAGCCACAGCCCCTTTGCACAGCCTGCCCTCACAGCCTCCTTCCACAGCCTGTCCTCACAGCCTCCTTCCACAGCCTGTCCTCACAGCCTCCTTCCACTGCCTACCCTAACAGCCTCCTTCCATCGCCTGCCCACTCAGCCTCCTTCCACCGCCTGCCCTCACAGCCTCCTTCTATAGCCATCCCTCACAGCCTCCTTCCACAGCCTGCCCTCACAGCCTCCTTCCACATCCTGGCATCCCAGCCTCTTTCCAATGCATGCCATCACAGCCTCCTTCCACAGCCTGCCCTCACAGCCTCCTTCCTTAGCCTGCCCTCTCAGCCTCCTTCCACAGCCAGCTCTTACAGCCTCCTACAACAGCCTGCTCTCACCGCCTCCTTACACAGCCCTCACAGCCTCCTTCCACAGCCTTCACAGCCTCCTTCCACAGCCTGCTTTCTCAGCCTCCTTCCACCGCCTGCTCTCACAGCCTGCTTCCACCGCCTGCCCTCATGGCCTCCTTCCACCAACGTCTCTCAAAGCCTCCTTCCACTAGCTGCCATCACAGCCTCCTCCACAGTCTTCTCTTACAGCCTCCTTCTACAGCCTGCACTCCCAGCCTCCCTTCCACAGCCTGCCCTCACATTCTCCTTTTTACAGCCTGCTCTCACAGCCTCTTTCCTTAGCCTGCCCTCACATCCTCCTTCCACAGCCTGTCCTCACTGACGCCTTCCACAGCCCGGCCTTACAGCCTCCTTCCACATCCTGCCCTCACAGTCTCCTCCACAGCCTGCCCTCACAGCCTCCTTGCACAGCCTGCCCTCACAGCCTCCTTCCACAGCCTGCCCTCACAGCCTCCTTGCACATCTTGCTCTCACAGCCTACCTCCTCAGCCTGCGGTCACAGCCTCCTTGCACAGCCTGCGCTCACATCCTCCTTCTACAGCCTGCCCTCACAGGCTCCTTCTAATGCCTACCCTAACAGCCTCCTTCCATTGCCTGCCATTACAGCCTCCTTCCACATCCTGCCCTCACAGCCTCCCTCCACAGCCTGACCTCACAGACTCCTTCCACATCCTGCCCTCACAGCCTCCCTCCACAGCCTGACCTCACAGCCTTCTTGCACACCCTGCCCTCACAGCCTCCTTGCACAGCCTGCACTCACAGCCTCCTTCCACCGCCTGTCCTCACAGCCTCCTTCCACAGCCTGTCCTCACAGTCTCCTTCCACTGCCTACCCTAACAGCCTTCTTCCACTGCCTGCCCTCTTAGCCTCCTTCCATCGCCTGCCCTCACAGCCTCCTTCCACATCCTGCCATCACAGCCTCCCCCGACGGCCTGCCATCACATCCTCTGTCCAATGCATGTCATCACAGCCTCCTTCCACAGCCTACCCTCACAGCCTTCTTCCACAGCGAGCCCTCACAGCCTCCTTCCACAGCCTTCACAGCCTCCTTCCACAGCCTGCCCTCACAGCCTCCTTCCACAACCTGCCTTCACAGCCTCCTTCCACAGCCTGCTCTCTCAGCCTCCTTCCACAGCCTGCCCTCACAGCCTCCTTCCACATCCTGCTCTCACAGCCTCCTTCCACAGCCTGCCCTCACAGCCTCCTTCCACAGCCTGCCACCACAGCCTCCCCCGATGTCCTGCCATCACAGCTTCCTTCCACAGCGTACGCTCACAGCCTGATTCCTCAGCCAGCCCTCACAGCCTCCTTCCTCAGCGCTCACAGCCTCCTTCAACAGCTTTCATGGCCTCCTTCCGCAGCCTGCCCTCATAGCCTCCTTCCAAAACCTGCCTTCGCAGCCTCCTTCCAGAGCCAGCTCTCACGGCCTCCTTCCAGCCTCCTTCCACAACCTGTCCTCACAGTCTCCTTCCACTGCCTACCCTAACAGCCTCCTTCCACCAGCTGCCTAAACAGCCTCCTTCCACCGCCTGCCCTAACAGCCTCCTTCCACCGTCTTCCCTCACAGCCTCCTTCCATAGCCTGCCCTCACTGCCGCCATCCACAACCTGCCTTCACAGCCTCCTTCCACCGCCTGCTTTCACACCCTCCTTCCACCACCTGCTCTCACAGCCTCTTTCCCCCGCCTGACCTCACGCCCTCCTTTCAATGCCTGCCCTCACAGCCTCCTTCCACAACCTGTCCTCAAAGCCTCCTGCCAAAACCTGCCCTCAGAGCCTCCTTCTACCAACTGCCCTCACAGCCTCCTTCTACCAACGGCCCTCACAGCCTCCTTCCACCAACTGCCCTACAGCCTAATCCACAGTCTGCTCTTACAGCCTCCTTCTACAGCCTGCACTCACAGTATCCTTCCAGAGCCTGCACTCACGTTCTCCTTCCACAGCTTGCTCTCACAGCCTCCTTCCACCGACTGCCCTCACAGCCTCCTTCCTTAGCCTGCCCTCACAGCCTCCTTCCACAGCCAGCTCTTACAGCCTCCTACAACAGCCTGCTCTCATCGCCTCCTTCCACAGCCTGCCATTACAGCCTCCTTCCACATCCTGCCCTCACAGCCTCACTCCACAGCCTGACCTCACAGCCTCCTTGCACACCCTGACCTCACCGCCTCCTTCCACAGCCTGCTCTCACAGCCTCCTTCCACATCCTGCCCTCAAAGCCTCCCGCCACAGCCCCCTTGCACAGCCTGCCCTCACAGCCTCCTTCCACAGCCTGTCCTCACAGCCTCCTTCCACAGCCTGTCCTCTCAGCCTCCTTCCACCGCCTGCTCTCACAGCCTGCTTCCACCGCCTGCCCTCGTGGCCTCCTTCCACCAACTTCTCTCAAAGCCTCCTTCCACCAACTGCCATCACAGCCTCCCTCGACGGCCTGCTCTTACAGCCTCCTTCTACAGCCTGCACTCCCAGTCTCCTTCCACAGCCTGCCCTCACATTCTCCTTTTACAGCCTGCTCTCACAGCCTCCTTCCTTACCTGCCCTCACAGCCTCCTTCCACAGCCTGCCCTCACTGCCTCCTTCCACAGCCTGGCCTTACAGCCTCCTTCCACATGCTGCCCTCACAGTCTCCCTCCACAGCCTGCCCTCACAGCCTCCTTGCACATCCTGCTCTCACAGCCTACCTCCTCAGCCTGCACTCACAGCCTCCTTGGACAGCTTGCGCTCACATCCTGCTTCTACAGCCTGCCCTCACAGCCTCCTTCTACTGCCTACCCTAACAGCCTCCTTCCACTGCCTGGCCTGCCGGCCACATTACACCACCTGCCCTTACAGCCTCCTTCCTCAGCCTGCCCTCACAGACTTCTTCCACAGCTTGCCCTCACAGCCTTAAGAACTGCCCTCACCGCCGCCTTCCACTGCCTGCCCTCACAGCCTCCTTCCACAGCCTGCCCTCACATCCTTCTTCCACAGCCTGCCCTCACAGCCTCCTTCCACATCCTGCTCTCACAGCCTCCTTCCACAGCCTGCCCTCACAGCCTCCTTCCACAGCCTGCCACCACAGCCTCACCCGATGTCCTGCCATCACAGCCTCCTTCCACAGCCTACGCTCACAGCCTGATTCCTCAGCCAGCCCTCACAGCCTCCTTCCTCAGCCCTCACAGCCTCCTTCAACAGCTTTCACGGCCTCCTTCCACAGCCTGCCCTCATAGCCTCCTTCCAAAACCTGCCTTTGCAGCCTCCTTCCAGAGCCAGCTCTCACGGCCTCCTTCCAGCCGCCTTCCACAACCTGTCCTCACAGTCTCCTTCCACTGCCTACCCTAACAGCCTCCTTCCACAGCCTGCCCTCACATCCTTCTTCCACAGCCTGCCCTCACAGCCTCCTTCCACATCCTGCTCTCACAGCCTCCTTCCACAGCCTGCCACCACAGCCTCCCCCGATGTCCTGCCATCACAGCTTCCTTCCACAGCCTACGCTCACAGCCTGATTCCTCAGCCAGCACTCACAGCCTCCTTCCTCAGCCCTCACAGCCTCCTTCAACAGCTTTCATGGCCTCCTTCCACAGCCTGCCCTCATAGCCTCCTTCCAAAACCTGCCTTCGCAGCCTCCGTCCAGAGCCAGCTCTCACGGCCTCCTTCCAGCCTCCTTCCACAACCTGTCCTCACAGTCTCCTTCCACTGCCTACCCTAACAGCCTCCTTCCCCGACCTGCCTAAACAGCCTCCTTCCACCGCCTGCCCTAACAGCCTCCTTCCACCGTCTTCCCTCACAGCCTCCTTACTTAGCCTACCCTCACAGCCTTCTTCCAAAGCTTACCCTCACTGCCTTCAGACCTGCCCTCACCACCCCCTTCCACCGCCTGCCCTCACAGCCTCCTTCCACAGCCTGCCCTCACATCCTTCTTCCACAGCCTGCCCTCAAAGCCTCCTTCCACATCCTGCTCTCACAACCTCCCTCCACAGCTTGCCCTCACAGCCTCCTTGCACAGCCTGCCCTCACTGCCTCCTTCCACAGCCTGCCCTCACAGCCTCCTTCCACATCCTGCCCTCACAGCCTCCCTCGTCAGCCTGCAGCCACATCCTCCTTGCACAGCCTGCCCTCACAGCCTCCATCCACAGCCTTCCACTGCCTACCCACAGCCTCATTCCACCGCCTGCCCTCCTAGCCTACCTCCACAGCTTGCCCTCACAGCCTCCTTGCACAGCCTGCCCTCACTGTCTCCTTCCACAGCCTGCCCTCACAGCCTCCTTCCACATCCTGCCCTCACAGCCTCCCTCGTCAGCCTGCAGCCACATCCTCCTTGCACAGCCTGCCCTCACAGCCTCCAGCCTCCTTCCACATCCTGCCATCACAGCCTCCCCCACCGGCCTGCCATCACAGCCTCTGTCCAATGCATGCCATCACAGCCTCCTTCCACAGCCTACCCTCATAGCATTCTTCCACAGCCTGCCCTCACATCCTTCTTCCACAGCCTGCCCTCACAGCCTCCTTCCACATCCTGCCATCACAGCCTCCCCCCATGGCCTGCCATCACATCCTCTGTCCAAAGCCTACCCTCACAGCCTTCTTCCACAGCCAGCCCTCACAACCTCCTTACACAGCCCTCACAGCCTCCTTCCACAGCCTTCACAGCCTCCCTCTACAGCCTGCCTTCACAGCCTCCTTGCACAGCCTGCCCTCACAGCCTCCCTCCACAGCCTGCCTTCACAGCGTCCTTGCACAGCCTTCCCTCACCGCCTCCTTCCACAGCCTGCCCTCACAGCCTCCTTCCACAACCTGCCTTCACAGCCTCCTTCCACAGCCTGCTCTCTCAGCCTCCTTCCACCGCCTGCTCTCACAGCCTGCTTCCACCGCCTGCCCTCACGTCCTCCTTCCACCAACTGCTCTCAAAGCCTCCTTCCACCAACTGCCATCACAGCCTCCTTCAACAGCCTGCCTTCATAGCCTCCTTCCACAGTCTGCCCTCACAGCCTCCTTCCACATCCTGCCCTCACAGGCTCCTTCCACAGCCTGCCCTCACAGCCTCCTTCCACAGCCTGCCTTCACAGCCCTAGACGTGCCCTCACCACCTCCTTCCACCGCCTGCCATCACAGCCCCCTTCCACAGCCTGCCCTCATAGCCTCCTTCCACAGCCTTCCCTCACAGCCTCCTACCACAGCCTGCCCTTACAGCCTCCTTCCACAGCCTGCCCTTACAGCCTTTTTCCACTGCCTGCCCTCACAGCCTCCCCCGACAGCCTGCCTTCACAGCCTCCAGACTTGCCCTCACAGCCTCCTTCCACAGCCTTTCCTCACAGCCTCCTACCACAGCCTGCCCTTACAGCCTCTTTCCACAGCCTGCCCTCACAGCCTCCATCCACTGCCTGCCCTCACAGCCTCCCCCAACAGCCTGCCCTCACAGCCTCCAGACTTGCCCTCACAGCCTCCTTCCACTGCCTACACTAACAGCCTCCTTCCACAGCTGCCATCACATCCTCCCAGAATGGCCTGCCATCACAGCTATCATCCAACACCTGACATCACAGCCACCTTCCATAGCGTGCCCTCACAGCCTCCTTCCACATCCTGCCCTCACAGCTTCATTCCACAGCCCTCACAGCCTGCCCTCAAAGTATCCTTCCACAGCCTGCCCTCACAGCCTCCAGGCCTGCCCTAACAGCCACCTTCCACAGCCTGCCTTCATAGCCTCCTTCCACAGTCAGCCCTCACAGCGTCCTTCCACAGCCTTCCCTCACAGCCTCCTACCACAGCCTGCCCTTACAGCCTCCTTCCACAGCCTGCCCTCACAACCTCTGTCCACTGCCTGCCCTCACAGCCTCCCATGACAGCCTGCCCTCACAGCCTCCTGACTTGCCCTCAGAGTCTCCTTCCACAGCCTTCCCTCACAGCCTCCTACCACAGCCTGCCCTTACAGCCTCTTTCCACATTCTGCCCTCACAGCCTCCGTCCACTGCCTGCCCTCACAGCCTCCCCCGACAGCCTGCCCTCACAGCCTCCAGACTTGCCCTCATAGCCTCCTTCCACTGCCTAACCTAACAGCCTCCTTCCACAACTGCCATCACATCCTCCCATAATACCCTGCCATCACAGCTATCATCCAACGCCTGACATCACAGGCTCCTTCCATAGCATGCCCTCACAGCCTCCTTCCACATCCTGCCCTCACAGCTTCCTTCCACAGCACTCACAGCCTGCCCTCAAAGCCTCCTTCCACAGCCTGCGCCCACAGCCTCCTTCCACCGCCGGCCCTCACAGCCTCCTTCCACCGCCTGCCCTCACAGCCTCCTTCCACAACTTGCCCTCACAGCCTCATTCCACAGCCTGCCCTCACAGCCTCCTTCCACCACCTGCCCTCACAGCCTCCATCCACTGCCTGCCCTCACAGCCTCCCCCGACAGCCTGCCCTCACAGCCTCCAGACTTGCCCTCACAGCCTCCTTCCACTGCCTACCCTAACAGCCTCCTTCCACAGCTGCCATCACATCCTCCCAGATTGGCCTGCCATCACAACTATCATCCAAAACCTGACATCACAGCCTCCTTCCATAGCGTGCCCTCACAGCCTCCTTCCACATCCTGACCTCACAGCTTCCTTCCACAGCCCTAACAGCCTGCCCTCAAAGCCTCCTTCCATAGCCTGCCCTCACAGCCTCCAGACTTGCCCTCATAGCCTCCTTCCACTGCCTACCCTAACAGCCTCCTTCCACAGCTGTCATCACATCCGCCCATAATAGCCTGCCATCACAGCTATCATCCAATGCCTGACATCACAGCCTCATTCCATAGCATGCCCTCACAGGCTCCTTCCACATCCTGCCCTCACAGCTTCCTTCCACAGCCCTCACAGCCTGCCCTCAAAGCCTCCTTCCACAGCCGGCGCCCACAGCCTCCTTCCACATCTTGCCCTCACAGCCTCCTTCCACATCTTGCCCTCACAGCCTCCTTCCACCGCCTGCCCTCACAGCCTCCTTGCACAGCCTTCCCTCACAGTCACCTTCCACCGCCTGCTCTCATAGCCTCCCTGACTGCCTGCCCTCACAGCCTCCTCCCACAACCTGCCCTCACAGCCTCCTTCCACCAACTGACCTCACAGACACTCAGGGACATCGCTTCAGGGGAGTGCTCTGGATGTTACACCCGCAATAAATTTATTTTTGGCTAAATAGCTGGGTACAGGTGCTTTCAGTCAGGTATGGTGCAGTGTCTGTGAGATTTCAACAGGAATTGTTGCCTGCACAAAGACACAGACACACTTTTCACTTTCTGTTCTCAAAGACTTCAACAACGTTGGTTATTTGACAAAAGAATGTGTTTTCTCTCTTGGTACTCTTACCAATCCGCATTGGCCTCCTTTTTCATTGCCCCTTTAGCCCCTTTCATGCACCCTGCTTGTCCTTTGATGTATTTTAGTTTGTTGGAAAATCTGAAGCTCAAAACCCCACATCTTACTGACCAAGCTAGGCCCTCGCAGCCTCCTTCCACAGCCTGCCCTCACAGCCTCCTTCCACAGCCTGCCCTCACAGCCTCCTTCCACAGCCTGCCCTCACAGCCTCCTTCCACAGCCTGCCCTCACAGTCTCCTTCCACAGCCTGCCCTCACAGCCTCCTTCCACTGACTGCCCTCGCAGCCTCCTTCCACAGCCTGCCCTCACAGCCTCCTTCCACAGCCTGCCTTCACAGCTTCCTACCACAGCCTGCCCTCACAGCCTCCTTCCACAGCCTGCCCTCACAGCCTCCTTCCACAGCCTGCCCTCACAGCCTCCTTCCACAGCCTGCCCTCGCAGCCTCCTTCCACAGCCTGCCCTCGCAGCCTCCTTCCACAGCCTGCCCTCACAGCCTCCTTCCACAGCCTGCCCTCACAGCCTCCTTCCACAGCCTGCTATCACAGCCTCCTTCCACCGCCTGCCCTTACAGCCTCCTTCCAAAGCCTGCCCTCACAGCTTCCTTTTACAGCCTGCCCTCACAGCTTCCTTCCACAGCCTGCCCTCACAGCCTCCTTGCACAGCCTTCCCTCACAGCCTCCTACCACAGCCTGCCCTCACATCCTCCTTCCACATCCTGCCCTCACAGCCTCCTTCCACATCCTGCCCTCACAGCCTCCTTCCACCGCCTGCCCTCACAGCCTCCTTCCACAGCTTGCCCTTATAGCCTCCTTCCACAGCCTACCATCACATCCTCCCCTGACGACCTGCCATCACAGCCTCTGTCCAAAGTCTACCCTCATAGCCTCCTTCCACAGCCTGCCCTCAGAGGCTCCTTCCACTGCCTGCCCTCACAGCCTCCTTCCACCAACTGCCCTCACAGCCTCCTTCCGTAGCCTGCCCTCACAGCCTCCTTCCACTGCCTGCCCTCACAACCTCCTTTCACCAACTGCCCTCACAGCCTTCTTCCACCAACTGCCCTCTCAGCCTCCTCCACAGTCTGCTCTTACAGCCTCCTTCCACAATCTGCCCTCACAGCCTCCCCCGACAGCCTTCCCTCAAAGCCTCCTTCCACTGCCTGCCCTCACAGCCTCCTTCTACCGCCCTCACAGCCTCCTTCCACAGCCTGCCCTCACAGCCTCCTTCCACCAACTGCCCTCACATACTCCTCCACAGTCTGCTCTTACAGCCTCCTTCCACGGCCTGCACTCAGATCCTCCTTCAACTTCCTGCCCTCACAGCCTCCTTCCACAGTCTGCCCTCACAGCCTCCGACGACAGCCTGCCCTCACAGCCTACTTCCACAGCCTGCCCTCACAGCCTTCTTCCACAGTCTGCCCTCATGGCTTCCCACGACAGCCTGCCCTCACAGCCTCCTTCCACAGCCTGCTCTCCCAGCCTCCTTCCACAGCCTGCCCTCACACCCTCCTTCCACAGCCTGCCATCACAGCTTCCCACGACAGCCTGCCCTCACAGCCTCCTTCCACAGCTTGCCCTCACAGCCTCCTTCCACCGCCTGCTCTCAGAGCTTCCTACTACAGCCCTCACTGCCTCCTTCCACCACCTGCCCTCACAGTCTCCTTACACCACCTGCCATTACAGCCTGCTTCCTCCGCCTGCCCTCACAGCCTCCTTCCACTGCCTACTCTCACAGCCTTCTTCCACTGCCTTCCTCTCTATGGGATCCTGTCAGTGGGAAGGATTCAGTCCTGGGAACAAATCTCGCTATCTAACTGGCCTAACTATTTACAGCTGGGCTACGACACACTAAGTCTATGAAGGGTCATCCTGTCAGGCTCCTCTGGCCACCAACTACAACTATTAAACAGATTGCTGAATGTAGCAAACATTGGTAAATGTATTAGGTTTTGCCTATGTCCTTAATAATAAGCTGTTTTTTAGGTCTCGCCTACGCAGCGCGCATGCGCTGCATAGGAAAAAGACCTTTAGCAATCGATTCCCTTTTTCTGCCAAAAACGTGCACGCATTGCATTGCTTTGAATGGCAACGCGTGCACATTTGGCGATTCCCTTGCGAGAGCGAGCTTTAAAACCATCTGTTTGTAATTAACAGATGGTTCCTGCTCGCTCCCGCAAGGGAAACAGGCGCAGGCCCCCTCCTCTCTCCCCTCCCCCTGCTGCCTCCTTTCAGCGCGAGGCGCGCGCTTGTTTTTACTGCTGCAGCATTGTCATCTTAGTCGAATTAAGATGGCGCCATTTGTCAATGTCACACTTCGGAGTTTCTATATTGATGCAAACCACGGCATCACATGGTAAAAGTAGCAACAGCCTTTTACCGTCCTTCCTATGAGAGATGTTGTGTTTCATAGGCTAGAGGACAACAAGGCTGTGGTTTTTAGTGGTGCATCGAGCTTTACCCTACAAACTTGGATGTGTGCCATTGGGTAGCACTAGCGCTGCTTGAAGGCGCCCGGCTAATCTGCAACTGAACACGAGTACGTTAGTGTAAATGTCTCCTGTAGAACCTGTGGCATGTTCATCTTAAAAATGATCCGATATCCTAAATGAAGGAAACGTTCTGTTGCATCACGGATAGATTCATCACAGAAAGCGAGCTGCTATGACACAGAACCATTAGCATTCCAAATGCAGAAACATCGAGTTGTCCTGTTACAAGGCGTGCGAGGATGCGGCCATCGGAGAACCCTAAGTTGATGGAAAACCCTGGTTACCTTTGTTTCCTCGGGGTCGTCCTTGGGTAAGGTGGTTTGGCAATGTTTTTACTGTGGGGTTGGCTGGGAAAGAAGGAGGGTTGGGCCGCACTGTTACTGCTACCGTTAGAGTTTGTGATGAACATGACAGAAGGTTGTGGCCTTACGGCCAGAGCTGCCGACTTTGGAGCTGGGAAACCAGGTTCGAGCCTCCGTGTAGGTCAGCTTCCTGTGATTCCGGGCAAATCACTTAATCACCCCGTGAATGTGTCCTTGTGTAACGTGGTGCTTATGTAAAGTGCTCCAATACCTTCGGGTCGACTTCGTACTATATAAATCTGCACACAAAATAAAAGGGAGGGTGTGTCAATCCTGCAGAGCAAGTTCCGTCAACCCCGGACTCAACCTTTTGCTTTGTTTCCTTGAAGGAAGTAGAACGAGTGCTGCTAATGTAATTACAGGAAAAGCCAAGCACACGTCAGAAGCCCAGAGGACCTACGCAAAGGCGCACCCTGTATTTCTTGTTGGCCAAAGCGACCTCCAAAACAAGCATTGGCATAGCCAATAGGTCTCGCCTTTGGGGCCTTATAAGTGTTTAGACAGAGCTATTGACTTTGCCAATGTCTTCAAGCTGTGCTGTAGAGAAGTGTGGCTGCTGTGCAGCATGCTGAAAAGTTATAATAAAAAAGTGTCAGAAGCATTTTTGTTACTTTATATATGACCAAGAAGGCATTATGTAAAACTGAACGACCATATTAAAAAAGTATTTACAATAAAACATTTCCTCAGTTTTCTTTTGTTCTTGCAATGCTGGCAACTTGTTTCTGCCTATTGCAATGGTTGTTTGTTAAAGCTTTTTTTTGAGGGGGCATAAACAATCGGAGGGTGAAGGTTGGAAACTAGTACCTATATTATAACACTAGCAGCGGCCAGACGCTTAGAGGAGAATCAACAGATGCCAGATTCCGAGAGCAGGCTGAGGTGGTGCTGAGTGATGCTGAGGTGGTAGTGGTGGTGGTGGTGACTGTTGCGGAGACGATGCTGAGGTGATGCTGAATGATACTCAGGTCTTGCTGAGTGATACTGCTGTGGTGCTGAGTGATGCTATGGTGTTGCTGAGTGATATTGTCTTGGCGCTGAGTGATGCTGTGGTGGTGCTGAGTGATATTGTCTTGGCGCTGAGTGATGCTGTGGTGGTGCTGAGTGATGCTGTGGTGGCCCTGAGTGATGCTGTGGTGGCCCTGAGTGATACTGTGGTGGTGATGAATGATGCTGTGGTGGTGCTGAATGATGCTGTGGTGGTGCTGAGCGATGCTGTGGTGGTGCTGAGCGATGCTGTGGTTGCCCTGAATGATGCTGTGGCGGCGCTGAGTGATGCTGTGGCGGCGCTGAGTAATGCTGTGGCGGCGCTGAGTGATGCTGTGGCGCTGCTGAGTGATGCAGTGTTGGCCCTGAGTGATGATGTGGTGTTGCTGAGTGAAGCTATGGTGGTGCTGAGTGATGCTGTGGTGGCGCAGAGTGATGTTGTGGTGCTGCTGAGTAATGCTGTGGTGGCACTGAGTGATGCTGTTGTGGCGCTAAGTGATGCTGTGGTTGTGCTGAGTAATGCTGTGGTTGCACTGAGTGATGCTGTGGTTACACTGAGTGATGCTGTGATGGTGTTAAGTGATGCTGTGATGGCGTTGAGAGATGTTGTGTTGGTGCTGAGTGATGCTGTGCTGGCTCTGATTGATGCTGTGCTGGCTCTGATTGATGCTGTGGTTGCACTGAGTGATGCTGTGGTGATGCTGAGTGATGCTGTGGTGTTGCCGAGTGAGAGATAGAGTGAAGATATAATGCCCAATTAGAGAGGGTGGTGAGAGAGAAAGAGAGAGAAAGGGTGTACATAGAATAAAGAGTGGAGCGGGATAGAGAGAGAGAGAAAGAAGGGGAGAGAGAGTGAATGAAGGAGTTTGAAAGAGAAACAGATAAAGGGGTGAGAGAATGAAAGGCTAAAAAAGATAGAGAGGGGAGAGTTAATTAAGTAGAGAGAGAATTAGAGAGGGAGAGAGAGAGAAGGAGAGAGACAATAAGAGTGGGGGTGTGGAGTTTAAATAGAGTGAAGAAGTGATGCGGAAAAAGTAACCTTAAATATAGCTTTGTGCTTTGCGCAAATAAATATTTTTAAAAAAAACAGAGTGAGACAAAAATACTGGTAATTAGGCTGTGACTCTATATAAAACAAATAGCGATATAAGGTGAAATCAACCCACCGAAGCAATATTTCTAACTAGACAAAAAAAAGCTTGCATTTCAATGCTAATCGCTGTTGTTTTTCATGTGACTGTAGTCCAGGGCCGTCAGTTGGTAATGTGAGCTGCTGCTGCGATTGAAACATCAGAGTCCAGAGAGTTAATGAGCCATGACGAGGAAATGAGGAAGAGATAGGAAACCCAGATGGCAGCTGTGCGCGTGCACGCCATCGTGAACGCAAGCTGGTCGCCAGCCGAAAGCCAGTGGGTTTGCACTTCCAAAACCCGCTTACTAAAACTCTCGGCCAGACCAGCGCAAGCGCTGGTGCAGGCCGAGACCTAAAAAAACCGGTGTTGTCATGTAACACTGGTTCTCTTGAATTTGTATCGTAGGTGACAGGGGGCTGTTAGTAAATCATTCTGGCAAAACGATGGAGCTGTTCGAACCGTGGTGGCTTTTTAGGTCTCGCCTACGCAGTGCGCATGCGCTGCTTAGGTAAAAATACCTTTTGTAATCAATTCGGCTTTTCAGCCAAAAACGTGCACGCGTTCCATTGCCTTCAATGGCAACGCGTGCACGTTTGGCGATTCACTTGCGGGAGCGAGCAGCTGGCGCCATGTGGTAGCAATTATCGCTCCTGTCGCCGCTCGCTCCCGCAAGGGAATCGCGCAGGTCCCCTCCTCTTCCCCCCCCTGCTGCAGTGCGAGGCGCGCGCGCTTGTTCTGTCATGTCAGAGACCTGAGATTGGCATTCTTGATGATTGGAGAAATTTCAGACACTTGGATTTAAAATACTATCATTCTTTTTTTACTCGCTTTAAAAACGTTGTGAACACTGTTACTGATAAACTAAAGGACATCTTGAAATATAAACCAGACCATGGAGTTTCAAAGCAGACAGGCGGTACAGTACTATCTTTAATGTGCAAGCCCCCTCCCTGTATGAAACTGTAAAAGCAGAATAGCGGGCTCACCAAAAACTAGGAATAAACCTACGCCTTTCCAGCAATTCTAAACAAGACTCTACCAACATGAACTTAAAACCAGGAAAGTGGCCATCTGTTGTCCGGTTTCTCTTAAGAATGCCTTCCACGGTCACCTCTAGTCTGATGCGGCTGCCCTATAAATCCTTAATCACTCCAAGGATACATATTCATCAGAGCAGGCACACTCTTAGGGTTCTCCTCAACACGTGGACTGCACTGTCAGTGCTGCATTGTTCTTAAGCTCTTCAGCACTCATTACAAACTCTTACATCTGGCGAAATATATGCACTCAACACAACTATATTTTTCAACGCCATCATATTCAGCTCCTGTAAATGTGTTGAAATGTGAAGGAATTTGAGGCTAAAAATTAAGATTGTATCCTTACATTGGTTTTTGGGAGCAGTCAAACAGAACTTGGCAGGCTTGAGCATGTGTCCAAACAATGTGTGCTAACAAGATCCAGAAAGAGGGGAAAAGCATCCAAGTAATTTTAGTACAACATGACAAAGCTCCATCAGGAAAAGGAGAGACCATGGCACAAGAAAATCAATCCGATTCTATAAATTTGGAACCAGGGGGCCACACAACACTCTGATGAACTAACCAACTAGTGACACTCGCGCTTCGTAGACCACACAACAGAGACAGTTAAGGACATGTTCCTCTTCAGTGCATCGGTCTATCTGGTACTTAGCTGGCTGACAGCAACACTTACAGGAGTTAGTATTTCAGGCATGGGTGATGGAGTTCCTTGACAGGTAACTGCACAAGACAATCAATATATTCATTCAACATTTTGTCCTTTCATCTTAAGGCTTTTTTTGTGCTAACAGGTCAACCAACACGAAAACAAATCCAGCTGCAGGTGGAAATTCATTAAGCCAAGAGTAAAGAATAGACGAAAAATCGAAAAATTCAGAATGCTGCTAATTATAAAAAAACAATTAATGTTAAAGGCTACACAAGAATGCAGTTCCTATTTATAGAGCAATAAATAAACTGCTCCCATGCAGAGGATTTGCATAATTTGAAAGCAAAGAAAAATAGTCAATCTTACAAATATTGGTAATGTAGAGTGTTTCCACACCACAACAAGCACTGGCATAGCCAATAGGTTTTACCTTTGCGAAAACTATTGGTTTTGTCATTTTTTTTTCTCCATTTTTTT
This sequence comes from Calotriton arnoldi, assembly GCA_963921515.1. Lineage (NCBI taxonomy): Eukaryota > Metazoa > Chordata > Amphibia > Caudata > Salamandridae > Calotriton > Calotriton arnoldi. The sequence continues at coordinate 861,286 of CAWUFW010007683.1, forward strand.
AGGCATGTTAAGCTGCTGTGTAACATTCAAGTAAAAACAAAACAAACAAGCATTGGCATAGCCAACAGGTCTCGCCTTTGGGACCTTTAAGTGGGATGAAAAAACTGGGGGGGTCTCTCATAGGGGCGTGGCCGATATAATTAAGGGAGTGGCTTAAAACACGTAAGCTAAAAATCTGTACTTGGCATAGTGTGCTGCGCCACTGGCATTTTGCTGCTTCTGTCCATTCATCCAGATATATAACACAACAAGTAACATTACACCTACAACAAGCCAGCACTATTGGCTTTCTCAATGGTTGTAAATTGCATAAGGTACATAAGGAACAACTATGAATTCGCTGTATATTATATTGAAAATGCTTCCATTCTTGTTGTCCTTTGACAAGCATGCTTTTGCTCAGTGCTCCATGAGGAGGTCTTGCTTCCTCCAGCGTCAACATTTTATTTTTTGTCAAACAGGTTCGAGCCTGATGTCGGCTCAACATCCTGTTATTCAAAACATGGATATGTCCTTGTGTAATGGAACTGGTGCTCATGTAAAGCGCTCCAAGTTTGCGCTATATAAAACTCAAAAACGAATCTCTTAAGTTACATCAAAAGCAGTGACTGATGATATTATTGCAGAGTTACGTTTTTGTGTGTTTTTTTTCACCCGGAGGGTAAAAATGGAGAGCCAGATAGGGATCCGTCTCGGCACCTGCTTTTTACCCGGCCCACCCTGTACAGGACTTTAAACGGTCGTTGGTGCCTCTGCTTTGCTCTCTCAAGACCCACAGGGATATGCGCTCTCTGAGCTCCGCTCTACGATGTAGCCGACTGACTGATAGAAATTAGCATTTTTAGGTCGATTATAGCGCAAACTCAACCTGAAGGTATCGGAGCACTGTACATTTGCACAAGCTACATTACATATGGCATTAATTCTTTAGAGGTTCGGTGGAGATTAATTTGACCAAAATCACAGGGTGTTGAGCTGACACCGGGACTCGAACCTGGCTCCCCCAGTTGTACTGATCGGCAGTTCTGGCCGTTACCCACATATTCTCCCCGAGAGTTAAGGGCACTAGTTCCATTTGCCAGTAAATCCCTATGGATTCTTCCATAGATGCGTGCGATTCTGAACGTACAGCCAGTGTGTGTATCGGTTCAGGATGCAACAGCATTCACACGTTGGGCAGTGCCATGGGGGGTGGGGGGGGGGGCATCGTAGCCCGTTCGAAGATGCACGGACCGACATTTGTAATACTTGGGGATCTGTAGAGCCTGTGACTGTAATGCAACTGATGTTCATGCAAAGCGCTCCGATGCCTTCGGGTCGATTTCGCGCTATATGCAAAGTGGCTTGCTCTCGTTAATCCCACAGATGCTCACTGGCGGGGGTGCTGACAAAAGCATGAAAGGCAGCAACGCACGGTAAGTGGTATAGGGGTGGCGAGCAGAAGCAAAACAAAAAGTAATGCCCAAACGTGCATAATTGGTGAAAAGTGACCTGATCCATGTAACTGGGTCAGTCGCCAGGGCGGAAACAAACAGCCAAAAGGCGGGACAAAGACATCAAAGCCACCATAGAAGAGGAAGATTTTACTACAATGTGCCAATTACAAGTAGTGGGCGTGGCCTAAGCACACAGACGACACCATGCCTCACAGAGAGAGCAGTGTGTGCTGCTAGGATCAACCTAAACAAGCATTGGCATAGCCAATAGGTCTCGCTTTTGGGACTGTATAAGTATTTAGTAATGCAGCACAATATCCTTGGTACAACAACATTAACTGTTGCATGCTTAAACACTTTGGGGCATATTTACAAGCCCCTTGCGCCACTTTTGCGCCGCCGTTGCGTCACGCAAGTGACGCAGCGGCGAGCATAAGCCATGCGCCCGCGTTGCGCTATATTTACAACGTGACGCATCTAGGGAGATGCGTCACGTAGTAAACCCCTGCGCCACATGAAACCTGCGTCAGGTTTCATGTGGGTGTTCCAGCGCAGGGTGGGCGTTCCCTCGCAGGTACGCCACGTAAAAGTGACGCAGTGAAATATACAAGATTTCACTGAGTCACTTTTACGCCCATGCTGCGTCAAAACCCTGCGCCCGCTTGAAGCAGGCGTAAGCATTGACGCACCATGTTAGGGATAGGGCACCCCCGAGCATTGCTGGAGTAGTGTCGCGCTTGCGACGCGACTCCAGCAATGCGCCGCCTTTCCGTTGGGGGATGTGACACGCATCTGCCAATCTGTGCGCCACGGCGCGCCGCATTGTAAATGCGGCGCATCGGCGGTGGCGCAAGGGCAAACTTGCGTGTCGCATCTTCCCTGGCGCATCCCTGCTGATTTGCAGGGATGCGCCAGGGAACGTAAATATGCCCCTTCTAATGTCCCAAAGGCGAGACCTATTGGCTATGCCAATGCTTGTTGAATAAATGCTTGTCGTGCTTTTAGAGTGAAATAAACATGAACCCCTGGCGCAGTGCTGAGAGTGCCCCCCTCGTGCCCCCTGCTGGCACCAGTGGCGGGCACCTACATCTGTTAGTTGTATGGCTTGAGGTCCTGACCAAATCAGCAATTCTGTCTGTATAATGTAGAATTCAGTGTCCAAACTAGTGCACGACACCGATTGAAACAAATGCGGCTATCCGACGTACAAATGAGCCGGCCTCTCAAGGGCAAGCTATTGATACAACCGGCAGAGCAGTGATTGTGTCTGGTGGTTGTTTTGTGTTCAGCCTTAAAACCCAACAAAGGCATCATTCGCTGTTAATCAGATTCGGAAAGAAAGAGCTCAATGTACTGTAAGGCGTCGCTTTTGTTCCCTCCTAAGGGTTATTAGGGTAAAAAGATTTTGAAAAGCAAAAACCGGGACATTACCCAAAAATAGAATAAGGAATACAACTTTACACCAACCAAAAGGCACAATAGCTCTCATCACAAAGAAATGCACACAACGAGGCACTACGAAAATAAATAGAATGCCGTTTTTAAAGCCAGGATCTGTTATTTAAATCCCTTTCTGTTTCTAGTCCTAATTCTGAACACATAAAAACGTGCATCCCATTGTCTTCAGTTGGCCCTCTCTAAAAACCGGGATGTGAGCTCAATTTGCCAAAATCTGTCAGGACAGCTGGTGAAAAACCTAGGGGCAGTTGGTCCCCCTACCTAAGGGTGTGAGGAAGAAGGGGGAAGACCTTGTCTTTCCAACAGTTGCATCTCCCTTTGGAATGATTTGCATGAGGAACCGAGAACTGACAACATCTCGTGCCTGTTAGACAGGTGAGGGACCGTCACGAGACCGGTGTGACCGAGATTGCCCCCCCCAGACCAGCGGCGTCCTCCATACGAAACCACAAAGCCAACCATATTTGTGTTTTGAGAATGGTCGTATTTATTACACTATATAAACAAGACATAAACAATTCATTGTTGTCTTCATAATCATATTGCATAACGTTTTTTATATATTTACAAACATAATACAATTTGAATACAGCGAAATGGTTACTAACACAACTGCTCGCCTGCTCGCATATTCTCACACTCCCTCAGGAGTCATGTTTGAGCACCTCTTGGTTCCTAGTGACACCGTTTCCATTGCTGCTTGCCTGTTTTGTTGTTGCTACAGGAACTACACGGATCAGGTAGTGTTTTTGTCCCCCATTTGTGTGTTTTTAGAAGCCCCTGCATAGTCATGCATTACTGTACCCCATGCCCCAGCCGTTTGCCTATGCCTCCTGACTCTCATACCTAAACTCTAGTCTGGAGGCTTTCAGCTTTGTGGCACCTTTCTTGTGGGTTTTAGACTGAACAAGATATATGTCCCTCAGTCCTCTGAACCTCTTGATGTCTGGTTTACATCCCTACTTATCTTGATAAGCCTCACTCGTCCCTCTCTCCCCGGCTCAGCTGACTGCATCTCTTCTGGATTTTGCTTTTCCAACACCTGGTCAGTGTTCTGCATAGATGTCAGGCAACATAAAACCTTTAAAAATAATTATTAACGAGACCTGCATCCTCCCTTGGTTCCTGGGTGCCTATTCTGTCAGTGAGGAGCTGATGGTACCTTTGAGAAGTCCGACACGGTGCACGGTGAGCCTCCCGGGCGTTCTCAGTCCTAACAAGCATTGGCAAAGCCAACAGTTCTAAGGCTTGCCAGCGAAGGCTCACTCAAACAATGTTTGTGCATATTAGAACAGTAAATGCCGACTTGCTAATTGCAGTACTAGTGTTTGTAATGTACAGTTCTTTATTTGCAACATTTGTTCACTACATTTGCAGCGCAAACTCTGACAAATATGTTGATCGTCCGATTTAATTTTGAATGCAGAGATAGCCAGCCTTATCACTCCATGTTCAACATTGCTCATCCCGAAGACTGACATTTTAAAGTCATTTTGGAAGACCCGCGGGAGAGCCCGCTCGTGGCGTGCTGATTAGCGCTGTCCACGGCTCTTCCTATCAGACAAAGGAATCTGTTTCATTACAGTGTGGTTTAGCTGCTTGTTACACGGTTATATATACCATATGGGTTTTAATCTTTCAAATGGGTGTGCTTTAAAAGATGGTCCATGACACTTTAAAGTGTGAAATTGTCAAAAGGAACTGGAGGAACAGTTTAGCTTCAGAACATAATGACCTTAACTTTCAGAGGTGCCTGCGAGAACTCATTAAGATGAACTATCGTGCCTGAGACAGATGAAGGGGGCAGCGGTGGTGCAGGCTCGAGCGCCGATTGATGCGTTGGGCCTTGTAGGAGGAAAGCTTTGCAAGTCTGACTGCTGACACACAAGCAGGCGCGGACATGCACGTATGCACGCACATGCACATATGCACACAAGCACATGCACTAATGCTTCACTATTGGATTACAAAAACAAACAAGCATTGGCATAGCCAATAGGTCTCGCCTTTGTGACCGTATAAGTGTTTAGCCATGCAACAGTTGATGTTGTTGCACCAAGGATGTTGTGCTGCATAACTAAATACTTATAAGGTCCCAAAAGCGAGACCTATTGGCTATGCCAATGCTTGTTGTTGTAAGTTGTAGCTTGCTGAGTAGTCGTACAATATAAGTTACAGAAAATCTGTTAAAGTGTTATGAATTATTTATGTTCAAAAAGCCAATATATTATGCTGTTACTAGTGGTGTAGTGCGAGTAAGTAATAGCAAAAGTTTGAAAAATGAAAGAGGGAAATAATAGAATTAATTGATGTTTTAGCAATATTATGTGTTTAGAGGAGTTCTGACAACACTTTTGGGCCCATTGCTACTGCACCTGCTGCACCATTCAAATCAAGACCCTAGTGCCCGCAAGTTAACTCCATTTGTAACTGCCTGTTTGGTAGTAAAATATTGCAATAATTGGTGTTTACAAGGGCTCCTAGAGCTTTGGGCCTCGGTGTCACTGCTCTTGCGTCACCATTGAAATAAGGACCCTCGTACCTGCAAGGTAACTACACTTGTGACTGCTTATGTAGTACCTAAATATAGCAATAGTTGGTGTTTAAAGGAGTTCTGACAACGTTTGGCCTGGTGCAACTGCACCTGCAGCACCATTGAAATCATGACCCTGTTGTCTGCTAGATAACTGCACTTGTGACTGCCTGTTTAGTAGTAAAATTTTGCAATATTCTGCGTTTAGTGGGCTCCCTAGAGCTTTTGTCCTCGGTATTACTGCACCTGCTGCACTATTCAAATCCAGCCCTTTCTAACTGCATGATAACTGCAATGTAGCAATATTAGGTGTTTAGACGAGTTCTGACAACTTTTGGACCCGGTGCCACTGCACCTGCTGCACCATTCAAATCATTATTCTGTTGTCTGCAAGGTAACTGCACTTGTGACTGCCTGTTTTGTAGCAAAATATAACAAAACTAGGTGTTTAGTGGGGGGCCTAGAGCTTTTGGTCCAGTTGCTACTGCACCTTCTGCACCATTCAAATCGTGACCCTATTGCCTGCTATATCAATGCACTTGTGACTGTTTTGATTAGTAGTACAATTTAACATTAATCTGGGTTTAGTGGGGTCCTTAGAGATTGTGGCCCTGGTGCCACTGCACCCGCTGCACCATTCAAATCAAGTCCCTTTCATCTGCAAGTTAACTGCACTTGTGACTGCCTGTTTAGTTTTACATTTTAGCAATAATCTGGGCTTAGTGGGGTCCTTAGAGCTTCTGGCCCCAGTGCCACTGCACCTGCTTCACCATTCAAATCAAGTACCTTTTACCTGCAAGGTAACTGTATTTGTGACCGCTTCTTTACTAGTCAAATACAGCAATCTCATGTGTTTAGAGTAGTTCTGACAACTTTTGGGCCCGGTGCTACTGCCCCTGCTGCACCATTCAAATCATGGCCCTGTTGTCTGCAAGGTCACTGCAATTGTGGCTGCCTGTTTAGGAATAAAATATAGCAATATTAGGTGTTTAGTGGGGTGTCTGGAGCTTTTGGCCCTGTTGCCACTGCACCTTCTGCACTATTGAAATCATGACCCTAGCGCTTGCTAGATAACTGCACTTATGACTGTCTGTTTAGTTGTATAACATGGACTTAAACAATGTGGACGAACCCACTATGTGTATGTAATTGAATCACTGTATGTGGTAATGAACAAGGACCCATTAGGTGTATTTAAAAGACCCTCACACACCAACCTGGTTGGTGTCATGCTTCATCATTGGGGTCCCAACCGGGCGGCCGAGTGCTGCCCGGTTGTGCTACGACGCCTGATTACAGCGGAGCTGGTGTTGTGCAAATATGTGATGTGAGGTGAATTACTACAGTTAAATATCCTTTTGGGGAACGGGACGCACCTCCTGCCTTATCCCTTGCTCTCCCCGTGGTTCTTTCTAGTTGTATAACATAACAATATTTTGGGGCTCATTTATGAGCCCTTGCTACACTTTTGCGCCGCTGGTGCGTCACTTTTTGTGACTCACCGGCGGCGTAAAAAATGCACCATGTTGCACCCTATTTACAAAGTGATGTATCTAGGCAGATGCGTCACTTTGTAAACCCCTGCGCTACATTATACCTGCGTCAGGTATAATTTATGCAGGGTGGGCGTTCCCCTGCATCCAAGCCTCGTAGAAGTGGCGCATTGAAATCTATAAGATTTCAGTGCGCCACTTCTAGGACGCCATTGCGTCAAATCCTTACGCCTGCCTCATATCAGGCGTAAGGGTGACGCAGTGCTATGTTTATAGTCCTCCCCCTGCACTGCTAGAGTTGAGTCAAGCTTCCGACACATCTCCAGCAATGCGTCAGCTTTGCGCCGACAGATACGTCAGATTTCTTGTGACATGATACGTCATACAGTAAATATGACGCATTCATCATGTTGCAAGGAGGGCGCACTGAGAAGTGACGCATCGCTGTTTTCATGCAGCGATGCGTCACTTCTCATAATTAAGGCCCAATGTGTTTACAGGAGTTCTGACAACTTTGGGGCCCAGTGCCAAGTCATGACCCTAGAGCCTGCAAGATAACTGCAGTTATGACTGCCTGTTTAGTTGTATAATATAGAAATATTATGTGTTTAGAGGAGTTCTGACAACTTTTGGACCCGGTGGCACTGCACTTGCTGCACCATTCAAATCATGATCCTAGTGCCTGAAAGATAACTGCACTTGTGAATGCCTGTTTTGTTGTAAAATATAGCAATAATCGGTGTTTAGTGGGGTGCTTTGAGCTTTTGGTCTCAGTGCCACTGCACCTGCTGCACTATTGAAATCATGCCCCTAACGCTTGCTAGATAACTGCACTTGTGACTGCCTGTTTAGTTGTAAAATATAGAAATATTAGGTGTTTAGAGGAGTGCTGATACATTTTGGGCCTGTGCCACTGCACCTGCTGCACTATTCAAATAATGACCCTCTTACTTGCTAGATAACTGCACTTGTGACTGCCTGTTTAGTAGTAGAGTATAGCAATATTTGGTGTTTAGTGAAGTTATGAGAACATTTGACCCCCTGTGCCACTGCACCTGCTGCACCATTTAAATGAAGTCCCTTTTAACTGAAAGGTAACTGCAATTGTGACTGCCTGTATAGTGGTAAAATATAGCAATTTTATGTGTTTAGAGGAGTTCTGAGAGCTTTTGGTCCAGGTGCCACAGCACCTGCTGCACCATTCAAATCATGACCCTGTTGTCTGCAAGGTAACTGCACTTGTGACTGGCTGTTTAGTTTTACATCTTAGCAATAATCTGGGTTTAGTGGGGTCCCTAGATCTGTTGGCTCCGGTGCCACTGCATCTGCTGCACCACTCAAATCAAGTCCCTTTTAACTGCAAGGTAACTGCAATTGTGATTGCCTGTTTAGTAGTAAAATATAGCATAACTCTTGTATATTAACTTCCTTTTTAAAGAGCAATGTCTATTACAACATTTAGAATTTGATCATAATGGCCAAATACATAAAGTTGAAAAAATCCATCATATAATGCCTACAAAGTGCAAAGAAAGGTAGTGAGGCATGAATAGGAAATGCCACAAACGTTATAAGGCGAAAGCATCTGCTTTGCACAACTAAGTAATAAAAAGCAAGCATTCTGACATACTGTTAGAAGCTGTTTGCCCTTTCCGTGAGAAGAGATCTTATCTTGACAGTGAATTGGACTTAAACAGTGGGAACAGCATTAGTAGAATAACGTAAATGCATGCAGCCAGGGGAAATTATCAACAAAGTTCAGCACAAAAGCGAATGAACACAGTAATTTAGAATTTTGGGAACTGATAAGAGCGCTCTTTTAAGATATATTAAATACAAGAGATTTCGCTGTGCAGGTGAAACCTAAAAATGAAGGTAGTGAGAGCAGCACACTGTCAAGCCTGTCACTAACAGAAGCGACCATGTCCATAAAACATTTAGATAACTCCAATGATCAGCTTACCTTGCAGAAATCACAGCCCAAAATGGCTCTTTCCGTGTTGTGTGTTCGGTTCTCTAACACTGAATATTTAGGGGTTTATTTACAAGCCTCTTGCTCCACCGGTACATCACTTTTTCCCATATTAAGAGTGACGCGCAGGGGGCGCAAGGGGCTTGTAAATAAGCCCCTTCGTTCCCCCCAGCACTGTGTGTTGTGTTCTCAAACAGTGAAGATTGAAGATTTGCTTTTCTCCATTATTGTATGCTCTGTTCTCAAGGCTCGAAGACTCTTCCAGTATTCTGTGTTCTGCTCCAAGACTTCTCTTCCTCTTCCTGCAGTCCACTTCTGAGTTACCTTAAAGGGAGGTATTGGGGTCAGCTCTCTGAATGTAAACCCATGATCTGCTTTTATTGAGGTGAGAATAGGGTGCAGTGCACTAAATGCAGCATTAAGGTATGTGGGGCTCAGCTGTAGTAACACTTCTCCTGAAACAGTAACAAAAAAATACACTCAGAGAAGAAACACACTGAAAACATGTTGATGCCATAAGTTCCAAAGCAAGGTTCTGCCACTTAGGGCTATTTTCCCCTCTAGAGTGTTGCAGGAATAGACAGGCTTGAGGGAACTTAACAAAACATGTCTCATTATAAAAAGAAAAACATTTAACCTGTTTTCTTTGAATGTCTCCTTGTCCCTTTCCCCAGACAGAGCCTGAAATGGAGCTTCATGAGGGGGCAGCAGCATGCTGGGACATTCAGAGTTTTACAGACTTGTGGGTTGGAAAACAAAACATTTTTCACACAAGTACACACCCTTGGAGGTCTCTGAGGCAGATCTCAAAGGCCGCGTTGGGTGCAAACACCTTCTACCAAAGCAATGGGGAGTAGTGAGGCCTCTTGGTGTGTTTATTTTTGTTTCAGCAGCAGTTGGTGCATGCTCAAAGCCAAATAAATGTTATGAGGTCAAGAGAAAAACAATCAAAAATACTGCAGCTGTGCCCTTGTGGAGCAGTTTACATTTATCTGAGCACCACTGGCCCCTGTTCACCTGGTAGTTTTAGGACAGGCAACATGATGATGGGGTGTGAATGGTGTAATAACATAGAAAGGCAGAAAAAGGCATTCACTGGCAGCCTTTCTATAGCACACAAGTATTTCAAAATCTATGTTGAGCTTCTGAAGGAGGAACCACAGTCGTTGCCTCTGAGTCCCTGGTGACCGGTGCCCGGATACAGGCGTTTGCGGAATTATGAGCTGAGAGGGGGCCCCCAGATCTCTTTTCTTTCACCCTTTCAGCTGCTGAAAACAACCAAAACCTAAGTGTAAAAGTACAGAAAAAATGAAGAATTACTGGGTAAACCAGGTATTACATTACTGGTTCCCGGGGTAATTCCTCATTTCTTAGAGACTCCGCAGGGTCCAAGCTGCAATGGGGTCTGTCCCCTCCCCTGGAGTTATTGTTACCCCGGATTTCGGTAACTCCTGGAGCATTCACCCATAACGAAGGGCTTGGAGCTCAAGTGTGATGAGACCAAACAGCTCTATCAGGGTTCAAACAAACCCCCCAAACTAACCATCTGTGCAATGTACAGAAAGAAAAGAGGACGCAACCGCTTCTGGTGTTCTTTTTGATTTGGGAATTCTTTAGGTCTAAAAAGACTCTTGTCTACAGAATTTGAATGGTCCCTCTTTACTTCAATCAGTCAATTAACTTTATTCGGTTCAATGACCCATAAAAGTGCTCAGTGCAAAAACATTTGAGATAAAAACATATTAAATACCAGCCACAGCTCATAGCAGAATAAATATATAAAACAATTGCAATCGTAGTACATCGTTTGTTAAAATGCTACCGCAATACTGAGGCAAAAAACCAAAGGAACAAAAACCTCAGAAGAGTCCAAGGAATGGGCCCATTCAGGGTCCACTATGTCACCCGGATTATCTATATTACTTTCTTAGTATGGGCAGCTCAAGAATACACACTTGGATAAGATAAAAATGTGCACTACAGTTGTTGAAGGATTGGAATTTTAAAGCAATAAAACCTAAATAGGTATCTTTATACTATTGCATTTCTCCCATTATTTCCTGCCTTATATTTTTTACTCACCAAATGTGAGTCAAAGAGCAGGATCGGTGTTTAAAAAACATTTATAATCGTGGTAAAAAAGGATAGGTGCTATTAGGCATAAATAAATCATTAAAATACATATAAGAAATATAAGTCAATAACATAGCAATAAGCACTTGGAGTAATTAGTTATTTACACCACTAAACCTAATTCTCCACGTAGCAAGCAAGAACCATGAGACTACGAATACTATATAATGGGTGGAATCGCACTTCAGGATTCTCAGGTCTTCTCGACATGTCCTGTACCCGAGGTTTCGACACAATGGTCAGATATACAATTTCCTAGGGCCTTGGTATGCCGGACAAAAGAATAGGACATGCTCTAATGTTTCACTTGCTGAGGGGCAAAGGGCACACTGGTGGGGAGAGGGCCTCAAGTCAGCCCCCCATCTAGTTGTAAAAGAACGGAGGGGTAGGGACCCGTACCTAAACTGCAGATAAAGTTTCCTCACAGCTATTGGCTCAACATCATCCAGGAAGCACTCCAGCCCATAGCTATACTTCCATTGGAGGAACGCCAGAGTTAAAATTCCTACATTTGACTTGGCATGCAAATGATTTAACTTGTATTGCCAGTAGGCGTACTTAATATGGGCCTTTGATATTTCGCTGCACTCCGTGGGAGAATCCCAAAGTTGTCCAAGCCCAATGTTCGTGAATGTAGCCCTGATGTATTTAAACCATGGGATTTCTTTTGCACCCATACTACAGTAGAATCTCCTGCAGGCCTGACTGATAGGAAGCAAGCTTCGGGGTAGACCAGAGCCTCTTCCAGTATAATAGGGGCTTTAAGCCAACCACAACATTGCTTGATCTAGTTGAGTTCTGAAAAAGTTGGCCTTCTAGCATCTGATGCGTTTATTGTAAATGCTTCGCAGGGATCTCAAGTGGCAGAGATGTTCAAGGGAGGGGTACAATCGCCACATCCTTTCTGCAAGTCTTAAATTTCTTCTTTCGGAATTAAGACCACAGTTTGGAGAGTTTAGAGGACATTCTTTTAAGCTGTAGTGGTGCCACTGAGTCAAGTACATTAAGCTTTGAGTGGTTATAGTGGGCCGTAAGGTCGTGGACATCTGACATGTTCAGGGGGGGGGCAGGATGTTATCGCAGAGAGCAGTCAGGTCTTGCGAGTTGATGTTCTGTAGACATCTTTTCAACTGTTTTGGGTTCTTAGGCTGGGCTCTACTTGCTATTACCGATTCAAGGATGAGGAAGGTGATGCAATAGTGGTCTGTCCAATCACATGGGAGGATCGAATCCAGGAGGATGGAGTTGGGCTTACCAATGACAAGATCTAAGGTAGCTCCTTTGATATGAGTAGGGCTGTCACAGATTTGGATTAGGTTGAGGTCAAGTAGGAAGGATTTAAGGCTATTGACCACCACATCATTTACATCGTTCCAGTGGAGGTTGAAATCTCCCAGGAAGATCTCAGTGCCCTGGAAATCAGCATTGGCCAAGATAATGTCCATGATCTGTTATGTGAAGGGAAGGTTGTCGCGAGGGGGGTGGTAAAACGTGTACAGTTTGCATGAGTGATTGTTGCCACCTGTCACTTCAAGGCATAGGTATTCACAAGACAGCAGGAGGTCGGCATGTAGTACTTTCACTGTTAGATTGCTATGATGTAAACATGCGATGCCTCCCCGTTGACCACTATTTCTGTCCAACCTAATGATATCAAAGTTGGGAGGCATTAAAAAGTCCAGGATGGGAGCAGCTGAGTCATTTAGCCAGGTTTCCATCAACATTACAAGGTCAAGATCCTGGGCAAGGATGAGGCCGGCAATGTATGCAGCCGATCTACAGTTTAGGAGCGTGCATTTGAGTCTAATGTTGGTGTCCGTTGGTGCAGGTAGAGTGGTGGTGACTCTCATGAGGTTGTTCTCATTTAAAGTTCTGGTGTTTGGCCTAGGTTCCCTGAAGGGATCAGTGGGGATGGAGTCAATATGTTGCAAGTTACATATGGTGGAGGGAAGTGCCAGATCATATAAAAGTAGGAGAGAATGAATATTACTATCAGACAGAGAGGCTCTACATCTGGAGGAGCGAGAAGGGTCGTGTGTGGGTGATGTGGTATGGTGACCACCGAGTATAGGGGGGGAAAGGGAGCCAGGTACCACCGCTATCTGGGAGTGAGCGTAGATGGTGATTGGTCATAATGGAGCGGCTTAGTCTGGAGTTAGCTGACAGATCCTCAGTGATATGTAATATGCTACGTACCTCTGCCTTAAGTTGTTGTAGGCCGAGTGCAATCTCGTTAAGTCGGGCTTCCAATGAAGTGTGTGAATGGGATTGGGAGGCTAGGTCCAGGGGACCCTGCAGCGGTAGAGAGCTAGTGGGGGTAGGGGAAAGTAGGGCAGGTGGCGAATGAATGGGCCCCGGGGGAAGGGATTCTGGGAAATGGAGCTGCGTGCTCGGAGGGAAGGGTAGGATAGGGGAGGAGAGGACGGACAGATGGAGACCCCTGAAGGCCTGTGGGAGCAGGTCGGGATTGCGGGTTGGGCTGGGGGAAGGGATCCTGGGGAGAATCGGGGCAGTGTTGTGAGCAGTGGAGCTAGGGGAGTTAGAGCTAGTTAACAGTGATGGGGGGAGCATGTAGAATAGCGTGATGACTGCTGTCACGGCTCGTTCACCACGGGAATTGAGGTGGAATTGTTATTCTGAATAAAGGTAGCTAGAAGGGGGCCCTTCGGAGCAGATGTAGGGTCAGAGGATAGTGGTGGAGAGGTAGGGGATAGACTTTGCGAAGACTGGGGGACCGCTGGCTGGCCATCCCCTCCGAGGGGGGGCGGCAATGAAGTTGGCCACTGTATTCATGATGGTGGGGAAAAAGTTGTCAAATACCACTAGATTGTGATCTGAGGCTTGGATAAGGATGGTTCCGTTTTTGTAAAGGGAGATGGTGGCTTCAGCTCTGTAGGCCGAGGAGGGCGTAAACATCAGTCTGAGAACATGAGGAGTTTTCAGGGAAGTGGAGATCTTGAACAGAGAGTAAATGGCCTTCCGCCATTGAGCATGACGTTTAGTGTAGAAGATGAGATCATTTATGGTAACACCCTTACTGATGGAGAAGAAGGGGTCTGAGATAAGGGTTTCCGGATGGGTTTTAAGTAGTCTGTGTTTGAAATTTTTTGCTGCATTTTTTGATAGGTTCAGGGGATATATGAATCGGAAAGCGTTCTGGCCAGCCGGCTCTAGGTAGGGAGAGATAAGTTTCGGAGGTTTCGGATCCATACATGTTGTTGAGTTAGAATCTTGAGAGGAATACAAGCTTGCAAAGTGTGCAATCCAGGTTTCCAAGGGAATATGATTTTCAATCGGGGATTTATGCTCCAAAAGAAGCGTGAATCCCTCCTTCTTGCCTCAGCCAACAGATTGGTCCACTTCATCTGTTCCCATTCTCTCTTGGCCTCTGTTATGCAGCCTTTATAGTTTAATCGAACCTCCCTTATCATAGAACAGTCCTGCTCTTTTATGCCCACTGTCAGCGCTATTCTTGAAAGTTTACACTGCTGGTTGTACCACATTGGGGGTTTGAGCCTTCTGCTCGGGTGGCCGGTTTCTACATAGAAAAATGTACATAATTTACCAAACAATTGCAAATATAAATCTGTAAGACTTGCCCATTTTCCCATCTCTGGCTGAAACTGGTCTAAGAATATCAAAAGATCGCCAATTCCCCCAGCAACACATCGCTAAATATTGCCAATGGCTTCTTCTGATGTTAAAATAGTACTTCAACGCACCCTATGCCTCCTAGATGACAAAACCAATCTACCGTCAAGAGGGCCATTTGGGTCACTACATGCTGTTGGCATTTTCATCTTCAGTTCTAATGATAAGGAAATGCGACGGACCATAGTCATGTCTATTAAAGAAGCCCAAAGCCCAACATCCAATAGGATATAATCCAAGTGGCTTGACCCCTGCGGGTGATTTAATGTATGTTTTCCCTCCCTATCTGAGATAAACCTACCATTACAAGCCCTAAGGCCCTGACTTAGCACAAACGCGTTTAGTTTAGTTGGACTGCCAAGGGGGACCATTTAACTGCTGGTGAAATTGCAAGAGTCAGTGAGTAACGCAAGATTCCAGGTTTGCCAAAGACTCCTCAGATAACTGGTGATGTCCTGTGTGTTGGGAGGAAAGGGACACGTGTATGCCCCAAGTAACCTCCTATAGTTGTATATAGTTATCTACAGCTCCCATGATAGGATAACTGGCTTTTTTCTGTGTGATGACCTTCCTGGAGTCCCTGCTAAAGAATCGGTATGCCATTGCGGTCTCTCATCCCCAATCCCCTCTCCTCTGTGTCCTGGAGGATATTCATCAGAAAGTGAGGGCGTGGGGCTCACCAGTGCTCCTACGTGAGCGGGATGCAGAGATCAGTGGCTGGGTAGATCAGAAGAGCCCAAGACAGCACCAGGGGTAGATCAGAAGAGCCCACAGCAGCACCACGGGTAGATCCTTGCACTGATTCCCTAAAGTAAGGTTACTGGCTGCAGTTTTTTGTAATTTCTGAATTTACTAAAACTGTGTTGAGCTTTTTGTGCACTCTGTTCCTGCCAACCTCTGCCACCAATTCTCTCACTAAACACATGCAAATGCACTTATCATGTTTGCCCAACATCATTGTCAAAATTCCAGACTTCAAACAATGCATTTAGTAAGTAAAGAGATTGGTGGCCACACAGCAAGTCTCACGGCCACTACGAGACGGCGCCCAGGCTGGGGAGCAGAGGATAGTGATTGGTAGCACCGGTGACTGTACCCAGTAGATGACTTCGTGTACGAGGGCCAGCCCCGCCCCACTTCAACCCAGGCCCGGTTCCAGGATTTTTTATCTGGGTGGGCCATAAAGCAGCAGGGTGGGCCATTTCCGGTAGGTATTTCAGAGATTTGATATTTTAGGTGTTGGCATCTTTTGACATTTTTAAGACAATAAAACGTACTTTGCATTCTCTGATGCCCTTCCGGATTTGGGAAATGGAAAGACTGAGCTTGTCAGAACTTTAAAATGTAGATGAAGAATGTTAAGACTGAAGTATTGTTCCTTGTCAAGTGCAGCAACAGAAACTTTTAACTTTTCTGCTGCTACACAGGGCTGGTTTACATGTTATTAAAAAACCTTTGCAACTTTTTACGTTGAAAAACTTTGACGTTCAAAAATATGATACACTAAGCTCAGAATCATAACTCTGTTTTTTACACATATATATATTCATTGAAAAAAACACAGGTTTCAGGGACGTTATAGTCATTTGAGATAGCATCAGTGATGTCAGTACAAAAACAGAGAAGTACCCACCCATTTGAAGATAATAAAGGCCCGCAAAGGGTCCTATGATGATAATTAAATACACAAAGCAATCTCATGCATGCAAGGAGAAAACAACAATAGAAACAATAAATCGTTTTGTCTTTTTTATTAACAACGTATCAAAAGATTATCACAACATATGTTTTATATTGCAGAAAATGATGCATATAGATGAAAGTATACTAAAAAGACACAATGAATGCATTGCCCCACAAAACACTCGTCATTCATACAAACCCACTCATATCATTCATATGAGCTCAAAACATCCAACAGACATGCTCAAGAATCATCCAACATTAACATACAAATATCCAACATAAAAAAGAAAACCAACAAAATGAATAAATATTCTATATACAAATCCAAAATTGGAGGATAAAGAATAAATAAAGATATTGAAAGGACAAGCGCCGACGCGCGTTTCGGTGGAAACCCTATTCACGGGCCACACCTTCCTCAGGGCGAGTCATCACTGACAAGGATGACGTGGGGCACTCAATAGTCCTAAAATAATATATATGTATATATAAACATATGATTTATAATATTCTACAACAAGCATAACTTCATGTTCAGTGCATGCATGAGAAGCTAGGAAAATATGATGTAAAGGGATAAATAAATAAAAATCCAGCAAAAGCCAGAAAAACGAGAAAGGAAATGTGCATCCTCAAGAAATGAAATAAGCAAACAACCACACCCAGAACAATCGAGTGCCATTTAACAGAAACAATACGTCATGAAAACAATAAGTGACAGTGGTACTGAGGACCACCAATAGAATACACACCAACCACCAAACAAAAATGGTTCATCATAGTTCCAGAAAAAAATTATAATAAGATAAAAACCACGTGAGGGTACTCCGATTGAATACCCAATGTTCTTTAGGTGAAGACCCAATACAGTAGTAATGACAGTAAGTTAATGAACATACCAATAGTGGTATTCTGTACAGATCAAGGTCCAACAACGGCAGACTAAGAGGATAATTCGGTCGATCTATGTAGGATCAGAGAGAGCAACCTTCATCTCTGTAAAACAAATGAGCAGACCCAAGTTGAAAATGGACCATGCCACGCTGTAAAATGGAAACTCGATAATATAGAACAAAACAATGACAACGTACCCGATGGGATAGATCCAACGGCCCATTTAGCCAAGAATCACGTATTATGCTGCTTCTGCCAGATCATATTTGATAATGGCTCTTGATTGACACACCGAGCAATCGTGGGTCTTAGGGATATACCAAAAGGACATAATTAAAAGGGTCCTAAACACGCAAGAAAGTTCTCCCAAGGCGCTATTGGGTACGTTGTCATTGTTTTGTTCTATATTATCGAGTTTCCATTTTACAGCGTGGCATGGTCCATTTTCAACTTGGGTCTGCTCATTTGTTTTACAGAGATGAAGGTTGCTCTCTCTGATCCTACATAGATCGACCGAATTATCCTCTTAGTCTGCCGTTGTTGGACCTTGATCTGTACAGAATACCACTATTGGTATGTTCATTAACTTACTGTCATTACTACTGTATTGGTCTTCACCTAAAGAACATTGGGTATTCAATCGGAGTACCCTCACGTGGTTTTTATCTTATTATAATTTTTTTCTGGAACTATGATGAACCATTTTTGTTTGGTGGTTGGTGTGTATTCTATTGGTGGTCCTCAGTACCACTGTCACTTATTGTTTTCATGACGTATTGTTTCTGTTAAATGGCACTCGATTGTTCTGGGTGTGGTTGTTTGCTTATTTCATTTCTTGAGGATGCACATTTCCTTTCTCGTTTTTCTGGCTTTTGCTGGATTTTTATTTATTTATCCCTTTACATCATATTTTCCTAGCTTCTCATGCATGCACTGAACATGAAGTTATGCTTGTTGTAGAATATTATAAATCATATGTTTATATATACATATATATTATTTTAGGACTATTGAGTGCCCCACGTCATCCTTGTCAGTGATGACTCGCCCTGAGGAAGGTGTGGCCCGTGAATAGGGTTTCCACCGAAACGCGCGGTCGGCGTTGTCCTTTCAATATCTTTATTTATTCTTTATCCTCCAATTTTGGATTTGTATATAGAATATTTATTCATTTTGTTGGTTTTCTTTTATGTTGGATATTTGTATGTTAATGTTGGATGATTCTTGAGCATGTCTGTTGATGTTTTGAGCTCATATGAATGATATGAGTGGGTTTGTATGAATGACGAGTGTTTTGTGGGGCAATGCATTCATTGTGTCTTTTTAGTATACTTTCATCTATATGCATCATTTTCTGCAATATAAAACATATGTTGTGATAATCTTTTGATACGTTGTTAATAAAAAGACAAAACGATTTATTGTTTCTATTGTTGTTTTCTCCTTGCATGCATGAGATTGCTTTATGTATTTAATTATCATCATAGGACCCTTTGCGGGCCTTTATTATCTTCAAATGGGTGGGTACTTCTCTGTTTTTGTACTGTCTAACTGATCCCCTATATTACCCACCTCCATCCTCCTTTAGGGGTCCCTCCTGTCCACCGTTATAGCATCAGTGATGTCATCAGTGATGTCACTGACCATGTCATGAATGATGTAATATGTGACATCATCAGCAGTGCATTGTGGGGGCGTGAATTATAGTTAGCTGAACTAACTATAACGGCCGAATTTCTCTGGTTTTAACCGAGTGAAATGTCCAACTAACTATAACGTCCCTGAAACCTGTGGTTTTTTCAGTGAATTTCTAAGGTTTTTAAATACTAATTTCTAACTATAACGTCCCTGAAACCTATGGTTTTTTTCAGTTATTTTCAAAGGTTTTTTAAATGCTAATTTCTAACTATAACATCCGTGAAACCTATGTTTTTTCAGTGCATTTCTAAGGATTTTTAAATGCTAATTTCTAACTATGCCTACTGAGGTAGGACATGTGCAGAAAGAGGAAGAAAGGCGCAGAAAGAAGAAAGAGAAATGCAGAAAGAGGCAACAGAAGTCCAGAAAGACAAAGAAAGGTGCAGAAAGAAGCAAGAGATATGCAGAAAGAACCAACAGAGGTGCAGAAACAGACCTTGTTGCAAAGTCATCCTGTGCCCCCAACTTTTTGCTGACTGGTACTGGTGGTAACTGACTCTGACTAACCAGGCCCGGAGCCAGTGCTATGCTAAAAGACACTTAGAATACAGTGAAAAGCGACCCTTGACCCTGCTCTCAGGCAGGTCGCTCCCCACGCCGCACAGCACCACCTGTGCGACGCTGCCCCTGAGCTCGCTGCTGCCACCTGTTGTAGGTTCGAGGACGTAAGCTCTTCCGCTCGCTCTGCCCCTTGTTTCCCTGTTAGCCCTGCCGTGATTGTACTGTCTGCTCTTGCTTGTTATTTTTGTATTTCGCCTTTGTTCTTTTTCTGTACTGTTTTTCTGTTATTGTGCCCTTTTTTGCCTTCTGTATCCCCCCGCCCGCTCTACCCTCTCATTTTTCCCGCCGCTGCGTCCCCTGCGGCCCTGCCCCCCTGATCGCCCATTGGCCGCCCCGCTCCCACCTCCCAGCTGATCCTCTCTCCCACCTCCCCTTATATGGCGGCCACTGCACGGCCGCACCGCTGGCGCGCCTAAGGCGCGCCTAAGGCAAGCCCGTCTGCGCCCGTCCGCGCCTGGACCGCACCCAGCGCCAGACCCCCTGGCCCCAAGAATGCCACGACACCCAACACCACTACGACGCCAACACCCTCCACGCACTCAACACCGGACGAGCACACAACTGCTTCCTAGCCGCCCCGAAGCACACCAAAGGGGCCTTCTCCTGCCGGAGCTGCAGCTTCACAAGCCTCCGAGCCGCCAAACCACCCACCGCGACAGGACGCAACCACCTCAGATGCATACTACTAAACACCCGCTCCGCACGCAAACATGCCATTGAACTCTGGGACCTGCTCGACACATCCTCCCCGGACGTCGCCTTCCTGACAGAGACCTGGTTGAGCGCCTCCTCGGCACCCGACATCGCCATAGCCATCCCGGACGGCTACAAGATCATCCGCAGGGACCGCACCAACGGAGCAGGAGGAGGAATCGCCATCATCCACAAGAACACCCTCAGGATCTCGACCAGCACCGACGACACCCTCAGC
Organism: Calotriton arnoldi; assembly: GCA_963921515.1. NCBI lineage: Eukaryota > Metazoa > Chordata > Amphibia > Caudata > Salamandridae > Calotriton > Calotriton arnoldi. The sequence goes on from CAWUFW010007683.1 coordinate 881,732, forward strand.
ACCGCCGAACACCTGCACTTCCAGATCCACACCGATCCCAACACCACTCTCAGAGGAACTCTCGTCTACAGACCCCCCGGATCCCGGCCTCAGTTCAGCGACTCCATCGCCGACTTCGTCAGCACGCACTCCCTTGCCTCCACGAACTACATCCTCCTCGGAGACCTGAACTTCCACCTCGATAACAACAACGACACCAACTCCACCACCCTGATTGACAACCTCGCTAACCTCGGACTCAGACAGCTCGTCACAACGCCCACCCACTCCGCCCGCCACACGTTTGATCCCATCTTCTCCGCAAGCCCCCAAGTCACCTTCAGCCACACCACCGAACTCCACTGGACCGACCATCGCTGCATCCACTTCACCTTCCAGATACCCACCACGCACCACCGCACTCAACAAATCCCCCACCGCAGCTGGAGCAAAATCACCGAAGACCAGCTAAACACCACCCTCGCCAGAAGCCCACCCACCGACCCCACCGACGCCGACACCGCCGCCCGCAACCTCAGACGTTGGATCGACAACTGCGCCAACACTGTCACCCCAATCAAGAAACCCTCCAACAGACACACTAACAAGAAAGCCAGCTGGTTCACCGCAGACCTCCAGGCCTCCAAGCAAAACTGCCGTACACTGGAGAAGAAATGGCACCACGAACAGACACTAGACAACCACGCAGCCCACAAGAATGCCATCCGCAGACACCATCACCTCATCAGATCCGCCAAAAGGGCCTCCTTCAAGGACCGACTCGACAACAACGCGCACAACAGCAAAGAGCTCTTCAACATCGTGAAGGAACTCTCCAACCAGAGCGCCAACACCAACGACATCCCACCATCGCAAGACCTATGCGACTCCCTTGCCACCTTCTTCCATCGCAAGATCGCAGACATCCACGACAGCTTCAACAACCTGACCGCCCCGACAACCACCGACACCTCATACCCCGCGGCCACCACCCACATCGATCCCCTGCTCACCTGGACCAACATAAACAACGACGACACCATCAAAATCATGAACACCATCCACTCCGGCTCCCCGTCAGACCCATGCCCACACCACATCTTCAACAAAGCTAGCGCCACCATCGCACCCCATCTCCGCAAGACCATCAACATTTCCTTCGAGACCGCAACCTTCCCGTAGAGCTGGAAGCACACTGAGATCAACGCCTTAGTGAAGAAACCCAAGGCGGATCAGAGGGACCTCAAGAACTTCCGGCCCATCTCCCTGCTCCCGTTCCTGGCGAAGGTCATCGAGAAGACCGTCAACAGACAGCTGACCCGCTACCTCGAGGAGAACAACATCCTGGACCCATCCCAGTCTGGGTTCCGCAGCAACCACAGTACCGAGACTGCCCTCATCGCCGCCACCGATGACATCAGGGCCTTGCTGGACAACGGCGAAACCGCAGCCCTCATCCTCCTGGACCTATCAGCCGCCTTCGACACTGTCTGCCACCGCACCCTACACACACGCCTCCACAACGCAGGGATCCGTGACAAGGCTCTGGAATGGACCACCTCCTTCCTCTCCGGCAGAACCCAGAGCGTCCGCCTCCCCCCTTTCCATTCCGAAGCCTCCGAGATCACCTGCGGCGTGTGGATGAAGAACAGCCATCTGAAACTGAACTCGGACAAGACAGAGGTCCTCATCCTCTGCCCCACCCCCTCAGCCTGGGACGACTCCTGGTGGCCGTCCGCACTGGGAGTGGCACCGACACCCACCGACCACGCACGCAACCTGGGGTTTATCTTCGACTCAACACTCTCCATGACCAAGCAAGTCAACGCCGTCACATCCTCCTGCTTCAACACCCTCCGCATGCTCTGCAAGATCTACAGGTGGATCCCTACCAAAACTAGAAGAACGGTCACCCAAGCCCTCGTCAGCAGCAGGCTGGACTACGGAAACGCCCTCTATACAGGATCCTCGGCCAAACTCCTGAAACGACTACAACGCATACAGAACGCCTCTGCACGCCTGATCCTCGACATCCCATGCCACAGCCACATCACACCACACCTGAGAGACCTGCACTGGCTTCCCGTCAACAAGAGGATCACCTTCAAGCTCCTCACCCACGCACACAAGGCGCTCCACAACACCGGACCAGCATACCTCAACAGACGACTCACCTTCTACACCCCGAACCGACAGCTCCGCTCCGCCGACCTCGCCCTCACCACCGTCCCCCGCATCCGAAGAGCGACCACCGGCGGCAGATCGTTCTCCCACCTAGCCAAGACCTGGAACACCCTCCCCATCCTCCTACAGCAGACCCAGGACCTACTAACCTTCAGGAGGCTTCTCAAGACCTGGCTATTCGAGCAGTAGCAGCACCCCTCCCCCCCAGTGCCTTGAGACCCTCACGGGTGAGTAGTGCGCTTTACAAATGGATTGATTAATTGATTGATTGAAAACACCTATATACACTAGGGTACTACTGCAAATAGTGAATCAATACAACCAGTAGGTGTGAAAGTAACAGAAGCAACGGTGTGTAATACTGAACCAGTGGTCCTGTAGTTCAGTAGATTCACCGATGGAACCTGTGGTAAAACAAAAAGACAATGTTTTGCGCTGTTTATAATGTGACAGTAAAAGAACATATGTTGCATGGTTGTGTCACAACACAACAGACAACCACTGCAGTCAACTAATTGAACGTGGTCAAAAACACTATATACACATAATAAGTGATTTAAGGATGCGAGACTCGCCTACAAAAGTTAGGAAATTAACCTCATCTGTCCTGGGCTGTTTAGCCAAAGGTACATACGCCAAACCAACCTAGTAAAAAAAGGTGGTGGCGTTAAAGTCAAAAAGAAAGAAAAAAGATGGTTCAAGGTGGTGTAAACGAGCTCAACAGTGCATGAGCAATCATCAGCGTGAGTTTGTGAAAAAAACGTGTGCTAAGCTGACCTAAACGGTTAGTGTACACATTGCACCGTGCGATGTTTAATGGTCAGTAAGCACTAAATGGTATGTCGCAGAGAGTAGACATACCGTATGTAGCGGAAAGAGCATAGATGGGGCTGTACACTCTATTGAGTGACTCAAGAGGAACGACCCTGTTGGCTAGATAGGGGCACCAAAGGGGGCAGTGACCAAAAAGTCGGTATGCTGTTGATGCTCAAGGAGGTAAAAGTATGGCCATCATGAAAGACAAGGTGCAAGTAATGACAAGCTTGCGCTGTAATCGAGCATACAAGCGCTGGACGATAGCTAAATATGCCAGCAGATGTCCCACGAATGGCAGCTGTGCCGGGACACGCAGAAGAAAACTATGCCGATAGGCGCAGACAAACCGGGGCCACAGAAAGGCATGTTAGCCTGCGGGTCTCGGTGCTGTAAATGGGGCATAACGACGTGTGCATGGGTAATAACAAAGGAGTGCTGAAAAACAAACTAACAGGGATAGCCGGGTACTACTTACTGCTCAACGTGAGCGTGGATACAAGAATCGTATGTCCAACTGACAGGGAGGAAACTCAACCAAATCGGCGATCTTAAGTAGTGCTGGGGAGGCCACTTCCTGGTGTAGACACCAAGGATCCTGGGAAATGTAGTATGGAGAAGCCACTTCCTGGTGTGGACACCCGGATAGATGGGAAGTGTAGTCCGGAAATTCAGCTTCCTGGTGTGAACACCAAGGATGCTGAAAAGATATATATATCAAAATAATCCGGGTGCGTAAGCGACCTCGGAATCAGGAAAAGTGGTGGGGAGGGATGAACACACTCAAATGTGAGCGGGCCCCACAACCACGCCCTAAATACACTCTAAGGAACAGAGTGTTTACTAGATCGAAACAAAGCTCAAGAAAAAAGTGCACCGATCCAGAATGTAGATCATGGATGCAGCAGGGACAATTATTAAAAAGGGAATGTAACAGGGCTACAGACGCCTAATGAAACGGGGCAACACTCATATGCGATGAGAGTACCAGCTGTGACACTCATGCTGGAAAATACTGTCAAATGGCATGGCAGCAAGTGTGTGCCTGTGTAGCCAAGGTAACCTGGAAAAAACCAGTCAGGTGGTGGGGTGACTGATTTATTTATGGGCTCAAGTCAGTGAAAGCCAAGGAATATCATCATTGAGTCCCATATTTGAGGTGTTCAATCTAAACACCCATCGCTGCTCAATCCGCAAAAGTTTCATGGTGAGATCGTGTGTCACCGCGCTGAGGTTGGGTTTATCTAGGACTGTCCAGGTGAGTGTGTCTGCCTGGTGATGCATTTCTAAAAAATGCTTAGTAAGTCTTGTAGTTTGTTTTGCGCATCTGATAGTGCTCTTATGTTCCAGTATGCGTGTACGTACTTTCCGTGTGGTCATGCCCACATATCTAAGACCGCATGGGCAGGTGATGAGATAGATTACTCGCTCGCTGTTGCAGTTAGTGTGATGTCTTAGCTCCCAAGGTCTTTCTGTGCAATATCAATAGTTTTTGTGACTTTGGTCTGGGCACAGACAGAGCAAGACCCACTGGGGAAGTGGCCCTGGACAGTTGGCGGATGCCAAAGGGTATTAGATCTTTGTATGGTCATGGGTGAAGGTCTGGTATAAACCAGACTGTCCCTAAGGTTGCGACCTCTTTTGAAGGCGAACAAGGGTTTTTTCAGTGATAGTTGTCCTTCGTTAAGGATATTCCAGTTACGCATGATAGATTTCTTCACTGTGTTGGAGAGAGAACTAAAGGTGTTGACACACACCAGTCTGGTCTGTGGTTGTTTAGTGGAAGGATTGTCCAGTAAGGCATCTCTATTGTTATTGAGCGAACGTTTAGCTGATTTCTTCACTACCGCTGTCGGATAATGTCTGTCCAAAAGATTGTTTCTCAATGTCAATGTGTGTTCCTTGTATTTATCAATACTTGAACAGTTCCGCCTCAGCCTAAGAAATTGGCCAAAAGGTAGATTCTCACACAAAGACTTCGGATGATGGCTCTCATATTGGAGCAAGGCGTTCCGGGCCATGGGTTTCTGGTATAGTTCAGTTTCCAAATGGCCCTCTGATGGAAAGATTGGGAGATCCAAAAAGGCACGTTTTTCTCTGCTATACTCGCATGTAAACTGAAGGTGGTCATTGCGAGTGTTGAGCCAGTCATGGAAGGTATTGATGGTTGTATCGTCGTCTCTCCAGACCACCAAGATGTCATCGATATACCTCTTCCAGAGATGGATATGGGCGAGATAGGGATTGTCAATAGAGAGGACGACATCCTCCTCAAAGACGTGCATGAAGAGGTTCGCCAAGCTGGGGGCAAAGGTACTCCCCATGGAAGTACCGGATACCTGGAGGTAGAGCTGGGTTTCAAATTGAAAGAAATTTTCTTTCATTGCCATGGTGGCGCACCTCATGATAAATGGAACCGGTGTGATGGTATCCGGTGGGTGTAGAGTCAAAAGATGTTCAATAGTGGCCAGTGTCTGATCCTGGGGAATGCATGTATATAATGACTCTACATCAAAAGAGACAAGATAATCCGTGTCTGGGTTGAATTCAATCCCTCTGAGTAAGCGGAGAACGTCCTTTGTATCTTGTAAGTATGTGGGCATCATTTGGACCAGAGGTCGTAGGAAGAAATCGACAAACTGTGACAAAGGTTCCAATGCGGAGACTATGCCCGAGATGATCGGTCCCCCTGGTGGTGGTCTCTGTGGCTTGTGAATCTTTGGTTGGATGTAAAAGTAGGGAGTCACTGGTTCCCTGGTGTAGAGGAACTCAGCTTCCCTAGGTGTAATCCATCCATTATCTCTAGCTTCCCTCGAGCACTGCACTTCACTCATAACACACCACGCTTGCATAGGGTTTTTGGATAACCCTCCTTACCAATTTAAAACATCCCTGAGCTCCTCCCTCGCAGCGAGTGGGTGGTAGCCCGCGTCAAGACCAGGTTCTTGACGCGAGGAGGCACCCCTATGATGAAGCATGACACCTCCGGTGTGTGAGGGGAATCGTCCTTAAAAGGGATCCTCCTTCCCGAGCATGGTTGATACAGTCCACACGCCCCTCAGACCCTTGTTCTGGACCCGTGGGCTCTTTTTGTGATAGGTATTAGGAGTGGGGAGTGTGCCCACGCAGGTCCTTAAATCTCCTCCTAGCCCCCCTTTTTGTGTTTCCCTAGGTAAGTATCAAAATAATATGCATGATATCCAGATTGACTTCACTAATAAAATTCGCTGAAGGTTACGTATAGAGGCTCCATTCCATGCCTCACGTACCCGCTTCATTCTGCGGTGGTGCTGTCTCCCGGCTGGCGACTGTTAATCATTCATTTCCCAACTCTGCCACAGAGAACGGAGACGCACTCTCCCTCAAAGCGTCTTTTATTCCAATTCAATAGCAATCCAGATATAAATCTCCAAATGCAGGCCCAACGCGTTTGGATATGTATATATATCATGTTTTGGTGCTCTTATTGCACAAAATGCAATAGTTTAAAAATTGTTTAAAAACCTATAATTCACAAGGAACTGGGGAAAATGGAAAATATTGCCTAGTTACCCATACAATGTACATTTTATCAACTCCATGGCATTCCCCAAACCACTCGCCAGCGCTTTAATACTGCCAGGGTGACTAGGATTAAGAGGCATGGAGGACCACGTTATACACATCTAATTGTGCAGCAAAAATGCTAGTTTTGTGGCACTTGGTCTAGTATTATTTTCATCCATCTGAGAAACAACATTTTTGGTGAAGCCTGCAAATTTTGCAAATTGTGGCAAATGCAATAAATCCATAAATATGTGGTAAATGCTGCAGCCAAAAGATCGCCTAAATGCACTGGTCATCAGCATTGAAGATGTTGTTGGTTTTTATTAACCATTTATTCAAGAAATGTAAACAAGACCTAAATGTTCTAATTCCCCTCAGTGCCATTGTTAGCTGCACTTGGAAGTAAACAGTCTTTTCAAGCTAACTACGCAAAAATAGATGTTATATAAACATAAATAACAGTACCAGGTGTAATATGGTCCTGTATTGCCATCCAATGACTCTAATGACATTTACAAATCACTCAGTCTTTGGCCTTATAGTTTATAATGTCGCCAGAACAACTCAATGGTAATATTGTACCATATTACACAGCTATCTGATATGTATCCTATATAGATATTATATATAATCTATTTTGGGCTTTTTTTAATTTATTTAAAGTTTACCAAATTTTGGATACCATCCAGGGATGTACATTTGGTTGCATAAACAAAGGTAGGTGAACCCTAATCAATAATTTCATAGTTTATAGGATGAAGACAATTTTTGATCTGGCTTTGAGGCTATCCAAGTGTTTTTTGTCTGCGATATTGCTTTTTTGGGCCATTCCAGTCACTGGTAGCCTCATCTCTAGTGGTGACACTTCTAGCAATCCTATCATCCCCTTAATATTTTGTTGTTTGGGTGTTTTGTAAATTGTATTTGGCATGCAATTGTGTAAATGGTGCTTAGTGTGTACCAAGTGAACTGACCATAAAAGAAGCTTTATTAAGTTAGGAAAACAATATTGCTTTCCCCTATACTAAACAAACATAGAAAGCAGATATGCTCAGACTAGACAGCATTATACTGTGCACTACGTGGGAAACATTCTTTCGGATGAAGCCAGAATCACGCTGTGCCAACACAGCGCCGGCAATAGAACACATGCAGCATTAACACGCATTCGTTCAGGGCGCAAGTCCTAACAACGACTTTCTTTTAGAGGGGTGCATTGGTGGAATGGTGCTGGGTTTAAAGTCCAACACCTTCCCTACTGTTGTGAGGACTGAAGTTGGAATAGTAAATTAAACTACTCCAACATCCAGCACCCCCCTAAAGCGAGTCGTTAAAACGACTTGTGTGCTCAACAAATGCGTCCTAAAGACGCGTTCAGAAAAAAGACAGTGTTCAGAAGGCATGCGTACTAAACGCATGCAGAACACTGTCATACTTTCGTGCTCCGTAGCTCTGTTTAGCCACTCATTCAAATACAAAGATTTCAACAAGAGTTAAGGGTACAATGGGTACACACTATGAACCATAAAATGCATACCTCAAATGCACTGAGATATATCAGATATTGTGCTTTAAAAACATAACAGTGCTATAAAAAATGCTTAATTAATTCAAAATGTTCATTAATATTATACAATACAAATTGCTCTATTGTTCAGGAATAACAGATGTATTATTAAAGTGTTATAATGTTTTTTTCTTTTTAAAAAGCACCTCAACTATGTTTCAGTATTGGTTAGATTTTGTTTCTTAAGTTCCTTTTGTTTCTTATGTGTGTATGCCTGTAGCAGCTGTACCTTTAAGGTCTGTTGAAAGCTTTTTTTAAATCTTAAAATAAATATATAGACATTTGTTTTTTATGTGGAATCTGCCACCTTATACTTTGCCACGTGTTCCTATCAGTAAACCTTGAGACACTCATTTTATAAACCTCATAAGAATGAAATCTGGAGATGGCCCTGCTGAGAATCAAAAAAGTGTCCTGCTGGTTACCCATTGTCAGGGCCCCTGGAATTATGCGGCAGGGGAGTGCCAAATTATGCAGCAGCGTTCACTAAATTATGCAGCAAGAAAAGGCAAACTATGCGGCATAATGCAGCACATTTGGTGATAGTATTATTTCATTATTTTGACATTTTTCCACCTGTTTACACTGGGATAGATTGCAACTCATTGGTACCATTTGAACACTTGAATTTGGCATTAAACTACAAGGTAACCTGTCAACCTTTAGAAAGGACCTTCCACTGTGCGCCAACACATCGCTGCACCATTAGTAACCTTTAAACCGTTTGAGCTACAAACAACTTTTTTTTAAATCTGCAAATTATGCAGAAAATAATGGATTATGTGACAAATGCAGCAAATCCATGACTATGCGAAAATCGTCAAGTCCGCACAATCACATAATTCCAGTGGCCCTGCCCATAGGTCCCTTCACAAGGAATCATTCTATCACTTGTAACCATCAACATGCAAATGAATGTGGTGTGAATTAATGTAATGGTGCGTAAAATGTTTTTTCATTTAGCCAATGAAAAGATAAAACATGTCATTTATTAACTCTTTCCATTAATTTATTTTTTATGTAATTCTGCAAGTTAGTAATGGCCTCACAGTAGGAAGAAAATAAAACAAACCCTGAGTAAATCTATTTCCTAATTATAAACACATTTTCACCTCCTTTTTAGGGAAAAGGAAAATCCTTTGCAAAGCGTTTCTGTCATATCACTTTTTTAAAACTCCTAGGTACCTTGTGATGGGAGTCTGCAGCCTCTTTAGTGTGAGTAAGTGAAAGTGTTCATTTGCACATCATAGCAGCTACTATCCCTGCTGATGTCACACCTGTCCCCAGGCCTGAAACTGTATGGCAATGGTGTTAATAATTAAATAAACAGTGAGTCAGAGCCGACGGGGCTTTACGCCCTTGTAAAACATTTGGATGAAAAACGGTTGATTTTCAGTTCAGAATGGTCTAAGGTGGGCCAGGGTATTCTAGAACCGGGCCTGCTTCACACAGCGATGCAGTGGTCTTTGGTGGTCACCCAGCGGCATGGGGCCGCGCCGGCAGGAGACAGCCGGCAGGGGGCACTAGTCTGGCGCACCGAGGGCCTGCCAAGCTCACCTGTGGCCTTGCCGGTCTCCATCGAGGAGAGAGCTCACTCAAGTATTCATCCTTACAGAGCTACTCCGCCGACCACCAAAGGCCTGTTGCCCCCCCTCTATTGGTAGCTGGGGCTCGGGCCAGAGTACGGAGCTCCGAGCTGGCAGGGGGTCCTGGGCCGCAGGGATGTTCACTACGGACCGATGCTGCTGATGAAGGTATGAGGTGAGAGACATTTGGGGATAGAAGACTCCAGCCCCCACCGGCAAACCCCTGCTGTATCTATCACGCTATTCATCTGCTCCTGGCATAGTGCCTATATAGGCAACACTCCCCACCCAATGGCAATTAACATGCATGATGGAATAAATAAATACAATTTTTGGTTGGGAAAATATTGCTGCAGGTTTATTCCATACAAAAGTATGCAACATGGTGGGTTATTGTTAGACCTGGCACCATTGGCGTGGGTCTCCCTTCCATTTTTCGCTGTTACCTCCTCTGTTTTTGCTGGTGTTAGATGCTGTGGGCGCTGTGCCACTGCCATTCAGTGCCACAGCGCGAATGCTCCCTGTGTAAAGATGACATGTGAATTGGTATATCCCTGATTGGCTTATTTGGTTTACCTGTTAGTCCCTAGTAGTGTGGCCTGTGTGTGCCCAGGGCTGGTAAACCAAATGCTGCTGGTGGGCCTGCAGCACTGATTTGTGCCACCCACAGAAGCAGCTTGTAAGGTGTGTCTCAGACCTGCCACTGCAGTGTCTGTGTGCAGTCCAGAACTGCCATCTTGGCTGTGAAGTGCAACCACTTCCCAGCCCCTGAACCTTCCCTTGGCATCATGTAAGTCACCCCTATGGTAGGGTGCATTGTATGTGTAAGGTAGGACATGCCTTGGTTTGTGTAGCATGTCCTGGTAGTGAATTACACCCAATTTCGTTTTTCACTACTGTAAGGCTACCTGTTCCCCATAGGTTAGAATGGGCAGTTTGACTATTACATTCTATAGTCCTAACTGACCCCAGGAACATGGTAGAAAAACGAATTTAGTATGCCTGAGCTCAGAATATTAAAATACATCTTTTAGTGAAGTTTATTTTTATATTCTGTTTTTGAAAATACCACTTTTAGAAAGTAGGTATTTTCTTGCCTAAGCCTTCCAGTGTGCTCTGCTGTTATGTGTATTGGCCGTCTGGTTTTGGAGGGACAGGGCAGGCTGAGTCAGACCTGGGTTGAATATAGAGATCTGCATTTAGAGTATGGGGAGGGGTGGCTCCTTGACCTGAATAGGGCTGTGCCTGGCAAGGTGAATGCTGGCTCCACCTCCTACTGTGTGTCTGATAGCAGACCCCTCTTTCTGAAAGGAAGGATGCAGCCTGGTAAACAAAGTGCTCCAGGACTGAGCAGAACTGGTTCTGGCTGGGTTCAGTGACTTGTAGCTTCTGAGAACAAAGACTTTTGGGGTATAAATATCTGTGCTCAAACCCCTACAATTGGTATTGCTCCTGGATCTGAAGGGGAACCTCTGTCCGTGTAACTGAAGGAATCTGCAGGAGGTGACTGTCCTTGTGCTTGTGTGCTGTTTCTTGGACTGGCCTGCAGGAGTTACCATTGGACTTGAAGAAGAGGGAAAAGGACTTTTGAGAGAACTTTTATTTTTGTTACAGCAATTACCCAAGGGCTAGGAACAGAGCTAGCCTCCTGCTGGAGTCTCAGGCACATCAGACTCCACCACCAACCTCCTGCTTCCTCCCTGCGAGGATTGCTATCTGCTGAGGAGGCTCCTGTGAGTTACAGGGCCTCTAGTTTGCTTCAGAGAAAAGAGTGCTGGAAAACGTCGCTAACGCCCGTTTGCGAGCCGCTGCAGCCGAGAGCGCTAGGAAAATCATCGCGCTGCTGCCGCTGAGTGCTCGCAACACGAAAACATCGCTAACGCCCCTTTGCGAGCCGCTGCAGCTGAGACGCGCTGTAAAAATCATCGCGCTGCTGTCGCCGAGCGCTCGCAACCCCCAAAGAAATCATCGCTTCAAGACATCGCATTGCGGACACCGTGCGTCCGCCATTTTGATCGCATCCCACCGGATTTCGTCGCTCCCTCGCGGAGCGCCATTTCTTCGCATCGCAACACCATCGCACAGCGCAACAGGATCGTCGCATCGACTTCTCCCTCGCGGCAAGAAAGTCATCGCATCGGCGGCCTAGCGTGCAGAAGTTGGTCGCATCGTCTCCGCACGCATCAGCAGATCGGCGCATCATCCTCCCTTGCGGCAAGGATTTAACGCATCGCCGGCCTCGCGTGAGGAAAATCATCGCTACCACTTCTTTGCGACATTTTGTTGGTTTTGCTACTGAATTCAGGTACTTTGTGAGAGAAAGGGTCGCAGAGACCCCTGCTTTGAATTTGAACCTTATTTCTGCAACCTTTGAACTATTTTCAACAGTCCTTCAACAGTAATCCTATTTTTGACAGTATTGTGGCTTTTACAGTTATTGGTCTTGTGATAAATCTGCCTTTATATAAAGATACTTATTTTTTATAACTACTTGTGTGGTGTCCCTTTGTAGTGTTCCTCACTGTGTTACTGTGTATGGTCATAAATGCTTCACACACTGCCTCTGAGATAAGCCTACCTGCTCGTGCTACGTTACCACAGGGTTGAGCGGGGGTATCAAAGAGGGTAGCCCTCTCACTCTGACTTAGGAAGAAGGGTCCCTACTTGGACAGTGGCCAGCCATTGCCAACTAGAGACCCCCATTTCTAACATTGGTGGTCAGCGGTGAGGATCTGGACTTGCATTTATGATCACATACAATAATTATAGTGTACACTACTAGTGAGTGCAGACCATAACGTACCACATACATTTTTGAGAAGTTTTTTCTATTTTTGATTGATATTGCCAGTTATTACTACAATGGGCAAGCCCAGATCCAATGCCTCGGAGGATCTCTCCTGGGAAGAAGAGAAATTAGAAACTTACACTGCCAAGCAGCTCAAATATTTTTGCAAGCAATTCACAGTCCCTATCACAGGTCTCACTAGAAGGGAGGAGTATTTCAAGGCGCTGAAGGCCTGGCTAGAAGCCAGGGATGCCCCTAAGAATATGGGAGACCCTGTGGAGGAGGGAGAGAATGTGGAAGGGCAGCAGGATGAAGTGGTAGATTTGGTAGGAGATAAGGCAGTTTCCAGCCCGGGCACTAGTGTGTCCGCTAAGGGTCTGTCCCCAGAGGAGATGGAGGACAGGGAGAGAGATAGGCGGCATAATATGGAGATGGCAAAGCTTACAATGGATGGTCACAGGGACCTAGAGAACAAGAAGTTAGAATTTGAGATTATGAAGATGAAACTTGAGCATGAGAGAGTATTGAGGGAGTTGGAGATTAAAGCTAAGAGTCTGGAGATCTCCCCTCTGGTGGCAGCATACCTGTAGTGCATACTGAGAGTAGAGTGTATATACCCAAGGAGGTTATTAAGGATTTTCACAAAAGTGAAGATATTGGGCAATGGTTTGCCGCTTATGAATTAGCCATGGTGTCCCACCGGGTCCCTGAGAAGGATTGGGGAGCGGGGTTGTGGGGACGCTTTGTGAGTGAGGGGAGGGATACCTTGTTGGATCTGCCCCCAGAAAGTAGAATGGTTTATGCCCACATGAGGGAAGCATTGATGACCCGCTATGGTTTGACCCCTGAGATGTATAGGCAGAGGTTTAGGACCTGCAAGAAGTTAGAGGGTACCACGTGGGTTGAATATGTGTCTTTTTTTTGCAGAGCAATGGAACGCTGGGTAAAAGGTAGCAAAGTAGAAACTTTTGAGCAGCTTTATGATTTGATTGCATGGGAGCATTTATCTAGTAACTGTTTTCCTGAGCTACGCCAGCACCTGATTGATTGCAAGCTGTCTAACCCTAGAAAGCTTGCTGAGGAGGCGGACCGCTGGGTGAGCACCCGGGTTCGCAAGGGTCCAGTGGGAGACTTCGCCAAAGGTGGGCAGGGTCCCCAGCAGAGAAGTGGGGGGGACAGGGGTAAACCGAGGGAGTTCCAAAGAGGGCCCCAAAGTAATTCCCAAGGGAACCAAGCAGTGGTGTCCCAGCCTCCCCAAGAGAAGAAGCCCGTGCCCCCGACAGGTAGGCCTGTTCAGAGGGGGCCCCTTACTTGTTTTAAGTGTGGCCAAGTGGGCCACAGATACTATGATCCCCAGTGTCCTCAGAGGGACACTAATGCACCACCCCGTGCACCACCCCGCCAGCTTGCTAGTGTAGCCCTGGGAGGGGAGGAGTTGGGTGCCCAAGATGGGTGGGATCCCGTAGAGTTGACCTTTGTCTCATTAGGAGACTTTGAGATGGTCCCTAAGCCTGCACTGCCTGATAACACTAAAAAGTACAGGCAGTGGGTGACCATCAATGGCCATAGAGTGGAGGCTCTTAGGACACAGGAGCCAGTGTAACTGCTGTCAGCTCCCGGTTGGTGTCCAAAGAGCAGGTTGTCCCCCATGCATTCTACCCAGTAGTGTCCGCAGACAACTCAGAGAGCCAATGTGAGGTGGCTCAGGTTCCCTTTGAGTGGGGGGGGGTCTCAGGAACTCTTCAGGTGGCTGTGAGGCCCGCCATGCCTGTAGACTGTCTGCTGGGCAATGATTTAGAGAACTCCCCGTGGGCCACGGTGGAGAGGAAGGCTCACTTGGAGATGTTGGGTCTGCCTGAGTGGGCGTGTGCTACCACTCGGTCCATGGCAGCCAAGGAGGGTATTGAGAAGGACCTGGAGCCTGAGAGTATGGCCCAGATCCCTGCCTTAGAGAGAAGGGGCAGGGGCGCGGGAAGCCGGCCCCCATGGTTCCCACGGCCCAGGAGGGAGCAGACCCGGAGGGGGATGCCCTGGAGCCTAGCGGGGAGCAGATCGCCGAACTGGGGGACCTGCCTGAGCTGACCCATTGGCAGCAGGAAGGGGGACCCACCAGGGAGGAATTTTGTGAGCAGCAGAGAGTTTGCCCCTCTCTTGAGGGCATGCGGCAACAGGCTGCAGCCCAGGCAGAAGGTGACGTGTCTGGTTCACATCTGATTTATTGGGAGAACAGTCTCCTGTATAGCGAGCCTAAGGCTGCTGAGCCGGGGTCGGCCCGTGTGCTGGTGGTACCCGAGTGCTTCAGAGCCTTCCTACTGGGGTTGGCTCATGACATTCCATTGGCAGGACATCTGGGGCAGACCAAGACCCTTGACCGGCTGGTCACCCACTTTTATTGGCCCCTGATGCGTAAGAGCTCTGACACTTACTGCAGAACATGTGAAACTTGCCAGGCAAGTGGGAAGAGTGGGGGGAAGATCAAGGCCCCACTCCAGCCCTTTCCAGTTGTTAGTACCCCATTCGAGCGAGTGGGCATTGACATTGTGGGGCCTCTGGACCCCAAGACAGCCATGGGCAACAGGTTCATCCTGGTCTTGGTGGACCATGCCACCCGGTACCCTGAAGCCATCCCGCTCAGGACAGTGACGGCCCCCGTGGTGGGACGTGCACTGATGGGGATTTTCTCCCGTGTGGGGTTCCCCAGAGAGGTGGTGTCTGACAGGGGGACCAACTTCATCTCCCAGTACATGAAGTCTCTGTGGAAGGAGTGTGGGGTAACTTATAAGTTCACCACTCCTTACCACCCCCAAGGTAATGGTCTGGTTGAAAGGTTCAACCGGACCTTGAAGGGCATGATCATGGGCCTAGAAGAGCCCCTGAGGCGTAAGTGGGACGTCCTCTTGCCATGCCTGTTGTTTGCCTACCGTGAGGTGCCACAGAAGTCCTTAGGGTTCAGTCCCTTTGAACTGCTCTATGGCCATCCGGTTAGAGGACCTCTGAGTCTGGTCAAGGAAGGCTGGGAGCAATCTCCCAGGAAACCTCCTCAAGATGTATTTAGCTACATGTTGGCCTTCAGGAACCAGACTCGGCGTTTCAGAAAGATTGCTGAGGCAAATCTGGAAGCCAGCCAGGAGGAAATGAAACGTTGGCACGACCAGAATGCCACTCTGGTCGAATTTCAACCTGGTCAGAAGGTTTGGGTACTGGCCCCAGTGGAGCCTTGTGCGCTCCAAGATAAGTGGACCGGCCCATTTGAGGTGGTGGAGCGCAAAAGTCCAGTTACCTACTTGGTGGACTTTCAGTCTCCCAGGAACCCCTTGCGGGTCTTGCACGTGAACCGCCTGAAGCCCCACTTTGAGAGGTCTGAAGTGGGCATGCTTCTTGCCACAGATGATGGGATGGAGGAGGAGAGTGAGCCTCTTCCTGACCTCCTGTGTGCAGGAGAGAAGGATGGGTCAGTGGAGGGTGTGATCCTCTCCACCACACTGACCCCTGAGCAGCAGAGAGATTGCCACCAACTGTTGGGGCAATTTTCTGATTTGTTCTCCCTGGTGCCTGGTGTCACTGATTGGTGCGTCCATGAGGTGGATACCGGGGACAGTCCTCCTGTCAAGCACAAGGCTTACAGAGTGACTGACAGGGTCAGGGCTTGCATTAAGGAGGAGGTCTCCAAAATGTTTGCCCTAGGGGTGATTGAGTCCTCTAGCAGCCCCTGGTCCAGCCCCGTGGTCTTGGTACCAAAAGCTGCGACGCCTGGTGCCACTCCTGAACTTAGGTTCTGTGTGGACTACCGAGGTCTCAATTCGGTCACGAAGACCGACGCGCACCCCATCCCCAGAGCTGATGAGCTCATAGATCGGTTAGGGGCTGCCCGGTACCTCAGCACGTTTGATCTGACGTCTGGGTACTGGCAGATCGCCTTAACTGATGGGGCAAAGGAGAGGTCAGCATTCTCCACACCAGATGGGCACTACCAGTTCCGTGTGATGCCCTTTGGGATGAAGAATGCCCCTGCCACCTTTCAGAGGTTGGTCAACCAGGTGTTGGTTGGGCTGGAGGATTTCAGTGCCGCCTACCTGGATGACATTGCAGTGTTTAGTTCCTCTTGGGAGGACCACTTGCGCCACCTCGGGGAAGTGTTGATGGCGCTGCGCATAGCAGGCCTCACAATCAAGGCCAGTAAGTGCCAGATTGGGCAGGGTTCTGTGGTGTACTTGGGACACCAGGTGGGGAGTGGCCAGGTGGCACCCCTGCAGCCCAAAATTGAAACTATCCTGGCTTGGGAGCCCCCAAGGACCCAGACCCAGGTGAGGGCCTTTTTAGGACTCACGGGTTACTACAGGAGGTTTGTCAAGGGGTATGGCAACATTGTTGCACCCTTGACTGAGCTGACTTCCAAGAAGCAGCCAAAGCTTGTGAACTGGACTGACACCTGTCAGAAAGCCTTTGATGCCCTCAAAACTGCCATGTGTACAGCACCCGTACTCCAGGCGCCCAATTTTGCTAAGGAATTTGTTGTCCAGACAGACGCTTCAGAGCATGGGGTGGGGGCCGTTCTGTCACAGATAAATGAGGAGGGACTAGACCAACCTGTAGCCTTCATCAGTAGGAGGTTACTTCCACGGGAACAGAGGTGGAGTGCAATTGAGCGTGAGGCATTTGCTGTGGTCTGGGCTCTGAAGAAGCTGAGACCATACCTGTTTGGGACTCACTTCCGGGTTCAGACAGACCACAGGCCCCTCAGATGGTTGATGCAGATGAGGAGTGAGAATCCCAAGTTGTTGAGGTGGTCCATTTCCCTACAGGGTATGGACTTCATGGTGGAACACCGCCCTGGTACAGAACACGCCAATGCTGATGGTCTGTCCAGATTTTTCCGCCTTAGTGATGAGAACTTCCAAGGGGTTGGATAGTTCTCCCCACATTTCAGCTGGAGGGGACACGTGTTAGACCTGGCACCATTGGCGTGGGTCTCCCTTCCATTTTTCGCTGTTACCTCCTCTGTTTTTGCTGGTGTTAGATGCTCTGGGCGCTGTGCCACTGCCATTCAGTGCCACAGCGCGAATGCTCCCTGTGTAAAGATGACATGTGAATTGGTATATCCCTGATTGGCTTATTTGGTTTACCTGTTAGTCCCTAGTAGTGTGGCCTGTGTGTGCCCAGGGCTGGTAAACCAAATGCTGCTGGTGGGCCTGCAGCACTGATTTGTGCCACCCACAGAAGCAGCTTGTAAGGTGTGTCTCAGACCTGCCACTGCAGTGTCTGTGTGCAGTCCAGAACTGCCATCTTGGCTGTGAAGTGCAACCACTTCCCAGCCCCTGAACCTTCCCTTGGCATCATGTAAGTCACCCCTATGGTAGGGTGCATTGTATGTGTAAGGTAGGACATGCCTTGGTTTGTGTAGCATGTCCTGGTAGTGAATTACACCCAATTTCGTTTTTCTCTACTGTAAGGCTACCTGTTCCCCATAGGCTAGAATGGGCAGTTTGACTATTACATTCTATAGTCCTAACTGACCCCAGGAACATGGTAGAAAAACGAATTTAGTATGCCTGAGCTCAGAATATTAAAATACATCTTTTAGTGAAGTTTATTTTTATATTCTGTGTTTGAAAATACCACTTTTAGAAAGTAGGTATTTTCTTGCCTAAGCCTTCCAGTGTGCTCTGCTGTTATGTGTATTGGCTGTCTGGTTTTGGAGGGACAGGGCAGGCTGAGTCAGACTTGGGTTGAATAGAGAGATCTGCATTTAGAGTATGGGGAGGGGTGGCTCCTTGACCTGAATAGGGCTGTGCCTGGCAAGGTGAATGCTGGCTCCACCTCCTACTGTGTGTCTGATAGCAGACCCCCTCTTTCTGAAAGGAAGGATGCAGCCTGGTAAACAAAGTGCTCCAGGACTGAGCAGAACTGGTTCTGGCTGGGTTCAGTGACTTGTAGCTTCTGAGAACAAAGACTTTTGGGGTATAAATATCTGTGCTCAAACCCCTACAATTGGTATTGCTCCTGGATCTGAAGGGGAACCTCTGTCCGTGTAACTGAAGGAATCTGCAGGAGGTGACTGTCCTTGTGCTTGTGTGCTGTTTCTTGGACTGGCCTGCAGGAGTTACCATTGGACTTGAAGAAGAGGGAAAAGGACTTTTGAGAGAACTTTTATTTTTGTTACAGCAATTACCCAAGGGCTAGGAACAGAGCTAGCCTCCTGCTGGAGTCTCAGGCACATCAGACTCCACCACCAACCTCCTGCTTCCTCCCTGCGAGGATTGCTATCTGCTGAGGAGGCTCCTGTGAGTTCCAGGGCCTCTAGTTTGCTTCAGAGAAAAGAGTGCTGGAAAACGTCGCTAACGCCCGTTTGCGAGCCGCTGCAGCCGAGAGCGCTAGGAAAATCATCGCGCTGCTGCCGCTGAGTGCTCGCAACACGAAAACATCGCTAACGCCCCTTTGCGAGCCGCTGCAGCTGAGACGCGCTGGAAAAATCATCACGCTGCTGTCGCCGAGCGCTCGCAACCCCCAAAGAAATCAGCGCTTCAAGACATCGCATTGCGGACACCGTGCGTCCGCCATTTTGATCGCATCCCACCGGATTTCGTCGCTCCCTCGCAAAGCGCCATTTCTTCGCATCGCAACACCATCGCACAGCGCAACAGGATCGTCGCATCGACTTCTCCCTCGCGGCAAGAAAGTCATCGCATCGGCGGCCTAGCGTGCAGAAGTTGGTCGCATCGTCTCCGCACGCATCAGCAGATCGGCGCATCATCCTCCCTTGCGGCAAGGATTTAACGCATCGCCGGCCTCGCGTGAGGAAAATCATCGCTACCACTTCTTTGCGACATTTTGTTGGTTTTGCTACTGAATTCAGGTACTTTGTGAGAGAAAGGGTCGCAGAGACCCCTGCTTTGAATTTGAACCTTATTTCTGCAACCTTTGAACTATTTTCAACAGTCCTTCAACAGTAATCCTATTTTTGACAGTATTGTGGCTTTTACAGTTATTGGTCCTGTGATAAGTCTATATATATATAAAGATACTTATTTTTGATAACTACTTGTGTGGTGTCCCTTTGTAGTGTTCCTCACTGTGTTACTGTGTATGATCATAAATGCTTCACACCCTGCCTCTGAGATAAGCCTACCTGCTCGTGCTACGTTACCACAGGGTTGAGCAGGGGTATTAAAGAGGGTAGCCCTCTCACTCTGACTTAGGAAGAAGGGCCCCTACTTGGACAGTGGCCAGCCATTGCCAACTAGAGACCCCCATTTCTAACAGTTATCTTATGGGCGATCCAAGGGCAGGCAGCGGTGACTAACCTACGCTGCCCTGCCCGCCTGATGAGCCAAATTGCACTGTGGCCAACCCAATCAGTGCTACCAAGTATGTTGTGATCCCCCTCACTAGGATCACATGGACCACTGGACCACCCTCTAACTCACGCCCCTTTCAGGGTGGAGCGTTGCAAGGTAAGCTCCCGGTTGTTCAGGCTTACAACTGCCCTAAGGACTAGCGGGGCGCCGACGATTTTCTTCCAGGGTCCTGCCATGAGGACTCCTGGGATTTGGCACTGGCACCCCTATTGTGCTCCTGAAGAGGTACCCTTCTGTACCCTTCTGTCTCCAGATCGCCCTGTAACTCCGCCAAAGCTCTGGAGGTGGCCCCCATCGCCTACAGAGCCCCCCACCAATACTGCAAATGTTTCTCACCTTCAACCCGCTATTTCCAGGGCCTCCCTCATGTCCAGTAGGAACAGATCCATGCCCACCTGTGACAAGTGCACCCCATCTTTGTCAACATAACCTCTGGTGTACGCCTGGATTAGCCCGTGCCTGATGAAGCCAAAGCCCCTTTGATCTGTGAACTTGCGCATGGCGCTGCATAACCTTCTCCGGGAATGTTCAACTGCCGCACAAAAAGAGGCCATGCATAATTTACCAAGCCCTACTATTATTTATGAATTGAGCTGAACCAAGCCCTCCTGCTTGGTGGGCTTGCACATGGCTATTGTAGCCCTTCTGTATGACTGCGCGATGGCCTCCCCGTAGGTAGGGAAATACTGTTCTCTTCTTAACCACAGCCTTGTTTACCCTGCAAGTTATTGTTCGGGCCACCAATACCCTTATCCCAACCCACTGACTCCCCATTGTACGGGAGTGCAGTGCCAACAGGAGATGGGACCCCAAGAGCATAACAAGCTACTGCTCTACTTTAAAACCACAGTCCTGTGTGCTATAATCAGTTGAGCCCAGTATGCAAGGATATGCATTTACCTTTGGGGGGGGGCGGGGTTGATTATTCCATAGTTCACCCCACCCCCTACTTGATGAGTCCCAACAGAGGGTTCGGACTGATAACCAACTGTTGCCCCAGCAAGGGTTGCCATGCCTTCCTAGAATGCCAGGGGGACCTCCCCACCTGATAAGGCAAAGGTGGATCTAATCTCAGAGTGGTGGGTCCTGATGTCCCCAAAGGGGGACTCCAAATATTCTGCTACATCTCAAGTCCTACTTGCCTGCACCACCCATACGTTTGACTGCGATCTGCAGATGCTGTGTCACCATGCTGGTGACCCCACCCAGCATATATGGCCCATCGCCAGATTTTGTTGCAGGTATCCCAGGTGCCGCAAAAGATGACAATGCCTTTGGGTTGTGAAGACATGGAGAATTATATGAGCATATACAGGTAGCCCTGGGATCAAGGTGCAGTGTGTGCTCTGGAAATGTCAGCAATAGTGCTCCAAACCCATATTTCTAGACACTATTGGAGCCCGGCACACTTTCTGGCATAACTGACTGACGCAATCCACCTGTCTAACTTGCCGCTGCAAGATTTAATCTTCTCCCCATGCTCTCATGGAAAACGGTGCACATCTTCTATAGGTCTTGCCCCCACTTTATTTATACCGATTACTGCAATGTACGCTTCTGCCCCAGGGTGGGCGAATAAAACACCTGTAACCTTGCCAATTCCACTGCCCTCACATCGGGCAATCCGGAGGGGGAGAGGAGTCTTTACCATTAGGTTCAGCTACAATACATGGCCGCCCAGCCTGCAAGCACCCTCGTCTGAAAGCAGTCTATCTGCTGTGTTGCCCGCTAAATGTCCGCACCCTGGCGCAAGACGTCCCGTTCCATACCTGTTAAAGGATTACCATGATGCATACCTGCAGGAAAAGCTTGTGGTCTGGTAGCTGGCGGAGAACACTATGTAAAGATACATGCCCTGTCTTGGAAATGGGAATGCTCCATGTGTTTAGATAGCTGTGACCCTATGTGCTCTGACCAGTGTTTCCCAGCTATGGAACCACATACATGTTAAGTAACAAACTTACGCAACCTGGCTGGCTGCAAGGGCGATAATGCGAGCAAAAATAGCTTAACTGAAGCACCACTAGCACAAGCTGGTCTACGGGGGTCACAATTTCTGCTAGAAGACCAGACCTTTGCCCAGTCCGGGATACTGATAAAACTATGTCGAACACATGCTCGTGTCAAGACTGGTTTCAGTGAGGCAGGAGTGAATGTTTGTATGTTGTGCATCTGACAGTAAGTAACTTGATTTTGCTTTAGCTGGGATCGAATTGATTCTTCCGTCACACTCCCAATTGTGTCAAAGTGAAGCTATTTCGTATTCTTCGCTGCTGAGTGTGCCTGGTCCGTTCCCAGATACACCCGGCGAGCTAACCAGCTGCGACCCATTATGCTGAAATCACTAGACCTCGTACACTTGGTTTACCCGGAGTAGATTGCCCTCCACCAAAACATGTGTATGGGATGCTGGTCCCTGATATACTCCCTAGTAATCTTGTGTGTTGAGCCGTGCTCCTTTTATGCCTTTTCCAATGGCAGTAAACCCGCTCACACAAGTGACCCGCTAGTAGCAGGCCCACTGTGGCCTGTAAATGGTATTGTAATTCTCCTACCCACTGCACTGAGGGCAAGCCACACTCACTGCTACTGGTGTCTGACTAATCGGCCATGAAGGCCTTAGCAATACTGCACGATCAGCCAGTCACGCCCACTGTACAGTTGAAATATAGTAATTCATGGCGCTGACAACCGCAGGGGACTAATACCTGGCTGTGTATGTGCAGCCCAGGCTGAACTTGAGCGATCGGCTTGGTGTGGATGGGTTGTTAACGTTGTCTGACTAAGTGCAATACCTTTGACAAACAACTCCTGACAAGATGTGCCAACGCCGGTAGAAGTAAAAGTTCTATCCTGCCCGCTTTACTGTCCTCTCACCCAGTATCTGTGTAAGCGCTTGTTGGAGCCTAACATGGCGCTTGTGTATTTGTGAAGTGCAAGTGCTCCCGAAGTCATGTTGCTGCTGAATAAGCGATGTTTGCTACCCCGCTCACTGATATTCATTATAACAACCACAGAGGGATGAAAGGGTGATTGAACCCAACGGGGTTAGATCCTCTGACCATGAGGTCGAACCCACCACCAGACCCGAAGGATAAATCGGTCCGGGTTTTCTTTGCCATGCCCCCACCGATGCCCTTTGAACTCACCTTTTAACCCGTAAGAGGCCAATTGGCTGACACCCCAGCGGGACATGGCAATTGTATTTAACCTTTATATCCTTACCGCAAAGCAACACTCACTGCTGCGATGCCTTGGTGCGTGAGCGTCCGCTGGTCGCACTAGTCAATACCGCGATTATTTAAATTAATTTGATGCTGTGTATACGAGTAAAACTATGCCCAGGCAAATGAATCAGCAAATGTGAAACATTTTGGACATGTCCATCAAAATTAAGCCAGTCACCACCCTAGGTGAAGTCTTGCACTCCCAAACTTCGCTAATGAATACCAGGGAGCAGAGTCTGTGGGAACAGGAGGGGAACAATGTGTACAAATACCTGCCCTTTCTTGAATATTGGGAAGGCCAAATGGTCTATAATACCTTGTTGCCATTTGTGCTCTAACGCAGTGTTTCCCCAACTTTTTGAATTGCAGCACAACTTCCACAACCCACCTGGCTGCCATTGCTATAGGGCGGGTGAATATAGCTTAATTGAAGCAACCTGAAACATGCCCTTTTTTACAGAGTGCACCTCTTAGCTGCATCGACCAGACATTTGTGCGGGAAATTGTGCTGAATCTCTTGCTTAGTACACTGCTGAGTGAGCCCAATACATTTACCAAATTCCTTTACCATTTCCGTTTCCGACTGCAATTGGGATGAGATTGCAAGCCCCAATCCCACACCACTAAAATTAAACATATTCCATCAGGGGCCAAGGCCTTGTCTTTGCCCTGTGTGGTGTGATCTAGACTGCTAAGACAAGGTGTCACTGAGGCCTCACATTCACGTGCACCCGTTCATCTAGTGCTATACCCGCTGAGAGAATAATATGCTCCCTATCTGTGCAAGTTATTAAAAACTTAAGTGTAATGATAATTAATTTAAATGACCTCCAAAGGATGAAGGCTGAGTGGGCCTGCCGGGCTCTGAACCTGTGACCATAAGGTCATAACCCCCACCCCTACAATGGGTGCCTTACCCCGTGGCCACTAGACCCGTGTCTGCATACTATACAGGGGACTAATGCTTTAGAATCCTTAAAGCTGGGAGTGACCACGCGGCAGCGCTCCTTCACTACCGAATAATAATTATCTGCACTGGGCAGCTCAGACGGAAGTGCAGGTGGTATCGCCTGATGATTTGAGCTGTGTGCTGCCCCTTGCTGCTGGCTCATCCTACCCTATTAAAGCACCCTCAGAAAGACCAGGGAAAGTTTTATCACCCTCGAATGTATCCATGGTAGTTTCTACGTGGCTCATGATGACACATTAAATCGTTGTCCTATGTTAGACTTATAGCTTTAAACTTCTACGCCTCCATAAACGACCATTCAGACCAGCAGAGTGGCCCATGGACCTGCGCTCTGCATTGTACACTTATTTAGCAGGCGTGTAGATCTCCTGCGAAATCCTCCTTGAGTCAAAGTTTCCACAAGTTTGTTTTTTAAATAAGCAAGGAGGCCACACATGCAGCACTCACCTACAGAATAATAGTTCCCTGCACTGGCAATATGAGAGGGAAGTACAGGTGTGAATCACCTGCCAGGTGCTGTTGCTCTGTGCTGTGTCAGGCTGCGCTTAGTAAACCATGGAGTGCTATCCTCTTTGGGTTCCCCTACCCACTCCTGTCTCTGCCCCCAGGCTGTGCAGTGTACCCGGTGTGAGAGGGGCCCACTAATGCAGTGGAAGATGCAGTGTAAAGTAGCAT
Organism: Calotriton arnoldi; assembly: GCA_963921515.1. Lineage (NCBI taxonomy): Eukaryota > Metazoa > Chordata > Amphibia > Caudata > Salamandridae > Calotriton > Calotriton arnoldi. Next base: position 906,422 of record CAWUFW010007683.1, read on the forward strand.
AACCTGTCACGCATGAAGATAGCGACTGTCTTGTACTAACTTCTGGGAGCAACATCTGCAAACCTGGCTCGCTGTCATGCTAGGAGAAATTGTCACCTTACCGTATCCCCAACTTTCATGTCCGAGAATACTAACCCCAAGTCCCAGGGCTTTACTACCACACAGAAAAGGACGGAGTGGTGAAACTTTGGAGCTGCAGCAAGAACATGCGTGCTGTTGCTCCGCCAGCAAAGAGGGCGCCAGAAAGGCAGGGAGAGGTATAAGTACCTTCCCCCGACCCTCTGTGCGCCAGAAATGACACGGCCTACGCGCAGTGCTGAGGGACTCCTCCCCCGGGTCCCCAGACTAGAGGGATGATGGTGTGCCTAATTGGCACTAAGGGGGCCGCCCTTTTAGGTGGCCCACTGTGGGAGCCGCGGGCAGCCGCACATCCCGAATGTCCTCGCCTGTCGGACTACCCACCGAGGCTCTATTATTGAGACTGCACTGAGTACTTCTGCTGGGGGGGGGGTGGCGGGGGTTACTCTCTGGGCTTCCTCCTGCTGCCCTGCCACCCCTGCTGTTAAGTGACGCTCTGCACTCCTAAGTGCGTACTACTGGCCAATGTCTACTCTAGCCCTACAGAGCTCCTGTAGTTTGCTCGGGCCAAGGGACTCAGTGCCTGTTGGAACATTCCCTACATGGATAGGGGCATGGAGGGGTAATCACTTGCACACCCTCTGCTCTGTGCCCCCTGTCTCTGGCGCATGGCTCCCTCCTTAACACACTGGCTACCATTCATTCTGGAGCGGTGAAGGGGAAGTGCTGCACGGCCATGGAGGGCTGTGTCTGAGACCCTAGGCTATTGCAGACCATATACTGCGGAGAGAGTGAGAGGCCCTGGGAGAGCTTGAGCCGAATTGGTCTTGCAGACTCACCTGGCCCGATGCTGTGCATGCCTGGTGCTATGGTCCCTGGTGTATCATGTGGCGGTGCTGGGATCCCTGACAAGCAAAGCAGGAAAAGGGATTGAAACCGGTGGCCTGGGGCCCCTGCTGATCCTGGTGGCAGGACCCTCGTCCTAGTTTCCCGGGACTTGTGCCTGTTGCTGGGGGCATCTTCGCCAGGACCAGAGGAGGAGGGGCCGCAATGTCCCATCAGCACCCATCAGAGCCCGGAGGAGGCTGGGCTGGGCCACCCCCCTTGGTCGTTCCTTTTTTAGGTACGCTTGGTTTTATCCTTTGTCTCCTGCAAATTTACCTGGTTTAATTTCTACCCTTTATCCATTACTTCTGTGGTATAACATGAGCTACATGCAACTAGATGACAAGAGCCCACAGTAGCCCCAGGGGTAGATTAGAAGAGCCCACATGAGCATCAGGGTAGTTCAGAAGTGCCCACAGTAGCACCAGGGGTAGTACAGAAGAGCCCACGGCAGCACCATGGGTAGTACAGAAGAGGCCACAGTTTCAACAGGGGTAGTTCAGAAAAGCCCACAGTGGCACCAGGGGTAGATCAGAAGGGCCCACGGCAGCACTAGGGATAGATCAGAAAATCCCCCAGTAGCACCAAGGGTAAATCAGAAGAGCCTCCAGTAGCACCAGGGGTAGATCTGAAGAGTCCACAGCAGCACCAGGGGTAGATCAGAAGAGCCCACGGCAGCACCAGGGGTAGATCAGCAGAGCCCACGGCAAAACCAGGGGTAGATTAGAAGAGCCCACTACAGCACCAGGGGTAGATCAGAAGAGCCTCCAGTAGCACCAGGGGTAGATCAGAAGAGCCCACGGCAGCACCAGGGGTAGATCAGAAGAGCCCACTACAGCACTAGGAGTAGATCAGAAGAGCCCACGGCAGCACCAGGGGTAGATCAGCAGAGCCCACGGCAGCACCAGGGGTAGATCAGAAGAGCCCACTACAGCACCAGGGGTAGATCAGAAGAGCCTCCAGCAGCACCAGGGGTAGATCAGAAGAGCCCACTACAGCACCAGGGGTAGATCAGAAGAGCCCACAGCAGCACCAGGGGTAGATCAGGAGGGCCCCCGGTAGCACCAGGGATAGATGAGACGAGCCCACAGCAGGACCAGGGGTAGTTCAGAAGAGCCCACGGCAGCACCAAGGGTAGATCAGAAGAGCCCACGCCAGCACAAGGGGTAGATAAGAAGGGCCCCCGGTAGCACCAGGGATAGATGAGAAATGCCCACAGCAGCACCAGGGGTAGATCAGAAGAGCCCACGGCAGCACCAGGGGTAGATAAAAAGGGCTCCCGGTAGCACCAGGGATAGATGAGAAGAGCCCACAGCAGCACCAGGGGTAGTTCAGAAGAGCCCACGGGAGCACCAAGGGTAGATCAGACGAGCCCACGGCAGCACCAGGGGTAGATCAGGAGATCACACAGCAGCACCAGGGGTAGTTCAGAAGAGCACACAGCAGCACCAGGGGTAGATAAGAAGAGCCCACGGCAGCATGAGGGCTAATTCAGAAGAGCCCACGGAAGCACCAGGGGTAGATAAGAAGAGCCCACAGCAGCAATAGGGGTAGTTTAGAAGAGCCCACAGCAGAACCAGTGGTAGATAAGAAGAGCTCGCGGAGTACCAGGGGTAGGTCAGAAGAGCCCATAGCAGCATCAGGGGTAGATCAGAAGAGCCCACCGTAGCACCAGGGTAGTTCAGAAGAGCCCAGAGCAGCCCCAGGGGTAGATCAGAAGAGCCCACAGTAGCACCAGGGGTAGATCAGAAGAACCCACAGTAGCCCCAGGGGTAGATCAGAAGAGTCCACAGCAGCACCAGTGGTAGATCAGATGAGCCCAGAGTAGCCCCAGGGTAGTTCAGAAGTGCCCATAGCAGCCCCAAGGGCAGATCAAAAGAGCCCACAGTAGCCCCAAGGGTAGATCAGAAGAGCCCATGTGAGAACCAGGGGTAGGTTAAAAGACCCCACATCAGCACCAGGGGTATATCAGAAGACTCCTAGCAGCACCAGGGATAGATTTGCAGAGCCCCAGCAGCACCAGGGGTAGTACAGAAGAGCCCCCAGTAGCACCAGAGGTAGTACAGAACAGCCCACTGCTGCACCATGGGTAGTACTGAAGAGCCCACAGTAGTACCAGGAGTAGATCAGAAGAGCCCACGGCAGCACCAGGGGTAGATCAGAAGCACCCCCAGTAGCACCAGGAGTAGATAAGAAGAGCCCATTGCAGCACCAAGAGTAGATCAGAAAAGCCCACGGTAGCATGACGGCTAGTTCAGGAGTGCCCACGGTAGCACCAGGGGTAGATAAAAAGAGCCCACAGCAGCACTTTGGGTAGTTCAGAAGAGCTCACAGCAGAACCAGTGGTAGATAAGAAGAGCCCATGGAGCACATGGGGTAGGTCAGAAGAGCCCACAGCAGCATTAGGGTAGTTGAGAAGAGCCCACAGCAGCCCCAGGGGTAGATTAGAAGAGCCCACAGTAGCACCAGGGGTAGATCAGAAGAGCCCACAGTAGCCCCAGGGGTAGATTAGAAGAGCCCATAGCAGCACCAGGGGTAGTTCAGAAGTGCCCACAGCAGCCCCAGGGGTAGATCAAAAGAGACCACAGTAGCCCCAGGGGTAGATCAGAAGAGCCCATGTGAGAACCAGGGGTAGTTCAAAAGACCCCACAGGAGCACCAGGGATATATCAGAAGACCCCTAGCAGCACCAGGGATAGATTTGCAGAACCCCAGCAGCACCAGGGGTGGTACAGAAGAGCCCCTAGTAACACCAGGGGAAGTACAGAAGAGCCCACAGCAGCACCATGGGTAGTACTGAAGCGCCCGCAGTAGCACCAGAAGTAGTTCAGAAGAACTCACTGTAGCACCAGGGCCAGATCAGAAGAGCCCACAGTAGCACCAGGGGTATATCAGAAGAGCCCACAGTAGCACCAGGGACAGATCAGAAGAGCCCACAGTAGCACCAGGGGTAGTTCAGAAGAGCCCCCAGTAGCACCAGGGGTAGATCAGAAGAGCCCCTAGTAGTACAAGGGATAGATCAGAAAAGCCCCTAGTAGTACAAGGGGTAGATCAGAAGAGCCCACAGTAGCACCAGGGGTAGATAAAAAGAGCCCACGGCAGCACCAGGGGTAGACCAGAAGAGCCCACGGCAGCACCAGCGGTAGATCAGAAGAGCCCACGGCAGCACCAGGGGATGATAGAATTGAAACGTAACATTGCCGCCTTAATCGTGTTTTACCTAATAGTATGTTAGCATTTATATGGCTAATACATTATATTTGCATATTGAGTGTAGATGTATTCAGTAAGTACCGAGGTTGCGTTAGCTAGCTTGACATCTGTGCCGCCATTTTAGCTCTCGAAGACGCCATTTTCTATTATGATCGAAACTGTTATTTGTTCATTTTCGAGAAATGGTCCTTGGTAAGTTTTGTTTCTTCAATGCTGAAACTTGCCCATTAACGCATGCCTTTTCTGTTACATAGAGGCCTTCTCCCACCTGTTTAGAAGGGAAGATCGGCCAGGCAACCTTGGATAGTAGATAGCTTGTACCAGGCTGCAGAATCGAAACTTATGTTCTGTGCCCCCATTGTATTACGACAGCTACTAGTATTTTTCCATAATAGGCTGGTCTTTGTGGGCTCCGCAACCTACATAATGTAACTGTATGCTAGCTAGAGTCAGTCCCTCGTCAGCCATCATAGGAGGCTGGTCAGACTGGACTCCACTGCAGTGTATCTTGTGAATAAACTAGTTTGCTTGCATTCTCTACTGCATCATCGACTCTTCATTACTAGAAGGCAAGAGAAGGTCGCGAGTGACCCGGGTGACCCTAGTTGGGCCACTTCCTTCAGTTGGCGCCCGAACAGGGGCTCCACCAGGTGACCCATCCCGCCCGTAATCGGCTTGAGGGGGCCGGGGTTGCATCTGGTCGGATGGGCGGATCGGGGATCCACAGATGATAGAGCTTGGTTCTCGTGGCTGCCCCGCCTGTCTGATCGGGTGACTCCTCGTCTAGTGGTCATCTTGGCTGGGGTCCTGAAAAGGCGAAACCCTTGGATCTGACCGTTTAGGTCCGAAGAGTCGGCAGTGGAGAATAATATTGTCTGACCTGGGTGCACCGGGTGAGTTTTGGTAAGTGCAGCGCCGTCTTGATTAACTTGGTGGGTCTGCGGACCCTTGTGATACGGGGGGTTGTGAACGTTCTGCCAGGCCACTTGCTGAATTTGGTTAAATATTGAAAAGGCCTGGGGCTAGAGCCTATCTTGTCTTGGTCAGTCTGTAGACTGACTTGGAGAGCTCTTTGGTTTGTGCGTTCTTGTTGTGTGTGTGTTGATTTAGGTAGAGAGTGAATGCGTCTGATGCTAAAATGCCTTGTTGGAGTAAAGTGTTGTGCTTGGGGTGCCGCTGTTGTTCTGCTGAGCATCGGCTGGAGGAAAGGCAGCCTGCGCCTCCGGAAGGCACTCCGAGTTTTGAGATGTATGTGAAGCACGGTATTGGCCCTTTTATGTTTCGTACATTGTGCCACAAGTATACGAGGGACAATACTGAGCTTCAGTGGCCACTGGAAGGTACATTTGATGAACAAAAACTGAATTATTTACAGGATAAATTATTTGCTAGAAGAAGTAGACAGTCGATGTTTGATACTTTACAGGTATGGCAGAAGGAAGCTAAGCAGAGGCGTATACGTGCTGAGAAGGAGTCTAGGAAGACAGTCCTGCCAAGTACCACGCATCACACGTTAGACTAATGAATTTCAGTGTGGTGGTCCACATCACCGCACTAAAATGCGAAGTCACGCATTTATAGCGCCTCCGACGCTGTCAAGTCGGAGCGCTATAATTAGCACAGAGGAAAGCAGGGCCCGGCCACGCTGCTCTGGCAGCCACAGAGTCATGTGACTGACAGAGACTCAGACTGCTGCCAGCTTGTGAGCAGTCTGAAGGAACTGAAGGAACATTTGTTTAGCTCCAGACAGACGAATTGCATTACCAACAAGCATTTGCAATGCAATAGGTCTCGCATTTACGTGAGTTTCGTAAATGCAACACCTATTGCATTACAAATGGTATTTTGTAAAAAACGCCCATGCAGCGCTTTAACTTTAACGTTGGCTGCTTCCCTTTCTTTAGACGAGCTGTGTCTAAAGAAAGGGGTGGGGCCACCATTAAAGTGAAAGCGCAGTATGGGGCGCTTTTACAAAAAAAGCATTTGTTTGTCAAGTTGACAAACAAATGCTTTTTTTTTGTAAAAGCGCCCCATACCCCGCTTTTACTTTAATGGCGGCCCCGCCCTTTCCTTAGACTGGGCTCGTTTAAGGAAAGGGGTGCGGCCGACACTAAAGTGTAAGTGCGGCATGGGGCAATTTAAAAAATATGAATAACTAGTTTTAAAAAAAAACATGCTGCCGTGTTTGGCACGGCAAGTAAAGCAAAGGCACGGCTGCCACTATCACTGTGGCATGCCGTGCTATGTAAAAAAAAAAATAATACAGATGTTGCAAGCGAGCGTGTCATGCCTGCAACAGCAGACATGCGAAACTGATTAAACGAAAAAGTGCTCGGAGGCTGTAATTAAAACCTACCGAGCAACAACACATGTAAAAAGGGGTGTCCTCATGGGAGGTTACAAATGAAGACAAGGCAGAACTAAGGAGGGACTAACAAACCTATTTACAAATCATAAACCAGCATTTACTAAGGACAATGACACAAGCCAATGACAAATATGGGCGGAGAGTGGGCGGGGCTTCAAGTGCATACTCCAATACAGCATGCCTCGCAGAGCAGTGCATGCGCTGCCCAGGCTCGACCTAAAAAATGATGAAGAACGTCCACCAGTTTTTTAAGGGCCAACTAGGGCATGCGAAGATTTACTGCAAGTTTTTAGTCCAAAACTATGGATGCTGATACTGTAATTGTATTTATATAGAGCTTACTTCCCCTGACGAGGCGTCGAAGCTCTTTTCTCAGAGTAGCACGCAAGTCTGGAACACATAAAAGATTAGTGGTGGGTTAGTACAGGGAAATAGGAATTAATTTGAGTGGTGGACATGCAAGTCTGTTAGTTGGATTGAAAAGTATAGTGGAGGGATAGAAGAGGGAAGGGTCTAGAAAGTGTTTATTGGGAGATCATGGTAGTAAGACCCCTGATGAGGCTTCAAAGAGCTTTTCAGCAAGTAGCACGCTGTGCCGGAAAAAGACATCAATTCAGAATTTCAAGTCTTGATTTATTGAAAGGCCCTATACCAGGCCATTCTGATTGTAAGTGTCACAACCTTAATTAGCGCTGGTGCTGATCCAGACAGGAGTCCAAACAAAGTTAGCAGTGTGGTCTACAACACATATATCTCGACGCAGAGAAGATCACATCTGTAAAATGTTCACATGGACGCGAGTCGTCTTTGCTGGCGTACGGGGGGGGGGTGAACTGTAATGCCTGCTGTTGGTTTACTGGTAAAGATAACCCCCTAACGAATGTACACCATTAGGAACATAGGAATGACCCTGCATGCTTGCTATGTTAACCATAAATACAAGCAAGGCTTGGCCTTCTGGTGTTTGCACGCGGAGGTTTGGCCACAGAAAGCCAAATCGTCAAGCAGGCAGCTTTGGACTGGTAAGTAAACCATATAAATGAAGCAATACAGAAAGGGTTAAAGGAACAAAGAGGTCAGTGTGTGAGCTAAGGAGACCAAAAATCAGAATCTATGTGAGGCTTCACTTGTGTACAGGGCATTAAGTGGAATGAAAAAGGGGGAGGGGGCTAAAAGGGGCGGGGCCTATATAATTAAGGGTGTGGTGTAAACATATAAACTAAGATTCCCACAGAGTGCCACTCTACCCACACATTTACATAGAATCACAACTACAACTGGCATACGTGACCATTGCTCTGTGCGCCTTACAGAGAGGCCAAGGATTGGATGGCCATGTATTTATTTATTTGCAGTTTTATATAGCGCAAACTCAACCCGAAGGTATTGGAGCACTTTACGTGAGCACCAGTTACATCACACAAGGAAGCATGCATTTCTCTTATGCACAGGAAGATTCACACTCCGAAGAGCAGACACTCATCTGCTGGGGTGACCAGATTGTGAAATTAAAACCTTTGACATTACACAAACATCAAAGTAGGACTGACATTTTGCATTAACCTGGGCAACAGAATGACTTAATCGACAGAGCTCATCAGCATAGAACCACAGACAATGAGGTGCTAAGTGGAATTAATGCAACTTTTACAGTCGGTATCATCTGTGTTAATTAAACTGTGTTCTAATGAGGGCTGCTATCTAATCCTGCCCTGGAACACACGAAACTTACCTCCTTGGCAAGTAATTGTGTTCAATCGACTGCCACTATTGCTAAATTTACTGAAATCTGCCCAGAGAGATAGTGGAAAGACTGTCCCGGCAAATCCGGGTCACCTAGTCAACCTGCCCTCAGTGCTTCTCTTATTCGAGCGAGCCCTACATTCTGGCATTTCCCTCCTGCTGTCAGTCCCCGATTTAGAATGATCGGTTCTGGGGTAGGAAGTCCTCTCAGGAATTAACTCTCTCTTGTCCTGCATAAAATAACCTAACAGGTGTGTATGTGGAGCACACATTTACCTCTGAGGATTTGCTTAGAGCTATTGACAGATATGTATTACTATACAGAAGTACTCATTTTTATCGACCTCAGAAGGATGAAAGGCTGAGTGGAGCCACCAGGATTTGAACCTGTGACCACAGTGTCAAGCACAGATCCCTGGAGCGGATGCTGAGTCCACTGACCACCGGAGATATTTGTAAAGGCGGTTACATTTCATCTGTTTTGTTATTTCTCCTTTTGACATCTCTTTGTGGTTTTCAGTCCTTTCCAGCGGTAAGAGGCCCTTGAGGGTTCATTGCCCTTTATAAGTAGCAGCTCAGTCCTGCTCAGCTCAGAAGTGAGGAGTACCCCGAAGAGAGTGCTGACCAGCGGGTGGGAGCCCAGGGGTGTGACTTACGCTGGATTACAATGAGGCAGGATCTGTGCTGGGTCCATAAATGGTAATGCTCCCAGAAAGGCAGTAACCTGCCATTAAATCAATAAAATAGCAACAGAGCAAGAGATAGAGGAAACCCAAAGTTGTAGGGCCGCGTCACTGCCTTACAGATGTCCCTGATTGGCGCAGGCCTGTAGAAAAGTACGGGTGCTGCCTTGGCTCTGATGGAATGTGAGGGACGTTTATGGAACAGAAAGATGTCACCAGTGAAAGTGAAGAAAGACACACTCCATCTGCGGATGAAAGGCTGAGACGCCTGCTCCCTGGAGCATTTCCACCTTATGGCACACATGGAAGCAGCGCTACCCGCGTCAGTACTGGAGAGATACAGCGCCCAGAGGTCTTTGCTTCTGGGAGCTGATTAAAATGGCACCTCGCTACAGCCGTAACAGATCACTGGTCAATAAAGAGCTACCCTGAAAAAACATCATCCGGAGATAAGGGGCCTTTTTTAGGTCTCGCCTAGGCAGCGCATGCGCTGTCTCTCCGAGACATCAAGTAATCTATATGTTGGGTGAAACTCCTCCTATTGCCGGGTAATATCTCCTGCCGCTCGCCATTTGTTTAACGTTGGCATACCTCTTGTTAGCTGGGTTTTTACTGGCTGTTGATCTGATACTGACTTCCGTGTAGTCCGGGAGCAGCAGCGCCTAACTACTGTTTTCGGCCGCTTTTGTGTTTGATGTGTGTTTGAGGGGAACTTTCTTTTACGTGTCCTTAATGCTTTTCACCCTTGGCGGAGCCCTCTCACTCCCGCAGCGCAGCGTTAGCTTTACACACAGCTGTACATATTAATTGCTTAGCTGCTTTTAAAGGCCACCACTTTCCCATATTCCCAGTTATTTCCTGTAACTGCCTCGGGCGTCCCGCCGCTCATCAGTGCTTGTTAGCAGAGATTCACAGTACATCAGGAAACGCACCCAAACATCTCGCCCGTCCCATTTCACAACTAACAGGCAGCAGAGTGCTAGCATGACCCTGGATGCAGTTCAAAGCAACGGCCAATCAATCGAAGACCCGTAAATAATGCCGTATAACTACAATGGGACGTCTATTTATTGAAAAAAAACACCCACCGTTGTTTTTGCCCAATTCCACGATGACTGGCATTATCGTATGTTATTTATTTTCACAGTGGGCTTCCTCTTTTTTTCAATGGGCTACTCCATCTTTTTTTGATGTAGGGTGATTTTGATGGATCTTTGCACTGGTTATTTAGAGTGTTGACAGCATGCCTAGCTCTGAAATACTTCCCGGAGATTTCCCTACCAGGAAGGAATTCTGCCAATGAAATGCTGCAAAAAGATGAGCGCAGCCACGTATGTCACAAAAAAGTCTGGGCACCACGCTTTGCAAAGTATTCTTTTGTTTTTTAATACGGGCTGTAGAACAAAGTAAAGAATATCTGCGTCCTTTGTCTGGTAAGATATATAAACTGTCTAGTACAATAAATCAACAAGAGCACACAATCACACCCTAATTATCAGAGACCACCCTCTAGTGGATTATGAAGACACAGTCTCATTACAGTTAACAAGGGAGAGTCAGGCGGACCTACCAGCAGAAAACATATTTAGCGCCCAGCGGAAGAGGTGTCAGTGTGCTACAGAGGCCTCTGAGGGAAGTACCCTTCAGCCGAGTATAGCTGTCATTACCAATTCTGGTCTGCTATTTATTTTAGTTTTATATGTGTTAGGTATGTGCTGGGCCATGGCGATTGCACTTGTGCTCAGTTTGAAGGGTGTGCGTTTTGTTCTTCATCTCAACTTTTCTCTGAATTTATTTATGTCTAGATTTCAGCGATGTCCATTTTCATCAAATCATTTCATTAGGAAATATAAACACACATAAAAATAACCAATAATTCAATTTCAAGATAGTTCATCATAATCCTATTAAAAGTGGGGATTGTTGGCACGGCAGCGGGGCGTAGGTTGGCTCGCGACAGAGGCTTTGTCCTCTATTTTCCATTGGCCAAAAGCCAGGGTGAATGCATTGTCCTCTGATAACACAAGGAACGTGGGCTGCGTCGTCATGGGGGCTGACGTCACTGCCTAACACCAGCATCAAGCACTTTATGTTGGTAAATAGAAAGAGGTCACACATACTGTTAGATGAGATATAATGAACAATGAGATGCCACTATAAGGGCTTCTCTCCTAGCCACATGCACCAGTCTGTTGCAACAATGTGAAGCTTTAAACTTTGACTGCGCATGTCACATTTAACCATTCTATTCGCACAGAGAGAACCATAAGCTGCTCATTCACCTCTTAACACCCCCACAGCTCTCTGCAACTCATCAAGCCACTCTGTCATCTGTGTTGGAACACCACTTACTTCTACACAAAGAAGAACAAAACTTCTAAAATCAATTTCTTTTGAACAGAAAATAAATGAAATACCAAAAATTTGAATTTCGAAATTATGTTAATATGCATGGGAGGGAACACATAGTGTTATCTAATATCCCTGGTTTAGTGAGTTACTTCATTGTAGGAAGAGCTCCAGATTATCACAGGTTGCAGGTTGACAAGCTCAGGATGAGGTGGAGTTTGGTTCACTGAGAAAAGTTTCTTGAGATCTTGGAATGTTTTTCAAAGCTCATTTCCCACAAGCAGGAGCGGATCGCAGATGATTTTCAAATCATGAGCCATTTCCACACATCGACTTGGGTATTGTTTATACTGAAGTCGAAGTTAGGTGACGAAAACGTTGTAGACAAGATTTTTAGTTTAGCACATCTTTGACTGTGGCATTGCCGCTTGGTGCTCTTAAATGGCGCAGTGTGCGGACTTGTGCATGTTTTCTATGGTGTAGTGTCCGAAGAGGTTCTGCAAGCTCCACCCTCCCAACCAACTAGCCAGATGACATCGGGTGGGTTGCTAGGTGTTGTGTTCGAGGATGGTGTGTTCAGTGAATGAGGTTGGTAATCAAGGTCTTTGCTGGATTGGTTACTGTCTGATACTAGCACCTAAAAGGCTTGCATATAGCGCATTGTTACTTCCAAGGTGCCCACACTTTTTTAATTTAAGGGTAATAGTTCCCCTACTTTCTGTAAAAAGATAACTGTCCCAGGACAGTTATGCTTACTTGCCCCGCCCCTATAGTGCACAGCATCATAGTTTCCTTATTATTTTAATATGCTGCTTCTCTGGTCCTAGTGGAAATTCCTCATTCTTAATCCTCTATGCAGCACTGAATTCCTCATTCTTAGTGCGCTAGACAGTGCAGCAGCTGTTTCTCTGATCCTGTCGGTAATTCCTCATTCTATATCCTCTAAACAGTGCTGCTAGCTGCTACTGTGGTCCCGTCTGTAATTCCTCATTCTAAGTCCATTAGACAGTGCAGCAGCTGTTTCTCTTGTCCCAGAGGTAATTCCTCATATTAAGTCCTCTAGGCAGTGCTGCTGCTGTGTCTCTGTTCACAGTGGTAATTCCTCATTCTTAGTCCTCTAGGCAGTGCTGCAGCTGCTTCTCTGGTCCCATTGGTAATTCCCATTCTAAGTCCTCTAGGCAGTGCTGCAGCAGTGTTTCTGTTCATACACCCACTACACTCCAAACCAAAACACATAGTTAAGAAAAATAGTAATTTATAATGCCAATAGCTCTAACTCTGACAAATGTGAGACCTATTGCATTGCAAATGCTTGTTTTTTATATGTTTCTCAGTTTCCTTTTTCATGAGTTTGTTTGTTTTCTGTCCACTCACAGCAGTTTACCGCATATAGATGAATGTATAAGTGTCCTTACTGGAAGCGCTCCAGTTTTAGGGCGGCCCTGTCCTCTGTTTTGTGCAAGGTGCTGCGGGGTATAAAAGTGGGCCGCTGAACCCTGACCCGAGCACACTTGTCGGCTATGAATATATTGTATCAAACACAGGCAGGAAAGCTAGTGCTTGAAGGCCACTATAGACTCATTAAAGCAAATATACGAAATAGTAAGTGTTACAATGCTTGGCATCACGGACAACGGGAGGGAGGGCGGGCGGAGAATGCACGGACAACAGGAGGGAGGGCGGGGGGTAGGTGGGCGGAGAGACGGCCCAGACAACGGGAGGGAGGGTGGGCGGAGAAGGCATGGACAACAGGAGAGGGGAGGGCAGGGTGGAGGTGGGCGGAGAGATGGCACGCACGGACAACGGGCAGGGGGAAGAAGGCACCAAAGCACGTCGTACTTGCAGTAAGAGAAACTGCATAACAAAAGTAGTGCTCACGGTCTAAATAACACAGACCGTGTAACAACCGAAGTAAAGGGGCCAGTCGCCATGGGAGGTGACAAATGGAGACAAGGCGGTACTAAGGAGGGACTAACAAGCCTGTTTACAAATCAGAAGCCAGCATTTACGAAGGACACCGACACAAGCCAATGGCAAATATAGGCAGAGAGTGGGCGGAGCTTCCATTACATACTCCACTACAAAAAGTCACCCCTTGAGCAGCGCATGCGCTGACTCTAGGCTCGACCCAAAAACATCTTGGGGAGCGGGAAAACTGCACTACTGAAGTCTCCAAATCATATTTTGGGGAAAGAAAGGGGAGAGCCTCTTTTCAACAAGACAAATGTTTATTTGGCCAAGGTGGGTGCCATCTTGGCCGTAAATCAAGTGTGACAGCAGTTTGAGAACGCCACCTAGTGGTGGGGCCAGATTACTACAAAAGGCCCAAACAATTGCCTTGTGTGTGGCAAGCAGAACACAGAAGGTCCTTGCACCATTCCTGTCTTTGTCTCAGTATGTAACTGAAAATTCCGTAAGGTCAGGGCTTTGTGGAATGAAAAAACTGGGGGGGGTCTCTCAAAGGGGCATGTCCGATGTAATTAGGGGCGTGTCTTAAATATACACAAGCTAAAAATCTGTGCTTAGCATAGTGTGTCCCCCAACTGGTATTTTGCTGCTTCTGTCATTGCATACAAATATATAAAACTGATGCAAAAAGTAACATTACACCTACAACAAGCCTGGCTATTGGCTTTGCCAATGGTTTTTGTTTATGTAACATAAATCAGCAACAACCATGGCTTCGCAGTATAACATATTGAAAATGCTTCAGTTCTGAAGTGATGAGACTGTGAAAGAACTTTAACGAGTCACTTTGAAGTTACATCAAAGGCAGTGAAGGGTGGCACTGCTGCAGAGGTAAGATTTTTTTTTTCACCTTGATGGCAAAAATGGAGAGCCCGATAGAGACCCGGTTCGGCACCTGCTTTATAAAACTGCCGGTGCTGAGCACCGGCAAGACCCCGCCCACTTAAAGCCCTGGCAGTACCCTACTTCCGAAAGACCGTTTCCCAGATTTTGACTCTTACTGAAGACTTAACATGTGAATATTCACCGAGCCTCAAGGGGTGACGTAGTAACCCCCAGATAGCGACCCTCACTGGTGCGTAGCCTTACAAACTCCTGATTGATTGACAGCTCATATCGTGTGCACGTGACACTAACTCTGGGCATCTTCACCTTACGTGTAACGTGCTCTCATGTCTCAACCTAGCTATGCTCCTCTGGCGAGCTTTAACAGCAGCCAAACTCCTCCCGGCAGCTGTTCTGGTTTTATTACACGGGTGTTTGGGTGATAGTTTGGTAACCCGAAAGATGTAATAAGTTGACTCAAGCAGCCAATACATTTGAGCTGAAAGCACTGCTCCGTGAGTTAATCACTCGCTGCTGGCATCTTGGGTGACCCGCAGGTTAGAGGTTCCTTAGATGATACAACAGCCGACACGTGTTTCGCCCTAGGTGGTCAGTAGGACCAGGGCTTTCTCAAGGCTTCTAAATTGGTCAGAAGATCAAAAAACAGTTTCCTTTAGGCGTAATTAGATAGTGCATCAGTCTTCAAACAAACATATTAAATGCTGCAATTTGTATTAAGTGGCGGAACAGGTATCACTTATCATTCCCTCATCTAGCTAGATCGCCGCAACGTTCGCAATGAGGGATTGACCCGTGATACCTGTTCCGCCACTTAACACAAATTGCAGCATTTAATATGTTTGTTTGAAGACTGATGCACTATCTAATTTCGCCTAAAGGAAACTGTTTTTTGATCTTCTTACCTATTTAGAAGCCTTGAGAAAGCCCTGGTCCTACTGACCACCTAGGGCGAAACACATGTCGGCTGTTGTATCATGTACAGTATAAAATAACATTCTGGAAAAACAATGATGTAACCAATAAAAACTTTTTCAAGACAAGACAAGATAACTGTTTTCTTCAAAAATCAACAGAATCCTATGGGAGTCTTTGCTTAATATTTAAAACATTTATTAACTAAGGAGGAGTACATGCCCAAATTTTCCATGTTCTTTGAGAGAGAAGTCCCTCTTGTCGATCTTATCAGAGTAAGGGGAACCAACCTTCTCCGGGGAAGAGGAATAGATGTCCACTATTTTTCCCTGAAAGAGTGTGCCAGATCATTACTTTGCTTGACTGAGGCATTTTCCTTGGGGCAATCAGTGGGCGGTACCATAATGTCTTTGAGGATCCTAAAGATTCCTTTGGGGGAGTTAGTGGAGTGAGCCATTTTGGTGTCAAAAAAGGAGGTTTGAGCCTTCTTAATTTCTGAGTGGTATAACCGAATGGCTTTTCTATAATTTGCTTTACTTAAATCATCAAAAGACTTTCTCCATTTCCTCTCCATCTGTTTGCATTCTTTTTTCAGAGAAAGTAAGTGGCATTGAACCAAGGAGATTCAAGCATCTTTTCTCAGTCTACTTGGGAGAACTTTATCAAGTGATTCAGTGATCCAACGATGGAATCACTGACCAACGATGGAGTGATCCAACAATGGAATTGCAGAGCTGCCCTTGTGGCATCCTCTGAAAGGTCTGGTGATAGGGTTTCCAAGGCCAGTTCCCACCCTTCTTCATTTGGATTGTGCCAGGTGCAATCTAATCGCCTGACAGCTGGAGCGGATGTAATTGAGGGGGGTAACGGGAGCCTAAAGGGAATCATAAAGTGGTCTGATCAGATTACGGGGAGAGGGGTGTCGAGCTGGAGTGCATTCATGTTACTGAACCCCAGATCAATGGTATGGTCCTTCTCGGTGAGGGGCCGTCCACCAGCTGTATAAGCTGTCGTGAGGCCATATCTTGTAAGAGGGTTTTAGCGGCACCATCGTTTGACATTCACGTGTAGGTTGAAATCACCCAGTACAGGGAAATTAGTTTTATCTAGAGTTAGCTCTGCCACCACTTCTGGCATAGCTTGAAGGAAATGAGTATAGGGACCTGGAAGTCTATAAACAAGAATGCCAGAGAGGAGAAAGGTGGACAGTAGTGTTAGTGAGAAGGACATGCTCTCACAGTTAGCGATCTTGAGCGGCGCAGTGTGACATTCCAGTGCCTCCCTATAGATGATTGCTAGCCCTCCCCCGCTTTTGTCCTGCCTATCCTGACTTTCCATACGGAAGTCAGAGGGTAGCGCCTGGATAACATCAGGTCTAGAGTATTCTGACAACCAGGTTTTGGTGAGGAATAATACATATAGGCAGTAGTCAGTGAAAAGACCAAATATCACATATTTATGGGCGGCCAGAAAGTGACAGTTAATCAGGCCAGCCCGACCCCCTGACAAAGTTTGAGAGCTGTCAGGCTAGCCCTGATTAGAGCCCTGCGGCAGGGACCATCCACAGTTCGGACACACCCAGGGCCCCCCGCTGGGGTCCACACAGTGTGTGCAGGCGTTCATTGGTGAGCTGCAGAGCGCACGTAAATGGATTGGGGTGTATTGTATCATACCTCGAGAAAAAGGGGCAGCATCCCTGGCCACTGGTCCCAGATGGGCACAGACGGCGCAGACAGGCTTGCCTTAGGCGCGACTTCGGTGCACCAGCGGCGCATCTGCGCCGCGTCCTCCATTTTGAGGCGCACTGGACAAGAAAGACAAGAGCCCAGCAGCACACACACAGCCCAAACCCCCACTTCCCCTGGTGCGCCCAGTGATGATGTTCCCTGCACAAAAGATTATATCACGGTAGGAACACAGTTTAAATTTCAGTTTTAAATTCGAGTTTAAACAGCCACTAGGTATGTGCTTTGTATTATTTGAAAACAACCCCCTTAAAAAGACTCAGCTCACACCTACTGAGTTGAATAATTTCCCCCGCAGCCACTAACAGTATGAACGCTCCTAGCCCTGATGATGACTGCTGCTTCCCTAAAAGATAGAGAGACCAAGTTGATCAGCATTCAGGGCAATTTCTCGAGGCCCTGTCCCAATCCATTGTTTTTTGCTCACCGTGTCAACTCAGTTTGGACCCAGCCATATGCAAATCAGTCTTGACTTGCTCCAAAACTGCCAGGACTGGCCCTCCTTGAACCGGAAAACAAGCAATCCAGGGTCAGTTTCCCCCTGATTAAGGCTCATCAGTCAGGTATAGCTTGGTTCCAATTACATAGTAAACATGGGACCCAGGTCTTGGCATACCCGTCAGACTTAGGGCATCAAAAATAAAGTGATGGGTGGAATGCTTGAATTAAACTCAGCCACTGGCAATTTCTTTGGTCCACATCCAAATCCATCATCTTTCACCCACAATGCCTCCTCAGTTTGTACCCATGAAAAGCCACGTAAAGAGGCTTCGCCTGGCCTTATAAATATGCTGCGTCACATTGCGCCACCAGATTTTCAAAAAACTGATGCTCCGGTGGTGCAAAAGTGCTGCAAGGGGCCTCGTAAATTAGGCCCTTAGTCTATCAACTTAGCTTAGCAGAATAATGTGCCTGCTGCTGAGGCCTCCGAACCACATGCAAATCAGTCTTCACCCTTCTCCACTGGGAGTAGTTCAGCCCAAACTGTCCGCCATGCCTCCCTAAACCGGAACACAGGGAACCTTTATTTGGTCTTATCACAAAGGGATTTCCAAAATTCAGAGCTTTCTGAGGACCACAGTCAGAGATAATTTTCAAGACTAATCCATGAGGTCTGAAACCATCATAACAGAGGATCACAGTCATTTCCGACACTGTGAGTAGTTTGGGAAGAGCAGAGACATGACACCAAATTAGACTTGAAATTGATGGTGACCTCGAAAGTCACACATATGAGGAGAAGCATAGCTGCAATTTTAAGGTTCGCTGCAAACCTGGGTAACAAACCAATCCATGAGATGGTTAAAATTTACTTGGCTAAAAACTGTTTCTGTGGCATTGTATGGGGCAGCAACCTGGGGTAAAACCTGTGTGGATAGCTGGCAAAAGGTAGAGGACGGGTTTGCTAAAAGATTATTATCTGTCCGAAAGGCTTGTTCAAATGTTATTGTTCATAAAGAGTTGGGGGCATATTATCAAGAACGGCGTTAAAATGATCGCCGCTTTAGCGGCAGAAAACTGCCGCTAAACATGGGCTTCTATTGGAATTCTCAAGGGCATATTATCAAGCCCATTATCGCCGCTTTAGCGGCAGTTTTCTGCCGCTAAAGCGGCGATAATTTTAACGCCATTTCTTGATAATATGCCCCTTAGCATTGCCATATATTACCGATACAATTAACCGCTTCGCCGCGATCGGAATTCCGCGCAGGTGCTGGACATTCCGATCGCGGGTGCGGTCGTGACGAGCTCAGCTCGTCATGCGCACACGCCGACCGCGCAGCTGAGCTCGTCATGAGCATCGAAGGGGTTATACAGGCCCCTTTGTTATTATGGCTTTCTATTTGGAAACGGAAGGTCGTCCAGCCAAATCAATCTATTCTGATGGACATCATGAAAATGGAGCATGCCTCAAAAAGTATATGGTTACAATATGTAAGGCGCACTCTTGAGTCTTTGGGGCTGGGGGATCTCTATGCCCACCCTGAACGCTGTAAACCCTTGAGTAAGATGAGACTAAAAAAATCTCTTTTTAGAGAAATGTGGACGAGAGAGATGGACTAGATATAAAGAAAAAGCCACAGTAATTGTATATAATGCTATTCCCCCTACGGTACATGGTCCATCTTTATATCTCACTTTCGTAGAAAATGATCGTCACCGATTCATTTTGACAAGATTTCGCTTCAATTATGTGACAATAATGTTGGGCTATCCTGCAAATGTTTTTACACTGAATCAATTAGAATGCTGCCCTTGTGACAACATATCAAAACAATCTATTGTACATATTTTATTCTTTTGCCAATTTTATGTAAAGGAAAGAAAGGGATTTATTATGCCCTTTTTAAAGAAATTTAGTTTTCGCAGTCATATTACAGCATTGTCCGTTATGCAACAGCTAGAGACACCATGGGGCAGATTTACAAGCCCCTTGCGCCACTTTTGCGTCACTTTTCCCATGTTAAAAGTGACGCAAAAGTGGCGCAAGGGGCTTGTAAATCTTCCCCCATATGTGTGCTTTGTAATGGCCTCCTTTCTATGGGCAGCTGTAAAAGCTCACAGTCTAGCTAATCACTGATCAAATGTAAATCTTTTTAATAGAAATGAATTTTATGTAATGTTTGGTATCTTTTCAGGATTTTAAGAAAGATCATATGCCGATGAGGTTTTTTAGTTTAATTTATTGAAATGTTATTTGTCCAATGTACTTTTATGCATTTCTCTTAAATGTGAAATAAAGTTATTTGATGATTAATTTAATCTTTCAGTTTGGTCATTAGCTTGAGAATGCAAACTAGAAGTCAATACTCTTTGGATGCTAAGTCTATTACAAAGGGATTTCCAAAATTCAGAGACTTCTGAGGACCACGTTCAGAGATTATTTTTAAGACTAATCCATGAGGTCTGAAACCGTCATAACAGAGGATCACAGTCATTTCCGACACTGTGGGTAGTTTGGGAAGAGCAGAGGCATGAACAGTTCAGTGTACTAATCCACAGTTACCCTTATTGTGGTGAAATTTGGAGATGGGTAAATCTACAATAAATCTGTAAACATTGTTTTCCAAAGGACGGAGAGAATTTTAAGCACCATTATGAATCCTGCTTTTCTTTGTGTTACTGGTTGATTTTGGGCTCATACTTCACCAGATTTGTCAAAGGTTGAGACATCATGATTAAGAGTTGGCCACCAGAACCTTCAGACACCCCTCTTTACACTTGGGGCCGACCAAATACGATGGTTCCGAACACCGTTTTGTCGGACTCCCATTGACTTCAGTGAGAGCCTGTGTTCCGACCAACAACACAGGCTCCCATTGAAGAAAGGGGTGGTTGGGGAAAACCTTGCACCCTGTGGCGAGCACCCCATGGTGCCTGCTACACTGTGCATGGTTATGAAGAGGGGTCCCAGGGCTACCCTCACGGGCTCCAACTGGAGTCCTCTGGGTGAAGGGGGCCCTGCTATGGGCCCCCAAAGTCAGTTTCCGACAGCTATTCCGTGTCAGACAAACCGATTTGGAAAGGCTGTCCTAATCCGACATATTAATACGTCAGCTGGAAAAACGCTCCATAGACTGAACGATTCTGCTCCGACCGACTCGGAGTCTCCAAATGCCAGTCAGAACCGAGTCAGAAAGGCCGCACGGTTACCTTTCCATCGTAATCGGTCAGTCGGAAATGTTTCCAAGTTGGTCGGAAACATGGGTTCCAACTTGGATTAGGTAAATCGGAATGCCGGTCGGAGCCTTTCCAACCGACATCGTAATGAGGCCCTAAGTCTTTGGTAACTCTTCTTCCTCTGTGCCCTGAGATCAATGAATCATGACAAAGCTGTATTGTGTTTTGTGATTTTTGGGAAGGAATACAAAAAAAGGTGTAAGCAATGATGTAGATAAACGCCTGTAGAGCAATGATCCTCTCAACCGTCCTAGAATTCCATGATTTATGATATCACCTAGACAGAGAATCAGTGACAGCATTTCTGTGTCGGGAATGTGGGTTAGAAAATAATGCAATTGTCGAAAAAATGTCCACTATTCCGATATCCAGCATGTTGGGGGACTTGAATATTTTTATGGTTGTGCGGACAGTAATCCTAAATTGGGCTCCGAGAAAAAAATGTCTCTCCTCTTTAAAGGCTCACTTAATAGCACGAAGATCTTTTTCCATCTTTCCCTCTGAGACACAAAGAGAAAATATCTGAGAAAATAGATCGATCAGTTTTTAACAAACTGTAAAATCATATTTATTGATAATGAGAATGGATTACATTTTTATTACACATGATAAAATGTGGATTTCACATTGGATATCTGGAACTATACTAATTTTATTCGTCACCCAATACTCAGGATGTGGTCTGGATCGCCTTCTTTTCACAGATCCAGCTGTTCTTGGCGATGCAGTCTTCAGGTTGGATCTCTTTGCTTCTGAAGGTCCCACAGCTGCCTCCACGTCCCTGGCCTTTCAGTGCAAGGCTAGTAAAAAAAAAAATTTTTTGCAGATATAGGTATGTACAGTAATGAATTAATGGAATGATGTTTCTCTGTTGTGTGATGCCGGTGACTAGTCTATGGATTCTGCACACAATCCCATGTATCAAGCTAATGGATAGCGCAGTCAGGAGCATGGCAAAGCTAAAATCAATGATCTAAGAGGGATCAGCCCTTGTGTGTCAATGAAAGAGGGGTCAGCACTTGTGTGTCAATGTAAGAGGGATCAGCCCTTGCGTGTCAATGTAAGAGGGATCAGCCCTTGTGTGTCAATGTAAGAGGGATCAGCCCTTGCGTGTCAATGAAAGAGGGGTCAGCACTTGTGTGTCAATGTAAGAGGGATCAGCCCTTGCGTGTCAATGTAAGAGGGGTCAGCCCTTGCGTGTCAATGTAAGATGGATCAGCCCTTGTGTGTCAATGTAAGAGGGGTCAGCACTTGTGTGTCAATGAAAGAGGGGTCAGCACTTGTGTGTCAATGTAAGAGGGGTCAGCACTTGTGTGTCAATGTAAGAGGGGTCAGCACTTGTGTGTCAATGAAAGAGGGGTCAGCACTTGTGTGTCAATGAAAGAGGGGTCAGCACTTGTGTGTCAATGTAAGAGGGATCAGCCCTTGCGTGTCAATGAAAGAGGGGTCAGCACTTGTGTGTCAATGAAAGAGGGGTCAGCACTTGTGTGTCAATGTAAGAGGGATCAGCCCTTGTGTGTCAATGAAAGAGGGGTCAGCACTTGTGTGTCAATGAAAGAGGGGTCAGCACTTGTGTGTCAATGAAAGAGGGGTCAGCACTTGTGTGTCAATGTAAGAGGGATCAGCCCTTGTGTGTCAATGTAAGAGGGATCAGCCCTTGTGTGTCAATGTAAGAGGGATCAGCCCTTGCGTGTCAATGTAAGAGGGATCAGCCCTTGCGTGTCAATGTAAGATGAACAGAACATCCAGGCATAGGACACAAAATCACATCTCAGTGAAGGGAAAGTTTCCACTGAAGATGTTATCCCAAAGTACCAAAAATTCTTTCAGGTCTCACCTTCTGTGGGACCTAGAGGATGTGCATCCAACATTGTGAATTTCAAGCTGGGGGTTGCTCAACTTCCCTCAATATGAAGAGCAGTGCATCAGCCAGACACTCACTTTTCCCCTTTCTCTCTGTAAATAAACTCTTTATTTAGCATCCAAGAGCAGAGTCACTGCTTCACTTTGTGAAATGTGGCGGACATTTTTAGTTCTATTGAATTCAAATGTCATTGCACTGGATTGTGCATTCATGTAAGAAGGGAGCTGTGGGCCCTTATGCAAGTAATAAAAATGGGTCCCCTTCTGCCCTTGATGGATACTAAAAAACATCGGTAATTCGAAAGCAGTAGGCCCTTCACACTCCATTGCTACCGCACTCGTTGCACTAATGATAGCGAAGACCATACTTGTATGTAAGTCTTCATCTTCCACATCCCTCCATTTTTCCTGACTTCCCTCGACCTCTTCTTTTTGCTTTTCCTCCATAACACACTGCCTTCTAACTTTTACTCTTTGTGACACTACTTATATATCTTCACTTCACCTCCTATCTCCAATCTCTTTTGGGGTTTTATTTCCCCACTGTATCTCCTTCTACCTATACCACCCCTTCTGCATGGGACAGCACCTGGTGGCCGACTGCCCTCAGAAGCCCACCTACCCCCTCAGACCACGCCAAGAACCTCGGCATCGTACTCGACTCATCACTCTCCATGAACCGACAGGTCAACGCCGTCACCTCCAGCTGCTTCAACACCCTCCGCATCCTCCACAAGACCTTCAAGTGGATCTCCCCTGAGTCAAGGAAGACAGTCACCCACGCACTCATCACCAGCAGACTGGACTATGGAAACGCACTCTACGCCGGCATCAACAAGTCCCTACTCCGCAAACTCCAGACAGTACAGAACACCGCCGCCAGACTGCGTCCTCGGCATCCCCCGACACGAACACATCAGCCAACACCTACGAAGTCTCCACTGGCTCCCCGTGGAGAAAAGAGTCACTTTCAAAATCCTCACTCACGCCTACAAATGCCTACACAACAACGGACCCAAATACCTCAACGACAGAATCAACTTCCACGTACCCAAAAGAAACCTCCGATCTTCCAACCTCGCACTGGCCGAAACCCCGCGCTTCCACAGAGCCAGAGCAAGCGGAAGATCCTTCTCTCACATTGCAGCCAAGACCTGGAACGAGCTACCGGCAGACATCAGACGCGCCCCCTCCCTGAACACCTTCAGGAAGACCCTCAAGACCTGGCTCTTCGGCTAAACAGATCTGCGGACCCCCCCCTCAGCGCCTTGAGACCCTCACGGGTGAGTAGCATGCTTAAAATTCCCTGATTGATTGATTGATTACCTACCTTCCTGCTTCTCCTCTTG
Source organism: Calotriton arnoldi (assembly GCA_963921515.1). Classification (NCBI taxonomy): domain Eukaryota; kingdom Metazoa; phylum Chordata; class Amphibia; order Caudata; family Salamandridae; genus Calotriton; species Calotriton arnoldi. Next base: position 930,104 of record CAWUFW010007683.1, read on the forward strand.
TCTTTTTCAGGTTCACTCCCCTACTTTCCGTTACTCTGCCCCATTCTTCCACTATGTCTTTGTCTTTCCTTGTATATATCCACGTTCCCCTCCGCTTGCTTCCTTTGTGTCTCGCCACTTGCCACCTTCCATGATCCCCATATGCTCTCCTTACCCCCTCTATTCTCCACTGATTGTCACATTCTATGCTGCATTCACCCCTTCCCCTCTCTTAGTTCTCCTTCATCACACCTTCTATTTTCCTCCTTCCCCCCCTGCACATTTGCATCCATTTGCATCTAGTTAACTTCTGCTTTTAAATCTTGCATCTGCTTCCCAAATCTCTAGGCTCTTATTCCTCTCTTATCAGTCTTCATGGATCTCTTCAGGTGTTTAGACGGAATTTCAGAAACAAAAATATCATGGCACAAAATATTGTGTCAAGAATATTGAGAATAATAATATTGTGAAGGTAAATTTCTATAGGTAAGCAAAGTTTAACTATACTTAACTCCACATATATGTACCTTGATGATATATAGATGTGGAGTTAGCAATAGAGAATCTATACTTACCTATTCGCACTTACGTTGTCGATATTTTGGTCTTTCCAGGTTTTCCAGGTTTTCGAGGGTGAGGCCACCTCGAAATCCTGGCCCCTCCACTGCGGGGTTCCTCAGGGATCTTCCCTGAGCCCCACACTTTTTAACGTCTACATGGCACCTCTTGCGGACATCGGTCTTCCCTATGGGGTGCACATTGTGACCTATGCTGATGAGACCCAACTGGCCATGGCGCTTAACCACTCAGACAGGGCCTCTGCCTGCCTCTGCACCTGCCTTGAAGAAGTAGCCAAGTGGATGAAACACTCTTATCTAAAATTAAATGGTGATAAAACCGAGCTCATGCTCCTTGGCAATCCTTCTCTTTTTAAGGCAGACATGATGTGGCCAGCCTCGATGGGCTCTGCACCTGTCCCCAAGTCAGAGATAAAATCCTGGGCTTCTGGCTGGATTCAGACCTCAGCTTTAAAGTCCAGGCTAGAAAGGTGGTGGCCTCTTGCTTTGGCATCATAAGGATGCTTCGTAAAGTACTTCCTCTGCTCCCCTTTCAGGCAAGAAAGCTCATGGTCCAGGCGCTTATTCTTTCACGCCTGGACTACGGCAACGCCTTATACCTTGGAGCCCCGAGTTCGGTCATCGCTAAACTTCAAACAGTACAGAACTGCGCCGCAAGGATCCTCAGGGGGACTCAGAGCCGGCAGTCTGCAAAACCTGCCATGAAAGCCCTCCATTGGCTCCCCGTCCGGGAGAGAGTCCACTTCAAGGCCTTATGTATTACCCACAAGATGATAGGAGGGAAAGGACGAGAGATTATTTCCTCTATGGTGAAGCCCTATCGAGCTAATAGGCGACTGCGCTCAGACGAGCAATACCTGGTAGTCGTCCCCAGAATTAAGAGAGTTAGAAGTGGTGGCCGGCTTTTCTCATATAATGCTGCCGAACTATGGAACTCCCTTCCTCTTCAGCTACGAAGGGAACCCACTCACATGGCCTTCCAAAAGCTGCTGAAAACATGGCTCTTTCCTAAGTGATTCATTGAAGCCTCAGTTATTCCCCAGCGCTGGGATGCCTATGGGTAGCTACCCGGTCTATAAATGCTGCTTCATTCATTCATTCATTCTTTGATATTTTTGACACACTATTCTGTCCACACAGTATTTTTGCTTCCGATATTCTGTCAGTGATCCACCTCTTCATCCTTGATTTTATATTTCCATCCTCCTCCCTTTCACATCCTATGTATATCGCAACTTTCAACGTTTCGCACTCCTTCGAGACCTCCAACTATTCTGCCCCCTGTTTCTGTTCTATAGCTTTTCACCACTCTTACCTTTACTGATTATCCTATATTTCTCCACTCCACTCCTACTTATATTTCCCTTCCTAACACTCTCCTCCCAGTAACACTCAACCATGAGGGACTCATACAGTTCCATTTTTTACTTTGTATTCTGGTACTAATAGTTTTGTTTCTCTCATACCTGTTTCTGTTCCATTGTTTCTCACCACTCTTTCCTTTACTGATTATCCTATATTCCTCCACTCCACCCCCACTTAGTCTTCCCTTTCCCTTTCTAACACTCTCCTCCCAATAGCGCTCAACCATGAGGGACTCATCCAGTTCCAGCTTTTACTTTGGAATCTGGGACTTGTAGTTTTCTTTATCCCATAATGAAATCAGGCCTTAAAATCCCAAAATCAAAAAACAAACCTGGACTTGATGAGCTAGTCATGAATGGACATTTGAGAGCTCTATAATGTCATGTTTCTCTCAATATCCATTCCTTGCTGCCAAGACTTTTGTGAATCTTCTTCACAGTGCTGTGACTTTCAGTCTTGTAACAGTACACAGCTGTGTGTGTTTCCTCACAGGGCCTTTACTGCAGGCTTTGACCTACAGCATCCGAATCAACGGTCCCCCATCTCTTCCCTGCACCGTGACTCCAGCACTGAGTTTCTTCTCATAAAACCACTAGCCTAGGCTTCCCAGCTACTCATACTAATGCCATGGTGAAGTTTCCTTTCTCCATATCCTTGAGATTCCCATCTTCTCACCAACATCATAACCGCGCTTATTCACCTCTAAAAGTAACACCAGCATCAACCACCTCTTCCCATGTCAATGGCGTCAGTGCGAAGCTTCCCATGCCCTGACAGTGACAGCAGTACCGAGCTTCCCATCACTAAACAGCGATACCATCCTTGAGATTCCCATCTTCTGACACCAACATCCTAACCGCGCTTATCAACCTCTAAGAGTAACACCAGCATTGACCACCCTTCCCATCTCAACGCCACCATTGCCAAGCTTCCCATCTTCTGACAGTGACACAACACTATGGGGTCGATACCATTCGGCTGGGAAAAAAGCCAGGCGAATGCCTGTTTCCCGACCGATTCGCACATACGTCCGAACGAGCAAGTACGATGCGCACAACTGCCCAAATCCCGACCCAGTCGTACTCACCCAATACAGGTCCAGTTCTCCGACCAATGCGGATCCGGAAACGCAGAATCGAGTTGCACGGAAGCCAAAATGCAGCCCCGTCCGGCCGGACAAGTACGATGCGCTTTCCGTACGCGCCGAACCCGTCGCTACGCACGGCACGTCAAAGCATCTGGGAGAGGCGCACATAAGCTCCGATTCGCGCCACAAGACGATCCACGGCTACGAGACGAACACGCCAGCGACGAGGACGAGGCGAAGCAAAGAGAAAGACGAACGAGACGAACCAACCATGAATCCCATCGTGCCGATCCTACCAATATTCTACATCTATTACCGGAACAGGCACGGACGCGTACGGCGCAGAAGGTAAGTCAGACACCAACCACAAAAACAAACTACACTTACCCGACATAACACACACACACAGAGGGATGCAGAAATTACTTACACCAGCAACAGCAGCACCATAGGGGCGGGATGGCCATCACCAATGCCACATATACACATAGGGGCCTGGATGCCAACAACTAACACCACCCCTACCCAGGGGGTGCTAGATGCCCACAACCACTACCACTACCACCCCTACTCAGGGGGTGCCAGATGCCTACCACTACTACCACCTCTACCCATGGGGGGCAGGATGCCTGTCACTACTACCACCTCTACCCACGGGGGGCTGGATGCCTGTCACTACTACCACCTCTACCCATGGGGGGCTGGATGCCCACCACCACTACCACCCCTACTCAGGGGGTGCCAGATGCCTACCACTACTACCACCTCTACCCATGGGGGCAGGATGCCTGTCACTACTACCACCTCTACCCATGGGGGGCTGGATGCCTGTCACTACTACCACCTCTACCCATGGGGGGCTGGATGCCTACCACTACTACCACCCCTACTCAGGGGGTGCCAGATGCCTACCACTACTACTACCTCTACCCATGGGGGGCAGGATGCCTACCACCAAAAACACCCCCACTCATAGGATGGCTAATGCATGACACAACAAGCACACACCAACATAAGGAATGCAGCAAAAATACATCCCCCCCAACACCATGACAAGCGTGTGTAGACTGTGTCAAATGCCTACAACACTGAACATGACTTTGAACATACAAGGTGACCCCCTATCACATGTGTCACACATAAATGTGTGTGGCCCCCACAATGCAAGCAGACCATGACCACTGTGGCAATGGGGTCCAACCCCCATCATCACAGTGACCAAAAGGTAAGTGTGGGGTCCATAGCTGAAGCACATTTTGAACATTGTGGCAATGGGGTCTAAACCCCCATCATCACAGTGACCAAAAGGTAAGTGTGGTGTCCATAGCTGAAGCACATTTTGAACATTGTGGCAATGGGGTCCAACCCCCATCATCACAGTGACAAAAAGGTAAGTGTGGGGTCCATAGCTGAAGCACATTTTGCACATTGTGGCAATGGGGTCTAAACCCCCATCATCACAGTGACCAAAAGGTAAGTGTGGGGTCCATAGCTGAAGCACATTTTGAACATTGTGGCAATGGGGTCCAACCCCCATCATCACAGTGACCAAAAGGTAAGTGTGGGGTCCATAGCTGAAGCACATTTTGCACATTGTGGCAATGGGGTCTAAACCCCCATCATCACAGTGACCAAAAGGTAAGTGTGGGGTCCATAGCTGAAGCACATTTTGAACATTGTGGCAATGGGGTCCAACCCCCATCATCACAGTGACCAAAATGTAAGTGTTGACATTGAAAAAGCTGCAACTGCCAAACTGCATGGATGATTCCTGGTCACAGAACAACAAACACATCAGTGGCAAAGTAGTGCTTGTGTCCCATAGCAACATAGATTGTGTGAGGCAAACAGTGCAGTGCAAATAAGACATACCTTTGGCCATGTGCAGACAAACATCACCCATGGGGGCTGACACTGTCAACATCCATCAATGACACAATGACAGAAGTGACCATCATAATGCAGACCCACATATTTGCACCAATGGGCACACAAATGTAGATACCCTGTGGAGACTGTAGATGTGAGGTGAACAAATAACATACCATGGCAGCAATGGGACACACAAACAATGATCATTGTGCTGACTGATGACCTAGGAGTCCCAGGGACAGCAGGTGAAACCCACCAAACAACATACAGCCAATAGCACACTAAAGATATGCCAATGCAGTGGTGCAGATGCACAAACAGGCAGACCCACACTGCACATCAAACACAACAGGTGAGGGGGGGGGTGCCAGTGTCCCCAGGCAACCACACAACACATGATGAGGCCTGAATACCAATTACACAGATGCACATACAGTGCCACACAAAAGTAACTCATGGATCCAAATCCCCTATGTGGGCAATCAGGCATTGTTAGATGAGAGGGAGCACAAATTACACATGTCACACAAGCTTGTAGGAACAGCAACTAACACAGCAAGAGACAGACCCACCACAGCACTACCCCCAGGGACCCCATATTGTGCTGACACTAGCCTGCATGATAATCCCACTGTGATGACAATGTTAGATGTCGTTCACACTGTGAACCCCAGCCATGTGTCCTGAGCAACTAACTACCATCACACCTACACAAGCTCCAATCAATCAGCACGGCCTGCCAGCCAAGGCCAATATGGAGGTAGGGGTCTGGCCGTGCAACAACTCACTTTTGCACACACTCAACACCACACACCCTGATCTCCACCAATGTGCAGCAGTGAAGCTCACATGGACTGGTGACATTGCACATGCACCCATGACAATACCAGGGGTGGTGGTGGGAACCAAGGTGCAGAAACCCATCACACATGGCCAGTCAACAAGACTTGTCAATGTCTGACACACAGCACAGTATGCTGTACATGGGCATGATGTGAAATCCACCACAATCAATGGGATCCTGGCCATAGTCACACACCAATGAAGAAGCCAAGGTGACACACGAAGAACACACGTACACAACTACCAACATTGCAGCTCTGACCCTGAGGAGTGGCAGCAGTCACACACACAACGTGTCACAATCACTGTAAGCTAACACAAACTGTAAATCACATTACTCGTGTAAACAACAAGTGCCAAGGGGAATCCTGAATGTGTCCCATCTGCGTTTGCCCACATCCCCAGCACTGACAACAAAGACAACCTGGGATGACAACCTCATGAACATTAGTTTGCCATGCACCCACATCACAGAGAAACCAGGTCCAAGATGCTGGATGAACACAGAACAACTCAGCAAGCATCACAAACAGGAACATCCCTAGGGACACAGCCTGTGTAGGAAAAGGGAAGGGAACACGCACAGACATGCTTACACAACACAGGCCCACGCAATGTCACCAGATTACACACTGCCATGAGGGCACACCACTCCTGTGGAAGGTCCGCTGTGCCAAACCTTGTCTGTGCACGACCCAAACATGTCAGCAGAACACTCCGTCAGTGAGTCAACAACCACAACACACAGAAGGCTCTGCTCACATCAGCCTGGGTACGGGGGTGTCACGTCAGTCATCTGCACACACACCAAACACGTGTCAAGCAAGTTGCACTGTATACACAGATGAGTCCTTCGACATTGATGTGCAAAACTGCATGTCCAGTGGAGCTGGGCACACAGTCAGGGAAATCGGAACATTGAACAGTGGTAAGCCCACCAGATGTGCATCAGTGTAAGACAAAGATGTTCATTTACAAATGCAAAAAGGACATCCCTGTGTCAAATGCTGAACATTACACCCTCAGACTGTAGCAAAGGATGCCATAGATCCAGAATACAACAGGACACATATCCCATGGACCACATGGAGTCCATCACTGCAACACTTCATCGTCCTGATGTGAACACTATTACAACTGCAAATGCAGGATGCTACTCATCCACATCATGTACATCAAAAGAAAACCCAAAAGTAAACAAAAAGAGGCTTTATTCAGCAAATGTCAGGGTAAAAACGGAAGTCCAAAAGAAACTAAGGCCAATGGCCAGTCCAAAATCACAGTACCAACGGGGTGAGAAGTGACAACTGGTCACACATTGCTTGCCTGCACTGGTACGGTTGGGGGACATCACCCTTGGAGGGGCATACAAGGGGCAGGCCAGGCACCGCAGGGACAGGATCAGGGGATGGCAGAGTGAGGCAGTGAAGGGGTGGTGGGTGCAGGAGTGTCACCGGCAACTGCAGTGGAGGTGTCTGACTCAGGGGGGCCGGCACCACCGTGGTACACAAGTCAGTTGGTGTGGGTGCCGCAACCACTGCAGTGGGCTGGACTGATGTAGTGGACTGGGTACCCACTGCAGTGCCCGAGTCAGACGTGGTGGTTGTGGACTCCACTGCAGTGCATGACTCCAAGGGAGTGGAAGGGTGGGCAGATGAGGTGGGCAGGACAGAGGGGGGACCCGGTCCCCACAACAGTGCCACTAACAGGCAGAGCGTCTGGGTTGGGGGTGGAAGAGCAAGTGGCAGGGGGGAGGGCCTAAGCAGTCTGGGGATGCGGTATCGGTGTGTGGGGGAACCTGGGGCAGGGTGTGGCGGGGGAACCTGTGCAGTGGTGGCCTGGGGGATGGAGGAGAGAGACTGGGCGCTGGAGCTGCGTGGTGGTGGTGGTGGGGTCTTGCTCTTCCTGCTCCGGGGGACTTCCGAATGGGCTCCTGTGTCTGCCTGCGCCTGGGGGAGGGTGTCCGGGGGCGAGGGGCACTCCTCTCTGTGTGGGTGGACTTCCTCTTCCCCTGGTGTGCTGGGTCAGCAGGAATGGTGGGGAAGAGGCCGAGGTCACACAGGAAGACCTGCTGTGTAGGTGGGGTAGCAGGCGAGGCAAGGGAAGGGGTCTTGGAGGGAGAGGATTTGGAGGACTGCGGAGTGAATGTGGATGCCTGTGTGTGTGTGTGTTCCCCATCCCCTGTGTCTGTGGTATCAGTCCCCTGAGGATGCTTGTGTGCACGTCTTGCCTTACTCTTGGGTGTGTCTGTGCTGCTCGTGTCTGTGTGTTTGGATGACTGTGCAGGTGTGCATGTGCTTTGGACAGGTAGGGGGGCAGGAAGTGTGGATGGGGCAGAGGTGGGAGGGGTGAGGGACTGTTGGAGGAGGGACACTGCTGCCGTCAGGGAGGAGTCCATGGACCTATTGCTCCTCTGTAGGGCAGACATACCCGTCGAGATGCCCTCCATGAACGACACCAGCTGTGTCAACAGAGTGGTGTGTGCATGGAGGACACTCAGCATTGCTGTCTGCCCTACATGGAGCTGCCGAAGGAGGTACACAGACTCCTCACTCAGGGCAGCAGGGGACACAGGGGCAGGGGGTGCGGTGCCTGGCACGAAGGAGACACGCTCCCGAGCACGGGAGCCTCCACGGACCTCAGGAATGGGAGCCGATGGGAGGGCGGTGGTGGTGGTGGCGGGGCCAGACAGACTAGCTGGCCTTTGGTGGCTGCCGAGACCCGCCTCCACAAGGGAGTCATCCTCCGAGCTGCTGTGGTCCCCAGCTGAGGTGGATGGTGCTGAGGACTCCTCGGTGTGGCTCCCCTCGCCCTCCGTGCCACTGGGTCCCTCTGACCACTCGTCCGATGCTGACCCAGTCTGGCTCCGCTGCTCCTCCTGGTCCGTGGAGCTGTCCCCTCCTGTGGCCGTGGATGTATCTGCAAACAATTAGGGAAACAGACAAACATCAGTCACCTGCACTGACCGCACACACCACAGTAAGTACAGCACATTACAGAGCAAGCCCTGGCATCCTTAGTTGAACATTGCCTAAAGTCCTCACACAGATTCGGGGAAGCCAATTGTCAGTCTGATGGTCAACCATGGGACTCACACCCCTCCTGCCCTTGCACCCATCTGTCTGGTGCCTGTCTGATGGTAAGACCCCAGTGTGGACACATGCACCACCTACACAGTTGTTGGACATTGCAGGGAACACGGTGAAGCATGTGAACATGCACACATCACATCTCTTGCCACTGAGTCAGTGCAGGTGTCCGGATAAAGGGATGGCCAGATTCTAATTAGAAATGCATGTGATGCATACCAGCACCAGACACCATGATGCACCCATGTCCGGATAGTCAATGCCACAATGGGGTGCATGTTGCACATGTCACTCCCCTGCAGGATCAGTCCCAGGAAGTTGAATGCCATGACACAGGAATGCGTGCAAAGTCATACATTACTGTCTCAAGTCACATGGCCATGGCAGCCAGACAACAACAGTCTGCACTGTGTCACAATCCGAGGGCATGGGGAATGCAAGTTATGTGACTGACAAGTGCACATGTCCATCCCCCAAAAACCACATCATCTGTACTACTATTTGTCCACGTCATACCAACTGGACATATGGGGGACATGAAACACAACTCTCTGAACATGAGCACCTCACAGTGTGCTGTGAATGAAAATACAGCTGCCTGAAAGTCACAGTCGCAAACACCTGTGTGCACAGTCAAGTGATCAGACACCTATAAGTCACAGAAGTATCGTCTATCATGGTCACATCTCAGATGGCATGCTGAGCCCCAAACGATGAACATACCAGTAGTCCTGACAACGAAGACACAGCACAATGAGACAGAGGCAGACACCTGAGGGTACATTTCACTGATCACAACATGCCAGATGATACACGGGAGTGGGAGTACAGAGTGTATTGTATGCACTGGAGTAGGCATGACTGTCCAGCTCCACCTGTAAGAGGGATGAGTCCTGGACAGTAGGCAGGTGGCTAAGCATGTGTGACACACTGGATACACATACTCCTGAGGCCCAAATATTGTTCCCACCAGCAGCATGGGTGTGTGCCACATTCCCCAGGGACATGTGGTGAGTCAGAGCAGCAAGCGGACCACATATCAAAGTTACACGCAGATCACATGTCAGAACTTAGGCATTGTGTAAGCAATTGACCCACCCATGAATCGCACAACATAGTCACGGGAACAAATGCTGTCCCCCACCTTGAGCAAAGCAAAATGCAATGACACAGTCCCCAAATGACACAATTTCCTGACTATAAGGGCCACACATATGCGTATCAGAGGAGAAGTGGGCATGTAACAAATGAGGGACATGGGTCCTGGACCACATGACTGATGTACTGTGGAAGTTTAACCAGGCCAGAGGAGGGCACATAGCATGGCAGACAAAGTGCACAGTGCAGTCATGGACTCACCCCTCCTTGCTGCTGTCTGTCCTTCAGCTGCCCATCCAGGTCAGGGAAGACCACCGCCAGGATCCGGAGCATGTGGGGGTCAGGGTCCGGTGTCCGCCCCTCCTGCGAGGAGGCGACAGCTTCAGCTGGACCCTTGCGATCCTCCGGGTCCAGCCACGAAGGTCCTGCCACCTCTTTTGGCAGTTGCGGATCCTGCGCCTGTAGACCCCCACGGATCTTACTTTCCGGGCGATGGTCAGCCAGATGTCCTGCTTCTGGTGGGCATCAACCTGTGAGGATGACAAAGTGAAAAGGCCATTACTACACATGCAACATATACGTGCATCACACAGTTGGATATACATGTCTCAATTACAGGGGCATATGATGTACACAGGCAGTGCAACAATGGCTATGAACAGTTTGCCAGCAGTCACTACATGGTATCATTGCATGGGAAGTAAACCTAGTTGGAATGCACTGTTACTGCACTGTACCAGTTCAGTGCATGTAACTACACACTTTGGGGTGTGACAACTACTCAGTGGGCATGCTAGCCAGTGGTGTGCACAGTGAAAGTCCTGCTAGTCAGACAACATGCACAATTAGTGATGCAGTGGACAGCACACTCACCTGCTCCCCTGGTTTCCCATACAGCTTGCTGTACTGTGGAAGGAGGCTGTCCAGCAGGGCCTGGTTCTCCTCAAGGCTGAAGGCTGGGGCTCTCTCCACAGTACGTGCCATTGCAGGAGCCAGAGGATGCATAAACAGCAGCAGTGTTGGTGGCAGATGTCGTCCTGGAGCATGTAGTGCAGGCAAGTGAGCTCTCAGGGGAACAGCCAGCATTATATGTGTGCTGCAGAGGCAGATACTGTCCCATGTGTCCAAAGTGATAGGTCCAAGTCGTTTGCATCTTCTAAATCTGACCAATCCATGGTATAGCAGCACTAATACACGCCCACAGCATCCTTCAAATCTTCAACTTCATGACACCCATGATTTTGCAACGTTGTTGTGGCTGGCCAACTGAATTCACTGCATCAGACTCGTAGGAGCTTCGAAAACGCGTCCGTTGCCATGCCAGGCCCAAGCCAATGTGTGCGCACCGATCGGTCCATTGCTCTACAACGCGTACCCGGGATACAACGCGTACCCGCTCACATTGAATGCAATGGGCCGGCCGGGCACACCGATCGGTCCATTGCAGTTCAACGCGTACCGGGATACAACGCGTACCCGCTCACATTGAATGCAATGGGCCGGCCGGGCACACCGATCGGTCCATAGCAGTTCAACGCGTACCCGCGATACAACACGTACCCGCTCACATTGAATGCAATGGGCCGGCCGGGCACACCGATCGGTCCATTGCAGTTCAACGCGTACCCGCTCACATTGAATGCAATGGGCCGGACGGGCACACCGATCGGTCCATTGCTGTACAACGCGTCCCTGTACAAGTCACTGGCATATGTCACCATGCCTGTCACAGGTGAACATATGCCAGCCACATATACTTCCCAGGGAGTGAGGGGCACACCTACAACACCACAGCCAGTCCACACTGTATCCTAAGGCATGTAAGGCTGCATTACATGTTCCGTGTATGGGGGTCAACATGTTGTTTTTTGGGTGGCACTTGGGGGCAGAAACTCGCAGGCTGTTCACGTGTTCATGGGGACAGAATCCTTGGTGTGTTGTGCACATGAACACTGTGGTGTGCAACTGTTCATTTCAGGGCATGTGGCATGGTCACATTTCACGGTTGTGTATGTGTATGTCATGTCACATACCCCCTGAGTCCCATGTGGGACGGTATGTACGTCCCAGGGTGACCCATTGCCACAATTGTGATGGCCCTCCACAGTCTGTGTGCATGTCGTCTTTACAATGTCTCTGATTCCATGTGCACAATGGGAGACAGTCTCCACATCCACGTTGTTTGTGCATGGACTTTGATGTTGTGCGTGTGTGTGTCACAGACGTCCACGTCTGTCCTGCCGAGGCAACAGGGACCACTACCTGTGGGGGTCATGGTTGTTTAGCTGTGGTGTATTCATGATGCACCATGTCATGCCAGTGTCCATGTGTCAATACAGGGTCCCTGGGAATCTACCTGTCGATGAGCTGTGATGCCTGGGGCACATCTGTCCTCACATGTCACTGTGGTGTGTGTTTGGAACGTGACAGCAGTACATGGGTACTGTGACACAGCCTAATGATATCCCATAGCACAACCTGGGACTTGTTGAGGACACATGTTGAACTGTGATGTTAGATGTTAGCCATGTAGGTGCCATACATGTCCTTACGGAACGGCACACGCATCATGTACTTGTGTCTCGTAATGATGTATCATGTGATATTGAGTCTGGTCTATGCCACATATGTGGGGTGACTGACAATCTTTCTTTCTTCACCTATGCACTGCAGGGCACCAGCTGTCCATCGGCCATTCCCTGACCTTGCAATGGTGGTTGAACGGGACTGCATCCGACGGTACCGCTTCACCAGGCCACTGATTGAGGAATTGACGGTGCGGTTGGCCCCACATTTGCAACCTGGCCGGACATACCCTACAGCGCTGACCCCCAAGGTGAAGGTGTTGGCAGCCCTACACTTCTTTGCCACCGGTACCTTTCAACACACTGTGGCGTCTGCTGGTGGGATGTCACAGACCATGTTCAGCCGTGTGCTCCATGACGTTTTGGAGGCTATGTTGAGGTACCTGAACCAGTACATCTATTTCCCTAGACTTCAACAACTCACTGACGTGAAGAGTGACTTCTATGCCCTGGGGAGGATGCCGCATGTCATTGGCTCCATTGATGGGACACATGTGGCTTTGGTACCACCACAGGCCCAAGAGCAGGCATACAGGAACCGCAAACACTACCATTCGGTCAATGCACTGGTGGTATGTCTTGCAGATATGAGCATCACACACGTCTGTGACCGTTTCCCCGGTTCTGCACACGATGCCTACGTGATGAGGAGTAGTCGCATCCCGAGGATGATGTCACAGATGCGGAACCAGCGTGCCTGGCTTGTTGGTGTGTACTGACTTTGTACCATCGTGTGTGTTCTGCAATGTAGTGTTCCACCCTCTTTTCCAACTCAGCTAATGTGCAATTGTCTGTATGTAGGTGACTCCGGATACCCCAACATGCCGTGGTTGCTGACGCCCTCAGGAACCCTGTGACACCAGCCCAGATGCGCTACAATGAGGCACATGGTCGGACCAGGAGAGTGATTGAGCGGACATTTGGTCTCCTGAAGAGCCGCTTCCGCTGCCTAGATAAGACAGGAGGGGCCCTCCCATATGCCCCAGCAAAGGTGTGCAAGATTGTCATCGTCTGCTGCATGCTACACAACCTGGCAGTGCGGAAGGAGTTGCCTCTCATCCTGGATGACGATGACCAACATCCGCCACCTGTGGAGGATCCTGGGCTGGACCACGATGCCAGTGGTGATGATGATGATGAGGGTGATGTCCGCACACAGCTCATCACCAACTTCTTCAGCTGAATGTGAGTATCCAGGGATGTTATGTCAATGATGTGAGTTTGCATGATATGTGTTGGTGGTGCTCTGGTGCTGTTTGAGTGTGTCCATGTGCTACTTGACTGGATGTGTGCAGCAATGTTTCCTTACAGGTAGTCTGTACTCCACAACAGTGTTGACATGCTAACTTGGTCCTGGGTGGGTATCTTGTGACATGTATTGGGCATGAGTATTGCAGTTCTGTCCTGTTCTTCAGTGCTTTTGACTGTGTGTCATTTCTGTCCTTCACAGGGTACTTTCAGAGTTGTTTGGTCAACTGTGATCCCCCGACACCGTGAATCAACTTCCAGGGTGGTAGCTGTCGTTTCCCTACAGGTGATGTGCGCCACACCCATGGACTTCCTTTCTTCTACATTTGTTGACTGTGTGCCCACTGCCAGGTGGGATTAACTTGCATCTGTAGTGGTTACAACATGTTGCAAATGTGTAATAAACATGTGCTTCACTTTGTGATGTGCGTTGTCTGTGGTCACACATCTGACTGACATTTGCTTCCTGCACCAGTGGGCTAGTTAACACAGACTGTGAATAGGTGTTGTGTCTGTGCATTGCACCGTATTTCCTGGCAACATCAGTGTAGGCGATGAGTCAGATGGCCCTGGTGTGTATGTGTTGTGTAGCCCTGGTGGTGTGTCTCCCTCATATGTGTCACGTCGCCATGACTCACATGCCGGTGTTGTACTTGCTGTAGCAGTTAGCATGCACAGTGTCATTTCACAGATCATCATCTCCACTTCAGAAACAACGTTGTAATCACAACAGAGGCAAGTATGGTGTATTAGTGAGTTTATTTACATACATGTGTGAGTATAGTGCACAGGATGGTGGGTGCTGTACATTGTGATTGTAATCCAAAGTTCCTAGATGATTTGGAAGTCCTGATAGCAGAAATGTCCTGAGTAAAGTCCACAGTCATCTGATACATTGGTCCAACTTGAGCTCCCCATGTCATGTGGGAGAGTTGTGTTGCATTCGACAGGGTGAAGAGTTTGCGCACAAAGGTGATTTTCCGGAACAGGTGTTGGCTTCCTGGGGGTTGTGCATGGCCATCAGCCTCTCAGTTGTTCTTCCTCGGACGACCCCTCTTCTTTGGGGGGGACCCTCAAGTGCAGGCTGCTGCGGTGCAGGGGACTCTCCGCCAGAGTCATCCTCCCTCCCTGTGGCAGTTGCAGTTGTTGCAGCACCAGATGTTGTGGGCACACAGGGAGGTGTTGACATGTTGGTGCACATCTGGTGGAGGCATTGTAATATGTCCCTATGCACCGCCGTCTGTTCTTGCAATGTGTCCCACTTGGACTCCATGCGGGACATGTGTAAGTCCAAGCGGGCATGATGGGCAGCCTGCTGCTGTTGAATGTCCCTGAGGATCCCCACTACCTGGCTGAACTCTCCGGTGCTAGTCTGGTACGCATCAGCTATGCGTACCAGTTGTGGGTCATCATGCAGTCCAGACCACTCTGCAAGCAGCAACCTATGTCTACCACCCTTCCCACCACCCCTGGCGACACGTGAAGGAACTGCGTTGGCACGCACAGGTGACCCTGGGCCCCCTTGGGGGTTGTTGCTGGTGTTGGTGTCCGTAGCTCCACGTTGGGCCGGGGTCCGTGTGCTGTTGGTGGTGGTGGTCCTTGGTCTGTCCGTGTCGGCAGGGGTGGTCTGTGTGTTGGCAGTTGTTGGAGAGGTGGGTGCAGGGGGTGCAGCTGGTGGTCCTGCTGGTGCTGCATGATGACTCACTCCG
Source organism: Calotriton arnoldi (assembly GCA_963921515.1). Classification (NCBI taxonomy): domain Eukaryota; kingdom Metazoa; phylum Chordata; class Amphibia; order Caudata; family Salamandridae; genus Calotriton; species Calotriton arnoldi. The sequence goes on from CAWUFW010007683.1 coordinate 945,557, forward strand.
GAGGTGCCAGGTAGGTCTTCGTCATCCGAGGTGGGCAGAGGCTGTTCCACACCAGTGAGCTCAGTGTCCCCCGAAGCCTGGGACAGGGACTCCTCAGCGTCTGCTGCTGTGTCCCCATCATCACCTGTATTTTGGAAGAGACACACAATGTATGTAATGTTTCTACAGGCATCAATGGTTCAAACACCTGACAGTTGTGACTGTACCTCTGGATGCGAGTCAGCTGTTGATATTGGTGTAGCGCATTGTCCTGACAACATGAAGCATTTCAATGTGAATGTTGAGGTGTGTGCATAGCCAGCATTGGTGGTATTTGGTTGACATCCGGACATCCTTCTCCCTCCAGCCCAGTTATCCCACCATGAAGCATGCCACCCTTGCAGTGGGTGCAGGTTTACTCTCAGGATGTCAGTCAGTGGTGTCCTGCTGTTGGTTGGTGGCCAGTTCCCATCAGGGCCTTGTGCTCCCCACAACAGAGCACCAGTGTCAGACATCTTTGATGGGGCTTTCCACTCTCTGTGAGGTGTGCATGCTTCAGTGTGAGCTTGCTGGGCCATGTGGGGGGGGATGTTGAGCTGTGACTCCCACTGCCATCATGCTATTGCCTCCACCCCCCTTCCCAGCATGCCCATACTTCCTTCCTTTTGAGTGTACTTCACTGTGTGTGGGTGTGACAGCAATGGCAAGATGGCTGACAGTGGTGTCCTGCTGTTGGTTGGTGGCCAGTTCTCAGCATGGCCTTGTGCTCCCCACAACAGAGCAGCAGTGTCAGACATCTTTGATGGGGCTTTCCACTCTCTGTGAGGTGTGCATGCTTCAGTGTGAGCTTGCTGGGCCATGTGGGGGGGGGGATGTTGAGCTGTGACTCCCACTGCCATCATGCTATTGCCTCCACCCCCTTCCCAACATGCCCATACTTCCTTCCTTTTGAGTGTACTTCACTGTGTGTGGGTGTGACAGCAATGGCAAGATGGCTGACAGTGGTGTCCTGCTGTTGGTTGGTGGCCAGTTCCCAGCATGGCCTTGTGCTCCCCACAACAGAGCAGCAGTGTCAGACATCTTTGATGGGGCTTTCCACTCTCTGTGAGGTGTGCATGCTTCAGTGTGAGCTTGCTGGGCCATGTGGGGGGATGTTGAGCTGTGACTCCCACTGCCATCATGCTATTGCCTCCACCCCCTTCCCAGCATGCCCATACTTCCTTCCTTTTGAGTGTACTTCACTGTGTGTGGGTGTGACAGCAATGGCAAGATGGCTGACAGTGGTGTCCTGCTGTTGGTTGGTGGCCAGTTCCCAGCATGGCCTTGTGCTCCCCACAACAGAGCAGCAGTGTCAGACATCTTTGATGGGGCTTTCCACTCTCTGTGAGGTGTGCATGCCTCAGTGTGAGCTTGCTGGGCCATGTGGGGGGAGATGTTGAGCTGTGACTCCCACTGCCATCACGCTATTGCCTCCACCCCCCTTCCCAGCATGCCCATACTTCCTTCCTTTTTAGTGTGTGGGTGTGACAGCAATGGCAAGATGGCTGACAGTGGTGTCCTGCTGTTGGTTGGTGGACAGTTCCCAGCATGGCCTTGTGCTCCCCACAACAGAGCAGCAGTGTCAGACATCTTTGATGGGGCTTTCCACTCTCTGTGAGGTGTGCATGCTTCAGTGTGAGCTTGCTGGTCCATGTGGGGGGGATGTTGAGCTGTGACTACCACTCCCATCATGCTATTGCCTCCACCCCCCTTCCCAGCATGCCCATACTTCCTTCCTTTTGAGTATACTTCACTGTGTGTGGGTGTGACAGCAATGGCAAGATGGCTGACAGTGGTGTCCTGCTGTTGGTTGGTGGCCAGTTCCCAGCATGGCCTTGTGCTCCCCACAACAGAGCAGCAGTGTCAGACATCTTTGATGGGGCTTTCCACTCTCTGTGAGGTGTGCATGCTTCAGTGTGAGCTTGCTGGGCCATGTGGGGGGGGATGTTGAGCCGTGACTACCACTCCCATCATGCTATTGCCTCCACCCCCCTTCCCAGCATGCCCATACTTCCTTCCTTTTGAGTGTACTTCACTGTGTGTGGGTGTGACAGCAATGGCAAGATGGCTGACAGTGGTGTCCTGCTGTTGGTTGGTGGCCAGTTCCCAGCATGGCCTTGTGCTCCCCACAACAGAGCACCAGTGTCAGACATCTTTGATGGGGCTTTCCACTCTCTGTGAGGTGTGCATGCTTCAGTGTGAGCTTGCTGGGCCATGTGGGGGGGTGTTGAGCCGTGACTACCACTCCCATCATGCTATTGCCTCCACCCCCTTCCCAGCTTGCCCATACTTCCTTCCTTTTGAGTGTACTTCACTGTGTGTGGGTGTGACAGCAATGGCAAGATGGCTGACAGTGGTGTCCTGCTGTTGGTTGGTGGCCAGTTCCCAGCATGGCCTTGTGCTCCCCACAACAGAGCACCAGTGTCAGACATCTTTGGATGGGGCTTTCCACTCTCTGTGAGGTGTGCATGCTTCAGTGTGAGCTTGCTGGGCCATGTGGGGGGGGGATGTTGAGCCGTGACTACCACTCCCATCATGCTATTGCCTCCACCCCCTTCCCAGCTTGCCCATACTTCCTTCTTTCTGACTCTGCTTCCCTGTGGGGTAGTGTGCCTGTGCTGAATGGATGGCTGACAGTGTTGTCCTGGCGTTTGTTTGGCTACAAGTCCCATGTGTGTCACTGTGCTTCCCACAGCATGACCCAGGGTGGTGGTTCTTTGTGGGATAAATATTTTTAGTGTGAGGCAATGCATTTTCCCAGGTGAGTTGTGTGTAGTTTGGATTAGGGGTGTGTGTGGGAAGAGCTGCTGGTAACTATGGTCATAGCTGTCAGTCCTCCTTCCCACCCAGCCAGATATCCCACCACGGTACGTGCTTCCATTGCAGGGAGTGCAAGTTGTCTTTCAGGATGTCAGACAGTGGTGTCCTGCTGTTGGTTGGTGCACAGTTCCCAGCAGGGTCTTGTGCTCCCCACAGCAGTAGCCAGTGTCAGCCATCTTGTCAGTTGTTTTACACTCCCTGTGATGTGAGCATGGTTCAGAGTGGTGTTGATGGGCGTATTGTGATGGTGGGCAATATCTGTGACTACGACTCCCATGATGCTATTGGCTACACTGACTTGACCAGCATACACAGAATTCCTTCCTTTCTGTGGGATTCCCTGTGTGGTGGTGTTGTAGTGGTGGCTACATATCTGACAGTGTTTGTTGGTTAGATTTGTGCCACTCCCTAGCTTTATTTGTTGTAGGGTTTGTACATGTCATGACACAGTTACATATCACTATGAGATGGCATGTATTGTGTTTATCTGACTGACATACACATCTTGGGATGATTCTGGTTTTGTTGCTGTGTATTTGCTAAGGGTGCATGGTTTGACTATCCCCTTGACAGTGATGTGTGTGTATTGTCACACGATATTGGGTATATTGGTTGTGTACTCACCAGGCTCTGGGATGTATTCTAGTCCATAGACGCTCACTGGTGGTAGGATGGCCTGCACCTTCTCCTCCCAGGGCCTGAGGTATAGTGGTTTGGCAGGAGGGCCACTGCCGGTGTGTTGGCTCAAGATGTAATCCTTCTTCAGTAGGTCCCTGACCCTCCTGCGCACATCATACCACCTGTTCTGGATGTCTTTCTTTGTGCGCAAACATGGTGATTGTGCGTTCACCAGGTCAACGATCCTCGCCCACATCTTGGTTTTCTGCGACATGGGGGTCTGTTGGACCAGTGTACCAAACAGCTGTGGCTCTACCCTGAGGATCTCATCTGCCAGGACTTCCAATTCACTATCTAGGAACTTTGGATTCTTCTTGGGGGGCATGGTGATGGGTGGTGGTGGTGAGTGATGTGTGTGTTGGTGTGCAAGTGAGGGTGTGTGAGTGTGTGTTTTGCTGGGTGTATGTGAGGGTGCTATTTGTTGAGGTGCTGATGGTGTGTGGCTTGTGTGATGGATGAGCTGTGAGTGTGTGTGTGGTTGATGTCTGTTGGTGTTCTGTGCTGGCAGGTAATTTGAATTTGCAAAGGATCATGGTAGGGATTTGTGTCCTTTATATGGGTGGAGTTGTGGGTGTGTCTTTGTTCCCTGTTCCCCCCCCGTATTTATTGGCTTTGTAATTGCTTGTTTGGCCTTTTTTTTGTGTTTTTCCCTTTGTACTTTTTGTGCAGGTAGGAGATGTTCTTCTGACCGAGTCGGACCCTGCAGTTGTCTTGTGTGAGCTTCTCCGAGTCGTTCACGCTGTGTTTGTGCTGTTTCCTGTGCTGCGTACGCGTCGGTCGCGGTGTATTGGGTTGCTTCGGCTCGCTGTTTTGTATGCGTGTCGGTCGTACGGCTTGAGCTCCGTGCGACTCGGTCGTGTTTTCCACGCGTTGCATCATACTTGGCGGGTCGGAGTTCGCGGGTACGTTTCGTTCGGGATTCTTCCTGGTGCGTGTCGGTCGGTTCTATTCGCGTGCTTTTCCGGCCGGATAGCTGTTTTCCGCGCGGTTCGGTCGTTCGGCTTGTGTTCCGTACGAGTCGGTCGGATTTTGCACGCTTTTCATCGTACTTTGCGGGTCGGGCTGCACCGGTACGTGTCGGTCGGAATTAATTCCGGCTCCGAGTCGGTCGGTACGTTTTCCGGCCCGAGTGTGAGCGGGTCTAGTCATGCGTGTGTGTATGAGTGTGAAGTAATGTCTATAGGCATATGAGTATGTGCATGTCTGGGTGTGAGTGTGTGTGACACAGTGTATGGCTGTGGATCCCAAGGTGGAGTTTCTCTTCTCTGTATCATAAGTTTTCTGTCTTACAAAGACACCAGTACCGAGCTTCTTGTACCCTCACAGTGAAACCGTTGTTGAGTTTCCCATCCGCTCCAACATCATAATCCAGCTTTTCATCCCCTAAAAATAATACCAGCACTGAGCACTCCATCCCATTTCTATACCACCAGCGCCGGGCTTCCCATCCCATCTCTATGTCACCAGTGCCAAGCTACCCATCCAATGAAAGTGACACCAGTGCCGAGCTTCCCATGCCCCAACAGTTACACTAGTGCCGAGCCTTCCAATCCCCGACAGTGACATCAGTGCCTAGCTTCCCATCCCCTGATGATTGACACCAGCTCCGAGCTTACCAGCCCAACAGCGACACCAGTGCTGAGATTTTTACCGATGACACACCATTGCTGAGTTTTCCATCCCGTGACAGTGACATTAGTACTGGGCTTCCCATTCCCTGACAACAACACCACTGCTTAGCTTCCCATCCCATGACAGTGACACCAGTGCTGAGCTTCCCATCCCCTGACAGTGGCACCAGTGCTGAGCGTCCCATCCCCTCGAAGTGATATCACCTGCGAGATTCATATATACTCCCAGTACAACACATAACCATAGACGGATTGTGTCATCAAAACCACGGACAGACAGCACAGCTGTATGGTAATACTATAGGCTGAGACTGATGTCCCCCCACAGATATCAGGTGAGATTGTGCCCAGAGTTCGATTGTGGTTGAATGCATTGAGAATGAAAGAAACAGGGGTGATTGTAAAAAATATCAAGTTGCAAATATAATTACTTAATATTGTGTCAAGTATATTTAAAAAAAAGATATAGTGTCACAGATTACTGATGTCAAGAATATTTCTTTGTTAGGTATTTAATATCCTTTTAGATGCTATACTATAATGTTTTTGACTTAAACATATTTGTAAATAATATTGTTTTTACATTATTTTATTTAATATTAGTTAAAATATTAATTTCAGTTTTTAATATTGTTAATTCCATTTTTATAATTTTTTCCATCAAATTTTAAAATTCAAAAGTGTTTATTTAGTTTTAAGCTAAATTACTATTTTATAATGTAGCAGGTTTTGGGGTTTATAAGGGATTAGGGTGGGAAGTAAAATAAATTATAAATAATTACATTTTATTTGTAATTAAATTTGTAATGTAAATGCATTTTGTATGTCTTAATTATTATGTAAATTGTTTTACAAATTAAATATTTATAGCATACATATACGTTTATTTTGTATCTTTATTGTATATTAAAATGTTTACATTTTTGATATTTTTAGTAGAGTGGGATTGGGATTGTAGGGAAATAGTGTGGGACTTTTATTACAGTAAAAAAAATTATGTTATTGTGAATACATTTTTACTTATAACAGTTTTAATTATTTAATTATTAGTATGTTTAAATTGTGACTATTTTTAAGTAATTGACATTTTAGTAGTTGATTGTTTGTTTTTAGGGGTTAATGTTAAATATGTTAGTGTTAAATCATTTTAAATTTATTTTTATTGTACTGCATTTAAGAGTGCATGTTTTTTCTAAATAAAAAGTATTTGTTTTTAAGTTATTATGAAAGTTAAAATTTTCAAGGTTTACTGTTTTAGTTTGGGTAGGAAAGTAAGTTCTATTTCAGTTGTTTTATTGTTTTTTTACAGGTTTTACTTAATTTTTATTTTTTGGGGAAAAAGTATGTTAAATTATGTATTTAAGATATGATTTCACAATTTTTATATGGTATTTATTTATACGTTTTTTTTAGAAAATTATATGGAGGTATACTTCTATTTGTAGTTACTTCAAAGTCCAACATTTTCCTTACTATTATCTAGTTTGTAGTAGGGTAGTAAATCTTACTCCCTCTGGAGTCCAACACATTCCCTCCTGTTGCTTTGACTGGAGTAGGAATAGTAAATGTAACCTCTCTCAAGTACAACACTTTTACTACTGTTGCTTAGATTGGAGTGGGAATAGTAAATCTAAACCCTTCGAGTCCAACAATTTCCCTACTGCTGCTTAAATTGGAGTGTTTTTTAGTGAATTGCTAAGGTTTTTTCAATTCAAAGTCAGATATTATTACTATACCTAACTATTATAACACTTTAATCTTTGTTTTTCAGTGAATTTCTATGATACTTTTTAATGTAAAATAAGATTTTAGTACCACTCAGCGCCAACCACGAGCCACCATGTCCAGAGTGGGAATGGCCACAGGCCAGGCCCTGGGCCGAACCCCCGCTGGTGCCTAAACCCCCTGCTGCAATGCACAGTGGGCGGTTGGGCACAGGATGTGGTGCCCAAACCTATGTGGGCGCACATGGCTAAATATAAGGGGTGTCATTTTAAGTAAGGCAGAGCTACTGACTTTGTGAAAGGGTCAGAACACCAAAATAAAAGGGGGCTATTGGCTTCATGAAGGGTAAGGATATCAACGTATACAGAGCATATGTATTGTCTTTGACAAAAGATGGCCAATATTTATCATGAAATGTATATTTCATTGTTTCACACAGTTCAATGCTCAATAAAAGTAATTCTCATTAAAAAATATTAGGAAAGCTTTCTGAAAAAGAAAATCAACATGTCTTTAAGTCTCATCATTTTTCAAGCTACAAAGTGCAGCCCTAGAACCAACCACCAGGGGGCTCGGCACTGTAGCTGAAGAGCTTTGAGTTCCAGCTAGGAGTTCTAAAAAAATATGGTAAGCTCTCTGGGGGTCATGAATTTATTGACCTAGGAGACTTACTTTTTTTTATGTTGCGGGGGGCTGCTGCACTCCATGCAGCCCCCTACAACATTACAAAAATACTAGGGACATCACCAGACTAAATAAAATATGGTTAGAAGCCCTTGCAGGGAATTAAGGGGTGCTTCTTGCTCCTACCGCTGGTTTATTATTCATATTTTTTATTTTAATTTTCGGTGGCCTGGTGCCCATCTGGGACACTCAGATTCTCATTTCTTGCTATTGGCTGTGGGGGGGCACCAGGGCCCCAGCTGTCCCACCGGCTCCCCTTCCAACAGTCATCCTGGGTGCCGGCTGAACTACAATTAATGGGGTGGGGCTTGCAGCCCCCACCGTGAGCCTTTACAAAATTAGGAACCCCAACCCCTGGGGATGTATGCATTTTAAAGGGGAGGGGGCATGCAGTCCCCTCCCCAAGCCTTTGCAGCCCATGTCGTTCCCATCAGCCAGAGGCATATTAATTTTTAATGGAGGAGGCACACGTCTCCCTTACCCGAGCCTTAACAGGCCTCGTTGACCTTAACCCCTGGGACCATATTCCTTTTTAAGGGGAGGGGGCGTTCGGCCCACATCCCTGAGCCTTTACAGGCCCCGGGTACCCCGTCGCCGAGGCCTAATTTGGGTGCCCCCGTGCAAACACAATTCAAAACATGGGGGCAGTCGGCCCGCCTTCTACCCTCATGCGCCCATCCTGTGTACATTGGGAGCCGTCTTTCATCCTCCCCGGCATAAGCATGTTTTTTACTTTGCTCCTGTTGCAATTGGTCAATCTCTGTTTCCCTGCCCACAAGAGCACGGGCAGGGAAAAATGTTTTGCACCGATATGGCTGGAGAATTTGTGCAGCTCTGGCCAGGTGGGAGTACACATTTCTTAACCTGCTTGTGCTTTTGGGGGCAGGAAAACTGTGTCCCAAGGGTGAACTCCATGGAAAACAACAAGGGAGCTGGCCTGTGGGATGGGGTGCCAGCGACCTTTGGAGGCATGTGGAGGGTAGGCCAAGCGCCCCCTCCCCTTTTTAGAATAGCGTTCCTGGAGGATGGGGCCACAGGGCCTTACGGGGCTCGGGAGGGACGCTGCATGCTCCCTTCTCCTTTTAAAGGGCGACTTTTCAGGCTCAGGAAAGCAGGCTGTGTGTCTCTTACCATTTAATTTAATGTCAACCTGGGGGAGGTAATGGGGCCCCCGGGCCTCCTAGAGGCTTAGATAGGGACCCTCTCCCATAAATATAGAAATGTGCCCCCTGGACCGTGGCCCACCCAGGATGGTAGGAGTTGATTTAAAAGGAATATAAATGAAAAATAAAGACTGAACACATTCTTTTAAATCAGTGGTGCTGACAATTAAGTGCAGGTGCTGAGCACCGGAAACCACCGGCTCAAATTAAGCACTGGTTGCAAGGTAGGTCGACCCTGGGGTTCAAGCACCAAATTGATTCAATTCTCAAACTATACATTTGTGCAGTGGAGGTTTAACCATTTCTGTCAAGAGTGTTGGGGTATGATTTTATAGTGGACTACAATCTAATTATTTTATATAAGCACTTATCTTTATTTAATTTATGCTTTACATTACTCTGCACCATTTAGTTCTTATTTACATATTTCAAAGTAGTACTGGTTTGTAGAGTAACTAGAACAGCAGTATGGTGGTACGTACCAGAGGTTCATTTGGGTGTAAAATAGAATCTGGCTCTTGTGCTGTAATATCCAGGCATCTTGCTTAATAAACCTCTCAAATAAATGCACAAGTAAATAAATAAATATGAAAACTAAATTGATCCATAGGTTTGAGTGGATGATGAATCGTGTACTTCAAAAGTGTAGATTTATGGAACAAAGTGGTGTATTATTTACCCTCTTGTAACTTTCCTCTAGTTGTCTAGACTGTCAACTGGACGCCATCAGTGGAACACAACCTAATTGTTGATGGTATAAGATCTGCCCCTCCCCCACCCCCACCCACCAGCCTCTCATCAAACTCTGTATGCTTTCTGGAGCTATTAAGTAAATGAAATGATGAGATGTGTTGTTGAGGGGCGGCTTTAAGCACAAGGTGGGGCTGTGGAATACAGATGCCGGCAATGTGATGTCACTGCAGCTGAGAGCCAAACTAAATAACAGCAGCAATGACTTCAAAGCAGTTACCAACAACTGCCTGAAATATCTGCTTTATCTAATTGTTTCCTATGAGTTCAATGCACAACACTGAGTTAGCTATTGTAGAATACCACCTGTGCCTTTAAAGATGTCATGCCTTCTTATAGAGCTCATATCTACAGTTCATGTCATCCTGTTCTCTCTGTTTAGTCTTCCTCTGTCTATGTCCATGTGCAAGGTCTCTCCAGCAGTGCCACAACAAAACCCCCTTATACCCCTCTTGGTTGTTGTTCACACAAAAAAATCAGCACTTCAATGGCTGCTGTTATTAAGTAAGTAACTGGAATCACCAGAGTTCTTCACTAGCACAGCCCAGGGTTAGTGAATGGAAGGGATGGAGTCACAGCCCTACCTCCCAGTCTGCAGTCTGGATCCATTCAGCCACCTCCAGTCCAACGTAACGTCACTGTACCTCAAGCCGATCCATGTGTACAATGACTTCTTCGCTGCCGTCTCAACCAAATCCTAGATGTAAAGAAGCAATAGAGAGATGTCTTCAGTGGCCCCTGTTTTCCTTCTTTTGTATGTCTTTGATGCTTACATCTCCTGTGTATATTTATAGTTGTTTTGTGTATAGGCTGCCTCCCAAAAGTTTTAATGAGACCACCATTACATGTGCCTTTTATATTATCAAAGCACACACCTTTAAGCGTCTCACTACCATTCTTATTCCCACCTCATTTGTATGAGCACAGAATCTACCCAGTATTGTTTGAGTTTTTAGTATATCCCTACAGGTTCCCCCTCTGTCTCCCTGTATCTGTCTCCTGGGGCCGCTTTGCTTGGTTTTTAATCGTTTATAATCCTAGAGAGGCTGATATTGGAGATAGGTTTAAAGTTGCTAAACACAAATCTCATTAGGGATCTGACATTAAAGTTAGACGTACACAAGATCACTAATGCTCTGACGTCACAAAACTCTCCTTTTCAACATATCCCTCTGAGTCACACTGCTCTACCATTCACCTCTCTCTCTGACTCTCACTGTTTTGGATGTTAATTGATGTTGATAAAAAGGGCGGTTGACAAGGGCGGTCGAGCAGTACTGATTTTATTTGACCTCTCTACCGCCTTTGATACGGTTCACCACGCACTTCTCATCAAACGCCTCCACTCGTTTGGTTCTAGGAATGCTGCACTAACACTGTTGAGTTTGTTCCTTAATGATAGACAACAACGGGTAGAGATGGGAGACGCAAGTTCCAGGCCTTTCTCTCTCCCCTGTGTGGTGCCCCAGGGGCCTGCTCTTGGCCCCACACTTTTTAATGTATATGTCACTACCCTTGTTAGTCTCATTCTCAGTTATGGCCTGGCTGTATTCTCCTACACCGATGATACGCAAATAGTGGTGTCTATTTCATCGGACGTGAAAAAGGAGGCAAGTATTTTCTGTAGATGTATGTCTCATGTTGCAAGCTGGATGCAACGAAACTGTCTCAAGCTGAACTCGGAAAAAACTGAGTTTCTGCATTTTGGAAATGCGACCACCTTTTGGGATGCATCATGGTGGCCTTCGGACTTAGGTGCATTACCGAGGCAAGAAATTTGGGAGTCATTTTGACACCAAACTATGGGGCATATTATCAACGGCTCATCGCCACTTTAGCGGCGCTTTTTTGACGCTAAAGTGGCGATATTTTTATCGCCCTATTAGCAAGCTGTCGCTAACAGGCGTTAGCGACAGCTTTCCGGCGATAGCACCCGTTTTATCTGTCGCCTTGCATGCCAGCGATATTTATCGCTAATGACATGCAAGGTAGGCGTTCCGTCTCTAAATTCAGCAAAAAATCCTGCTAACCGCACTTCGCCCTATTAGCAAAGATAGGCCGGACCCGCTAAGCGATAAAAAAAGTCGCGCTAAGGCCTGTTAGCTGCAGGAACTTAAGACCAGAAAATAGCTGGTCTTAAAAATGGGAATAAGTCTTGGGCCCACATCCATGCATGTTTTTGGTGCTGGACAGCGCTGCAAGCAATGTTGCAGCGCTGCCCTGCGACAAAAATACAGTGCAGGAATGTGCACCATCAATAAGATAGTGCGCATTCCTGGGCCCCAGTCATGAAAAGTGTTGCTGTGTTGCAACAAGACAGCGTTGCAACACTTCTCATTACGCCCTCCTTGCAACAGCATGGATGCGCTGTACTCACTGTACAGCGCTCCATGACGCAAGTAATGACAAATATGCCAGGAATCCTGACGTATCTGTCTGCGCTAAAGTCACGCATTGCTGCAGTCGTGTCACAACCATGACGCAACTCCAGCAATGCATGGGGCCAGCCTATCCCTGTGGCACTGCCTCACCCTCACGCCTGCCATCAGGCAGGCGAAAGGTACTGACGCAGTGCTGTTAATGAGGGGTGCCCGAATGTCGGCGCAGTAGGAGATACATCGGTGGTGGTTGGGCGCTGCGGTGTCATCGTATGGAAGCATTGTTGGAGTGCTGGTGCGGAGGGAGTTGATGAGATGTTCTTCGGTGGCCTTGATCCAGCTGCGAGGGGGTGCGATGATGGCGGTGGCGTCCGGTTGGCAAGGTGAAGACGTGATGCTACCAATGATGGTCGGTCCAGGAAAGTCCAGTGTTGTGGCTGCACTTGAAGTTCACGCTGGCGGAGGTGACGTGCTCGACCATGTGTCCTGCTATGTGGCTTGTTGCGGTGACTTGCTGCTTGCGTCTGATGTAGGGGACCTTCCCCATGAGGGGGTGGTGTCCTGGTCACTGGGGTACTCCAGGTGGAACTTGAGGTCACCGAGTAGGATGTCGTTGGTGGATGGGAGATCCTGGGGTGCAATGAGGTCTAAAATGTTATTGGAGAATGGGGGGCCATGGCCTGGGGGGCCTGCACATGAGGGTGCTGCAGAGGATGCACCTGTGCCTGGTCCGGATCTTTGAGTTGACATGGTCCATGGTCACCCTTGGGTCATTAGAGTGCGTGGTCAGTCGGAGTGTGCTTCTGTAGGTGATGGCAATGCCTCCTCCCTGACAGTTGGGGTGCTCCTTGCGGGTGATACTGCAGCCGTCAGTGATGGTGATGGCGATGTCCGGTCCGGAGCAGAGGTTGGTCCTGTCAGGCGAGGTGGTGTCCAGGGTTGATGGCGAGGAGGCTGCTGGCGTCGTATCAGTGGAGTGTCCAAGAGGAATGTCTTTGGTGCTGAGCGCGGTCCAGGGGCAGACTGACGCAAACGGCGTAGCCTATGGGTTGCCTTTGGCACGGGAGACGACCATTACAACACAGGCAGTACATCGTTAACAACGCAACTCTGACAACGCAGGTGCCTTAAAATCGCATTTGAATACAATGCATTGTGAGGTCAGTAATGGTCTAATTTCAACTTTTTCAGGTGTGCATGGGTATTGGATGTAAAATATGAAAAATGGGTTGTTTTTGGGGTAAAATCTGAAAAATGGGTTGTTTTTTGGGGTAAAATATGAAACATTGGGTGGAATATGAAAAATGGGGTGTTTTTTGGGGTAAAATCTGAAAAATGGGTTGTTTTTTGGGGTAAAATCTGAAAAATGGGGTGTTTTTTGGGGTAAATATTTGAATTTTCATGTGTATTTTTTGGGGTCAAATTTCTAAATCCTGGGTGTGTTTTGTGACAAAATAAAGAGAAAATTCAGGGGTGCATTTGTCTCAAATGTGATCTTTTGGGGGTTCAGAAATGAATTCCAGGGTTCACGGTTGGGTCTGCAGTGCAAAGGTTATTCTTGGGTCGCACTCACAGTAGTGGGAATAGTGATCGTCATGTCTCAGCTATGCAACACCTACTCTACTGTTGCAATGTGCCTAGTATTAGTATGTATTAGGATGGAATGAGATGTCATGGCATGCATCGCAACTACGTATGTGCCTTTGGCACATGAGTGGTACGCCCGCTGTGCATGGGTGCACAGCGGCCACCATTGAGAAGTGTGGAGGGGGGTGTCTGGACAGCTGTGCGGTGGTAAACCCCGTAATGAACACTGGATGGTGCGTGGCCGCAGGGATGTGTGTGTGAGCGTGTGTAGTTAAGAATTTACTGAGGGAAGTCTCACCCCTAAGCCGTGTCCCGTGTCTACGTAGCTCCTGCTCTCCTGCGTCTGCTTCCAGGAAAAGGAAGTAGGCAGCCAGGCTCCCTCGCATGAGTCATTCACAACGCTGCGATGCGGCAGTGGTATTGTAATTTGGCAACAGGACAAGTTATGCAGCCAGGGGCCGGAGGGGTGGGCATGTTGCCCATGCAGGCTGCAATGCAGCCTGCATTGCAAACAGAGAAGTGCGCATGTCTGCATTGGGCTGCCTGAGTGGGCGGACCAAACAGTCATTGCGCACTTGAGTGTGCATGCCAATCCGCACATTCCTACCCACCCACACAACCCTCGAGGATACATAGCATGATTACATCCGTTATTTATCCCTTGTTTGTCCCTTTTTTAACTGTTTCATTGGCTTCTCTGAGCCCGTTCTACACGCTTCCCGCCGCTGCTGCCCCTGTGGCCCTGCTCCCCTGTCCACGCACATTCCCACCTCCCAGCTGGTCGTTCCTCCGCCCTCCCCTACTTAATGGCGGACGCTGCGCAATTGCGCAGCGGACAGGCGCTGCTGGCATGCAGAAGGCGCACCTAAGACAATCCCGTCTGCGGACGTCTGCAACCCAACCGTGACCTGCGCCAGTAAGCCTGGATCACGGGCCACCCACTGCTACGGCACAGCCACCCTACACGCACTCAAACCCGGGAAAGTCAGAGACTTACAACAGGCCTTGGCAAACACGACCCGCGGCCTGTTCTCCTGCCTCCACTGCCGCCGGAGCTTAACCACCACCCCGGACTCCAACACAGCCGACACCAGCACCGGCTACACCCTAGGATGCATCCCCCTCAAGGGGCGCTCCGTGCACATACACGGCGTGGAAATCTGGAACCTACTCGACTCTCTCTCGCCCGACATTACCTTCTTCACGGAGACCTGGACCAACACCTCCTCCGCCCCCGACATCAAGACCGCCATCCCGGACGGATACAAGATCCAGAGGAAGGACCGCACCAACCAGCCGGGAGGGTGCCTCGCCATTGCACACAAGAGCACCCTCCGCCTCACCAGCCCCAGCAGAACCTTCCCCTCCGCCAGATCCAGACCAGCCACAACTCCATACTCTGAGGAACCCTCGTCTACATACACCCCGGGCCCCAGACACACCAGCCAGCCCACCATCTCCACCTGGACGCCAGTCACAGCCGAAGACACAGCCTCAACCATGAAAGGCATGCACTGGTGGGCCCCCACCAACCCATGCCCTCCCACATCTACCACAGAGCCGCGGCCGCCATCACACACGAACTGCAATGCACCATCAACACCACCTTCAAGACAGGCACTTACCCAGACGACTGAAAGTGTGCAGAAGTCTGGCCCCTTCTCAAGAAGACCACAGCTGACCCCACCGACCTCAAGAACTACCGGCCCATCTCGCTCCTCCCCTTCGCAGCCAAAGTTGCAAAGTTGCAGAGTGAACAGTCAACAGGGAAGTGACACGATTCATTGATGACAACGCCATCCTTGACCCGTCCCAATCCGGATTGCAAACCAACCACATCAACGAGGCCGTCCTACTGGCCGCCACAGACGGCATCCGCACGCTCCTGGACCAAGGCCACTCCGCAGCCCTCATCATACTCGTCCTTTCAGCGGCCTTCAACACCGTCTCCCACCACCAACTAGTGGCAAGACTACACGACACCGGCATACAAGGAACAGGCCTCGACTGGATCCAATCATTCCTCCCCGGAAGAAGCCAAAGGATCAGACTGCCAACCTTCCTCTCCATTCCCACGTAAATCACCTGCGGAGTCCCAGAGGGTTCATCACTGAGCCCGACCGTCTTCAACATCTACATGGCACCCTCAACGCCAACGTCCAACAACACGGCCTCAACATCGTATCCTACGCTGATGACACACAGCTCATCCTCCCCCTCACCAAAAAGACCACCACTGCCAGACTCAACTTCCAGAACGGAATGCAGGACTTCGCAGTCTGGATGACGAACAGCTGCCTGGAGCTCAACGCCTGGAAGACAGGAGTCCTTGGAACCACACCTTCAGCAGGGAACAACACCTGTTGGCCTTCGCCCTCGGAAGCCCACCTACCCCCTCGGACCACGCATAAACCTCTACATCATACTCGACCCATCCCTCACCATGAACAGACAGGTCTACGCCGTCACCTCCAGCTGCTTCAACACCCTCTGCATCCTCCGCAAGACCTTCAAATGGATACCCCCAGAGTCAAGGAAGACAGTCACCCATGCACTCATCACCAGCAGACTGGACATTGGAAACGCACTCTAAGCCGCCATTTACAAGGCCATACTCTGCAAACTACCGACATTACAGTACAACGCCGCCAGACTCGTCCTCGGCATCCCCCGGCACTAACACATCAGCCGACAGCTACGTAGACTCCAGTGTCTCCCCGTGGTGATAAGAGTCACCTTCTAAATCATCACTCACGCCTCCGAATGCCTACACAGCAACGTAACCAAATACCTTAACAACAGAATCAACTTCCACGTACACAAATGAGACATCTGATCTTCCAACCTCGTACTGTCCGAAACGCAGTGCATCCACAGAGCCAGAGCAGGCGGGAGATCCTTCTCCCACATTGCATCCAATACCTGGAACGAGCTACCGGCAGACATCAGAGGTGCCCCCTCCCTGAACACCTTCATGAAGACCCTCAAGACCTGGCTCTTCGGCTTACAGATTTGCGGACCCCCACCCCTCAGTCCCTTGCGACCCTCACAGGTGTGTGGCATGCTTACAATTCCCCTGAGTGATTGATTGATTGAGTTATCATCAAGTGATGATTGTTCCTCTTCTGCACTGCTTTAGGTGGTGGGGCAACGCTCTTCCAACATAGCGGTAGACCCGCCACTGGGGGTGCATCATCTACGTGTGATAGGTATGAGCGACTCCCCCCCGGCACTTCTGCGCTACGCATCCCACCTTCTCCTTACCTGGACATTGACCCCGTGGCGCAATACACTGCACTCTCTCCACATCTGTGACTCAGCAAGCAGGAGCCTGAGACAGGTGTGCTTTCACTGGGCTGGGTACAGCAGTCACCGCGTAGTTGGCTGGTGGACCGCCTGATGCAGTTGATGCAGCAGGGCTCCCTTAGGCGTGTAGTTGCAGCGCTCAGTCCACACACGTTCGGTGTCGCACAGGGGCCTCACCCTCCAGGGCGTCCGGCCAGCCCAACATCATCCGTCCTGTGATGCAGGGAGATGGCACCCACCGTTGGTAATCCCCTCAGTGCACCCCAGTGTAGTGGTGGATCATAGTATGCAAAGCGGACATCACTGCGTTGGTGCGCAGGATCACCTCTACCATTGATTGCACCAAGGTGCGCAAGGCGGGCTTCTCACACAGGTCAGCAACGTGTCTCCATGCAACCAGCCAGACTTCACCACCAGGTATGGGTGATCGTCGCACATCAATGTCTCTCGCCACGGCTCATCGACTCCACATCTACTCCACATCCCACTCCAGGCCACTGACGCAGCTCCAGCGAGGGATCCAGGAACCAGACGCAGCTCCAGCGAGGGATCCAGGAACCAGATGCAGCTCCAGCGAGGATCCAGGAACCAGATGCAGCTCCAGCGAGGATCCAGGAACCAGACGCAGGTCCAGCAAGGGATCCAGGAACCAGACGCAGCTCCAGCGAGGGATCCAGGAACCAGACGCCAGGTCCAGCGAGGGATCCCGGGACCAGGCGCAGGTCCAGCGAGGGATCCAGGAGCCAGACGCAGGTCCAGCGAGGGATCCAGGAACCAGACGCTGCTCCAGCAAGGGATCCAGGAACCAGATGCAGGTCCAGCAAGGGATCCAGGAACCAGACGCAGGTCCAGCGAGGGATCCAGGAACCAGACACAGCTCCAGCGAGCGATCCAGGAACCAGACGCAGGTCCAGCGAGGGATCCAGGAACCAGACGCAGGTCCTGCGTGGGGACTAGGATCTCATCCTGGTCAACCAGGATGTTGGGTGGCTTGAGGGGGTTGTTGGTGTGTGCTGCACTATGCCCTGGCTGCTCAAATCTGCATTAATCCATTTTTTTGGTGCATCTTTTATGTTGGAGGTGGCCAGATAGGCTAAGTCAGAAATTGCGGGGTAGCGTGCCTTTTTCTATCGCTAAGGGCTTTTCCCTGGATTCCACCCGCTATCGCCGGTTCTATTAACGCCGTTGGGCTAATGTTAGCGACGGTTTTCGCCGCTGAGTCCTGCAGCTACCGCCTGTTAGCAAAACGTTGCCAATACGTCGCTAACAGGGCGATAACTTGCAGGGATCAACGGCGATAGAAAAACTAGCTCTAACCTAGGTTAGCGATAGTTATCGCCATTTCTTGCTAATATGACCCTATGTTTTTTAGAACAAATCACTGTTGTTACCTCATCGGGATTTTTTATGCTGAAGGTTCTTAAAAATATTCTCCTGTTTATTCCTTTTGATTTACAAAAGACGGTGATGATGGCGCTCATCTTTTCGAAGATGGCTTATTGCAATTCCCTAATATTTAGGTACCCTTAAACACCTGATGAAGAAACTGCAGTCCTTGCAGAATGCGGCAGCAAGAGTGCTGCTGAAGGTCCCAAAGTTTGCACCTGTATCTCATTTAATGCATGGCCTGCACTAACTCCCGGTGGAAAAAAGGATTACTTTCAAGGCTTTGTTTGCAATCCATAAGGCCCTCTACCGGGGCCGGCCCGACCTACTTTCAGGATCGGTTCTCCTGGTACACTCCCAGTAGGAACCTCAGATCGAGCTCTGCACGAATGATCACTGTCTCAATGATAAACAAAGCAAAATGGGGTAGAAGAATGTTCTCTTACTGTGGAGGGAAACTATGGAACTCCCTGCCTATCGCTTTATGCTGTCAACCCACCATGCAGCAATATAGGAAGAAGCTGAAGACTTGGTTGTTTACTCAATAGATCAATTAGCTATTCCAGATTTGTCCATCATCGGGCAGGAGGTTTCCATTTAATGGTATGGCGCGCTCTATAAAATATTTCATTCATTCATTCATTCATTCATTCATTCATTCTTATGATTTTGATCATTTAATAACACAACCACAAATGGAACAGTCTTCCTTATTTTGTGGAATACCTCAGTCCAGTGAGATAGGTGAAGCCAGCAGGCCCCGCCATGAACCCCATACTCTACCATTTCAATCTCGTCATCAATGGTTATGAGGTCCGACAATCGGGAGATACAGTATTCATGGCTCGAATTCCAGGATTTTAATTCCTCAGAGAAGAAGTAGCACCTGCCTCCTGACAGCATCCAGTTGTAGGGGCAGATCTCACACAGGGAACCTGAGAGGAGGAAAAGAGGGTGTTAGTGAATTGAAGTCAGAGGGATTTGCATTACAATATATGATATGTACCTAAAGTAGTTATGTTTGAGATAGATTTTTCTTTGCAAAGGCATTTTTTAATTTGCCTATAACATTTAAATTTGTTGATTGATTGCCATGAAAATTGGCAATTATTCAGTTCAGTTCAAAACTCTTTATTTCGGCCACCAGGGCCATAAAAAGAACAATTCACCACACAGCAGCATACACGGTAAAATATAATTAAAACATTTTTGGGCAATCAGTCAATTAAGTGTCGGCATGCCAACTTTCTTGTAGATCCATCCATAGGAAAAAATAAAAGTGAAAGAGTGAAAAGTGTATCATTTCCAATTTTAGATCTCAAAGGATATTTTTTAGAAAAATATAGCAAACACCTTGTAAAGTAAATGATACCAACAGGTTCAATTTAAAAGAGGAGATTTATTGTAGAATAAATCAGGTATAGGACATCGATTTCAGCCAACCTCCCAGATCAACTACCCTATCTCCTCTGCTCTATTTTAAGAACCCAACAGTCTTCATTCTACCACTGACATAATAGTGATGACATCACCTAGGTACCACACGCCTTCCTCCCAACAAAACAAAGTATTAATATATTTACAGAGCAAAATCAAATATATCACAAGACATTTGGACAAAAATAAGTGCACATAAAAGACTACATATGCTATAAATCAGATAACATAGTTCTTCAGATAAGAAAGTCCTTTCACAATACAGTGACCATGTCCCTTCAAGAACTGAGGAACACAAATACAATTTTTCTGGTCATTGTTTTGCTGCATTGTGGAGGAATTGGTATTGTCACCCAACAGCCGTTGGTGCAAATATTTTTGAACTCTATTCAAGTTCCAGATCCTGTTGTATTCTGTCTTTATTGCATTTTTAAACAATGTCACCACTCTCATCATTCTACTGAATTTTGATTATCCAGATTTTACCACACGAAGCTTGGTTTTGACCCAGTCTCCCACATTCACCACTGTCTCCTTCACATTTTTCTGATCATCAAACTCATGCTTTCTTTTCAAAATTTTGCATCTCTCTTTATCTACCACTTCTCCTAAAATGTGTTGACCTGATAGTCCCCACCTTTTATTAACCCATCTAGGACATACTGAGCAGTTGGGTTTCCTACCCTTAAATAACTCAGATGGAGATTTTCCTGTTGTGGAGTGTGGGGTTAATCTGTACACTCCCACCTTTTCCTTCAATTCTCTCATCCAACACCTGCCACATAAAACAGCAAGTTGGATAGTCTCCTTCAAAACTATATTAAATCTGTCTATCATTCCGTTCACCTCGGGATGATAGAGAGATGACTTCTTATGTGTTATACCCTTGTGCATCAAAGAATCTTCCATTTGCTAAAAGGATAGTTGGACCCCATTGTCAGTTAGTAATGAAGAAGGATAGCACTCGCTCTCAAACATTTCCTCCAGAAACAATATTCTGTCCTGTGTTTCCAACTAATTCACTATTTTAACATCCAGCCAGCTAGAATAAAAATCAATGCAGCTCAGAATATACCTATC
Organism: Calotriton arnoldi; assembly: GCA_963921515.1. Classification (NCBI taxonomy): domain Eukaryota; kingdom Metazoa; phylum Chordata; class Amphibia; order Caudata; family Salamandridae; genus Calotriton; species Calotriton arnoldi. The sequence goes on from CAWUFW010007683.1 coordinate 966,200, forward strand.
CACACTCGAAATGTTGATAGGTGCCACAATATCCAAAGCTATCTCTACCAAGGGACCCAACATTAACCTAACAAAGTAAGAGGTTGTGTGTGATACTTCAGAATCTTATTGCTACTCAGACACTCGCCACACCCTCTTGCCATTTGTTCCACCATCAAATCCATACCTGGCAACCAGTAATCTTCACGCACTCTTTCCTCGGTCTTCAAAATCCCTGTGTGACTCCCATTAGCTTTCTCAATTATTCTTTCTCTCAAATCCTTGGGAGGAATTAACCTGCTACCCCTCAACAAAAAACCTTCCTCATCACTCAGCTCATCTTGAACACTGCAAAATGACTTAACTTCATCTCCACGTTCATTCTTTGTCATCCAACTCCCCTTCATCATACTCATTATCTCCTGCAAAACTGAATCAGCTTGCATTTCTTCCAACCTCTCCTTCTCTTGTATGATGCCATTCATGATATTGCAAACTTTCCAGCCATCCTCCCACGATTTCCCTTTATTTACACCACACAATCTGGAAAATCAGTCTGCTATTAAGTTCTTGACTCCTGGAACATGCACCATATCAAAGTCGAATTCTTGAAGGACAACCACTTATTTGCAAATTTGGATGGAAACACAGTCTATCACCTTTTTTGTAAAAATCTCCTTTAAGGGCTAATAATCTGCTTTTATCTCAAAATGGTTTCCCCATAGAAATTGCATCTGTTTCTTCATGGCCCAAAAATAGTCAGAGTTTTTTTCCAGTTACAGAGTATCTCAACTCTGCCCTCTTCAGTCCTCTGGAAATAAACAATACAGACCTTTCTTAACAATCAATCTCTTGTAACAACACCCCTTTGAGTCTTCTAGAACTGATATCTGTCATAAAAATGGTTCTTGGGCCCGGTTCAAAAACACTCAAACATTGGGCATTTTGCAACAGTTTTTCAGATGCAAATATTCTTCTTCACACTTCTTGCTCCACACAAACTCTTTTCCTTTCTTCATCAAATCCCTCATGTTCTCACTTTTCCCAGCAAAATTCAAAATAAATTTGCTGTAATAATCTGCCATTACCGTAAATTGCATAAGTTCCTCTTTGTTAGAGGGACTGGGCATGTTACTGATGGCATCTACAAGATCGTGCTTGGGTCGTATCCCTTCATCTGAAACAAAATGACTCAAATACTCAATACAGGGTACGTTGAATTTACACTTCTCTATTTTCAGAGTTAATCCACTGGACTCAATTCTCTGCAAAATAGCTGACACTCTTTTGTTATTTTCTTCACAAGTGTTAACACACCAGTATGTGGTCCTGGTAGATCTTGACACCATGTAACCTTTTTAACAACCTTCCAGAGCCCTTCGGAAGACCGATACCCCAGATATCAATCGAAAGGGCATTCCTACATATTTGATTGTGCCAAAAGGTGTTGCAGACGATGTAAAGTCCTGTGATAATAGATGTAGTTTCACTTGATGGTTCGCTGAGATGAGGTCTAGTGAAGAAAGATACTTAGCTCCCCCCAGAGAACACAACATTTCATTTATGTTGGGGAGTGGGTAATGATCTACTATGACACACTTATTTAACTCCCTAAGATCTACACATAATCTCACCTCCCCTGCTTCATTTGTAAAAAAAAAAAGTGCCAAAGTTTTTCTCATACACTTGTTACTAGCGCTGCTGAATGTGGAGTTGACATTTAACTCTACTACCAGTCCCGCCATACACTATCTGCCCCTTATCTTGCCTTTGCAGGATCTTTTCCTCCCTGTAGCTTTCTTTCTCTGTCACTGTTTTCTAGTCTTTCTCTTCCTCCTTCTTTACCCCTTTACTGCCTTTCTCTCTCATTCTTTCCCAGGCCCCAAAAACGATTGCTGGACAAAGGAAGAAAGCAGCGCTAGTAATGAACGTCTGAGAAATGGGAGTCCAGGTGTGTGGGCCTTGACTGTGGCTCATTGTTACTAGAGTTAAACTGACAGGTATAGAAAGGAAGTGTTTAAAACATGACTAGGTAATGTTTTTGGTTATAGCTATTAGTGCCACTATACTGGAATCAATGTTGACCACATCACTTCAAGAATTTCAGTGGGAAAAACAAGACACAGCTACTAGCAGCAAAGTGCAGGAATAAACTTTACCTACAGAGTTCGAGTAAAACCCGCCAATGTCAGGCCGTGACAGGTAGCGCCTGCCCTACTTGTGGGATTCGCAAAGGGATTACTGGACTACGACTCCCAGAAGGCCATCCTTCTGGGAGGGACTACGCCTTGTTAAATTACGGCCAACGCGCGGAGCGTTGTGCGTAATTCTTGATTCAGCCGTGGATACGTTGCAGGGCGGCTGCCCTGTGTGAGGAACTGTGTTCGCGTGTCTGTGGATCGCGCACGCTGGATTTTGTGCAATCTTGGCCAGGAGTGGCTTCTTCCTGGAGTCCTTGAGCTGGGTCCGCTCGGGGCTCATGCTAGCGAGTCACGGAACACCCGAAGGAGAGGGAGTGTTCCGGGTTCCTCTCCTCTCTGCGGCCGCAGGGGGGAGTTCTTATGTGAGTACCGAGACTTCCCTGAAAGCCAGTATTTCATAGGGAATTCCGTTGCCGTCTGTGGCGTACTTTTGATTATTGTTCATTTCTTAGAGACTTTGTTTTGGGAATTGAGTGCTGTTGCAATACTGGAAGTTGCTTATCGCTTTCTGGATTACTCTGGGAACAGGGGTACAGAAGCATCTCTTTTTACAAGCCTTTGGATTCCAGTACCCTCCGAGACTATTATCCTGTACTCTCTCCTGTCTGCTATCTATTGGTTTTGGTTCTATGATTTTCTGGGGAATGAAGGAAAAGGGTACGTATGAGGTTTCTGTTGTAGTATGTGACGGAGTGGAGGTGATGAATGGAGTTTTGATCATTTCTGTTTCAATTGTAGGTTGCATGTACTCCGTTTGAGAGAAGGTATCTCAATGCGAGTAGAGGACGTTTATCGCCGCTGGGGAGTCTTGGACAGGTAGGGGTTTTCACTAGTGAGACTCTATGAGAGTAGACAGTGAGATATACGAGTAGTATTAATCTTGTGCTTCTTTGTTACAGGTCTCCTATTCCCTGCTGTTCCTACCCTAATTCCTATCCCTCGCTTGATCGCTTCAATACTCTGTGTCTATACTGTCAGAGTTGGGGATATCAAGAGGTGGAGCCCTTTGAGCATCGCCCAGATCCCGAGGAGTACTTGTGGTCCTGACAGAATTACGCACCCACGAATAATTCTCCTCCCGGTCTGGGCCATTCGCAAAGATGGCGTCCTTGGACGATGTGTTACAGGCGTTGGTGGCTGTCCAGCAAGAGCTGGTTGCTTCTAGAGCAGAAACAGCGGCACTTAAGGAGAGAGTGGATAGGCAGTCCAGGAACCCCTTTGATGTCTCAACCTCTAACCCACAGATTCAGGTGACTGTACCTCCTCCCATTCCCTTGGTTAGCCCGGAGAGGTATTCAGGCGATCCGTTGAAGATACAAACCTTCCTGACTCAAATAGCACTACACTTCTCCTGTAAGCCGGCTTCCTTTCCTAACAACCTGTCAAGGGTGGCTTTTGCCATCTCGTATCTAACAGGCGATGCCGCCAACTGGGCGGTGCCTTTGGTTAGAAATGACGATCCATTGCTTAACGATTGGACCGCCTTTCGTAGGGAGTTCGAGAGGGTGTTTGATCGTAGGGCTACCACGTTCAGTGCGGACAGAGAGTTATTGGAGCTTAGACAGGGAAGAGAGACCTGATAACCTACATGACCGCATTTAACCGATTGGTGGCCGAAACCGCCTGGCCAGAGGAGAAAAGAATGTCACTGTATTATCAGGGACTTAGGGATGATATGAAGGATGTGCTAGCGCAAATAGATCCACAACCCACCACCTGCACTGATTTAATCAACCTCACTTTAAGGTTAGACCATAGGTTAGCTGAAAGGGGTGGGGATCGGAAAAGAGGAGAGAGGTCGTTAGGTGGGTGGGAGCATGACGGCCGGGCTGCTCATAGCCCACAAGAAGCAGGGTCTGAACCCATGGATGTGGGAGCTATCAGGCCTCCTTTATCTAAAATTGAGAGAGAGAACCGCAGAGCTCAGGGGCTCTGCATGTATTGTGGAAAAAAGGGCCACTATGTGAGGGACTGCCCCCTTAAGCCTAAGAAAAGAATGTTTACTATCCGGGGAAAAAGGTAGCAGTGGTAGAGGTGCGGTCCTCAGGAAACGGAGATGCCACTGAGCTACTTATGCCCACGGAAGAAAGGCAAGAGAGGGAATTAAAGATACCTTCCCTAGCTATTGCAGAGGTAAAAAGCACAGAAGCCCACATAGTGTTGCCCATGATCCTCAAGACAGGCCAACAACGACACCAGGTATGGACTATGATCGATTCCGGGGCCACAGGGAATTTTATCGATTGCGGGTTGGTTCAGAGGCTGGGATTGCAAAGAGTACCTAGTGAGAAGCCAGAAAAGGTGTTGGCAGTGGACGGTACTCCATTGAAGTCAGGACTTATTACGGAACACACCGAAGTGGTGGAACTAGCGTTGAAGGGGGATCCCTAGATCACGTAGAGGACCTTACACTGAACATCATTGAGGCACCTCAATATGAGGTCATACTGGGCATGCCATGGTTGTGGCAACACAACCCCACCATCGATTGGAGGCTGAAGACCATATGTTTTCAGTCAGAGGAGTGTAGTAAACAATGTATGAAAAACACCTGGTCTCAAACCTTGGCTCTGGCACAGACATACTACGTTGCCACTGCTATCGAGAAAGAGATAGAACTACCCCTAGAGTATGCCTTATATAGTGAGGTGTTCTGTGAAGCCAAGGCGGAGGTGTTACCCCCGCACCGCGACTACGACTGTCGCATCGACTTGATTGCAGGAGCTACTATACCGTCCTGCAGAGTCTATGCTTTGTCCGAACCAGGGACCAAGTATCTGCGTGAGTACTTGGATCGTTTCATAGATATGGGCTTCATCAGACCCTCTCGTTCGCCAGCAGCCTCTCCTCTTTTCTTTACGGCAAAGGCGAACGGTGAGTTGAGGACGTGTATAGATTACCGCCTATTGAATAAAAACACGGTGAGGAATCGGTACCCGCTTCCACTCATCCCCGTGTTATTGGATCAGGTGAGGGAGGCCTGTATATACACCAGGCTGGATCTCAGAGGGGCCTACTACTTGGTTCGGATACGCGAAGGAGATGAGTGGAAAACAGCGTTCAAAACGCGTTATGGGTTGTATGAATACTTGGTTATGCCGTTCGGGTTATGCAATGCCCCGGCGGCATTCCAGTATTTTCTCAACGATGTGCTCAAGGAATACGTAGATCGGTTTGTCATCGTATACATAGATGACATACTGATCTATTCGTCTTCCCAGAAACAACATACGACTCACGTGACACTGATACTCAAAAGGTTGCAAGAGCACCGCCTGTTTTGTAAGCTCAGTAAGTGTGAGTTCAGTGTGACAGAAGTTGAGTTTCTGGGAGTAGTATTGAATCCCCAGGGGTTCAGTATGGCGGAGAGGAAGGTAAAGGCGGTGCAGGAGTGGCCTGTTCCCAAGAATGTGAGAGATGTACAGTGTTTCCTGGGTTTCTCCAACTACTATCGGAGATTCATCTCTCACTTTTCACAGATGGTCTCCCCTATTACTCGTTTGCTAAGAAAGGGTATGCCTTTTCTCTGGAATGCGGAAGCTATGGAGGCCTTTACCCAGTTGAAAACTGCCTTTTGTACTGCACCAATCTTGCGACATCCACATACCGACATCCCTTTCATAGTTGAAGCAGATGCGTCGGACACAGCGATAGGAGCGGTGTTGTCCCAACGGGACAAACATACAGGACAACTGCATCCGGTGGCCTTTCTTTCTCGTAAACTAAACGTCGCAGAATCTCACTATACCGTGGCAGAAAAAGAGCTTTTGGCCATCAAGAAGGCCTTCCAGGAATGGAGACAATACTTGTGGGGAGCGCAACATCCGGTTACAGTGTACACTGACCACAGAAACCTCCAGTTTATGAAAACCGCCCAACACCTCTCACAAAGACAGATGCGGTGGATGTTGTTCTTCGCAGAATACGACTTCATAATCACATATCGGCCGGGGTCAGAGAATAAGAAGGCGGATTCGTTGTCCAGACAAGGAGAGAGTGCTAAGCCACGGCACATAAACACTGAGGCGATAGTTAGTCCCGACAGAGTACTATGTGTTGTAACCGTGGATCAATTCCTTGACCATGTCACCAAACATCAATCTCTGGATCGGTGGCAACGATGGGCAGAAAAAAGCAATCTTCGAACCCTCAAACACGGAGTGCCATTGTACAACAACAAGTTGTACTTACCTACTCACGCACTTCGTTTGCAGGCCTTCAACTGGTGTCATGACGCGGTGCTGGCCGGACATCCCGGTCATAAGAAGACCCTACACCTTATCCAATGACATTTTTCATGGGAAGGTATGGTGAAGGATGTCGTGCAATGGGTATCACAATGCGAGACATGTGCTCGTGCAAAAGGGGAGCAAGCCAAAACCAAGGGGAAGCTGATGCCTCTGCCCACACCATCGCAGCCATGGCAAACGATCAGTATAGACTTTGTCCTAGGATTACCTTTGGATCAGGGACATGATGCAATTCTCGTTATCATAGACAGTCTCACCAAGATGGGTCATTTCATCCCTTGCAAGAACCTTCCCACTGCAGGTCAAACAGCTCAATTGCTACTAACTCACGTGGTTCGCTTGCATGGGCTCCCAAAAGTTATCGTGTCAGATAGAGGACCTCAGTTCGTTGCTAGGTTCTGGAACATGTGGTGCAAAGCACTTCACGTGGAGGCGGCGTTGTCAACTAGCTTCCACCCTCAAACCGATGGACAAACGGAGCGCCTGAATCAGACTCTAAAGAAGTACCTGCGATGCTATTCCAAAGAGGCAACTGAATCCTGGGTGTCCTTACTATGGCTGGCCGAACTGTCGTATAACAATGCATGGCACAGCTCCATCAAGGAAACCCCGTTCAGGGCCAACACCGGGTTCCATGCTAACACTCTACCTCTGGCTATACCCTGCGAGGTGATGAATCACCCTACAGTTCTGGCTCAAATGACGGCTCTTCGAAAAATACACAGGAAGATCCAATCCAACTTGGGCCGGGCCAAGCAGTCCTACAAGAAGTGGGAGGATCGGCATAGGCAAGAGGGGCCTACGTATCAGCCAGGGGATCGGGTATGGCTCTCTACCAGGAACATCCGTTTTCGGATGCGCAGCATCTTCCATCCCCGGTTCATCGGCCCGTATACCATTCTCCGCAGAATCAACCCAGTGGCGTACAGGTTGAAGCTGCCGGCTTCTCTGAGGATCCACCCAGTGTTTCACTGTAGCCTGTTGAAGCCTGCTAAGTGTGCCAGACGCAGGGCGGTTCCTCCGGTAGTGGCAGATGGCCAAATCGAATATGAGGTACGGCGCATCCTGGACTCCAGGTATCGGAGGGGACAGCTGTGGTATCTGATTGCCTGGAAGGGGTACCCGACAGAAGACGATTCCTGGGAGCCATGCGTCAATGTGCACGCCCTCGGGCGATCCGGCTCTTCCATGTTCGCAATCCCGGCAAGCCTGGAACCAGGAGGCGCTTGGGAGGTGGGCGTACTGTCAGGCCGTGACAGGTAGCGCCTGCCCTACTTGTGGGATTCGCAAAGGGATTACTGGACTACGACTCCCAGAAGGCCATCCTTCTGGGAGGGACTACGCCTTGTTAAATTACGGCCAACGCGCGGAGCGTTGTGCGTAATTCTTGATTCAGCCGTGGATACGTTGCAGGGCAGCTGCCCTGTGTGAGGAACTGTGTTCGCGTGTCTGTGGATCGCGCACGCTGGATTTTGTGCAATCTTGGCCAGGAGTGGCTTCTTCCTGGAGTCCTTGAGCTGGGTCCGCTCGGGGCTCATGCTAGCGAGTCACGGAACACCCGAAGGAGAGGGAGTGTTCCGGGTTCCTCTCCTCTCTGCGGCCGCAGGGGGGAGTTCTTATGTGAATACCGAGACTTCCCTGAAAGCCAGTATTTCATAGGGAATTCCGTTGCCCTCTGTGGCGTACTTTTGATTATTGTTCATTTCTTAGAGACTTTGTTTTGGGAATTGAGTGCTGTTGCAATACTGGAAGTTGCTTATCGCTTTCTGGATTACTCTGGGAACAGGGGTACAGAAGCATCTCTTTTTACAAGCCTTTGGATTCCAGTACCCTCCGAGACTATTATCCTGTACTCTCTCCTGTCTGCTATCTATTGGTTTTGGTTCTATGATTTTCTGGGGAATGAAGGAAAAGGGTACGTATGAGGTTTCTGTTGTAGTATGTGACGGAGTGGAGGTGATGAATGGAGTTTTGATCATTTCTGTTTCAATTGTAGGTTGCATGTACTCCGTTTGAGAGAAGGTATCTCAATGCGAGTAGAGGACGTTTATCGCCGCTGGGGGAGTCTTGGACAGGTAGGGGTTTTCACTAGTGAGACTCTATGAGAGTAGACAGTGAGATATACGAGTAGTATTAATCTTGTGCTTCTTTGTTACAGGTCTCCTATTCCCTGCTGTTCCTACCCTAATTCCTATCCCTCGCTTGATCGCTTCAATACTCTGTGTCTATACTGTCAGAGTTGGGGATATCAAGAGGTGGACCCCTTTGAGCATCGCCCGGATCCCGAGGAGTACTTGTGGTCCTGACAGCCAACATGTACGTCTCTGATTCAGCATATGTAATCATTCCACATTTACATGGCTGGTGTTGAGTAGATAGAAAAGGAGAGTGTGCGGCCAGTTATGAGTCATGTGTACAGTATTTTGTTTATTTACTTCTTTGATTAAGTTGTCTTGTTGCATTATTTAGATATGGAATGGGCCTAAAATCACTTCAGGACCAGTTAAACAGGTGAAGTGAAGTTACTTGCACACACAACATACTTTCCACTCACAAACATATCACCAACCCCGTTACCTTACAACTTCCGCTCACAAACAATACTATACAAACAAATCCATCTAGAAAAACAAATATATCAGCACCTCCTTTCACTATTTTTTCAAAAACAAAATATAACACACACATCAGCACTACAAAATCCCTCAAGTTCAACACCTCATAATACTTTCTATCACAAACTACAAACATACACCCACCTTTCAGGCTACACAAATGAACAAACTCCAATGCCAAGCTTTCTCTCTTCCACCCCACCTAACACATATACAGCAACACAGCAACTCTCTTTTCACCTCCTCTAATGGATTGGTCAATTTCAAACCTTACTACATGACCCGCATGCTGCACCGCCACCCCTAACTCATACACCTTCCGCCCTAAACAGACACACACAAAATAAGCAACGTGCCACACCTCACAACTTCACTTCTCATGGGTACTGCACAACAAGGTTACACTACAAAAACAACACAGCACTCAAACACCATCTCCACCACCTACACACGCAGACCTATCAAAATGCCTTATTAGCCTGCTGGACGAGGAATACAATACAGAACAGCTACACGATTGCCCTCCTCATACAGCTAATACCAACACTAAGGACACACCTGCTGCAAGCCTCCAAAATACTGTTCACTCTTCTCCAAAACAAAATCACACTATCACCAAAGTGCATTCTCTAAACTGTCTACTAATCTATGCTTGATCGCTCTCTAAAAACAAACATCACATCTACGACCTTCTCACTGACGCAAAACCTGACATACTATTCATAACTGAATCATGGTTGGGAGATGATATGGCTCCAGTCCTGCATGAAGCCGTTCCTCTAAGCTATCAAACTATCACTCAAAATCGTATAGGCAAAAAAGGAGGTGGCCTAGCTGTTGTGTTCAGACAAACATTACATATCACTAAAGCTGACGACGTCTCCATAAAAGATTGTGAGACCCTTTTCACCAGATGCAATCCTACACCGTCTTTCTATTGTAAAATCCTGATCCTTTACAGACCTCCACCTAGCAATGCAACATTCCCAGACACACTTCTAGACACTGTTTCAAACCCAATAACACTACACTCCAACCTATGCATTCTGGGTGACCTCAAAATTTGGTTTGACAAACCCTATACGCCCATCCAAAAATAACTATTGCTGGCCTAGACGCACTAAACCTACATCAGATCGTTCACAAACTCACACACATCGCTGTTACCTTTCAAACAATGACTCCGGCCACATGGTCGGACCACCATTTGCTTGCTTTCCAACATAAAACAACACTAAGCAATGCACCTAAACCACCTTACGTGCATCCACCTATCGACTGTCGAACAAACTCAATTTGGAACACTTAGAAACACAACTAACATCCAGTACAGATCTAAACACAATAAATTCTGTTCAAAACTATATGAGTGGCTACAGGACGCTTTTGATATCCTGATACCACTAAAAACCATACAACAGAGCAAAAGAAAACAAGCATCTTGGAGAAATACAGAGAAAAAGAGATAAAACATCAAATTAGAAAGCTGAAACGTGCCTGGCTCAAAACACACACCAATCAAGACACACTTCGCCTACAGAAAATTAACAGATTATACTAGTCAGCTATCAAAAAAGCAAAGAAAAGATACTATTCAGACAGAATTCAAAATGCTAAATGTGAAAATAAAGAAATTGCCTTGAAGGATCGCATCCCATTACTCAAGATTTCACAGACAAACTGGCAAATCATTCACAGCCAAAGCAGACACGTTGGACTCATACTTAAAACAACGACAAAGCACACACATTGACCCTTTTCCAAAACAACAATCCAAGAATACTCTAACCCAGCCTCTCCGTTCCTTCCAACACATTTCACACAATGAATTTATGGCCCTGGTAGAAGCAAGCAGGCCTGCCGGCAGCTGTTCTGACCCGTGCCCACCGCACACCTTCAAGACAATTCTTCTAAAAACCTCTGCCTCCACTCCAGTAAGAAGAATCCTCAACAATTTCTTTACTGCCGGAATATTTCCAGAAGAACACCAAAAGTCATACATACGCCCATTACTGAAGAAAACAAACTTGCACCTGCTGAACCTGACAACAACAGACCGATTACAAATGGACCTTTCCTTGGCAAACTAATAGAAAGAGCAGCATGTGCCATGCTGTCATAATTCATTGAAGATAATGGCATACTTTCAAACTTCCAACGGGATTCCGTCCAGGAAGAGGCACAGAATCTGCCCTCCTTGCCATCTGGGATGACTTTAAAAACACAGTTGACTGCAACGGGGTTGCTTCACTGCCTCTCGGTTTACCATAACACTCTGATGCAAAGTCTATATGAAGCTGACCTAGAGGGAACTGCTCTAGACTGGATCACATCCTACCTTAGCAACAGAACCAGTGTCATCAATAAGCCTCTTTCTCGTCCAAACCATACCTCCCTAAAGCGGAGTCCCTCAAGGCTGTATCATCTCACCCATGCTTTTCAACAACAATATAAAGTCATTACCGGCACTAATCAATCAATTTCACCTCAAGTGCTATAACAATGCAGATGACATGCAAATATGCCTTAGATCACTAGATGAAGTGGCGCCATCTCAAATTGAATGCTACCAAAACAGAAATTCTGACATGTGGGGATTGGAAACATTATGACCCGCTCTCTGCATGGCCTGATGATCTGGGAACACCACCTAAAGTACTGAAGGAAGTAAGAAACCTTGGAATGACCATGGACTCCAAGCATTCAATGAATGCCTAAGTGGACAAACTAGCAAAGTCAAGCTTTTTTACTATAAAAACTCTGCAACAAATCTTCCCCCATTTGGGATTTTCACACAAGGTCCAGGCTACTATCCCTCTTGTTCTGTCTAAATTTGATTATGTCAATAGCCTCTACCACGGATCATCTTTAACAACTATGAAAAGACTACAACGGATTCAGAACTTGGCTGCTATTCTAACGTATAAAACCGCAAGACCACATCTCCCCTTCCTTCTTGTCGTCCTCGACAGACCTCGGTTTCCTTCATATCAGAATTGGTAAGTAGGTTTCATATACTGTCCTATCCCTATTGCCATCACAAACCATAGACAGGACTTGCGCCCTTAAAAATGTCTTTCATGTTGGGCTAGTTGAATTCATTAGATTCAACCTTTACAATGAACTGACAAGGAGACTTAGGGGTCGATTCCGATTCGGGCCGGAAAAAGCACCGACCGACTCGGATCCGGAAAAAATACCGACCGACACGTACCAGTGGCGCCCGACACGCCAAGTACGATGCAAGCCGCGATAAATCCGACCGACACGTCAGGAAACCAAGCCGACCGACCGAGCCGCTCGGAAAATAGCAATCCGGCCGGAAAAACACGCGAATCCAACCGACCGACACGCACCCGGAACAAATCCGACCGAATCGTACCCGCCAACTCCAACCTGCAAAGTACGATGCAAGGCGCGAAGAACACGACCGAGTCGGACGGAGGACAAGCCGTACGACCGACACGCATACAAAACCGAGCCGAAGCAACACAATACACCGCGACCGACGCGTACGCAGCATACAAAACTGCACAAACACAGCGTGAAGCGAAGCGGAAAACACCGTACGAGACCAATGCAGGGTCCGACTCGGTCACAAGAACGTTTCCAACATACACAAACAGCACAAAGGAAAAATCAACCAAAAAAGGCCAAACAAGCAATTACCAAGCCAATAAATACTGGGGGGTGGGGACAGAGAACAAAGACACACCAACAACTCCACCTATATAAAGGACACAAATCACTACCATGAGCCTTTGCAAATGCCATTCCACTGCCAGCACCCAAGAGAAAGCAACCACACACCCACAGCTCATCCCTCACACAAGCCACACACCAGCAGCACACCAACAAATACCTACCTCACATACACCCAGCACAACACACACCCACACACCCTCACCTGCACACCAACACACACATCACCCACTATCACCACCCATCACCATGCCCCCAAGAAGAATCCCAAGTTCCTAGATAGTGAATTGGAAGTCATGGTAGACGAGATCCTCAGGGTGGAGCCACAGCTGTTTGGCACTCTGGTCCAACAGACCCCCATGTCGCAGAAAACCAAGATGTGGGAGAGGATCATCAACAGGGTGAACGCCCAATCACCATGTCGGCGCACAAAGACCGACATCCAGAACAGGTGGTATGACGTGCGCAGGAGGGTCCGGGAGCTGCTCAAGAAAGACTACCACCTGAGCCAATACACCGGCAGTGGCCCTCCTGCCAAGCCAGTATACCTCAGGCCCTGGGAGGAGAAGGTGCGGGCCATCCTTCCGCCAGTGAGCGTATATGGACTAGAGGACATCCCAGAGCCTGGTGAGTACACAACAAATGTACACAATAAACTGCCACAAAACACACACATCACTGTCAAGGGAGAGTCAAACCATGCACTCATAGCAATTACACAGCAACTAGAACAGAATCATCCCAAAATGTGTATGTCAGTCAGATAAACACAACACATGCCATCAAAAAAGTCACATCCAACTGTGCCAACACATGTACAAACACAACCACAACTACAGCTAGGCAGTGGCACAAATAGAACTAACACACACATCCACACATGTAGCCACCACAACAACACCAACACACAGTGAAGACCACTCAAAGGAAGGAATTCTGTGTATGC